>CM069435.1:89641388-90313469 GCA_035610365.1 Aquatica leii | reverse complement strand
GTTTTCAAATTTTATAATTTGTGATGCAGAAAGTATTTGTAAAAGTCTTCTAAATTATGTTCTTATAACTCATTATCCTGTACAGCTTTTGACAAAAGTAATGTCCCTCGGACACATAGGCAACCAAAACATCAGGTTCACGATCGTAAACGAAGATTTAAAAATAAAAACGCATGAAGGACGATTAGATGTTGCGTTGCGCTAATTTGCAATGGTAGTATTGCTAACTGCCAAAGTGATTCACAATAACAACTTTGATAAGATGGGATTTGTATTACCTCTAAGCGACGTAGCATAGCAAATATATTTACAAAGCTTAAAAAATAGATATTACCTGTATTAGACCAAAAATCTAATTAAATTCAATTCAAAAACGCAAATAATAAATTGCTATACGGGCGACAATATTACAAAATAATGTTCACATGTATAATTAATAAAAAAAAATAGATATCTTGTCTTTAATATTTAACAATTTCGTTTTAAGCGGCAATTGTGAATTTTGAATTTGTGACAATAAATTAAAGGCGCATTATATTTGCATAATTTGATTACGGTTTCCGACAAAATAGATTCTATATGGTCTACCTATTTATATTACCTTTTTGAGCTGAAAGCCTAGATTCTATATCAATCACTTAAATTAGCCAAAAGAAAAAAAAGTACTTTGATTTTAAACTAAAAAAATAAAAATTTTATATAAAGGAAATAGCTTGGAGCACCTTCGATAACGTAGATAATGACCAAAAACGAGATAATTTATTGTTAATACGTTTCAAAATACTTAAAAAACTATTTTATTTCTTATTTGTTTTTACTTACTTTGCAATACACAAAATTTATTATTTACTAGTCATTCAAAATATCAGTTTTTACTTATTCTTTAATAAAGTAAAATATTTTAATGTTTTTTCTATAAATTTAGTTATGTTGTTATTCGTAATATCGTAGTTGTAAATTTTTATTGTATTACTGAATGCATTCAAAATTATTTTTTTAATTGATAAAAATCTTTCTTTTTTTCAAACTATATAAATATATTCTAAAGTAACATTGCAATAATACAATAAAATCTTCATCCTGTAAAAAAATGATACATTAATTAATAGATTATCAAAAATAATGCATCATTTACAACGCTGTAATAATTCACACAATCGTTGCATTTAGATTTGATACCGCTAGATAAATTTATTGTGCTGTATCTTGAGCAAAAATCAGTTGTATCACAAAACATCAAAGTGCTGACGCGAACTGAGATTAATGCTTATAGAATATACTTTAGCTTTAGCTATATCAATTGAATCGATTGAAGGTTTCTTACCTAAAATGTGAAAAGTGGTTTATGAGTGTATACGTGTAATTATAAGTGAGAAAGAAAACGTCTAAAAATAAAGTTATAGATAAGCGCATACCATACTGACGCCTATCAGTATATCTTTTTTTTACCTTTTTTGAACTTTCTTTTATTTGTCACTGTTATAATTTTGTTTTGAAATAAATCTCTTAAAACTAGACTTCTGGGAAATCGCTAGTATCTTTGGAGACCATAGAAAAAATAGTTGCGCTATGGGAGATCGGTGTTCCAGTTACTGAAATAGCAGAGAGGATTGATTTGCTCTTGGGGTGTAGTTATTTAACGAAATAGAAATTTTAATCATTGAACATCATTTAATCTTGCTTTTGTGCTTAAAGCGTCGCCATATAAAGTTTGTAGTATAAAATCCGTATTTTTGAAATATCTAAAAAGCTAATAATAAAATGCTGTGCTGTTTAGTAACAATCACCCGTTTTTGAGAACACTAGCTTTTTCTGGAAAAACGCTGTATATTTAAAAAAAATTATTTCTATTTCGTGTTTCAAGTAGTCATGCCATGATTATCGCTCAAACCTATAAATTGAATGTTGCAGAAAACTAATTTTTCGTAATCCTAGTCCAGTATTTAGCGCTCTTTATTTATTATTTAAACTGGACCTGCACATAGAACTTTATTTCTTCCGTTGGTTTTTAAAAAAAAAAATGAACGGAATATTATGCAAACAACCATCTTTACGTTTACAAAGAAAAGGAAGATAAAACACAAAATGTTCTTTAAGATTAAATCTGATTTTTACTTTAGCTAATCCACGTATTTTTATGACGGAAAATCGTTTATAAATTTCTGATTTTGTTTTAATGCTTACTATATTTCATCACAAACATTTCTTTTTCTCAAAAGCGGAAGTGTGAAGGAAATTTTTGTACTGTTGTATGTGTTTAATAATTCTTTAATAGCTTTTTTCAATAATTGAATAATATATAACAATATGCACGACAAATTTGTTTGGCGCGGTGTCCAGCTCACAAAAACAAGATTTTTTTATTCTATAAACCTATGTAATCAAAGAAATAAACTTAGTTTTTTTCTCAGGAAATAAAACGATCATCGTTTAGTGTTAATTAAGAAATACTTTAATAATGAATGCATACAACTAACGCCAGGGCATTGCAAACTATTATTACTTTTTTGGCAATCAATTTCAACTGATTAAGCGTTCATAGCATTGATATGAGACATTAATTTGTTAATTTGATGGGAATGATTTACATCAAAGAGTCGATTGTATGCATTGGTTAATATGAATTCATTTATTGAAATAGAATACTTCAAGATAAAAATTGAGACATTTGCTTATTGCAGGAAATTTTTTGAAATTCCTCAAATATAATAACGACATTTAGGTTTTTATTTGGCGTCATAATCGAATTAAGAGAAATTGCACTTATATTTTACGACTCCCTTATTTTTTGTAGTCAACGCGAGTTTGGAGATGGATCCGAAGGGAACAAAAGAGAGCCGAAAATAATCGTCTCTTACAAACGAGAAAACGTACTGGACGACGCCGGATTTTAAACCATAATAACGAGAACAACATAAGGCAATGTTGCGCAGAAAGACCATTTTGCACGTCTACCATGATTAGAGATAATCTACAGCTTACTTGGAAATATCAGGACTGAGGTTAGGAAATTACACAGTATTGAAATTCACAGTCGCATTCCTGCCAGAAAGCCACTGATAACGAAAGAACATGCCCGACGTCGAGCACAATTTTGTCAAGCCAACGCAAGACGAAATTGGCAGCTTGTAATTTTTAGTGACGAAAAAACATTTTGCTCTTCGGAAAATTTCCAAAAAACACTGTGGAGAGCCAATAGTACCAGATACAATTTTGAAAATATCCAACCCATAAAACGCATTAGACGTATAAATACAGGTTATTGGAGCTGGATGAGCCAAGCATGTCCGGGGGAGCTTGTCCAAGTAAACTCAGGGTTCCGTCTGAGGAATATGTGTCCATACTAGAAGATGTTATGTTACCATCGGTTAGGGCAATTTATCCAGAAGGCGAAATAGTTTTTGTTCAAGGCAACTCTCCCATTCATCGAAGACGAATAGTTCGAGAATGGTTCGAACAACATCCAGAGATACACGTCATAGAGTGGCCAGCCAGGTCTCCAGATCTTAACCCCATTGAAAATCTCTGGACAGCTGCTGTGCGTGAATGGGAAAATAACATCATGATTTGAAATATAGACCAACTTCACGCAAATATTATGCGTACTTGGAATACTCTACACCTGAATAATATTGGTAATAATAAGATTGGTAAATACATGCCTGCTCGCATTCAAGCTTGTATTGAATCCGATCGATACTACACAAAATATTAATTAGCCTTTATTACTTTTCCTTGTTCAACTTAAACAAAAAATTAACACATTAATATTATGTTTAATTTTTAATGTTAGGGTGTTAATCATTAATTTTTGGTTTAATTTGCCTTTCTCTTTGCATAGATAGTTATATTGTTACTTACGTTTATATTACATGTCTAAGTATAGATAATTGATATGTAATAAAACAATAATAATTTAATTCTTATTAACCAAAATATAAATGAGTTACATTCATATTCTGATTAATGGTTTACACGTAAATTTTTTTGATGCTAATTTCTCTGTTTAGATCAATTTTATAACTAAATATATGAATTAACTACAAATCGCGGGACCACGACCATGTCGTGCCAATTACTTTCACATTGATTATCAAATCGCGGTATGATGTATCTGTAACTAAAATATTTTGATTATCTCATTTCCATACTATTTTAATCTTCCATAAACTATTAATGTTATGTATGGAATATCATTGAGAAACGTAAATCTTCTCTTATATGAAAAGTAACTTGATTATATTTATACACCACAATTATGTAACCTTCATCTGTTATCTTTAACTACCTAAATTGTTTCAATTTAGCCATAATATATTTAAGCCAAAGGATGGCAGGCCAAATTAGTGACTGCATGTTAATATTTCGATCTTCAATTAGCCAATTATGTGAGAGGTTGGTGACATTTGTCAGTTTATTTCTTATCTTCAGTTTAAGTCATTTCTACAATTTAGTGCAATAGAAAATTCAATCAACTTTCATATTACGAATTGTATATTTTATAAATAAGTTGTAATTTTTAGTATAACTTAAATATTGTTACATGTTATATTGCATATATTGTTCATATTACCTTTCATTCCTGCAGAAACATCTTTTCTGTAAGTTCACTTTACGTAGTTTATTCATCTTAGTTAAATTAATATTTTTCTTTACATTATGTTTCTCTTTTTTGCTGCGATGTATTTTAATAAAACGATTACATATTTATTCTTAAGTCGATTGTCGTTTATGTGATAAATTATTTTTATGCGCAAACATCTATTTGTATATCTTAATCATCTCAATGCCTTGCATAACTATAAATTGTACTTATTGCTTTTAAAATAAAAAAAATATGTTAGTAACTTCGCGTAATAAATAATTACACTGTGTGAAGAAACCACTGTTCAAATTTCAAACCTTTATGTAACTTAAAGTTGACTGCTTTAACGTCACAATTTTTTTAGTACAATGTAATTAAAAACAAATGTTTAAATTGCATGAACCAGTGTCCCAAGTGAGTGAATACCTTAAAACTAGAAAAATCTATACAAAATAAAAATTGGTGTAATAAATTAGCGTTCAACCAGTGGCTTTGGTTGCAGTATTGGTAACACTCCTAGCTATTTCTGTTTTTTAACAAAATAATATTACCACACACAAAATTTAAATTTTTTTAGTTCAAAATCAAACTACATTTTTTCCTTTTGATTAATTTAAATGTTTGATATAGAATCTAGGCTGTTTAGCTCAAAAGGGTAATGTGAATAGGTAGAAACCGTTTAGAATCTATTTTGTCGGAAACCGTATTTAAAGGAAAGTAAATATAAATGCGGCTTTAATCTATTCTCAAAAATACAAAATTCACAATTGGCGTTTAAAACGGAATTGTTTGGTATTAAAAACAAGTTATCTATTTTTCTTACTAATTATACAATAGACTTGTGTAATTTATAATATATAATTATTGTAATATTGTCGCCCGTTGAGCAATTTAATATTTCCATTTTTGAATTGAATTGTTAATAGATTCTTGGTCTAATACACGTAATATCTCGTTTTTTAATGTTTGTAAATATATCTACTATGCTACGTCACGAAGAAGTAATACAAGTTCCACCTTATCAGACTACCTTTTCAAATTAGCGCAACGCAACAACCGTCCTTGTTATTTATAAATCTTCGGTTACGATCGTGAATGTGATACTTTGGTTGCCTATGTGTCTGATGGACATTACATTTGTCAAAGACTGTACTTTAATAGGTTTGACCTGCAGAGCCGTAGCCAGGAATTTACTTTGGGGAGGGGAGGGTCAAACTCTGAACCAAAGGAATAATAACTTCTTAAAATATTTATATGTTTATTATACAAGGTACAAAATTTAAATGCTTATATCGCTATACGTCGTGGCTGAGAGATGAAGCGCTGAACAACGATCTCTGGATTAATTTGAATATTGCTATGAACGCTCATTAAGGCCAGTCCAGTGAGTCGCGACAGTCCCATGCTGTTCCTTAAATAAGTTTTTAGGCGACGCAACGAGGAAAAGGTACGTTCTGGTGTTGCCGTCGACACAGGTAGCGTCACAAGAATTGTAAGGAACTTGTGAATTATGGGAAACATCATTATGTCGCAGTTGTCCATAGCTTCTAGGGGTGTAGTGGGCAATTTAGCGGCATCAATTTTTGACCACTTCGCTCGCCAAACCATAAACTCCCCTTCAAAATTTGTTGCGTCACAAAAAAGTGGGCTGTAAAATTTTACTGCTTTCTGTAACTTGTTAGCGCTGACGCCAAATTTTTGCGGCATTAACAATGATAGCGATCCTATTATTGATTTGTGATTGACAAACCGTTCAGTTAAATGAGTAATCATATGGTCGACTATCGGAAGAAATGCAACAATTCTATAATATTTTTCGGGAGTTTCAGCCGCTACATTGTTCCGATGTTGTTGGCGCCCTACTCGTCGCGGCACTGTCATCTTGAAGTCTTCCCCGTTCAGTTGTTTTCCTTGTTCCTCACTCTGTTTAAATAATAATGAGAAATGTGTCTCTGCTTCTTGGCTTATCCCAGTCAGAGCAGTTATTACGTTGTCGACGTGATCACATGCAGTTGCGAGATCACAGCCGACACCTTGCAAATATTTGCAAAGATTAATTGTTATTGAAAACAATTTGGTGGCGATGTTAAGATTTAAAAGAAAATTTTCACATTGTATCGCAACCAGCAACTGGTTAGCTGCTTGCGAGGTCTCCTTATTTCACAAGAAAAAGTAATGGTTAAATTAATAAAATAAAATAGTTTCTTAACAACTTACAAATTTTTGGTAATTTTAACAATAATTGTGTTAAAATTCACTATATTCTATTATGATTTCAACTAATGTCAAATAGTTAAAACTAAAGATGTAGAATCTACAAGCTAATTGTACGCTTTACCTTTTAATTAGAAATTAAACAATTTATTAAGTACATGTTACTACTTTTCTTGTGAATTTACAAGCTTAATTGTTGTTGTTAATCAAAAATATCGTACAACTTACACTATATTAGTCAAATAACTATAATTCTAGTTGTTTTTACTATTACATGCTATTATTTATGTTTGATTTTACTAATTTTATTGGATAACAATGACACAGTTTAGTTTAAACAAGTAGCTGGTAACATAATGCTTTACTTCTGGTAATTTTGATAAAAAATATAGTAATATATACTGTCATACGTTGTTGTTTTTAGCAACTACAAAAGTTGCTTTAATCAAGATTATTGTTATATCTCACAAATTCCGGTTAGTTGATAATTTTCAGCAACTAAGTACTTATAATATTGGCGACGCTGAACCATTTCCTTCATTATTCACATAAGTGTGCGTGCTTGACTTTCAATACTTAACTTCATATAAGGTACGCTCATACATAACATAATCATGCAAAATTTAACAGATATTTTTGATACTTTGTACAATAATGAAAGTTTAGATGAAAATAATAGTAATATTAGTAATATAATAACGATAATTTGTTAGCAGTTTTAAATCAGTGGGGTTGTAGCTGTTTGTACGAAGAGTTAATAGGTAAGTCTTATACTTTTAATAATTTACCTACAAAATACGTTACAATCTTACATTATTAAATAATCTACGAATTAAAAGTACATTAGGAATGATTTTAAAATATTGTATTTACTACTTATTCTTTTAGCCCATGAAATAACCTTGCAGCGCCTTAAATACCTAACGGAAGCAGATTTAGATATACTTTTTAAGGATAGAAGCCTTGGTTCCAAAATCGAATTTCGCCACCATTTGGAACAATGGCAATTAGAGAATGTAAGTATCCTTCTTACTAAAAAATTAGCAAAAAATTATCATTTTATAGAATACACCTTCTACAAGTTACGTAAGCACTGAATAATAAGGCTGAATAATCAACCCGGCATTTCATCATCAGCGTCCCCAGCAAGTAGTAATGATGAACCTACTACCACTGAAACATTTGTACGTTAAATTAAGTTTATTTTATATAAGTTTACCATTGCTTTTTAGGATTTGTTGAGCGTTCTTCAAAATTTTCCAAATGGCAATTATGTTATTCATGTTTTTAATAAAGATAAAAAATTAAATGACGCAGCAAGAAAAATTTTGGTAGATGCTATAGTAGCCTGGCATATCGAGAGAAAAATTAAAATTAGTAGAGACTATTTTGAAAAAGTTTCCATTGTTATTGAGAAACAATTCAACGACGACAAAGTAGAGAACAATTAATATCGTTTTGTGACTGTTTAAAACCTATTTTATTGTTGTTTTAGTACATTTATTTTAAAAAAAGGGGACTTAAGCCTTCAGTTACTATTCCCATACTTACTGATGAAATAGAAAGTGAAGGTGATCTATTCAAAGTATTTAGTTAGATAATGTTGATTTAATTTTCTTAATTTTAAGAATGTGAAAACCTTGCTGCGTGGTTGAGAGTGAACAGTGAGCCGTGGACGGATGTTCAAACTCATTGGAAGAATACATTTAAAAAACGACGTAGAGAAATTCTATTAAACTTTTCACTAGATAACTGGCCATTGTTTAAACACTCACAGGGTTTTAACTTAGTATGCTATTCATTAGTGATAAAACTAGAGTAAATAACATTATTTTTTTAGATTGATTTAGATTTTTATGAAATATACGAAGAGAAGTCTTACGGTTTATTCAGAAAATGGCCAAATTATAAAAACAAAATAATTAATACTTTGAATGCTAAAATTAAAGATAAGCAAAATCTGAAATTGCTAAAATATTTGAATACAATTAATTCCAGCGAAGGTAGTTATTTATGTTATATCGTCGTACAACGACTAACTTTTTTTTTTATTTACAGCGATTAGTGATACTATTATTGCACTACTTATTCATGCATTATTACCACCATCGGTAAAATATATTTCGAAAGAAAACAATAAAAAAATTATTCTGAAATCGACCATCAAGGATTCGCAAGATTCTATGTTTTTACACGTGAAAACCCTTAATGATTTTGACAATAGGGTAGAACATTTGAAGAATCATCTAACAGAAAGAAACGAAAGTCTACAACCAATAATAGTAGTGGTAGGGATAGATTTACTTACGATTACGAATTATTACGTAATTTATGATCAAGTGAAATATAAATTTCAAAACTGTTTAAGCGCTATTGATGCTTGTTTTAAAATATTTCACGTGTTAAATTTGAAATATCCTGTAAGTAGTATTAATACTTGGACTTTTTTTCAAAAATATTTTTACGAAATTCATTTATCTGAAGACGATTTAATTTATTATGTTTACTTACTGACCTAAGTTCAGAGTCATGTGAAGTATAAATTTCAAAACGGTTTGAACTCAATTAATTCTTGTTTTAATATATTTGACATTTTAAATTGATTTAAACCATCCTATTAGTATTAATTTTTTTCTGAAATTTATTTTGGTGTTCATTTACTATCATCAACTAGTTTATTCTGTTTACTTAGTTTATTTTTATTACTTAGATAAATTTTACAAAATGCCCGAATGTTTTAAGTGTAACGAAACTGGAAAAGATAGATCAATTTTTACAGTCGATGAACTTGTAATTGATTTTAAACTTTTCCATTGTTTCAATTCTTGTGACAATTTTCGGTGTGTTGATTGTTGCCATACTTATCAATCACTGAGGGCTTTTAAAAAACATATTAACAAAAGTTCAAATTCTTGTTTAAACAAATGTAATTCTACTAGGAATTATTATAACTGTTTCAATGAGGTAGGGGAGACTTCAAATAACGTTCAAATAGAAGAAATAAATACAAATTTTATTGTTTGCATCTAAGCTCTATAATAATTCTAACTTTTCCCGAAAAGGCGTTGAAGAAATAATTTGTGATTTAAGTAATAACTTATTAAATACGATTATACTGTCTATAGAAAATGTTTACAAGAATTATGATAAACATAATGATATTCTTAAACTTTTTGACTTTTGCAAAAGTATTTTTCGCCATTTTAATACTTTTCATAAATATGTAAAAGAATTGACTAATAAAGGTTTATACCAAGAACCTAAAGTTTTTGAAATTAATAATGAAATTGGTCAAGTTATAGTTAATAGTTCTCCTTGTTTAGATTCAAACCCAAGTAAAGCAGCTTTAATGCCATTACAATTTCAATTTTCAAAATTTTTTGAACTTCCTGATGTTTTGAAAGATAGGTACTTTATAAAACATGGAAAATCTTAATAAAGAATCTAGTAAGTTAAAAAATTTAGTGCATGGAGATATATGGAAAAATATTTTAATTCCTTATGTTATTTACTTTGACGATTTCGAAATTAATAATGCAGTCTATTGCTGCAATTTACTATGCTTTTCCAACACTACCCCAACACCATGTTTCATCCTTAGAAAACATTTTTACTGCATTATTATTTAAATCTTCTGATAAATCTTATGGGAACGAAGAAGCATCTTTACATTTATTAATTAAAGAAATAAAATTCTTGGAAAACAATGGGATAACTATTAAACATAAACAAATTCATTTTATTTTAGTTGGAATTTTAGGAGATAATTTAGGATTAAATTCTATTTTGGGATATACTAAAAGTTTTAGTGCCAATTTTCCTTGTCGTATTTGTAAAACTGAACTTGCTGAAATTGGTTCTCAATGCGAAGAGTCGGTTTCAAACCTTAGAACAGAATCAAATTACGCAAATGATCTTTTAACAGAACCTGCATCAAGTAAACGAATTAAACTTAGTGGCATAAAAGAATCGTCTATTTTCAATACTATAAATTTTTTTCATGTTGCTAATAATTATACAGCAGATATCATGCACGACTTGTTTGATGGAGTATGTCACTACGATGTTACTCAAATTTTAAAACAGTTGATAGAAGTAGACAAATTATTTTCTTTAGAAACATTAAATAGTAGGAAACAATTGTTTAATTACGGTAAAACGGAAATTGGTAACATTTCTCCGCCTATAAAAAGTAATCACTTACAGGGATCCAAACTGCATATGTCTGCTAGAGAAATGTGGACTTTTTGCCACTTTTTACCTTTGATAATAGGTGATTTAGTACCATGTAATAATAAATATTGGAAGTTACTTTGTTTGTTAATTGAAATGATGGATTTAATTTTAAGAGCAGAATTCGACGACAATGATATACAATTATTGACTTCAAAAATAAAACATCACAATCAATACAAATCTCTATTTGGTAATACTCTTAAACCAAAATTCCACTTTTTACTACATTATCCTAGAATTATTAAGAAAATGGGTCCTCTAAAACATATATGGTGTTTCCGTTTTGAAGCAAAACATAAAGAATTAAAAATTTGTTCAAACAATACTAACTCGCGTCGCAATATACCATACACCATAGGTATAAAGTGCGCTCTAAAATTTTCTTTTCGAATAATAAAAAATGTTGGGTTAAAAAAAACGATAGATTGTTGTAAAAAATCAAATAGTACACAAAACTTATCTGAAAAAAGTTATTATTTAAATCTAAATTTTAGTGCTGTTGAACCTATAGGTCATACTTCTAATCTGATGTTCGTCAAATATATTAGTTTTAAAGGCACAAAGTATGAAATAGGTTATTACTTGCAGTCTAAAGATTGCTTGTATAAAATTGAAGATATGTTTGTAAGAAATGAAGATTTATATTTTGTGTGTTTAAAATACAAATTAGGAAAATTTTCTAACCATTTCCAATCTTACCAAGTCTTAGAATCTACAAAATGTTATTTTGTTTTTTCGCATTCTTATTTCAACTACTATGCTCCTATCCATGTTTACAATTCTTCGAATAGAAATAAGTACATTCGTCCAAAATATTTCTAATAAGAATGTTATTAGTAGAGGTTTTTAGACATATTTTAGTTACACAAGATATGTAAGTCTAACTAACATAGTCATTGAACCTACTATTAGAAGTATTTATATATACGTTACTTTAAGTTTTTATAATTAATATTTTGTTTTATATTTATCACTTTTGAATAGGTATACCTATCTAATTAATATATTACTTGTTTTATGTGTTTTTTAATAAGTACTTTTAATTTGTTTTAAACATGTTTTAATAATAAAGAAGTATTAGAAAATAAAATCGTTTTTTAATATGTAGCTACCTATACCTATTTTGGTAATTTTAACAATTATGATTGTTAAAAATAAGTTAATAGTTGCGTAACTCTTCTGTTAGAAACTCAACAATAAGAAAGGTTAGTTAACAATAAATATCACTATTTGACTGCAAAAATGTACGAAACGCTCTTCGAATTGTTGATTTACAATAAAATTGTTGATATTTTAAAAATAACTGTTAGGTAACCATATTTATAGTTAATGTACCACAAAATTAATACACACCCATTTAATAATGTAATTCTACAATTTTACTGATAAAATGTAACGTTTGTAAGTTAACAAATATTTTAACAATTTTCCTTTGTTAATAATACCGTGAAGCAAGCTTGGCGCATTTTCAAGCCCTGTTTTTGGTTAATTTTACCAATCTTTTTCTTTGAGTGTAGAACTGTTACAGTGGTCTAATGTACCACCAGGTAGTCTTGTGCACTACCTAGAATTACAACAGTAGCCTAGTGAGCCACCAGATAGTCTCGTGAACTATCTGAGGTTGCATCACACATAGTCCAGTGTACTACGTCCAGTTCCTTGGTTGATGTGCCAATCCGCCGACTGTCCATGCTTCCCGAGTAATATGGATGGCAACATGTGTGTCCTGGTGGATCACTTCGACACTCCATCATCGCCATAGCTTCAGATGTGTTCTGGTAGGTCGCGAGGATGTTCCATCGTCAGGAAGGCCGAGTGTAAAAACAATAAAAAGTATAAAGTTTGACGATTTGGTAATATGCATGTGCATATAAGATTTAGAGTTAATTCGACACCGAACGTTTTGTTATAAGCTTGTATACTTAACAAGTATTTTTGATACGTTTTTTTATTCGACTTGGCGTCGATGTGTATTGTTTTGACCCTAAGGATGTTTGTCTGACCCTTATTTTGCACAGAGACTCATATATTGCTTCGAATACTTTTTTCTTCCAATTCGTCTAGCATTTGTACAAACGTAATCGAGTCTTGTCTCTAGCTGTCGTGGGTTTTTCAATAAATAACGTTTGGACATTTCGTACTGTGATGAGATTGCCCTATTTGATTTCTTCAATTTGGGTTCGTTCTTGTAGGGCTTGGTGTAGTTTGGCTATGTCATTCGTCGTGCGTCGTTCAGATTCTCTAGAATTATATGTGTATTTTTCAACTTTTCCTAAAGTTTGAGAAGAGCTTTTTTCAAACATGTTGGCGTTGGACAGAATCGATTAGACTTTTTCCGTCTGCTGTTCTTCTGCTTCCTCGTCTTTTTTGCATTTTGCACAGTAAGAGACCCTTGTTCCAGTCTGAGTAATAGTATAATTGCCGTTGCTTGGCTTCGTTTAAAGTGCTTTTTATTTTACTAAAATTAAATTGACTTGTGAGACTCCTGACTCTACCAGAAAGGTCGTTTATCCTCTTGAGGGTACTAGTATTGTCTTGTCTTGTGCGAGCTTATAAGTATTACGTGTTTCTCCTTCTATTTGTGTCAAGAGGTTTATTGCCTTATCTATAAAGTTTTGTCCACTCAGAGTGCGACTCAGGTAGTCACCATCGCTTTGCCTTTTCCTTTTGATGTGTTTTGTGCCATCGTAGCGGCATTTAATGTATTTTGTATTCAACGTAATGCTGATTGAGGTATTCCTAGTACCACCTTCAGGTTTAGGGGCTTAGGGGATAGTTTAAAAATCCGTAAAAAAACGTAGACGTGCAGAAGCAAGAGCACACACGATAGAAAAGAGACGACGCCTCAAGCTGCTTCCGTGCGCGTATACAATCGCTCTTAATATTAGCCTAATAAGAATTGAAGTCGGCAGTGGCTAGGCTCCCGGCCCAATTAGACTGAAATACTCGTCAATCATTCGATAATTTAAGAGGGTATCCTAGGTTCTTATCGGATCACGCACACAAAAGTTCGTAAACACGTGGTCGCCGTCCAAATTGAGTTAATAGTCTAATGTTTAATGAACTACCGTAGTTAACCCGCTGTAGTAATCAGGGCGTATAAGATAGCGTGCAAAAGTACATGTGGTAGAGAATTTAAGAAAAATATTTCCGAGCTCATTTGAGCTACCGTTACTCGATAGGAGTCTTATCTGTTCTCACAATGATTAGAATTATAATACGGCTATCTTGGCAATTACTAGACCGATTAGCGTGAACAACTCCTTAAATTAAAGAACAGGGCGAGCCCTTTAATTTGATGGTGATGAGTTTATAATAGATCACTTTGTAATTACGTTGTTTACAGCCTATACAAGCTTAGAACAATAGAAAGATCTCACGGTTATTTGTTGATTGTTACTTATCCAACAGCAGATTTTCTTGCGCTCAGTGGCACACTAAGCACATATCACTTTATGGTCACAACCAACTCACAAAAAAAAACACTTTAAATTGACTATAAACACAAAGTATCAAGAACTTTTAAAACACATCCGCTGCGTGTAACATTCCCAATAAATTATCTACTTGTTAGGTTAGGATTCACCCGCACAAGTCAAGAAAAAGTTTTAAATGGCCTACACTTTACTAAACTCTTCAACCGAAGGAACATCGCCTCCATACGCCCCCTTCAACATTAAAGACAGCGACTTCTTCTGCGTGGACAAGACCAAATACCTCGGCCTCAACCTAGACAAGAAGTTACTCTGGAAATCACACGTCATCCAAAAGCTTGCTTCGGTCAACATATTGCTGGATCGGAACAGCCGCTTCAACATCAACAACAAGCTCCTCATCTACAGATGATCATGCAATCTTCCATGATTTACGCAGCGCAAGTATGGTTCTATGCTACCAAAACTGACCACCAGAACCCAGATCTTCCAAAACAAGATCCTCAAAGTGTTCGCAGATACTTATTGGTTTTTCAAAACAGACCGCATGCATCAAGAACGAGACATCCCCGAAGATTGCAGATTTCGTCCGCAATTCCGCAGCTGAGTTCCATGCAGACCTCGCTGCCGTTTCTAAGAGTGTAAAATAAAGGTGTTTCTGTTTATTGCTGGCTTTTATTTCCCGTCATTTAGCACCGATTTTAGAGCCGCTTGAAGCTCTGGACTGTTTTCATATACCGGCGTCCGACCGGAGTCACAAGTAGTTGGCACATTTAACGCTCACATAATGTATAAGAATTACTGTAAATGTAAATGGCCGCTTATAAAATGCAAATACGTAACTGCAGAATACAAAAAGAATACGTTACACTGTAAATATTTATTGAGTTCGTGATTTTACAAAAGTTTTTATAAATTTCTAGTGACACAATATATGTGTTTTTATTAATAAAACAAGATAGAAGAAAACCAGTAAAACAAATTTATAAATTTGTCACGCTTACTTTCGTAAGTGTTACAAGCTTTGTCCTATTCTTATTTGCATGTTAATTTATTCTCAATGTTATATATTTTAGTGACCGTTTTGAACACACCACTTTACAAGTCTTAATTAGGTCTGAAGAAGTGCGCACACAACCGCACGAAACGTATAGCCCGTTCTCAGACACTTAAAGTGTTTTTGATGTCCCTCTTCATCGAAGAGCTCTAAAAGTAATTCAAGTGTTCAAATTAATCTAAGGGGAAACAAATAAAGAACAACTTACCGTAAAACCATTTTAGTTATTAACAAACTGTCGTGTATACATGCAATCACAAATAACGTTTAGTGTTGAAAACTGTGTACCTGATTTAAACGTAATTTATATTTTTGTATTGCCTTTATTAGAAGTTCTACAAATAAAGCAACACAAGCAAGAAGTAAACCAAAACCCAAAATTACAAATATGGGATACAAATCTGACATGTTGAGTTTTTTATTTTTGGGAATTTGATTTGTTATACTTTTTTTATAAGTATACTTATATACATTGCCATAATGAAGTATAATGCCCGATTCGATAAGTCGAATAATAACTGTATTCAAGCTAAATATAAAAAATGAGGATCTGCGTAATATAAAAGCATTTTGAAAACTTCCCATATAAGAGTTGTCTACGAAATAAGTGTAATTTCTTTTATAAATGCTTACAATTAATTCAAACGTGCGTCCATCTATAAAGACAACATTTTCGTTGTTAGAACTCCAGTTTATTAATAAGTCAAAATATTCTTTTTGTTCATAATTTATAATCCTTTTTTTCAAGTTATTGTAACTAGAATCGTGTTCTGTATAATTGTATTTGCTGAAAAACTCCTCTGAAACTATAATTAAATTGTTAGAATTTGTTAACTCTTCGAATGTTTTAATTGATGTTTCATATTGTGGAATTGTTATCAACGTAATTAATTTACCAGTGTACACAGCTTGAATGTGAATTGCGTAAATCACGTACGAAAGAAACAGAAATTTAAAAGCACGAGAAAATCGCTTACAGTTTGTTGTTCCAAATATGGTCATTAAATAAACTTCCAAAAAACATAGCATCAAATCTTGGTTTGCAGGCAATTCGCATTTTTTAATTAAACAAAAAACAAGCGAACTCAAAAGAAAGGCCAAGAGTATTAAATTCCACACCGATTTTTTAAAAGCAAGTTTTAAGCTTTCTACCGGTGAAAGTTTTTTAGGAGTAGGAACTATCCACACATAATCTCTATTGTCATAAACGGCACTACACGCGTATTTAGCACATTCTCTAAGCGAATGTTCTTGAAGTATATAATAACGGTCGCAATAATTTGATTTGAATTCATGGATTGTTATTAAACTCATATTTAAAAACTGAACAATTGTATTTAGCATTTTCACAATTACATATGACGATTTAGATCTGTTTTGATGCTCAGTATGATTTACATTAAAGTACACACAGAGGGGACATTTATTATAATTTCTAATAGGTTTTAAAAATTCTACCATTTTGGTGTCATTGCAGTTATGTATATATAGCAATTTTGCATCAGTTCCACATTTGTTTATTATTGCATTAGGATTATTAACTACAAGTTTCGCAGACCCGTCGTCTATTGTTAGATCGTACGTTAATACAATCAGGCTAATAATTTGAACTTCCCACATTAGTGAAATTATAGGCGATAAACGATAATATTCTGGGATCGGTGTAATAAGCAAAACTTTTCTTAAAGGTTGTGAATTTAATATCCATAGTTTACTTGAAAAAAGTTTCTGAATAATTGCAAATATAGTGCTATAATCTTTAGAATGAATTATAAAATTTTGTTTGTGTCCGATGGACGTGTTAAGAATCATACTATATTTTCTCATATCGATGATTAAGCTTGGATTCGTAACATAATCTGGAAAAATTAGAGTACCAGCATCATCAAATATGAATATCAAAGTATCATTTTCACTAAAATTATTATCGATGGTTTGTTTCACACAATTTTTTACAATTTCAATTCGTTCGTTTTTGATTACAATTGCCAGAACCGACGTAAGATAAATAACGTTTAGCAGTAACATTTTAAACGACAATTAATAGAACTCATATACACGGATGTCTACAACGTATTGACAATATTTAATGCGTTTTCTTTTCGATACAAACAAAATATTAAATAAGTTCGAAATAAACATTGTGTAAATACTGAAACGTCCGAGAAATTACTTGCAAATGCAAGAGCCTTCTAGAAGCTGTTATCTATTTTCTAGAAGATATAGCGAAAAGTAAGGAACGCTCGAGAAGGATTCGCCGATGTCTATAAATACGTAAGAAAGAAATCGTAGGTCAGTTATTGTCGAAACGCGAATGCAGAAGATTATCAAGTTGAAATAAATAAGTATCGTTAGCACGCGTGTATGTGACTCATAGTGTAAACAAACAATTGTGAAATCCGAGGACGTTATCTTATCTTAAGTGATAGTGTTATACAACGGTTATACATAAATTATAGTGTAAGTGTTTTTATTATTAGATTTTATTAGTTCGGTTAATTTAAAAGTGTACATATTTCTAGAATAAGTAAACATAATTTTTAGTAGTTTTAAATAAATTAGTTTTTAATAAACAGTTCCGTAACAATACATTAAGTGCGACAATTCAAAACACTTACTGAAGAAGGTTCAATACATTTTTCACAAAAACCAATCATCATCGATTAACCCAAATAATAATAGTTTGGTAAAAATTCTCAAAAATTGTGTGATCTACTTTTAACTGTTAAATAGTAAGTACAAGCTTGTTTAATATTTGCAAGAATAAAAAAACGTGTAAAAATTTAAATAAAGCAATGTAAAAACCAATTCATAATTAAATAATTTTAAAAACTGAAAAAGTATTAACTTAAATAAGTGCATATTTAGTGTTTTTTACGCGCGTGCCGTAGAAATTTATAAGTAAACGCAATTATTTTTTCACAAACTGGGTGTATTTAAATCTACAGTTACATTGATATATAATAATATTTTGAAGGTTATGTGTATTATTTAATTGGTGGTAATTTTTCTAGTTTATTGTGTTATGTTTAAATAAAATTACCCTGTAAAGTAATCAGTTCCGCGCCCTACATTAAAGCAAAGTCGTATGGTGCACGACGCGACGACACCAAAAAGGCTCAAAACTCAAAAGTAAAAAAAGATAAAGCAACAAACAACATTGTCAAAACAAAATTTATAATGATAAAAAACCAGTAAGGAATTGCTAGCCATTACATTGTGCTTTATTTGATTATTTTTTTATTTTAACTCTTAGAGACGAGAGACCCGAATTACTTCTCGAAAATAATATATTTTCTAAATGGGAGTACGCAATAATAGCATTTATTCGATCGAATACGTAATACGTAACATGATAACATGAATTGTGTGAACTCAAACAAATCTGATTTTATTCATGTTTGAGCTTGAAATTTGGCGTGCAACGAGCCAACCTGCGAACATGCGTTTTTTTCCTGTCTGAGCTTGTACGAAACTTTATATATTTAAGCGCTGCATCGGTCGCGATTTCATTTGTTGCCAAAAACTTGCATCTCAAAAATCCTTTTATATTTGATTATCTAAACATCATTGTTAATTAAAGTAAATTTAAACAGAATAATTGATAAGTAACTAATATTAGTATTTATAAAAATTTATAAATTTTGAAATACCTTGAAATAAGCAATGTTGAGAAAATATTTTCGTGTTTGAGTTTGAGACGTCGAAACATTTTCATTTTTCATGAATAATTTGTCAATTTGTTTACTCACGTATTAATTTCTTTACAGTATACAGGATGACAGAATAAAAATAAAATAAATTGTCTGAATACCAAAATTTGCTGAATAAAAGAAAAGGAGAGGAAGAACTGGAAAACCATGTCAAAATTACGCATTTTTTTTCGAATCTATTTTGTCAAATATTGATAATAACAATAATACAGCTGAATCCCAATATTCTAAACCTGTACTTGAAACAAGTATCAGCAGCAGACAAAAAACTGATCTTCTAGAAAACATAGAAGTTATTTCCAAATTCGACCCGATTATGTCAGAACATACAAAACGCCCTCAAATAAAAGATCACAAAAACTATCTCGGGGATAAAATACAAAATGAAGTAATCAACTTGATCGGTGAAAATATCAAATCCAAAGTTTTAGAACTAACTAAAAAGACAAAATATTATGCCATATTATTAGACTGCACTCCTGACTCTAGTCACCAAGAACAAATTTTAGTTTGTATATCTGTTAATTTAAAGAGCACGGGAATTAGTATAGAAGAACATTTTTTTTATTATTTTGTCCTATAGATGATTGTGTCGGGTGAAGGCTTGACAAAGAAGGCTTAAATATCAACGATTTACGGGGTCAGGATTACGACAATAGAGAAAATACGTGTAGTAGGCATAATAGTCTACAAAAAAATATTTTGGATTTTAATCCGCAAGCTTTCTTTGTTCCTTGTTGTAATCATACCCTAAATTTAGTCGTCAATGATGCCGCAAATTGAATACTTTGAGCATCAATTTTTTTTCTTTAGTTCAAGAACTGTTTGTATTTTTTTTCAATTTTTACTAAACGCTGGTCGCTTGTACATACGTAAATACTACAAACAATACGTCATTCGTAACAATGGTGTTAAGATATTACTTTGCAAGTGTTGCTCCTACAAATGTAAACCGATGATTAATATTTTTACGTATTTGTAGCATATCCTTCAAATTTACGATTATTTTAGGTATAGTTTACATTTTCAACTACGTTGCATGTTTGTTGTTGCAGATAAATAATTCTCAGACTCGAGTTATTGTTTATTTTTGCGGTTTTTAGGAGCAGCAACTTTTATCTGGCACCCCGGCGCCAATGTACCTTTGTCGGTCCCTTTGTATGTATGTCGTTGTAGTAACAAATTGAGGCGTGGTACGCCTTCTCATGTACGCAAATTCTCATGGACATGTCAGTCCGGTGGAAATAGCAGATAAATATTATTTTGACTAGGAGTTACGTGCTTTGTGTATAAATTGACAAATATGGAAAAGAAACGAAAAATATATAGTGAGTGCAGAACATTTAAAGAGCAATAGGGCTGTCAATATTTTGTAATCGAGTCAAATAATAAGGCCGTCCTCAAAGAGTACAATATAAAACGCCATTATGAGACTATGCATTCTCAGAATTACTCAAAGTTTACGGGAAGTTTAAGATCTGAAAAATTTGAATCAATGAAGCGCGGGTTAAAATCTCAACAATTCTTGTTCAAAAAAGTCAATAGTGAACAAGAAGCCGCAACTCGTGCTAGTTTCCGTGTAGCTCATTTTATTGCAAAACATGGGAAACCATTTACTGACGGTGAATTAATCAAGGATTGCATAATTGCAGCGGCAGAAGAAATGTGTCCAGAAAAGGCTAATTTATTTAAAAACATAAGTTTGTCAGCAAACACTGGCGCGAAGAATTAATGAAGTTGCAGAAAATATATTAGCTCAATTAAATGACAAAAATCGTCTCCTAGAGTGGTTCTCTCTGGCCCTAGATGAGTCGACGGATGTTTCAGATACTGCTCAGGTATTAATTTTTATTCGAAGGGTAGATAAAAATTACGAAGTGTATGAAGAGCTTTTAGATGTTCATAGCATTCACGGTACGACCACTGGTGAAGATATGTTTAAAGCAGTTGAAAATGCTGTTCAGAAAAGCAATCTTAAATGGAAAAACTTGAAATCCATTACCACTGATGGTGGCAAAAATATGTGTGGAATAAATAAAGATGTGGTTGCTCTAGTATCAAAGGCCATCGAAAATGATAGTGGATCAAAACCATTAATAGTACATTGTATCATCCATCAACAGTCCTTGTGCGCAAAATGCTTGGATATGTCAGAAGATTTAAAGCCAATCATATCGGTTGTTAACTTTATCAGATCGCATGCCTTCAATCATCGTCAATTCCGCGAGTTTATTGCAGAGATCGGAGAAAATGACTTGCCATTTAAGAAGGAAACTGAAAAAACTGAAAAATAAATTGAACGCGAAATCGAGTCGTTACCAGGAAATAATAGACAGCGTGCTAGCGTTTCGCGGCAGATTAGATGACATGACTATAGCGCAGTGGCTGCATACCATTGGTTCTACTGGAGACGTTTTCGAATGGGACGACATGAATAAAGATTCACGATGGGATGGGCGTGATAAAAATTAGTAATAAAAACGTTCAAAAAATAGATATTCCTAAGGGCACATGTATTGCAAGAGGTTTAGAAATAAACGAAGTTACTACGCAAACAGGTGTTGACATCAATGAAGACGAAAAGAGAAGTCTGCAGGACATAATTCACAAATATCCAAAATGCTTTAATGAAAATAACGCGCTTTTAAGCAATATTCATTTGGAAATGCACATCGAACTAACATCGACGGTGCCAATCACTTACAAACCTTACCGCTTATTCTTGTTGGAAAGAGAAAAAGTACGCGCCATTGTGGATGATCTGTTACAAAAACAAATAATTGTGGACTTAATTCTGTACGATCTATACGTGAGGAAGAGGTTTGTCATGTGACCGCTTCCCTTAGAATAATAGTCACTTCACCCTATTCCGAGGGAAGAAGTTGAACAAAAACTGGAGGCACGGCTGGCAGACGCAACCCGTCTTGTCCATGTCGGTAAATTTGGACCTAGCTCCAATTCTGAAACCCGGTTCAATCTTCAGACAGGAACTTGGGGCACGGCCTGAGCCTTAGGGTTTTACCAGCGCCGGTAAACCGGGACCTAGCTCTGAAGGGAGAGGAAAGGCCGAGTCCTATTATACGATAGCATGACAGGGGGGATTAGTGAATGCCTTAGACCCATAAAACGGGCAGCAATCTACCCAATTCCAGTATCCCCAGTATGCTGGTGCATTTATGCGAAAAGGGCGAGAGCTGTTCGAACATTGCAAGGTAGCAGAGGAATCCATTTTTGTAGGATGGGAAAGACTGCGACGGCGACTCGTCCAACGTGGTGCGGCAGTAACACGAGTATCCGAGGGTGATAGAGAGCCCCACCGGGAACCCGCTGTCCGGTGCTCTATCAACTGGTGTCGGCCTCTCGCGGGCGTGGGAACTAGTCTTGGCACAGGTTGGAAGAGGGGGGGTTGCTACGGCACTCTATCCCCGTGTCGTTCCACTGGTACCCCCCATTTATGGGCGTGTGAAAGCTGGTTCGGGGTGCTGCACTGGTCAGCTAACATCGACCAGAAATAAGAGTCAGAAAGGATGTGACCGTTCCGAGTTATACGCTGAACTACCGATTTTCTAAAAGACTGGGTCTTAATACCTGCGGTAGGAGGGGTTCTAGTTTTACTAGTTCTACCGCCTACCGTGTAACGGAAACCGGGACCAGGAGCTAGGATTTGCTTTAGTAATGTGATAGATTGCACTACACTCCAGGCGTGCGTAGTGGGGTAGTTTACCGCTGCTCCCCCCGATACCCCCCGGTGCAGTCGTAACTATGACTCTTAAGTATAAGATTTACAATTGATAAGAAAACAAATAATAGATAAAGACGCCGAAAAATGCTATACTCTAAAAGACGATAAGATTTGTAGAATTATGAACAACGAACAAAAAATCGTTATTCTTCAAGATGTGAGATGGAGAGTAGTAAAAATGTTCCATGATGATAATAGGCATCTGGGTTGGAAGCGTACGTTAGATGCTATAAAATCAGTTTATTGGTTTAACGATATGCAAAATTTTGTGAAGAAATTCGTGAGTCATTATATAGCATGTTTGGTTGCGAAGAAACCAACTGGCAAACGACGAAATAAATTATACCCGATAGAAAAGGTAGCCGAAACGTTCCATACTCTACATTTGGATTCCTTGGGTCCATTATGTAAAACAGCAGAAGGAAACACCGAAATATAAGTGATAATCGACGCCTTTACAAAGTTTGTCTGGATCGAAGCTGTGCCGAACACATGCAGTATACACGTTTGACATAAACTTGAACAACTCATCAAGTTAGTTCGCGCTCCAACAAGAGTGATAACTGATCGTGGAAAAGCGTTTGATTGCCAACAGTTCAGACAATTATTCTGTACCAAGTACCAAATAAAACATATAAAGAATCGTATTGCCGCACCACGTAGCAACGGTCCAGTAGAACGATCTAATTGAACAATTATAGAATCGTTAACCGCTAGTGTTGGAGGAAATTACGATTGCTAAGATGAAATACTAAACCATGCGCAGCAAGCTAAAAACCGTTGTGAGAAAGCAGCAAAGAAAATGAAGGCTCGTTACGATAAGAAACGTTTAGAGGCGATCAATTATAAAGAAGTAAATGTCATTTTAGTGGAAAAGACTCTCTTAATGAAAGGTTTGGCCAGTGGTAAATTGGTGCCAAAGTATATCGGGCTCGTAAAAATTACGGCGGTGTTGGGAAATGATCGATATAAAGTAGTTTCCTTTCCGAAAAATCAAAGGCGGTTCCGAAGCGATCGCCTTAAGTTGGCGGAATAGCAATAAAATGATTAAGTATATTTTTAAAGTTTATTTGACTTAATAGATCTAGTTTGTTACATATTTTTATGATTATTTTTAATGCACCTGTTTTTAGATAATCATTGCATATCTGATTATTACTGACTTTGACGATGGATCCAAATGTCGTAGACGGTAGGATAAGTGTTTAGCCAACTACCGAAGATCTTGTGTACCTGTACCTTTATTGATTGGTCTGGCCAACCAAAGCATGACTATGTCATGGGAGGGGTTAAGAAAACAATGCGTTTGCTACCCTCAATGGTGGTCTACTGAGCCACCAGATGCGCTACCTAAAATTGCAATGCTAGTCAAGTGTGCCGCCAGGTAGTCTAGTGCGCTACCTGAAATTGGGGTAGTGGTCTAGTGTACCACAAGGTAGTCCCATGTACTATTTAAAATCGCACGCAGTAGTCTAATGTGCCACTACGTAGCGACGTGCGCTATCTAAATTTGGCAGTGGTGGTCTAGTGCACCACCAGGTAGTCCCGTGTACTACCTAGAACTGCTACAGTGGTATAGTGTACCACCAGGTAGTCTTGTGCACTACCTAGAATTACAACAGTAGCCTAGTGAGCCACCAGATAGTCTCGTGAACTATCTGAGGTTGCATCACACAAAGTCCAGTGTACTATGTCTAGTTCCTTGGTTGAAGTGCCAATCCGCCGACTGTCCATGCTTCCTGAGTCATATGAATGGCAACATGTGTGTCCTGGTGGATCGCTTCGACACTCGACATGGCTTCAGATGTGTCCTGGTAGGTCGCGAGGACGCTCCATCGTCAGGAAGGCCGAGTGTAAAAACAATAAAAAGTATAAGGTTTGACGATTTGGTAACATGCATGTGCATATAAGATCTAGAGTTATTTCGACACCGAACGTTTTGTTATAAGTTTGTATACTTAACAAGTATTTTTGATACGCTTTTTTATTTGACTTGGCGTCGATGTGTATTGTTTTGACCCTAAGGATGTTTGTCTGGCCCTTATTTTGCACAGAGACTCATATATTGCTTCGAATACTTTTTTTCCAATTCGTCTAGCATTTGTACAAACGTAATCGAGTCTTGTGTCTAGCTGTCTGGGTTTTTCAATAAATAACGTTTGGACATTTCGTACTGTGATGAGATTGCCCTATTTAATTTCTTCAATTTGGGTTCGTTCTTGTAGGGCTTGGTGTAGTTTGGCTATGTCATTCGTCGTGCGTCGTTCAGATTCTCTAGAATTATATGTGTATTTCTCAACTTTTTCTCAAGTTTGAGAAGTGCTTTTTTCAAACAGACTTTTTCCGTCTGCTGTTCTTTTGCTTCCTCGTCTTTTTTGTATTTTACACAGTAAGAGACCCTTGTTTCAGTCTGAGTACTAGAATCGTTGCCATAATTCCTTGGCCTCGTTTAAAGTGCTTTTTATTTTACTAAAATTAAATTGACTTGTGAGACTTCTGACTCTACCAGAAAGGTCGTTTATCCCCTTGAGGGTGCTAGTATTGTCTTGTCTTGTGCGAGCTTATAAGTATTACGTGTTTCTCCTTTTATTTGTCTCAAGAGGTTTATTGCCTTATCTATAAAGTTTTGTCCACTCAGAGTGCGACTCAGGTTGTCACCATCGCTTTGCATTTTTCTTTTGATGTGTTTTGTGCCATCGTAGCGGCATTTAATGTATTTTGTAATTAGCGTAATGCTGATTGAGGTATTCCTAGTACCACCTTCCGGTTTAGGAGTGGTGGTGACTCATTTGTTCATGTCACGTTGTCATTAGATGGTAGGATGTTGTAATTTAATTTTTGAGGCAACACTGCAGTACATATGGCGCCGTGAATCAGACATTTAATAGAAAATAAACCGGTAACTTCAGTAATTCATTTAGAAGAGTTGGGGATAGTTTAAAAATCCGTGAAAAAACGTAGACGTGCAGTAAGCAAAAGCACACACGATAGAAAAGAGACGACGCCTCAAGCTGCTTCCGTGCGCGTATACAATGGCTCTTAATATTGGCCTAATAAGAATAGAAGTTAACAGTGGCTAGGCTCCCGGCCCAATTAGACTGAAATACTCGTCAATCGTTCGGTAATTTAAGAGGGTATCCTAGGTTCTTATCGGATCACGCACAAAAAAGTTCGTAAACACGTGGCGCCGTCCAAATTGAGTTAATAGTCTAATCTTCAATGAAGTACCGTAATTAACCCGCTGTAGTAATCAGGGCGTATAGGATAGTGTGCAAAAGTACATGTGGTAGAGAACTTAAGAAAAATATTTCCGAGCTAATTTGAGCTACCGTTACTCGATAAGAGTCTTATCTGTTCTCACAATGATTACAGTTATAATACGGCTATCTTGGCAATTACTAGACCGATTAGCGCGAACAACTCCTTAAATTAAAGAACAGGGCGAGCCCTTTAATTTGATGGTGATGAGTTTATACTAGGTCACTTTGTAATTACGTTGTTTACAGCCTATAGAAACTTAAAACAATAAAAAGATCTCACGGTTATTTGTTGATTGTTACTTATCCAACAGTAGATTTTCTTGCGCTCAATGGCACACTAAGCACATAGCACTTAATTATGGTCACAACCAACTCAAAAAAAACACTTTAAATTGGCTATAAACACAAAGTATCAAGAACTTTTAAAACACATCCGCTGCGTGTAACATTTCCAATGAATCATCTACTTTTTAGGTTAGGATTCACCTGCACAAGTCAAGAAAAAGTTTTAAATGGCCTACACTTTACTAGACAACAGGTACCACAACTGGCCAATAAAAGTCAACCCCACGAAAAACGCAGTCCTCCTCTTCAACCGAAGGAACATCGCCTCCATACGCCCACTTCAACATTAAAGACAGCGACTTCTTCTGCGTGGACAAGACCAAATACCTCGGCTTCAACTTAGACAAGAAGCTACTCTGGAAATCACAAGTCATCCAGAAGCTTGCTTTGGTCAACGGTTTCCTGAAAAAATTATACATATTGCTGGATCGCAGCAGCCGCTTCAACATCAACAACAAGCTCCTCATCTACAGATGATCATGCAATCTTCCATGACCTACGCAGCGCAAGTATGGTTCTATGCTACCAAAATTGAGACCACTAGAATCCAGATCTACCAAAACAAGATCCTCAAAGTGTTCGCAGATACTTCTTGGTTTTTCAAAACAGACCGCATTCATCAAGAACGAGACATCCTCGAAGATTGCAAATTTCGACCGCAATTCCACAGTTGAGTTCCGTGCAGACCTCGCTGCCGTTTCTAAGAGTGTGAAATAAAGGTGTTTCTGTTTATTGCTGGATTTATTTCCCGTCGCCTAGCTCCGATTTTATAGCCGCTCTGGACTGTTTTCAGATACCGGCGTCCGGTCCGCCCGGAGTAGACGTCACAAGTAGTCGGCATATTTAACGCTCACATAATGTATAAGAATTACTGTAAATGTAAATGGCCGCTTATAAAATGCAAATACGTAACTGCAGAATACAAGAAGAATACGTTACACTGTAAATATTTATTAAGTTCGTGATTTCACAAAAGTTTTTATAAATTTTTAAGTGACACAATATATGTGTTTTTATTTATAAAACAAGATAGAAGATAACCAGTAAAACAAATTTATAAATTTGTCACGCTTACGTTCGTAAGTGTTACAAGTTTTGTCTTATTCTTATTTGCATGTTAATTTATTCTCAATGTTATATATTTTAGTGACCGTTTTGAAGTCGTGAACACACCACTTTACAAGTCTTAATTAGGTCTGAAGAAGTGCGCACACAACCGCACGAAACGTATAGCCCGTTCTCAGACACTTAAAGTGTTTTTGATGTCCCTCTTCATCGAAGAGCTCTAAAAGTAATTCAAGTGTTTAAATTAATCTAAGGAGAAAGAAATAAAGAACAACTTACCGTAAAACCATTTTAGTTATTAACAAACTGTCGTGTATACATGCAATCACAAATAACGTTTAGTGTTGAAAACTGCGTACCTGATTTAAACGGAATTTATATTTTTGTATTACTTTTATTAGAAGTTCTACAAATAAAGCAACACAAGCAAGAAGTAAACCAAAACCCAAAATTACAAATATGGGATACAAATCTGACATGTTGAGTTTTTTATTTTTGGGAATTTGATTTGTTATACTTTTTTTATAAGTATACTTATATACATTGCCATAATGAAGTATAATGCCCGATTCGATAAGTCGAATAATAACTGTATTCAAGCTAAATATAAAAAATGAGGATCTGCGTAATATAAAAGCATTTTGAAAACTTCCCATATAAGAGTTGTCTACGAAATAAGTGTAATTTCTTTTATAAATGCTTACAATTAATTCAAACGTGCGTCCATCTATAAAGACAACATTTTTGTTGTTAGAACTCCAGTTTATTAATAAGTCAAAATATTCTTTTTGTTCATAATTTATAATCCTTTTTTTCAAGTTATTGTAACTAGAATCGTGTTCTGTATAATTGTATTTGCTGAAAAACTCCTCTGAAACTATAATTAAATTGTTAGAATTTATTAACTCTTCGAATGTTTTAATTGATGTTTCATATTGTGGAATTGTTATCAACGTAATTAATTTACCAGTGTACACAGCTTGAATGTGAATTGCGTAAATCACGTACGAAAGAAACAGAAATTTAAAAGCACGAGAAAATCGCTTACAGTTTGTTGTTCCAAATATAGTCATTAAATAAACTTCCAAAAAACATAGCATCAAATCTTGGTTTGCAGGCAATTCGCATTTTTTAATTAAACAAAAAACAAGCGAACTCAAAAGAAAGGCCAAGAGTATTAAATTCCACACCGATTTTTTAAAAGCAAGTTTTAAGCTTTCTACTGGCGAAAGTTTTTTAGGAGTAGGAACTATCCACACATAATCTCTATTGTCATAAACGGCACTACACGCGTATTTAGCACATTCTCTAAGCGAATGTTCTTGAAGTATATAATAACGGTCGCAATAATTTGATTTGAATTCATGGATTGTTATTAAACTCATATTTAAAAACTGAACAATTGTACTTAGCATTTTCACAATTACATATGACGATTTAGATCTGTGTTGATGCTCAGTATGATTTACATTAAAGTACACACAGAGGGGACATTTATTATAATTTCTAATAGGTTTTAAAAATTCTACCATTTTGGTGTCATTGCAGTTATGTATATATAGCAATTTTGCGTCAGTTCCACATTTGTTTATTATTGTATTAGGATTATTAACTACAAGTTTCGCAGACCCATCGTCTATTGTTAGATCGTACGTTAATACAATCAGGCTAATAATTTGAACTTTCCACATTAGCGAAATTATAGGTGGTAAACGATAATATTCTGGGATCGGTGTAATGAGCAAAACTTTTCTTAAAGGTTGTGAATTTAATATCCATAGTTTACTTGAAAAAAGTTTCTGAATAATTGCAAATATGGTGTCATAATCTTTAGAATGAATTATAAAATTTTGTTTGTGTCCGATGGACGTGTTAAGAATCATACTATATTTTCTCATATCGATGATTAAGCTTGGATTCGTAACATAATCTGGAAAAATTAGAGTACCAGCGTCATCAAATATGAATATCAAAGTGTCATTTTCACTAAAATTATTATCGATGGTTTGTTTCACACAATTTTTTACAATTTCAATTCGTTCGTTTTTTATTACAATTGCCAGAACCGACGTAAGATAAATAACGTTTAGCAGTAACATTTTAAACGACAATTAAAAGAACTCGTATACACGGATGTCTACAACGTATTGACAATATTTAATGCGTTTTCTTATCGATACAAACAAAATATTAAATTAGTTCGAAATAAACATTGTGTAAATACATTAAGTGCGACAATTCAAAACACTTACTGAAGAAGCATCAATACATTTTTTACAAAAACCAATCATCATCGATTAACTCAAATAATATAGTTTAGTAAAAACTCTCAAAAATTCACTTTTCAATGTTAAATGAACGAAAAATAGTAAATATAAGCTTGCTTCTATATTTGCAAGAATAAAAATACGTGACGAAATTAAGATAGAGCAATGTAAATGACCAATTCATAGTTAAGTAATTTTGAAAACTGAAAAAGTATTAACATAAATAAGTGCATATTTAGTAAACTGGATGTATTTAAATCTACAGTTACAATGATATATAATAATTTGTGCTGCCAATATCGCAAACGTCAATATTTGTTTGTTAGCGTAGTTACATATGAACGAAAAATTCTCTAGTGTGGCAAAATGCAAACTAGAAATCTACGTAAAACTATGTTTTCAAAGTCAATTATTAGTTAAACAGGATGGTGTGTCTAGTGGAAAACCTATTGAAATTTTTTTAAATGTATCTTAAACTTTAAAAAAATGTTTCAAGATTTTATAAATCAGAATATTAGAGAATTATATATTTTGAAGTTGGTACAATGTAAAGTACAATCTTAACCTAAGAGTTTAACGCAATGATTCCTTATATGATATTAAAACGTTCGCGAAATTATTCTCAAGTTCCAGAGATTTCACGAAGTTGTTATTTATTTTCCAGAACGTTAACTGAAGGATGTGGAACATTCGCGAACGTTTCGCGAAAATGTATAAATTCGGTGTAAACAAATCAGAGGTCAGTTATTTCCCGTAATTCGAAGAAGGCAGTGTTAAGAAGATTATTCAAGTCTAAATAAATAAGTAATTAACGCGTGTGAGATAAATCTACAGTGTATAACCTTGTACGTGACTTTAGTGTAAACAAACAATAAGTGCTAAATAGTTATTCGCAGACTTATTTTCGTGTAAGTGATAGTGTTATACATAAATTATCGCGTTGATTCTACAATCAACGATTATAGTGTAAGTGTTCTTATTAAATTATCCTTAGATTTTATTAGTTCGGTTAGTTATAAATTTTTTAATTTGTTGACGTTTGTCATTCTATTTTATTTTTATGTTTTGATATAATTGTAACTGACGATGACAATTGAAATTGTTGAAACTAGTTTTACAATTAAAAAATTAAAACATTATTGTGGATTGACTTTAAGAAAATAAATATCATATTTTATTACAATTTCTCCACTTAGAGATATGGATTACTTTAACTATATTAGTTATAAACGTGTATATAATTGTAGTATAAATAAATTAGTTAGTTTTAATAAAAACTCGTAACAATATTCTTAAATTTCGATTAATGGTATTTTACTTTATTAGTATAAATAATCATAACAATTATGGGAGTTTATTAACAAAAATAATAGTAGTTTACGTAACAAGAGTCGAAAGTAAGGCATAGCATAACGAACGTTAATGCAACGCGAGGCCCCACGGCTTTCGACGAGAGTAAGTATTTTTTGCGTTGCATTTCGTTCTTTTTTGAAAAAAACCGACACAAATATACTATTGGTACTGCATTTATTACTGAATCTGTCAGATTTGACATTAACTTTAGCATGATTTTTTAAATGACTTTTTCACCTGTCGCATAGGTACTCGTTCTTATATAATAATTGACTTTGTGGATTCCTAGTTTTCATTTTGCCACCCTGGAGCTTTTTTTGCTCATTACGTAACTACACTAACGAACAAATATTGACGTTTGCGATGTTGACAGCACAAAAAATGCGAACAATAACAATTTCGAACTCGCGCGGAGTGCGGACGTGTTTATGTGTGCTCTGAAAGTAGTGATTACATTAAGTTGAAAAATTAATTAAAACTGGTAAAGTCCTAAAGGGCATTACTAGAATAAACTATAAAAAAATGTCTAAAGCAGCAAGCTGTGCAAAATGTAATGCGGACCTAGTTAAAAGTGATAAAATTGTTTGTTGTGCAGGGGTTTGTGATAGGATGTATCACTACAAATGTGGTAACATTACTACCGACGAATACGGTTTATTGATGGCTAAACGTAATTTTGGTTGGTTTTGTGAACACTGTGTAGATAGAAAAAGTTACATGGCAATTATTTTGGATGGTATGAAAGCATTAAAACAACTGAAGGATGGTGTCCATAAGCAGAATGAAAAGATTGATAATGTTAATCAACAACTCATAGTAAATCAAGATAAAATAAAAAGTGACATAACTGAAATAATTGAAGAACGGTCACAACCAACATATGCCGATAAATTGAAATTAAAGAAACATGAACCAGCTATAATAATAAAACCGAAAAACGTAGAACAGAAAAGTGTGGATACAAAGAATGACATTAAGAAATGTATTGACCCTACGGATATGAATATAACCGGAATACGACCGGTAAGTAATGGTGGTATACTTATTAAATGTAAAAATAAGGATGATGTATGTAAGTTAAAAGAGAAAGCGGAAACTAAGATGGGAGAATCCTACAAAATACAATTGCCAAAGAAAAAGTTGCCAAGAATAAAAATAGTTGGATTGTCTGAAAATTTGCCACCGGAAATAATCGAAGGAAGAATTAAAATGCAGAACAGTCATATAAATTCAGAGAAATCGTCTTTAAAGATTGTACACACAAAAGAAGGTAGAAATCGGAAAAGTTATATAGCTTATGCGGAAGTAAATGCATACACGTATCGGGCTATAATGAAAGAAGAAAAGATAAACGTAGGTTGGGATAGATGCATAGTATATGATGCTATTGAAATTAGAAGATGCTATCGATGTAATGGATTTAACCATAAAGCCTCGGAGTGTAATGCACAAAAAGCTTGTCCAAAATGTGCTGGCTCACATGGGTTGCAAGAATGTACTGTTGATGGAGAAGAAAATCACAAATGTTCGAATTGTATTCAAATGGCCGAAAAATTAAAAATGAAACTAGACATTAACCATCCTGTCTGGAGTCAAGAATGTGCAGTATTTAAACGAAAAATTGAAATGGAAAGAAAGAAGATTGATTTTTTAGAATAAATAAACAAGGTGCGAACATATTATATTTGAATGCACAAAGCATGCTAAAACATTTCCAAGAACTGGAAATCTTAATTCAAGATAGGAAACCAAATTTGTTATTATTAAGTGAAACTCGTGTAACTGAAGACATACAAGACTGTGAAATTAATTTTTCAGAATATGTATTAATTCGGTGTAATTCACAAACGAGAAGAACTGGAGGGGTTGTAATAGTTATAAGCAAAAAAATCCGATATACTGTAATCTCTAATTTTGCATTAGAAAATAACTGTTGGTTAATATGTATCAAAATAATAGGAGGATTTCAAACAGGATACTATACAGTGCTGTATCACTCGCCAAGTGCAAGTAATGCTACTTTTATAGAACATTTTGAAAAGTGGTGTGAAGATACAATTCCGGATAACAGTCGACAAATAATTATAGGGGATTTTAACATAGATGTATCCAAAGAAAGTTTTTATCGGTCGGAATTAATACAAGTTATTAGAAGCTTAGGGATGAAACAAATTGTTGACGAATTTACGCGTACAACAGAAAATAGCCGTACAATAGTTGACCTAGTAATTACAAATGTAAATGAATTAAGATCTGTTGTATTAAATGAACCAAAAATAACTGACCATGATATAATAGAAATAAATTTAGGTACATTGCATAATAAGATGGATTACAAAATAAAAACAATAAATTGCTATAAAAAATATTCAAAACAAAACCTACTTAATGTACTGAGCCATCACAATTGGAATATGCAAAATCGACAGATGGATCAAATAGCAAATGACATAGTTCAAACGCTTTGTTATGCAGTAAATGACCTAATTATAAAGAAAACTATAAAAACACGAACAAATAACACTTGGTTTACAATGGACTTACGTAATCTCCGAAACGAAAGGGACAGGCTTTATAAAATTGCTAAATTAACGGGAAATGAAAATGACTGGATGCTTTACAAAAACACAAGAAATAATTTTAGTAACAAAATTAAGATAAGCAAAAATAAATATTACGTAAATAAAATACAGCAAAATAGCGGACAACCTCAAAATATGTGGAGAATTATTAAACATTTAATCAATGGAAAAGAAAATGAACCAAAAAATATAATATTTGACGAAGTAGAAATTGGTAACTTAGAAGAAATATCAAATAAATTTAACGAATATTTTGTAAGCAGCATTATGCAAATAAATAATAGTATAATCCAGCCCCCAGCAAACTTCAAAGAGGCCCCAATATTAAAACCAATCATTCATTTCAAATTTAAGCAAGTTAATTTATCGGATCTGAAGAAAATCATAAGTAATATTAAGAGAAAAGGAGGAACGGATCACATTACAAAACAAGTTATTACAGATGCATTGCCAGAAATTGGTAATGGAATGGTAGAGCTAATAAACAAATCTTTAATAAGTGGAAAATTTCCTAATTGTTGGAAGCAATCCAAAGTCATACCAACGCCTAAAATTAAAAATACAAAAAGATGCGAAGAATTTCGACCTATCAATATTTTACCAGTGTACGAACAAATACTAGAATCAGTTGTTAAGGAACAATTAGAGTGCTTTCTAGAACAAAATAATATAATTAGTGAAAATCAATCCGGTTTTCGAAGTAAACACTCGTGTGAAACAGCATTAAATCTCGTGCTGACAAAATGGAAATCCGAAATTGACGAGGGTAATAGTGTAGTAGCAGTGTTTTTAGACTATAAAAGAGCCTTTGAAACTATTGACAGAGGAAGACTTATAAATAAACTTTACCAATATGAAATAAGAAGCACCGAACTTCAATGGTTCGAAACTTACTTGGAATCTCGTACTCAGACCACTACGTACCAAAATTACGAATCTGTTCCAATTCAAAATAATTTAGGTGTACCTCAAGGATCAGTCTTAGGCCCATTGCTTTTCTTAATTTATATTAATGATTCAGAACTTAACCTTAAGTGCTGTAATATTAATTTGTTTGCGGACGATACCTTGGTATCAATTACTGATAAAAATGTACATTCAGCTATTATAAAGCTAAACTCAGAATTAGAAATTATTGCAAATTGGTTACAAACAAACAAATTAAAATTAAATGTGCTAAAAAGTAAAACAATGGTAATATCAAATAATAATTGTGAAACAACAAAAATAAAAATTGAAAACATAGAATTAGAACATGTTGAACAAGTTAAATATTTAGGAGTAGTTATAGATCAGAATCTAAAATTTAGAAGCCACGTGAATTATGTAATAAAAAAATAAGATTAGCCTATTAGGAAGAATATATTATAAATTGACGATTAATGCAAGAATTACTGTTTATAAAACAATTATTGCACCATATTTTGATTTTTGCAGTAGTATATTTTTAATGTGTTACGAAGTCGACTTAAAACGGTTACAGAAACAACAAAATAGAGCTATGCGGATTATATTACATTGTTCAAAATATGCCAAAATCACAGTAATGTTAGATTGTTTACAATGGTTAAGTGTGAAACAGCGGATATATTTTAATTCATTAATGTTGGTATACAAATTAATTAATGATTTGCTTCCAAACTTAGTGATACGTGACTGTGAAATACATTCATATAACACGAGAAGTCGATGTGACTTCAGATTGCCAAAATTTTCAAAATCAAAGTCACTTATGTACAAAGGTCTGAAATTATATAATGACTTAACAGATGAAATTAAGCACGAGCAAAATATTTATAAATTTAAAAAAGGTCTGAGTGATTATGTTAAGAATAAATTTTAAGCAAAAATTAGTATTAATAGAAATATGTTACGATTTATGTTAAATTAGTATATCTTTACTAAATAAATACTTACTTACTTACTTACTTACTTACTACTTACTTACAAAGAAAACACAACATAAATTTATTAAAAATTACTTATTAATATTAAAATTTATAGTAAAATGCTAGCAGTTTGTAATTGTAATGTCTGACTTAACATCATCTAAGGTAACACTGGTAGTCTGCCCAACACTTTCACCAACAAATGTAAATTGTTTGGTAATTAAAGATGTTGAGAGTTCCGTTGAGTCTGAGGCTAATTGCTTCTTTGATGTCACACTACTTATATGCCGAACTTTCTCACAAACGTTCGAAAATAATTCATTACAAGACGTCGATGATTGTGATGAAAAAGAAGCTAATTGGTCGGCTATTGTGATTTTGTCATGGAGGGAGTCTTCGATGTAGCCCTCGGCATCTGTAGACGATTTATACCCACCATAACGTTAAACATCTAAAAAAACTTGCTCTTTTTCCGGATAACAATGTAGCAAAGGTTCTTCGGAAGCAGTGTAGACATTACTTGCAGCGATATTACAAGGTTACTAATCATTCATTATCAGCACCGCCTCAAGCTTTCAAAGAACATGTTTTTTTGCTGCAAATATGTATCTAAATTGTACTGTATAGATTTAAATTTTTTTTTTCGCCGAATTTTCTATTTATGTATTTATGTTCTTTGCTCAAGTTTTAAATAAATCTTATAGCCCTTAATTCAAAAAGTTCTAAGTCTTTTATAATTTGATTTAGTTCCATTAATAGCTCGAATACATTTAAACTGCATGACCACATATGAAATTTTTCATTTATTTAGCCTAAAGTTTTAATATTTCCAGATTAAATTAAAGTCAACATTCTGATTTTCTTTGTAAAAGAAGTAATATCCTCATTTGAACATAATTAGTGGTTGAACAATTGTAATCTTAATTCTCATTACAAATTCTCATAGCATTTTTTATAGAAAATAGATTTTTATGAATATAGGTAAAATCCGATGTTCAATTGTTGTTTTGATTACACTGTCGTAATACACGGAAAAATGCTTCAACTTTGCTGATGTATTTAATGGTCATATTATTAACGTCCAAGGTTAGCGCTTGCTGAGAATAATTAAATATAATATAATAAAAAAGCAAGCGGTAAAAAATTAGATTTCCGTGAGTTGTTGCATTTTTAATTAGTAGTGTTTTCTTTAAAACTCTCGTTGTTCCAGTATTAAAAAAATAGAAGCAAACATTTATACAGTCCGCTTTTTAAAATAAATTGATTAGACTCGATTTTGGAACATTAACAGCTGATTTAACCCAATTTATGGATGATATCGAACCTACTAGTTTAAGTGTTAGACAGAAGGTATGCGTAACTCAAATTTATTTATTTGTGCCTGTAAAGTTTTATTTTCAGGCGTCTTTCGTGAGATCTTATTTATATTATCACAAAAAGAACAAGTGGCGAGAAAATTAATATTCTTTTAAAAAGATATTATCTTTAGTTAGAAACATTGGAAAAATCAGTCTCGTTTTTTTATATAAAATGATCAACAACGTTTATTTCTAAATTAATAATATAAACACTAAGTCTCAACCTTGGTTTAACGAGAAAATATTTTTTTCAAATATCTAATACGATTAAACTAAAAGATGTCACATCATGGGATATATAGGTTGAATTTAAGCGAAGCTGGGACAAAAGGTATAGTATTTAACACGTTCAGCTCCGCGGCTAAAGTTTCGTCACAGCCTATAAGCCGCAGGGCAAATTTTATTTTAAACCTTCTTCGCAGCTCATGGAACCGTACTTAATTATGCTTTACAGTTGTATTTGAGCCTCCTGTGTCCTTAAAGCATATTAGCTTACGCGAAATATTAGCTTTTTTTCTTTCTTTTTTTCTTCAAGTAATTCAAATTAATTTTGATTAAATATAATGTTAAATGTGTGTTCTGTTTACATTGCCTGTTATTTTTTTAATTTGAATATAAGTGACAAAATTTAATAAATGGAACTTTTATTAAATAAAATGAGAGTAAGGTTTTACATCTTACAAAAAATGTTTTCAAACATTGTTATCTGTTTTCTTGAACACTAAACCATTCTATGATTATTTTTCTCTTGAACCGAGAACGGGTTTATGAACCACACACGAGTAGCATGATTTGTTTATCATTTTTGCGTTTTGAAAATTTTTTTTATTGCTTTTTCTTAAATTTTTATTTATATTTATACACTATCTAAAGTACGCAATAGCAAACACAAATTATTGGGTTAATGAAAAGCATAAAAATTTTTAATTGGGGCTGAAAATGTTCAATAAAAATTTAATAACAAACTAAAAAAATGCCGCATTGTTTCATACTATTAAAAACAAGTTTACGTGTCGCAATAGTTGCCCCACCAAATTTTGACGTAATGCAGAAATTTTAAGTAGACGGGGCGGTTCCAGGCGCGGGCAAGACCTTGCTTTAAAGAAATATCCATAATAAAATAAGATGAGAAAATGCAAATATCCGCAAATAAAAAGAAATAATGTTTCATCTTGCTTTAAGTAATAAATAATATTAAAACAAGTACAATTACATCAACAAAATATAATAATACAAAGAAGTAAAACTTTTTAACGAAATAATTACAAAACATTAATAATAGTTTTTAAATTTTGTGCAAAATGCCACATCTTTCTGGACAAGCAAAGTTATCACTAAAACTAGAGGGAAGATTATTGCTTTACGAAATTTTGGATTTTCTATCCGAGTAATTGCTGCACGTAAGGGTTTATCGGTAATATAATTTTTTATTTTGCTTTTGATAATATTTTTTAATATTATTAGTCTTTTAAATTTTAAACATGGGTGTATATACCAATTTTTTAGATATTATATGATGTATAATTCAGATTGCACAATTATTCACCTACATCACAGGAAATTGCTTATAATGAAATTATAAAAGTTTCAGTCACATAGCAATTGGTTATCAACTTTTCCACGTCCCTCAAGTTAGCAATACAAAATTAGCAAAACCAAATAAAACATATTTAGGAATTTACGAATTTCTTGCAAAAGAAAAAAATTCTAGCTTTCTTACTTTTTTTAATTATGCATTAAACTTGAGGTAAGTTAGTAGTACACCATTCTAAACAGTGTTTTAATGAATCGGTATTCGGTTTAAAATGTGCGTAGAATTTTTTGCTAAATTGTTGTTAATTAATTGTAAAAGAAAAAAGCTGATAGCTTTGTTATTATTCTACACATAACACAGGAAATGAATTTGTTAAAACAATTTTTAGAATGGTGTACTGTTAACTTGCCTAAAGTTAGCCGAAAAACGCATAACTAAAAAAGTAAGAATGTTACAATTTTTTCTTTCGTAACAAATTCCTAACTATATTTTATTTGATTCTGCTAACCTTGTACTGCTAACTTGAAAGACGTAATTTTTTCACTTAAATTGATAACATTACTTTATCGGTGCCTTTCAGTAAACGTAAACCTCTTTGCAGAGTTTTAATCAACTATTATTTATTTTATTAGAAAAGTGTGGTTCATTGCTGGGTTCAACGCGAAGAACAAAGCGCGGAAAATGATCGTCGTTTGCAGACCGCCCATAGAAGTAGAAAGCCATCTCTCTTATCCAGAGTTGAAAAAGACATTATCTAAGATGCTCGTTCAACTCAATTCACAACTTCGCAAAAGACTACAGTTACAATGCAGTTTGCAAAAAATAAAGAATACTTTGAAAGCTGAAGAAATAAGCTGCTATCGACATATAAAGAAACCTGTAATAATTGAAGAAAATGAGTACCGGAAATTGCAGTTTTCAGAAGAAAATTTATATTTTTATTGGAAAGGTGTTGTTTTTTCAAATGGAAAAACCTTCTGCACTTCCCAAGATAGTAAAAAAGTTCTTTGGAGGCCACGTAATTCTAGATATGAATCAAAACATGTGCAACCCAACAAAAGAAGTGGGAGAATTAGTGCTGCGTACTGGGGATGGATGAGTGATGCTGGCTCAGAGTAATTAACACGTGTCGACGATAAAGGCTTAACTCCTCAAACTTAACTGACGATTTTAGAAGACGTTATGTTGCCCTCCGTACGAGCAGTTTATCCCGAAGAACCAATTCGGTTTGTTTAGAACAATTCTCCTATACATACGGCAGCGGTAGCTCAAGAATGGTTCTTACAACATCCAAAAATGGAAAGAATCCGTTGGCCACCTAAGTCACCGGATTTGAACCCTATAGAGAATTTGTGTGCGGCGGCCATGCGTGGGTAGAACGACGAACTGAACATGAACATAAAAATACGAAATATAAACAACTTGCATTGCCATATTAATACCGTGTGGGAAAGATTTCGAGGAGCTAATGTATGTGCCAATTTAATCAATTCGATGCCAAACCGTCGTGTTTTTTTATTAGGATTTTCTGTATCTAGTTTTGTTCTTGTAATATAAATAGTGTTTATGTATAATTTATATTAAAATTTAAGGTATTATTTCTTTTAAAATGTAGTAGGTACTAAAATAATCTAAAACATAAAGAAATACAAACTACGAAATTGAAAATTTCAGTTTATTACTATTAAATTTATATTTCCTCAAAATAGTTAATACTTAAACTAAATGTTACAAAGAGAAAGCGGAAAAATGCGTTTCGCATTTTTCTAATTTTTGGATTTACAGCATAAGTATGTATTTTCAAATTTTATTTGAAATTTTGTTATCGTTCTGTATGAGAAATTAGACTTGTTTTTATAAAGGGAGATATGTATCTTATAGTTTTCCAACAAATAATTTAAAAAGAGTAATGGAAATTTATACTGCAATTGTTTGACCACTAATTACGTTTTAATGGTGTAATTAAGTTTTGGATTTAAAACGCAGTTTTATGTAAAATAAAATACTTTTTATTTTTTTTATATACTTATACAAACATTGTTCTGTCGTTAATTAAATAATAACAAAAAAAAACTCTATCACCAACGTGATTTCAAATACGCACACTTTACTAGGCAACACACATTCCTTTTACACAATTATTAACAAATGGTACTACTTCCTTTGCAAAGAAAATTGGAATGTTGACTTTAATTTAATCCAGATATATTAAGACTTTTAGGCTAATTACTAATTAGTATTGTAGTTTTATATTTGACCTTACAGTTTATCGTTATTCGAGCTATAGATAGAACTTATTTAATCATAAATAACAATTAAAATTTTTTACTTAAGCAAAGAACATAAATAAATAGAAAACACGGCGAAGAAGAATTTAAAACTTTAGGGTACAATTTAGATAAATATTTGCAGGTAAGAAATATTCTTTGAACGCTTGAGGCATTGCTTATGAAGAATAGTTAGTAACCTCGTAATATGGCTGCAAGTAATGTCTGTAATGCCAATGTTGTCAAATTTAACTAGGCGTATTGTTATAACATAAGTTTGATTGCCTACCTTGCAGGTCGCCCTGAAAAGTGTCCAATTACTTTTTTGAGGCAGTGTACAAACCATACTTGTGTTACCTTGCTTTATTCAATTTTATATTAATCGTTGTAACCATTAGCAGACTTAGTTGGAAGTAAACTAACTATAGCTTCTTCAGCAATTTTTTTAATATTCTCGGGAATATTCATTATAAATGCGTTTTTTTTTTCAATTTTTTATTAATTGAATTTATCAAAAAATAAAAAAAATAATTTTTAATCTTGACAGATTCAGTTAGTTATAAACGTAGTACCAACATTAAATGTATGATGTTTTCAATGTAATAAATTTAAAAAAAATGATATTTTGCAAAAGACAGCACAAAAAATTATGTATGTTACTCTCGTCGAAAGTTTCATACCATAACGCACTCTCATGCACGTTCGTTATGCCAATGTTAATTTTCGACGTTTGTTACATAAATAGCTATTGAAGGTTATTTGTATTAATTAATGGTTTGTAATTTTCTTAGTGTATTGTGTTATGTTTTAATAAATTTACCATGTAACGTAGAGGTTTCCAAACTTTTTTGTGTCGTAGACCCCTTGCCATGTTTTTCAGTTGTGGGTAGACCCCCTACTTACCTGATATTGATTTTTTGTAAATTTCTAACTGTCGTGAAGTTTAGTGTTAAAAACTTAAAGTAAAAACACATGTTAAGTTTTATACATTTATTAATTGAATTTAAATTAAAACTACTCACAATAAAATTTTGTATCTGTTATATAACACATACGTAACAAAAATAAACTAAGCAATAAGTAAATGTTTTTAGTGAAAAGGATGAACCAGATGCTTTAATAATAAATTATCAACATTTGGCGTCAATTTTGTAAGGTTTCATCTTAAATCTCCTCGGCTAATGATGTCCAGTCTGTTACTTTTTTTCGTTAAGAGATTGGTAACAGTGTTGAACCCCCTTTAAACTAGGTATAACGATGGAAAAGAAGTTAAAAATTTTCTTGCTATATTCCATAATATGGGATAAGTAACGGGTAAGTTGTTTTGCAGCCAGAATTGCTGATATCCGTTTTTAAACTGAACCTTAAGTTCTTCGTTTGTACTAAGTTCAGTCAGTTCCTCTTGTATTATGACATTCGTTTCTTCTATGTCACCATATGGGTTAATTATCCACGGTGGTATTACCACCCACACAGCATGCGAGATGCAATGGATATACATATTTATCCATATAATATCCATTGATGTACATCCGTAGTTTAATATCCATTGTATATGCACCTTATATACATTCATGGATATCTGTGAAATAGGATTATCTTAAGTGTTATAAGTGTTATGTTCGGAAACATTTTTTTTTATGTATCATGTTACATAATCTTGTGAGTTGCTATTTTTTATCAAAATTATTTAGAAATAATTAAATTCTCTAAAATTTAACATTTGTAGTAAATATTTAACATGCAACAACAAATTTAATGAAAAATTGAAAAAGTAAAAAAAACACTTGGCGTGGTTTAATTTAAACTTTCTTCGTTGTTCGTTTGTTTTCGCCAAGGTTTTCGCGTATTGCACACTGTTGCACACGCAAACTTTTTGGCTTTTTGTTTAGCTTGTATTTATCGTATGCAAACCATTTTGTGCTTTAAAATTTCGAAAAAATGTGTTTGTTTTTCATCATTTAGGATGGATGGGTAAACAAAATAAGTAAGTATTAAATTCAAATATAAATTATTTCTTAATAATAAGTATATAACCTAAAAACTAACACGTTTTCGCACAAATATAAAATGACTTTGGAATTTGTAATCTAAGAGCCAGTTTGTAAGTTATCTACAATTTCTGAATTCATTATTCTTATTGCTGAGTTGTATTTAATTGAAATTTTTTTTAGATCGATTCAATCTACTTTGTTGGATGAAAAGATACAGCAAACGCGACATGCTTTAACCAAGTAATTGGTCTGGATCAAGCAAAACAAATTTGTAAAAATATTTTAAATGTCATTTATGGTAAGAGGCTTCAAAGTATTTTATAGTTTATAGGTTAAAACTTAAAACATTAACTTTATATGTATATTAACGTAATGTGATTTCAAGTGCATTACTGCCAAACTTGACTTTCATGTTGTATTTTATTTCACGGCTTTTTACAAAGCAATTCTTTATAATTACTTCAAAAACTTCAAAATTTAGTTTAGAAATTGCTAAAAAAGTGCATAAGTTATTTGAGTAGCATTACAATGTAATTTTTATTTTACAGTATCCATAAGAAAAAATTCAAATTGTGGTGCAGCTTTACAACACGCAATAAACACCAGGAGTAGTGGGTACGAAAGACGCCAATAAACATAAGCACAGAATGAATGTAAATAGGTTTTTTATATTTTTTAAATTTTTTTCAGTACATATATGGACATTGTATGTTAAGTTTCCAAATTGTTTTATTAATTAAATTAAAAATGATGATACCATTGTATGCATTTAATTTGTGTTAAGTTGCTAACATTGCCAATGCTTTTAAAATTGCGCACTATTTATGTGATGGCAAAGTACATATTATATTGCACAGATTTCACTGGCATTCTGCATTTAACTTGTATTAATATACATAACTTGCCGATATTGGTTCGATGCAATTTCTGCATTGGCAAGATTCATCCGGCAATATATCGGCCGGTGTGTCACCTGGTTACCGGCAGTGTACTTCATTTTAGTACATTGCCAGCATTCTGAGTGCCGGCTAAGGAATACATTGCCAGTACAGATGTGTTTATTGGGTAAAGACAAGGTATTTTTGCATATTTGAATTTACTTTTGCTGTACATTAATCTAGTAAGTATTTGGATTCCTATAATATAAATAATGGATAAAAGCTCTAGAAAAATGAGAGAATGTGTAAATAAAAAAGTTCGATTGTGTTTGAGTGAAAATGAACAAGTGGTCATATTTTCTGTGGACCAACCGGAGTTGTTGCATCTGGAAAATATCACTATTGGCATTTTGTATTGACTTTATTTGACGTGTGGCCATATTTTTGTTAATATATAGATATGCACATATATTTTACCTACATATGAAGGTTCTATAAAAAAATGAATGTTTATTATACTTTAATTAAATGTTCATTGAACCTCCATATGTATGTATTTTGTACGTTCATATGACTGTTCAATATATCTCCATATGGATGTAAAATGTTTATCCACCTGGAGGTCCTATGGACATACTATGAAGATCTTTCCGTGACGGAATGATATATCCAATGGACCTTTATCCTTGCTCCATAATATTAAATATGGATGTTCGATGCACCTCCGGTATCCATGGTTGGTGTGTACATTTCATATCCACTGGATATGCTTGTGCTGTGTGGGCATAGTCAAAACATCCTCAAACCTAGTTTCAAAATATGAATAAAGGGAATTTAAATGTTGAACGTAGGTTGAAACGTCGTTTTCCTGGCAGTTTGTCAGTGACAAATTGGAGAACTGGGGAACGCCCCGTCCAATATTTTGCTTCATTAGTTTAACTCTGGCGAGAAACGCTGATAAGATGGACTTTGTTTTAATCAAATTTAGACTGTCGCCTTGTAAATGCAAATTAACCATATTAAATTTTGTAAACAAATCTGTTAAATAGGCGATGTCTGTTTTCGACTTCGTTAAATGGTCTTTTAAAATTTTATTTTTAGTATCCAGAAATTTTAAAATAGTCTCAAAAAGTGCAAAAAATCATGTCAAACATAAGCCTTTCGACAGCCAGCGTACTTCAGTGTAAAGGAGTAATTGAGCGTCATTTTCATTTTCTTCACACAACTGCGCAAATAACCGCGTATTCAACGCGTTGCTTCGGATTCGGTTTACTGCATCAATGACTAATTGAAGAGATTCATGCAATCTAACACTGAAATTTTTAACAACTAAATGTTGTAGATGGATGACGCAATGTATTGCTAACACATTTTGTTTTAAATAGCTTATAAATCTACGATGACGTTTAACCATGGTAGTTGCTCCATCTGTAGCTACAGATATTATATTTGATAAAGGGATTGCTTTTTCAATGAAGTAATCCTTCAAAACATGAAATATTGATGTACCTTTAGTGTCGGTTGTCAAAGTTCTTGCGAAGAGCAGTTCTTCGTAGATTTCTTGATTCATAATAAACCGAACATATGCCCAAAATAATGCTGCATTACCAGGTAAAGTTAACTCGTCCAGTTGTATAGAGAAATGGGTCGTTTGCAAATAATTACACAACGGCTGGCAAAATTAACTTCTCTCCGATAGTATGCGGTTTTCCGGAGATATTGTAAGACAAACCATCATCGCGTTTCTTTGTGACGTGGAAGCGAACATTTTGTCCAGCGTAGGTCTCTTCTAAAGTTTATCTTTGAGTGTTTGAAAGTATTTCAAATCTTTATCTGTTTTATCAGGGTGACATCTTTTCAGATGATCCTGCAGCTTAGATGGTTTCATAGCGTCATTTCCCAAAACTTTGTTGCATAAAAGGCACATATGTTCCACTTTAGCAATAATACAAAATTTTAATTTTAATATAGAAAAGTATGTACAGTGCAATATACATAATCCGAACTTCCGTAATCCGAACATTCCAGTAATCCGAACTGGTCCACAGTGTAACGAACAATGGACAAAAATACAATTTTTTTACTTTTTTTGTGAAGCTATTTGGTAAGATATATGTATTTATAAAAGAATAATAAATGCCTAGCAAGGTCGTAAATAATTAAATATTGACACACATACATATTTATTTATGTGACTGGTCAAAATATGTAGTTTAATTCAAAATAATTTTTTTAATATGTTTCCTATATGTAAACATTTAAATTCTATGAAAAAAAAACAAACAAATGAGTGTATTAGAAATTCTTCAAAAAACACGCTACTGTACAGTTGTGGATTTCTTATTTTCTTAATTTATCTTTCAAAGTGGTAACATATTGTATGTTAATAATAAAATACATACGTAATATGTATGTACAGTTTTTTTTTCGATTTTTCCGAAAGCATTCCATAATCCGAACATCTCCTTGCAGCAATTATTTCGGATTACAGAGATTGCACTGTAATTATAATAACGATTGCTAAAACTTTCGAAAAGAAACTATTAAGAAGTACTCGTGTAATTTTGCATGATTTGAATATTAAACTACTAATATAACCGAAGTCATGATTGGCGTATTTTCTGTAATTTTAAAGCAAATAAAATACCTTTCTTATTCATTTTTGGAGGGTCATTGACCAACTGACCTAATAGAAAAGCCGCCACTGAATGAATCATAGGTCAGTTATTTGAATAATTCGAAGTCGGCAGTGTTAAGAAGATTATTCAAGTTTAAATAAATAAGTGAATAACGTGTGTCGAACTAAACTCGTACGTGACTTTAATTTAATGTAGACAAGTGTTAGACTGAAGTTATCCGCGGATTTTATCTTTCAAGTAAGTGATAGTGCGATATAAATTAGTGTAAGTGTTTTTATTAAATATTCTTATATTTAATTAGTTCGGTTAGTTATAAACATGTACATATTTTTAGTATAAATTTATTAGTTTTAATAATAATCGTTACAGTATAAAATTAGTCCTTGAGAGAAGAAAGAATCTGAGAGATTTTGCTTGTCAAGTTGAATATGGGTTTAATACAATTCTTCGGAAAAAGTTTCTCCATTTGATCTGTAACATGAAAATAGAGTAAACATGCCAATTACGTATTGGATTTGAAAGTAGAAATGTCCTTAGGTACTCGAGCACGTGGATGTTGAAGACAATTAATAACTGATTGAATACCTCGTTTTATATAACCATTGTTCACCAACGTTCTAGTAAGATTAGTGAGTTCCAAATTTAGATTCTCGAGTTGGCAAATAGAAAAAGCGCGATGTAGCAAAGATTCAATAACAGAAAGTTTCTGTGCCAGATGATAATGAGACAAAACATAAAGATATCTATCCGTACAAGTGGGTTTGGGATACACAGAAGGTTCAAAAAGTCTGTCGGGTTTACAAGTCACAAAAACGTCGAAAAATGGGAGAAATCCATTATTTTTAATTTCCATAGTAAATTTGATGTCTGGGTGTTGATTGTTTAAATGATCAAGAAACAAGACAATTCGAGATGACCGTAAGACCAAACAATAAACGTGTCGTTAACATACTTAATCCAGACTTTAGAATTTAATATTAATGATTCTAAAGCAACCGTTTCAAAATAAAAATGCTAGCTACAACAACCCATAGCAGCACCAGAAACTCGTTTGTAAAACTTGTTATCAAAATGGAGATAAGTAGATGATAAGCACTTATCAATAAGAGGAACCAAATTCAAATCCTTGTCACGGTAAAAGAGAATCTGTTCGATAATAATAAACAAATCTCTAATAGGAACTTTGGTAAAAAGTAAAGTGGGATTAAAACTCACAAGAAGATCTTGGAATTCAAATTTTATAGTTTCTAAACGTTGAATAAAATGCTGAGAGTTAAGGATATGAGAAAAAATTTGCCTGTAAACTTGGAAAAAATGTTGAACAAAAATTTGACTAGCTTATAGGTAGGAGATTGGGTAGTACTTCAAAAATCAGCTGTCTGGTTTGATTGCCCAAAATTGACGGTATCTAGAATCCTTAGAGAAAACTAAAAACGGCATTAGAAACTTCTTCTATTATAACGGATCATCAGTATCAGTTCAAACCAAAACGTCTTAATTTTGGGGGTGGCATGACAAAGATATAGGACGAACTGGCGCTAGCTGTATATAGTTAACAGGTATACTTATAGTGTATTTAGTCCATTAAAGTAGCTTTGAATGTAGATTTACAGAAATACGTTTTATAGCAATTTAAGCTACTTTGTGTGATGTATTAGAACTTTAAAATCCGCGAACCAAAAGTATGTAGCGACATCTCGTTGTGGTTGTCATCGTCAAGCAACACCACCCTCTTCTTTTACGTTGTATCATTGAGTAATAATTTAAGAAGAGGCGCAAATAGTGTGTTAAAAATCGTACTGTAGTTTTATCTCTCTTGTTTCTCTTTTTTTTTACCCGTTTGTACTCCTTCTTTTCATAAACTAATAGACTAAGACCTGCTGCCATCTGCAAAATTGTGGTTTTTATTTTCCGAACTTATTTGTTATGAAGTACGAGTTAGAACCTTTTCTTATATTATTTGTGTTTACTTTACCGTTTACCTGTTCAAAACAGGTTAATATGATAAACAATAGCTTGTATTGTTACGACACAAGTCAATGTCAAATAAACTTAAACAATATCAAACTTTTTTTTTAGAAAACAAAAAAATATGTATATTCAAATATTTATTTATTTTTGTAAAATATAAATCGAAAACATAGAAATAACTAAAACAATGGAAATTAAATTAAAAGAAAATTGTTATGGGGATTTATTGTTATTATTCGTCAATTTTTAAAATTATTCAAATTACCAGTCCACCAATAATAAATTCGTTAACTTTTAACTAATGTATATACTATTTTACATATGCTTCGAGCTATAAAATAATGAAGCTCATCTTCAAAAAAGTAAAAATATTTACAACTTATAAAAAGTTAAGATTACAAAAAGTTTTTTAACTTACATTTTTTCGAACAATCTCAAATCTGAAATGTTGTAACTAGATAATTAAAAAAATGTAAGTTTTACAAAATGTTAAATGTTAATTATTTCAAAAAAGAAAGATGGTGCAATTTTGAAACAAATCTAAAAAAATTTAAGTTTAAAATCGTAATTGAAATTGGTTTGCTAGTTCAACAAAAAATTTGTATTTGATATTTTAATATAAATGAACTCTAGTAATTCAAGAATTTCCCAGTGAGCAAATTGCAGCTAAAACCGGCTTTTTTATAACTACTTTAGCTTTTAAAGTTACTCCTTAGAACACTTTTAAGTGGCTTGTAAAAAAACGAAAACCTCTATGAAGCGTTTAAGTAGCTAAAAATTCCGCAGTTATGTTGCTGTTAGGTAGCTCCTTTAATGCATTAAAATCGGGCTTATACAGCTCTTTGTGGTACTAGCAAATCTTTAAAGAAGCTCTAAAGGAACTGTAAACCACCTTTCAGAAACAACTATACAGCTTAAATAACTTTATTTTTACTACCTTTAAGTAGCTTAAAAATTAAATAAATATTTCATTAAAAAAAGAAATCTTGAAATCGTTACCTTTACTTAATTTCTTAAAAAAATTGAGAAAAGTGATAAAGGAGAACCCATTGAAAGACCTAGATTTTGTTTAAAAAATTGATTATCAAATTTATCACTTATTTTTACTGAAATCTTCTTAAACAATTTAGAAAGTTAATATATTTCTGAACACCAAATTTTCTTACAAAAAATAATATTTTGGAAAAGATATGTTGATGACATTTTTTGTATTTAAAAAAGTTGTAAATATTTTTTGTAGACTTTTCTGAAGATGAGCATTATTATTTTAAAGCTCGAAACATATGTAAACGAATTTGTTATTAGTGGACTGGTAATTTAAATAATTTTAAATTAAAATTAATGTTAAATTTCTGAAAGAATAATTGACCAATTCATCCTTTAAAAGGATTTTTGACGGAGAATCCATTTGTATCACTATGTTGCGTAGTTTAGTCAAAACTTAACGACTTGACGAATTTGAGAACACACTGTGGTCGTTCCAGTATCTTCAAAATATTATAGGACGTATCTTCAACTATAAAACATATATTAAAAAAATTACGTATTATTGCTTGTCTACTTATACCTTCGTTTAGTGAACTGGAGCTGTAGAAAGAATAAATTTATTCGTCTTCACGATCGTCATCAATAAATAACAATCGACGTTTTCTTCCATATGTTTGAGAAACTACTACATTTGAGTATCTAAGGTTGATGTTCATATCAACAATTACAGCTTCTGTAAAAAATTATACTAAATAAGCCCAAAAAGTGAAAAAAAAAAATTAAGTTGTTAGCATGTATTTTAAAGATAAAGTTTTGAATATGCAATTAGTATTAGTATTTTCAAAATTTTTGCGATTTTTTTTAAACAATTGTAAAAATATTTTATGTATTGTTGGATTTGTATTGAAGTGCTTTCAGCATGCTAAAATAAACATAAAAGAATTTTGTTTATAATTTTTTTTTTATTTTTTAAAAAACTAAGTATTTATTAGACAAGGTGCTAAAGAAATGCGGCCCTAACATTTACAAAAACGATATTTTTATTCGACATGCCAACATCAACAAAAAACATTTAAAGCAATGGCCAGAGCAATTATGCAATTACGATGAATCGATCATTACGCAAAATAATGATCGCGATATCGAGCGTCTGTACAATAACGATCGCAATCATTAATCGCTTATAAAATAACAATTGCGGTTGTGGAAAAGAAATTAATACTTTTAATTATCGCATAAACAAATAAGACTAATATAACACGATTTTACCTATAATATTTACTTTAATAAATGTATAATAAACTTTAAGTATGCAGGTAGTTCACGGAAAATCGAAAAATTTTGTGTAAGTAGGTAAATAACCCCTTTGCTCTTTTCCTCGTAAGAATTTTAAACCACATACAGATTTTTTAATAAAAAAGTAACATGAATTTAAACATTGAATTATATTTTTTTTGTTTACAGAAATTTAACAATGCATTCTTCTAGGAAAGAAGGTTTGTAAAATTTGTGTCACACATTCAGCATTTAGGGAAAAAACTAGCTTTATATAAACACCAAGGTAAATCATAAAAACACAGGAAGTTAAAAACAATAAGCATTAACTACAAATGACAATACGTATTTGAAAAGAATTGCAAATTCATTTTTAATACATAAATCTTATGTTTGAGACAAATATCAACACGCGAGTTATGACTAATTACTCAACAATCTTTTCAGGATCAATTTCAAATAGAAACATTTAATTTATGAAAGAACAACACTTATTTTTTAATATGTTGTTTACTAATGCTTTAAACTATTTGTTCGTAAGTTTGCATCAGAATTCAAATAACACGTCATGTCGAAAAAAAACATCACAGTAGTATCTATTTTCTGTGAATTTTTGTAAATATTTTTTTTAAATCTAAATATGAACAAATTTTAATTAATTTATTGTTTAGAAACAATATTAAAAAATACTTAGGTATGTTGATTTTCAATACTCCAAACGTTATTGTATCCCGGAAAACGAAAATCGAATGTTTATGGCTAGATTTATGACTAACTTTACACGAGCGACTTTTTACTTTTACTAATTAATTCTAAATACCCTGATTGCGATCATTGATCGTGGAAAATAATAGCGATCTCAGCTACTGATTTACAGTAATTATTTTAAGTTATTGTACAATTAAGTGCAACAAGAAGAAGAAGAATCCAAGAAGATTCTCCGATGCTAATTTAAACCATTTTTAAACGTTTGGTAGAAAAAAAAATTTTAAAAATGTTTACCTGATTAAAGGTGTAGAACAAGAACTGCAGTGTGTTTAAAATTTCCTTTTGTTGTTATACATTATCTCCGAAGATGTTTCTCACAAATCTTCTTTTGTTTTAAATCTTCCAAGTCCATTGTGGCAATGTTTATATTTCCACAGCTTTTCTAACATTCTTTAGCACGCACTTTATCACTAATAAAAAACTTAAGAAAACTAGTACCTTTGTTTTCGGTATTATTATTTTCACAATTAATATAAACACAACCGTGATTTGTAACTTTTCCCATTTTAAAAATAAATCAAAAACATATTTACACTTAAACTAAACAAAAGTTCAAACAAACATTACTACTACCAGAATTTTAAAAATCGTATCGCAATATGTTAACCGAAGAAAAACTTTCAATTCAATACCGAAGTTTACAAGTCGACAGACACGCAAGAACTGAAAAATCTCGATCCAATACAAACGTGGCGACCTCTACATCTCGATCCAATCAGTCGATACGATATCGCCCCTTAAGTTGCATTTCTTCTTACATTTATTATTCAATGGTTGTATTAAGTTTGTTATACACTGCTGGGGTTTTAGTTACGGAAGCAACTAAGCTAAATTTAAAGTGCCGGTATAAACAAACGTAGACCAAAAATGCACACAATAATATATCAAATAAATGTAAAATGTATCATGGAAGCAACTTACCGCGACTTTAACACATAAAAGCAAGCCCTTGTCTAGATGATAAGAGATAAACTATTTTACATAAAAGCACAAGGTCTCCATATTATGAAAATTACTTGTGGCCACACGTTGTATGTCTCTCACGGTAAATAAAATATTAGGTTTGCATTTTATAAGGTAACTCAAGTGAATATGATATAATAAAACCAATCTAACTTCTAGCTATTTGAGTAATTGTTCATTGTTCGTCAAGGTTCTAGTAAGATGACAAAGTTCTAATGAACCAAAGATTCAATAATAACAGTAGATAGAGAAGAACCCATAGTAGCACCAGAAACTTGTCATCAAATTGGAAGTAAGTGGATGATAAACACTTATCAATGAGAGGAACCAAACTCAAGTCCTTACCTTGTTGAGACAGAATCTGTTCGATGATAGTAAGCAAATCCTTAATAGGAACTTTGGTAAAAAGTGAAGTGGCATCAAAACTCACAAGACAATCTTGGGGATTAAATTTTAGAGTTTCTAAACGTTGAATATAATACTGAGAGTTAAGAATATGAGAAACAATTTTACCTGTAATTTCGGAAAGAATGTTGAACAAGAACTTGGCCAGCTTGTAGGTGAAAGATTGAATAGTACTGACGGTAGGTCAGTAAAGTATACTTTGTTTGTGCCAAGCTCTGAAAATATCTACTGCGACGTGTTACGAAATTATCCAGAATAGAAAATTGTAATACGAATGTAACTCGTGGAAGCCAGAATATAACTATTTTTTTAAAAAAAGTGCTACACGTCATCAGAGAAGACAAATAACAAACAGCAAAAAAATCAAAAAATGGAAATTACTTATTCCATTACAAAGAATATAGAAAAATAGATCATTAAGATGAGAGAGATACCAAAGGAACGATAGTCAAAACAATACCATAAGAACGATAAAGAAAAAGAAGAGGAAAACCAATCATAAAGTAAGAAACGTACATCAACAATATAATAGAGAAAGGAGAACTTGAACAAAAAAGTTGGAAATATTAAAAATTGTGGAAATTGAAGACAACAAACCCATCTATGAAAAAGTCGAAAAAAACATTTTTGCAAAAACAGTTACGTATAATTAGCAATAGATTTACCCACTAATAGCGAGGATGTTCCACAATACTTAAAATGTAGAAACTAAGCATGGCGTTAACACACGTGCTACTATATTAACGTTAGAAGCAGAAATGATCACCGGTAACCTCCAGCGCATAAATGACATTTACGATCGGGCAAAACTCATACAGCATGAAAAATCTTACCAAGGTTTTTTAACATAACAAATTGCAAGTACTATACAATTTTGCTAATAATCGTTCAATTAGTTGTAATCACTTCTGTCATATATTGAATACATGCACGGATTTATTTCTAGTGTAAATCAAGTAGACACTTGATGTTGGGGTGCGAAAAAACAATCATGTTTTATGTCATTATTACATTTTAAGATTTTATAGTTTCTGTATTCTTCGAATAGTTTCCAGCTTATTAAATAAATACATGTAACCTAATCGAAGCTTTATTACACTACCCGAACGAAAGAAAACATTACATGATTTTTTAAATAAAGGAAAAAAACGTATTCTGTGTGCTGAAAAAGAAAAATGTTTAAGAGTCGAGCTCCTGAGAATTTCCTGTTTAAAAGAAATGTAACATCTAATTGGAAACTGTGGAAACAGAAATACAACATTTATATCCTTGCCAGTGGAAAATCAAATAAAAGTGATGAAGTGAAGATTGCAATACTACTAAGTTGCCTGGGGGATGAAGGAATACGAATATATAATACTTTCAAATATGCAAAAAATGAAAATAAGGACACGCTTAAAGTCATTTTGGAAAAATTTGATAAGTATTGTGAACCGTTAAAAAATCAAGTGTTTGAGCATTATAAATTTTTTAAAAGAAATCAGCTACAGGGCTAAACCATGGAAGAGTTTGTTACTATGCTAAAAGAGTTAGCTGCCTCTTGTGATTTCAAAGAAAAGGATGTTTTGATACGTGACAGAATAGTTCTGGGAGTAAAAGACCCACGAATTCAAAACAGGTTGTTGGAATCCAGTGATTTAAGTTTAGCTGATGCAATTAAAATATGCAGGTCAATGGAAGCAAGTGTTGAAACACAAAAACAAATTTGACAGGATTTTTGTGTGGATACTGTCAATAAAGATGCCTCTAGTAGCAGCACAGTTTATAAAAGTAAATTAGGTAGTGGAACCAATAAACAAGGCAACACTTTCAGTTGTTCAAGGTGTGGTATGAAACATATACCAGGTAAGTGCCCTGCTTTTAACCGAATATGCTATAAATGTAAAACTAAGGGTCACTACAGAAAATTCTGTACAAATAATGCAAGCATTCATGAAATTAATGAAAGTGACGCAGAACAATCTACAGAAGTTCACTCTGGCAATATAGTTTGGTCTGTGAACAGTCAAGTAAATGCACTAGAATGGTTTGAGAAAATTCGTTTATCAAGTGTTTATGTTAATGTTAAAATAGATACCGGTAGTCAGGTGAACATTTTAAATTTTAGTGATTTTACTAAGCTGAAAATACCATGCCGTGAAGTAATTGAGTCAAGTGCAAAATTAACTTCTTATTCAGGTCATGTTATTCAAACAATAGGTCAAATTGATTTAAATTGTGTGTTCAATCAAGTAGAAAAAAAACTATTGTTTCACGTTCTAATAAATACAATTCCAAGTTCAATACTAGGACTTAGTGCAGTAAAGGAATTGAAAATAATGAACCTGGATGTAGAGACTTGTGATTCAGTTGTTGAATATAACAAAATTGAACTGAACAGTGTTCGTAATATACTGTCAAAATATTGTAAAGTGTTTTCGGGTGTTGGACTTGTAAATCGTACTTATAAAATTACCTTACAGAAAGATGCTGTACCTCGTATCACTGGCGCTAAAAAAATTCCAGCAGCTCTAAAGGATAGAGTGAAGGAGAAACTTGACGAAATGGTCAAAGAAAATATCATTGTTCCTGTGAGTGAACCAACTGATTGGGTCCATCCAATTGTGATAGCTCCTAAAGTCAATGGTGATGTAAGGGTGTGTATGGATCCTAGGTCTTTAACTACATATATTAAACGTGAAAACTATCACATACCAACCCAAGATGTTCTATTTAGTGAACTCGTTGGTGCTAAATATTTTACATTGCTGGATGCATCATCGGCATTCCTCCAGATTCCATTAGATAAGGATAGTTCATGTTTATGTACAATTGCCACTTGTTTTGGTAGATTTAGATTTCTAAGGTTACCTTATGGCATTTCATCAGCCCCGGAAATATTTCAAAAATTTATGTGTGAAACGTTAGATGGTTTAAAAGGTGTCATCGCTTATTTTGATGATGTCTCAGTTTTCGAGAAGACATTAGAGGAGCACAATCAAAATTTAGACGCTGTGCTGAATAAAATTTCAAAATCTGGGCTTACCTTAAATGTAGAAAAGTCTCAATTCTGTAAGAATCGTGTTCATTTTCTTGGACATATTTTAAGTCAAAAAGGTATAAAAGCAGATGGGAAGAAAATACAAGCAATCTCTAAGATAAAATATCACCAAAACTGTAAAGACCTACAAAGATTTCTTAGAATGATAACCTATTTGGCCAAATTCATTCCAAATCTTTCTACAGAAACTTCTGTGCTTAGGAAACTACTAAGTAAGAAGAATGATTGGCAATGGACTGCTAATGAATCAAAGTGTTTTGACAGGTTAAAACAGTTGGTTACATCGTCGCCTGTACTAGTATATGTTGATAGCAAACAAGAGATCACCCTCTCTGTTGATGCAAGTCCATATGGCCTAGGCGCCATGATCAGCCAAAATAATCGCGTAATTGAATATGCTTCTGCAGCACTTACACCTACTCAACAAAGATATAATCACATAGAAAAGGAACTTCTTGCAGTGGTATATGGTTGTGAGCGTTTTCATTATTACACATTTGGGCACAAGATCAAGATCAAAACAGATCACCGACCTCTGCTAGGTGTTCTTAAAAGGTCATTGGATGAATTATCCCCAAGAATTTAACGATTAGCTTTTCGATTGCTTAGATATGACTTTGAGATATCTTATGTTCCTGGAAGGTTAATGCATGTAGCAAACACATTAAGTCGAGAACCTTTAAAAGTTAATATAAATACATATTATCTTGATCAACATTTAAGAGTCTACTCAGTGATCTCAACAAACTCTGAAAATGAAGAAAGGCTGAAAAAAGCTATAGAGGAAGATTGTGCACTTCAAAAAGTGAAGTATTATGCTATACATGGTTGGCCTAAACACAAATCGAGTGTCCCAAGTTCTGTTAAACCCTTTTGGACTCTGAAAAGTGACATCTTCTTACATAAAGACGTACTGTTTTATCTTATCAACAAAGGCTGATTATCCCCGAGTCTCTTCAAAGCGAGTTTTTACAATTAATACATCGTGCACACCAAGGGGTCGTCTCATGCAAGCTGTTGGCTCGTGAATCTATTTTCTGGCCCAAAATCTCTTAAGATATTGAAAACTTGGTGTTGAGTTGTTTAACATGTCAACAATATTCGTTGTCAAATTCTAAGAAACCTTTAAGTCCTCATGAACTTCCCGACTTGCCTTAGCAGAAGGTAGGCGTTGATTTAATGTTCCTACGACAGATTGACTTTATTGTCATTGTTGATTATTACAGTAAACTTGCTGTTGTAAACAAGTTACCTAATAAAACAGGTCAAGCTGTGATATTCTCTCTCAAGAATGTTTTTGCGATAAATGGGATTCCCCATCAAATATTTTCTGATAACGGTCCACCGTTTAACTCATACGAATTCCTGAAATTTTCAAAGAAATATGACATTACGCTTAAAACATCTAGCCCGAAATACCCCCTTTCAAACGGAATGGTTGAACGTACTATCCAAACTGTGAAAGGTTTAATGGAAAAAGCATGTCGTGAAAATCAAGATCCATTTGCGGCATTGTTACAATATAACATAACACCAAAACGAAATTTACCTGCACCATGTCGTCTGTTAATGGGCAGATACCTGAGATCGACATTAATAATGGCTAATAAGACCTTAAAACCTATGTATCCAGTAAAAGGTGTGAAGGATGATTTAAAAATAAACAACTGGCACAGAAAAAATATTACGACAGGCGTGGTACCCTTACCAAAACTAAAAGTACGTCAACTTATTTTGATGCAAAACGGAATCCGCGATTGGAAACCTGGGGTTGTCGTTAATCGAACGGATAAAGACTACACGGTTCGAGTAGGGAAAGGAGAATATCGTAGAAATAAGTCACATTTAAGACCTTTATATACACCGACCTCGTCAACTACTAAACAAAAAAGTGAAGCAGCGACAGAACCAGCAATCAATATAGAACTACTTAATCCTCAATAAGATTGTCAAGAAGCAAGTCTATTAAATAAAAAGAGCAGTGATTAGCTAGCCGCAGACGAGCATTCTTTCTTGTCATTCTTTCCTCTGACGTTCTTTCCTTTAAGATAGGTCGAATGATAATAAAACCGTTATAACTCACTAACATAAAACTTTACTGTCGTCTTTCTTGTCGCTTTTGCTGTGGTAGAGTCGTGTCGCTTTTTCATTGCATCAAATAAGTCTTTTACTGCATATTAACGTAAAATGCCGGTTCTCTAATTTTTCCTCTTAAAACTGCATCCTACAGGAATGCTCGTCGGTTAGTGGATAAATTGGATCACTTTTGGCTAAATTTTGCTGTCGTTTCATCGTGTTGCTTTTGACGAGAGGATAATAGTTCAAGTCGTGTTTGACTTAGTTATTTAACATGTTTAATAGAAAAAAAAGTCGTTGCTATTGTTGGTATTGCTGTAAGTGAAGTATTGTTTAAAAAAACTAAAAAAAAAACGGCGTGCGTGGGCTAAAACGTGGTTACAGCAACGGGAGTTTTATAGTGATATGAGACTTTTAAAGGAGTTAAAAACAAATGAACCAGAAGATTTTAGAAATTATTTGAGAATGGATTCCGAGACATTCGAAGAATTATTAAAATTGGTTAGTCCACATATAAAAAAACAGGATACTGTAATGAGAAATAGCATTACCCCAGAAGAACGACTAGTTGTAACGTTAAGATTCTTAGCTATAGGGAGGAGTTATGAATGCTTAAAACTTAATACTGGTATTTCACCGCAAGCAATTGGTTGCATAATTCCTGAAACATGTAAAATTACTTACAAAGTGCTGCAACCGAAACACTTAAAAGTAAGTAAAACACGACTTTGGTATAAGTTTTATTTTTATTATTCATTAACAGTATTGGAAGAAAAATATCCTCTCAGTCCTAGAGAGGAGTTTGACATAGAAGGGGAAAATACACCTACTGTGTGTGTTGAAGGCCATGAAGGAGTGTAACACATATTATTTTCACCACAGGACATTACTGTTGTATATTCAGTTAATCTTCCCATTATTGCCATATTCAGTACTTTAGTGAGCAAAGACTCTGCATACATTTTTTGCTCTAAATTCGTTACTTTCTCTAACTTACTGCTGATGTACTGACCTAGGGCTTCGCTTTCTGTAGGTTTCGATTGAAACGCATCTGTGCATGACTTAAGAAATATTTGCTTTTCTCTATCTTCATTTTTTTTATTTTGCTGGGACCACGTTTTTCGTCACTTCCACCTCGTTTATTAATACGACTTGCATCAACAAGAGTGGCGTTTTCTTTTTTTCCAACTTCATTATTTATATTACTCTGGCTGGGAATGGAATTGTTTCCTTCGCCGTCTAACATATCCTAAAATATTTTAAAAAAATTACTTTCGTTATTATAAGTTAACTTATTTATTATAATTAATATTACTTTTAGTTTCCAACTACTACAGAAGAATGGAAAAAAATCGGAAAACGTTTTGAAACCCGTTGGCAATTTCCGAACTGTGGGGGAGCCATGGATGGGAAACATATTAGAATTACCTGCTCTTTATTACAATTATAAAAAATTTTATAGTATAATTTTGATGCCTTTGGTAAACGCTGATTATGAATTCATTTATGTTGATATAGAAAAAAAAGGAAGAAACTCGGACGCTGGTATTTTAGACTATACGAAATTCAATGACAAACTAGTAAATGATCAATTAAATATACCTTAATCAATAGATAACACTGATCAATTAAATTATATCTTTGTGGGAGATGAGGCGTTTGCGCTACATAAGCATGTATTGAAACCATTTAGTCAAGCTGAACTCACTTACGAAAAAAAAATTTTAATTATCGCTTATCAAGGGCCAGAAATGTAGTGGAAAATGGTTTTGGAATCATCTCTTCTCAATTTCGAGTGTTCCATACAGCTATTGCATTGAAACCAGAAAACACACAACTAGTTTTGATGGCTATATGTGTTTTGCATAATGTCTTGCGCCGAAAAAGTTCATCATATTTTAACACTAAAACAATTGACGCTGAAGATAAAAGTACGCACAAAATAAGAAAAGATGCCGACTGGCGTAAAGAGACAACAGAATTGAGTGCATTAGACAATAACGGTAGATATATGACTCAGGATGCAAAACGTAACCGAGAAGGGTATCTTCGGTATTTCAACAGTAATGGTAGTGTACCTTGGCAAGATACAATGATTGAAAAGGGAAAAGCATAATTAATGATTTTGTATTACTAATAAAACTTATTATATCTAATAAAATTTCTATGTGCATAAGTACCTTATTGTTATCAACTTCTAAGTCTAATTCCTGGGTTAAGTCTTCTATGTTGTCAATGCTTGTTGTTGGTAACTCATGATCAGTTAAAAACATTAGTAAATTAAAATACCGCATAAGTGCGATGTGTACAAATCATCCACACCTGATCCCAATCGTTGCGATTTTTCAACCTTGAAAAGGAAATTTTTATAACATTTATTTGAGTTCATTTAAAGTAAAAAAAAAAACTTAGAAAAATATACTTGCCTTTTTTAATTCTTTGCGGAATGATCCTCGTAAAGTTTGAATTTTTAATTTGACTGTTTTCTCATCAGCGTCAGCATCATACTTCTTCCAAATCTTGGTTAATTCTTTATAACCCTTAATTTTTAAATTTCTATTGTTATAAACTTGTTTATTTTTAATTTGCCAAAGTGCTGTATGTAATCTATATGCTTCAATAAATTCTTTTAAAATTCCCTTTGGCACATTTCTGATATCATTTTTTTCACTTTTATCTTCATCAAGAACTTCATTCGACATTTCTTCACTCATATTGCACAAATACAAATAGACCCGTTCACACAAGTTTACATAATGGATAATAATCATTTGATGAAAGTTGGCACGATACATAACGTGCTGATAAAAACGCGTAGCTCACTAACGCAAGATTTGCAAAAATTTTAACTGAAACGACGGGCATGCTCGAAGGAAAAGATGCAATAAAATTAATCATTTACTTATGCACTAACATGCATTCTTTCCATCGCGATTTGCTTTTCCTGCAGGAAAGAATGCTCGTCTGTGGCTAGCTATTGTTCGAAAGTTGTTACGCGAAGCGGTCGTGTAATAAATCCGCCAATTAAATTAAATTTGTAGATACCTAGATGTGACTTATACTGATATCTTTGTTTATAATTCAAATGTTTCTTTTCGTTATTTTTATAAAGGGCGTGTCATGTATTGAATACATGCACGGATTTATTTCTAGTGTAAATCAAGTAGACACTTGATGTTGGGGTGCGAAAAAACAATCATGTTTTATATCATTATTACGTTCTAAGATTTTATAGTTTTTGTATTCTTCGAATAGTTTCCAGCTTATTAAATAAATACATGTAACCTAATCGAAGCCTTATTACACTACCCGAACGAAAGAAAACATTACAACTTCCTGCTTATTGAACAAATTTTTAAAGAATTATGATATTTTCTTTAGTTATTTTTTGTTTGGCCATTGTCAGTTACCCATTCATGGTTAAACGTCAACTTATTTCTAATATGACAATTATTAAAACTTTTGATTTTATTGTCAAGCTATTAAAAATTGTGTAAAAATCTCTTAAAAACATATTAACATTCAATTACGTTTTAAAACGCAAGTATATGAATTTAAAAGAGAAAACGTCAAAAATGCATAACTATCCGAAGCCTACTGATTATCTCCCACGAACAATTACATCATTAATAGAATTTGATGAACTTCATCTATGGAAATTATTAACAACTTAACAACGTCAAAAACAGTTCAAAAGACACAAATGATTAAAGAAAAATGCAATCAGATTATTTATTAATATTAAATAAACGATAATAAATACATATGTTACATAATACAACTATTTAAATTGTTTTTTATACAAATAGCAAAGTCAATAAATCATTCTTCCTTGTTATCCTTAAAGAATTGATTAATTAATGATAATAAAATTTTCTTATACACACATTAGCTAAATTAGCTACATGTAATTGTTGTTAACACCTAAAAATTTAAAGATTTTGTTCCTAATATTCACACTGCCAAATGCATCATACTTATCGTGCATGTTAATTAATTTTCTTTTAAATCTAATTGAATTGAACTGATTTGGAAACCTAGTTTCGATATCGACTTAGCGGCGGCGAAAAGGATCTTTTGGTGTTAAAACGGCCCACGGACTGCGGGCTTGATAAAACGATCGCCGTCGCCACCGCTTAAAAATGAACATTGAGGTACGCCCGCAAGCGTACTAAAATTTACAAGTGAACCGCGCGTATTATTTTTTAAAGCTGAAATTTACAGGTAACATTTATCTACGCATACATTAGTTAGAGCCAGAAGTCTCAAAAATTATTAGGTTTTGGTAAGGTCGTTTCGCCACGCCAATTTCGTTTTATTTTTTTAAATTGTTAAAGTATTGGTGCCGATTGTCCTTGTCGGGGTTGGTGCCGACTAAGAACCTGTACAACGATCACCAATTTAAAGCTGTGTTTGTAGTGGACGAAACGGCCTTGGCAGAAGTGATTCCGTGGTTTATTATTATTAACCTGTGGCTGCAGCAGGCGCCTGGGTGTTTGCTGCAACGCCAGGTTGGGGTATAAGTGCCTGTCCCGCTCCCGGTTGCATTAGAGCAGGGTTATATTGTTGCACCGAGGGTTGAGGACTACTTTCTGGCATAAATTTCACTATAAAAAAATCACAAAAATGAGAAATCGACGATCAAGCTAAAAATAAACTGCAAACGGGTATCGAGACACAAGCAACCATTTTTTCTTCAATGGGTTCAATGTTTGTTTTTGTTTGTGAAGTATAATTCTGTCTGTCTTTCGCATGTATGTTATTTATGTGATGAGATGTATGATGATAGAGCAGTGTTTTAACATGCATCGTAAATTGTGTTAATCGTTCCATGCTTAGAAACGTGAAGGTACCCACCGATCACAGCTGCCTTTAACCTAGAACCCTATCCAACAGCGTACTTAGATTAATAAAAGTGAACACGCAACTACTTTTACTTGAAGAATTTTTACATACAACCAATTGACTTCGGAATGTTTTGGTGTGCGCACTGCAAATAACCAAGCATAAAGTAAATCTTATCTTGTTTAGAATTTTTTTACATGCTTCATGCTCCTCAACGTAGTATTAGTCCCAGAACGCTCATGCAGACATGCATAGAAATCGGTACTACCAACTATAAGCGAACCTTATAGTTAGTAACCAAATGATCTAATCTAACTAAATGATGGAAAAAGACTCTGGGACTTCTCTATACAGAAAGACAGACAGAAGCCACTTGACACCAATTTTACACAAAAACACCAATAGGTTTAATTACCAAATTTCGTAGCTTAAGAAAATGGCAGATGGTTACATGAAGTTCACTATGAAAAAAAGAGAGAATTTTAATTTGTTGTCCCCCGAACCACGTCGCCCACTACAAAAAAAAATTACGAATGTACTTACTGATAATGATTATTAAAATGACAAGACCGATTGCGCCCATTATTATCATCATCTTTAAATTTTGAAGCCAAAACTTCCGTTTTAATTTACCGGCCTGCTGTTCGAACTGTGAAGCTCCCTGTTGCAACGCATCTAACAAACATCAACATACTAAGAGCACCACGATTTTTACAACAACCCTACCTGCTCTATCATCTAATTCCGATAGCTTCTGATCCCTTTCGAGTACTTTTTCTACATTCGTTTTCATAATATCAACAACTTCATCAACTTGCGCTTGTGTTTGTTGCAGTCTTTTCTGGGCAGCGACTTGCTGAGGCGTTCGCGGACCCCCGACGATGCCATCGTCGCCACCGGAAGGTCCTAAAGAATCTCCCGTCGACCTATACGCAAAAAATTACCAATTTAAGGTTTCATTAATAAAACGTAAAAACAACGCGACAAAGCGCACGCGCACCTAAGAAAAAATCAATTTGGATGACACCCGTTTAGAATAATTTTCTAAAAAAAATCGTTAATTTTCCTTTTAAAGACAAAAACAACTTGTAGTTGGCCCCACAAACCCCACAAACAAAGTAGGAGCTCCGCAAAGAAACAAACGACAAACGCAACGCACTCCCGTTTCAAAAAAAAGCGTCTCTAAAACCATTTACGCACTAAATTTTACTAAATTTATACAGATGATAGAAAAATGATTAAAGAAACGCTTAGACTAGGTACTCACATGCTCGTTTTTAATATAAAACCAAAATTAGGGCGAACACTTTAGCCGAAAGTATATGCTACTCCTGTTCCATGTATTGATATTTGCGACGTCACACTGCCGAATCACGCACGCGCATACCAGTTGCTGAATTTATTAATGTAGGTCAAGATTCTCTTCATTAATAAACGGCTTTAACGACACTAAAAAAACTAGCTCTGAACGTGAGTATGCGCGTTTTTGTTTAAGTTGGCAACGACTTTGATTTTTGTTTCGTCGTTTTGTGATAACCACGGTAGTTTTACCGTGTAACTTTTCAATTTTAAAATTACATAGATGGCGCTTATAACACAAACATTGAAATCGTGTACCTGTTGAGTTAGGCCAATTTAAAGCAACCTAACTTGCACTAGGTTACGGTTTTTACGTCTTTATTGTGGTATTTCCTAAAACCTAATTAAAAGTTAGACTTTTACTGACCAACAAGAACTAATTGACACGAAGCCTGTTTCAAGTTGCGCATAATTATTTACGCTATCTATCTACAGTCCTATTTCGTTAGTAAACTGTTTAGTGTTGGTATATTTTTGCTTACGTAGGTGAGCAATTGTCTATAAATCCTTTTCACAATTGCCGTTCGGGTCCCTCATTAACTTAACCAAAACTAGTTTTAAACTCACAACAAAAGCGATTTTATTTGATAACAAATCCATACAGCTTAATCAAGTAAGTACCAATAATACAGGTAAAAATCACTTAGCCTTAGTATAGTAATGAGCCGGTACGAACGGCATCTTTGCAACCACAGTATCGTACATCTTTTCCCGAATCTTCAACTTCAACTTAGTACCGACTTTGCCAAACTCCGTCGAAACATAACCCATCGAAACGTTCTTACCCAAAGAAGGAGCCGGACATCCCGATGTAATCACACCGATTTCTTGGCCGTCGTGATAAATCAAAGCATCTTGCCGTGCTGGTGGTCCTGATTCTTGCACAAAACCTACACGCTTGCGCCGAACGCCGTTTTTTATTTGATTCAAAATAACGTCGGCTCCCGGGAAATCCCTACGCTCGCGTCTGGTTTTCGACACCAACCACGTTAAAGCAGCCTCGATCGGAGATGTAGTCTCGCTAATGTCGTTACCGTATAAACACAACCCAGCTTCTAACCTACAAAAATCCGGATCACCAAAAACACCTTACTGTTGAAAACCAACCTTAAAGAATCGCGAGCACCCAGCCCAGCTAGCTTAACAACGTCGTTCTTTAAAATCTTTGTAGTTACATCAATAACCGTATCCGAAGGTAACGAAATTTCAAAACCGTCTTCTCCGGTGTACCCACATCTAGTGATTCGACAATCGTTAACACCAGCAACGTGCGCTACAGTTGAATTCATAAAATACAACTCGGATAAATTCACGTCGGTTAGTTTTTGTAACGTTTCAGCGGCTTTAGGACCTTGAAGCGCAATCAGAGACTGCTCCGATGGATCAAAAAAACGAATACCCACGTTTTTATAATTTTTCTAAAACAGACAATTAAGTAAAAGAGTCAGAGTAAGTGCTTCGATTACAAGAGCGTTCAACATTAGTTGTTGGTCGTGTTCTTTGCGACCGGCATTCGATACTACGTACAGATGATCATCGCTGAGTTTCGTTACAATTAAATCATCCAAGATGCCCCCGCCTTCGTTTGTAAAAACAGTTAGTGCTGAAGCACCATCGTTCATTGATGCAATATCAGCCGTACATAATTTTTCAAAAAATGGAATGCACTCTTTACCTGTAAACAAGGTATTAACACTAAATTGGCGGTGTAGTGCGGGGATACCTCGAATTTCAGTTTGCAGCATGTGAGACACATCGAATAACGACGCGTGCTTTCTAGTGTGGACGTGCGAGTTCGCAATGCTTAAATCCGCGTACTGCACTGGTAGCAAACACCCAGCAAAGTTCACCATTTTACCCCCACGATCAACATGCAGTTGATAAAGCGCAGTTGCATTCTTCGACTCCGTCGACGCACATCGTACCACAACTTTTCCAAAACTTACCACCTTTCTCGATAGCATCGCAACGACGAATGCGTTAAATTTTTGTTTCTAAGTAACTTATCGCCCGGGCGGGGTTATAGGTCAAATCAAAAGATAAACAGATTGTTAATGCATCACAACAAACGTATTTATTTATATATATATTATATTTTGATACATAAAGATTACAATAAGTAAATAAAACTTAAGCACCAAAGGATATTGTACGTAAATAGCACCAGGTTGTACGTTACATTGGTTTAAAGAGGTATTTAAGAACTATGTAGGAAGAAACAAAATATCACAATGTCGGCACGATCAAATAAGTACTAAAAGTGAGCAAGTTATTTAAGGGAGAGGACCACGCGGCCTGAAAATTGTATGAAGATTGACTGTGCAAGTTGGTTGCGCAGTTTGACTAATTAACTGCTCAGACGGTTTCCAAAACGGTGGAATTTATTTTCTTTAGGTGTGCTGATTTCTTGCGTGCACGTCAGTTGTGGCGTTGATCAAAGGAAGCGTTGACAGTCTGTAACGTACATGGCTATTAGTGATATATTCATTTAAATGCCATTTAATAGTTCGCCGTGATACGATAAGAAAGACTATATGTTAGAAACAACACAACAAACAATACCGGTAAAAAAAGAAATAGTTGTGAAAACACATTAGAGCATTCCCAGTGCTGATGAGTCCGAAAAAAGTGTCCACTGTAATCCTAAACTATGTTTTTGTCAATAGGTTTGTTACTTTCGCGATGAGTCAATTCACATATGTATATGTATACTATTGAACACTTCAACCAAATATCTATTTTCTCTTCAATACCCCTTTTTTGTCCTGACGCAAACCAACGTAGTTGATAACTTACAATTAGTGATCCTTACACGCCCTTGTATGTATTGTAGCCCGTTTATAAAATAAATAAATAACAATCTATTCTCTTAGAGATCACTTTACTTTACACGAATGAAGAATCCAAATCTTCTCTTGATTTTATACTACACGTATTTTTTTACACTTTAAACACCACACAACTTTATTTACAACTATGGATTTTACACTTTTTGTTGAATCGAAATGTCCCTCTAAAAACTTTTAGTGATACGCCTATGATTTTTAATATAGAATAAAATTTTAAAATAAACGCGCGTAATTTTGACGCATAAATTCTAAATGATAAATAATGCAAGAATTCTAAAAATTCCAGTGAAAGAATTTAGACCGTATTAATAAAATTTGATGAAATCTAAAAGAAATATTCTACTAACCTAAAAAAGTAACCTTAATCAATCCTGCTGGGTAAATTAATTTCATCCTCGGCTAAAGCAATCCTTTTATATGTTGGATCGTGCACCAAATACAAAGCAAGCACACCAAAAGACACCAAAACCACCCCCATAAAATTAACGAGAATGGCTTCGGCACTAGCTTTATTATAATCGGTCCTAAAACAATCGGCTTTGTGACGTTACATAAATAAATCATTACTTACACGCTCCAAATGGCTTTTTCGCCAATACCCATCATCGCAGCAACAATCACCAATGTGTAGATTCCTGAACCAAAAGAAGTATGCACTGGCAAATACGTTTTACGCATTTCTTTAGACAAACCCGGGTATAAAAACGAAATAAACCCACTTAGAAACTGATATGCGAATAGGATTACAGCAATTAATCCAACCCAGGAATGTAAAGTATATAGATTCGGTTTTGGTGGCACGCTGTAATTGTGAGAATCAAAAGCAGCTTTTAATGCGATTACCGTTAAGATAAACGCTAAGCAATGTAAAACGGCGTGCGTTATTTTTAACAACTTCTTTTTGGCATGCCTGCCAGTACGATAAACTAGCATTGCTACAATTGTTTCTATCAGAGCTGTTATATATTAATAAAGCACGACTTACATTGTGCATAGGTGAAGATTAATCCTAATACCATTAACATTGGGTGCCAATTAAACTCCTTATCAGCATCCGAGACACCAAAACCGTTCTGATATCTTACAATCCAAGTAAGCATTAGTACGATTAGGAGAATACCTAAACCCGATGTTAACCCATATAACGCGGTAAATCTCTTGTGAATGCGGTGATCCGCTTCAGATTCCATTTTGTCCTTCCTAAAAGTACCAAAAGTAGAAACAGATCAACATATGGTGCGAATTACCTTCTAATAAACGCTGTAGATTGTCCGTCTGCCTCCCACAACGATTCCTCAGAATCTGAACTCATATATATATAGAGCAACAGGTGGGAAAAATCAATGCAATTCCCCCCACTTTCACATTTACCAAAACAAGTAGTATTCTTTGGTGTAATCAAAAACCTTCGAGTTAATTCCGATAATCTTAGGCACAAACACAACGCTTATCTTATCAATTTCCTTAACTTTTCCAAGTTTATTCGGGAATACCTCAGAACATAACCTCATTTTTGACTGTAGGTGTGTTTAGTGGATTATCGATCAAGTGCAAGAGAAATAGCGATATACCGACGTATGTTTAATTTGAGTCACCAAAAGAAATAAATCAAATTAGTGCTTATCAAACGGTTTAGAAGTTCCTATCACTTCCTATCGGTCAGCAGTACCAAACGTAGGGGAAGGTCGGGTAGCCACTGACACATAAGCAAAACTCCAAAAAAATATGAAAGGAATAGGATTAGATTTTAATTTTGAACGTAAACAACAATTCTAACATATTTAAAGTAGTTTAATTAACATAAGAGTCCGATAATTTCACAAACTTAGCTTAAATCAAGTATCACAATTAGCCTTTAATTTTCGCAAAAAAAAATTTTGGCGTGTAGCTCCGGCCACACCTATTAATGATGATCAAGTCTTTCTTGTGCTCCATCGATGTACATATATACAGTCTTCGTGCGCCCACTCTTTACATTTATTGCACTGTATCCAGTTATCTTCAAAGGTTTCTCCGCAAATAATGCACTCTGTCTCTTCGTCTCTTGTTAAATTTTGAATGTTCCGTTTTGTTTTCATTGTTTTCTTCAGTGCTGGTTTGTTTATATTGGTCTCAGTTGTCGTTGCAGTTATAATCTTCTTTTTTACGCCTTTTGCAGTTGCAGTCTTCTTTTTTGTGTCTTTGGCTTTCTCTACCAATGTGTTTTTTTATGGCAAAAAAGTGAGAATTTAGCTTACTTGAGTTTTTCGTGAACGCGTCTGAAGACGTTTTTTAGATGCATCAGGTAGAGGCGACAACTGTTTTAGTAGCTGATATGAAGTATTGGGACTCAAGTCTGTCTGCTTACGGTGATTAGTTGAAGGCTGAGATGAATCAGTGGTGGCTAAAGCTGACTGCTGGTTGCGGATAGTTGATGGCTGGGATGGTGCAGCAATAGACTGTTGGTTAGAATTTTCTTGCTAGTTGAATGCATCATGACTGGAGCAGACTGCTGGTTCTGGCTAGTTGATGGCTGGGATGTTAGAGCAGCAGATTGTTGGTTGGAAATTTCATTGCTGGTTAAATGCGTGGTGACTGGAGCAGACAGCTGGTCGCGGCGGCTAGTTGTTAGCTGGGATGTTGCAGCAGTGGTGTTGCATGGTAGATTCTTGGTCAATACTGGATCCTCTTCCACGTTTGGTCATTTATGATGGCAAAAAATCCAATTCAGTAAAGATATCCCGATTAAAAGGATAAAATACCTGAGCATTTGAATCCACTTTGAGCATTGTCTAATCTAGCTGCCTTATTAAATGCAGAATTTGTAATGTCTGCGCGTAAGCGGAGACACAACTAAAAATATTTAGATGTAAGAGACACCAGTAAAAAGACCGTTGTAAATATAATTTTTGTCTATCGTTTTTTGTAATGGCGAAAGCACCCTTTTAATAAAGTTGTAAGTTTTACATTTTCTTTCATTTTTATAAATGAGTATCGTGTGAGATACAACATTTGGCGACGAGGCAAAAACGATTTTTTTAGAAACTTACAAGAAGTATTTTCCTTTTTATTCATCATTGTCCATAAAATTAATTTTTTTTCGAGATGGCCATCATTGGAACCATGCCGCAATTCGATTGTGGAGATGATTTTGTTATTTTTAAAGAAAAATTGCAACAATTTTTCAAGGCAAATGATATAAATGTAGAAAGACAGGTACCAATCCTGATTACAGCATTAAGTAATATGGTGTACACAACAGTACGGGATCTATGTGATCCAGTGACACCAGATACAAAGACATACGATGAATTGTGTAGTCTACTTATGGGACAATATTCCAAAGCAATTTCGACATTCAACGAAAGAAGGAATTTTTACAAAGCACAACAAGAGGTTGGGGAACGGATAAATGAATGGTATGCAAGAGTGAAGAAGTTAGCAGTAAATTGTGTTTTTGGCCCAAATTTGGATGAAATTTTAAAAGATAAGTTTGTCACAGGGATGGTTGAGGGAAAAGTTCTAGATAGACTGCTGGAAGAAGACCCGACAAAGAAAAAACTTGCAGAACTGTTTGAATTAGCGATAAAGAAAGAAGCATCGTTGAAGTTAAGCTCAGCTAATGGGTACGTGTTCAATTTGAAGAAGAAACTGGTACACGAGGCATCCAATTACAGAAAGGCATCAGGAAGACCTTCACACGAGCCAGCAACGGGAAGTGTAAGGAAAGAAAACAGGCCGGAAGCAAAGTGTTATGCATGTGGTAAGGGAAACCATAATTTCAGCATGTGTACATATAAGAGTTATAAGTGTAATAGATGCAATAGAGTAGGGCATATTGGTATAGTTTGTACGTATCAGAAAAGAAACAATTTTTTAAATGTGACTGCGGAAACAATTCCCAGTGAAGTTGAAAGTGATAATTCTGATTTAGTGGAGAGCCCTTTATTTAAGTTAGACGGAGAACAAAAAAATAATTTTAAGGTTAACGTTTATTTTAATGAGACTCCTGTTGAAATGGAGATTGACACAGGGTCAGCAATATCAGCAATTTCTGATCATTTGTACAAAAATTCATTTAGCAGTATTACATTAGATAATTCAAAAACGATTTTAAAGGCATATGATGGATCAGATATAATTCCAAAAGGAAAAATTAGTGTAAATTTAAGATTTCAGGATAAGGTTAGGCTCGTAGAAATATTAGTCATTGAAAATGGTGGCCCACCGTTGTTAGGAAGAGACATTTTGTGTTGGTTAGGGGCAGATATTTTTAAAGATAATATGTTTTCATTGGAACCAGAAATCCAGAGATTAGATGTAGTTCTAAAGAAATATGAAAATTTATTTGATGATAAGTTAGGTTGTTATAGATACAGTAAGGTAACGTTGGAGGTAATTGAAGGAACTGTACCTAAATTTTTTAAACGGAGGAGTTTGACAATGGCTTATAAAGAATTAGTAGAGAAAGAGTTACTACGTTTGGAAAACGAAGGGGTAATAACACCTGTAGCCAATGCTCTCTGGGGTACACCGCTAGTGCCTGTTTTTAAAAAGATGGCACAATTCGGTTATGTGCCGACTACAGAATTTCGGTAAATAAGTATTTGAAAGACGATAAATATCCCTTGCCGCGGATAGAAACAGTATTTGCAGCCTTGCAAGGGGAAAGTCTTTTTCAAAATTAGATTTGTCACAGGCTTACTTACAGTTAGAATTAGATGAAACAAGTAAACATTTGTTGGCGTGGAGCACACATAAAGGCATTTATAAGGTAGAAAGATTACCTTTTGGTACGAAGCCAGCATGTTCAGTGTTTCAAAGGATAATTGATAAGGTGTTGCAGGGAACAAAAGGGGTAACCGCGTTTTTAGACGACATTTTAGTCACAGGGAAAGATGATCAGGATCATTTACAAAACCTAGAGACAGTTCTCCAAATTTTAAGCGACTCAGGTTTTAAGTTAAATAGGCAGAAATGTTGTTTTTTTCAAGAACAGATTCATTATTTAGGGCACATTATTAATCAAGAGGGATTAAAGAAGGACCCTGCAAAGGTTAGGGCAATTGTAGACTGTCCGAGACCGGAAAACACTACACAATTAAAATCATTTTTGGGAATGTTGAACTATTATTCAAAATTCATACCAAACATTACGAAACTACTTTTGCCGTTATATAATCTTTTAAAAGATAGTACTCCATTTTTATGGTCTAAAGATTGCGAAAATTCGTTTAGTAGGGCGAAGGAGGTTATGATTTCAGACACCGTGTTAGTTCACTTTAACCCGGATTTTCAAATAAATGTTACTTGTGATGCTAGTGCGTATGGAATAGCAGGAGTTTTATCTCATGTGCTAAAAGATGGAAATGAAAGACCTGTAGCATATGTATCTCGCAAGTTAAATGATGCAGAGAGACATTATGCAGCGATTGACAAGGAAGCGTTAGCTATCTACTTTACAATAAATAAATTCGAGCATTATTTGTTAGGTCACAGATTTACGTTACGTACAGATCATAAGCCGCTAGTGTATTTATTAGGCGACAAGAAGGGAATTCCTGTCACTGCAGCTAGTTGGCTGCAGCGTTGGGCAATTTACTTGAGTGGTTTTAATTTTAAAATAGAGCATATTAAAGGTAAAGATAATGTAAACGCAGACTGTTTATCACGGTTACCGATCAACGTCACTCGTAAAGATAGTGTGGAACATACATATTTAAATTTTGTAACGGAAAACACAGATTTGCCAGTTGACGCGAAAGTAATTCAAATGGAAACACAAAAAGATTCCAGTTTATCGCAAGTTTTCAGTTATATTAAAGAAGGATGGCCAAACCACATTACAGACAATGTTGTGAAGCCATATTTTTATAGGAGATTAGAATTAAGTTTAGATAAGGATATTGTTATGTTAGGTCATAGGGTAGTAGTGCCGACACAGTGTCGTCACAGTATTTTAAAAGAGCTACATATGACACACGCAGGTGTAGTCAAAATTAAATCTTTAGCAAGGTCATATGTATGGTGGCCTCAGATAGACAAAGACATAGAGAATTTTGTTAAAGCATGTTCAGTTTGCAATGAGACAAAGCCGAATCCTCCTAAAGCAGAAGTTTTAGGATATAATGAGGCGAAACGAGTTTTTGAGCGCATTCATGTAGATTTTTGGACCGATTAGAGACAGTATGTTTTTAATCGTGTTAGACGCGTTTAGTAAATGGCCAGAGGTCATAGAGATGAATTCAACAACAGCATTTAATACAGTGGAACAATTAAGAGTAATTTTTGCTAGATATGGGTTGCCTGACCAAATAGTGTCAGATAATGGTCCGCAATTTATATCTTGCGAATTTAAAAGTTTTGCGAAATGAACGCGATTAGACATTCTTTATCACCACCATATCACGCGGCTAGTAATGGCGCCGCCGAGAACTGCGTCAAATCAGTCAAATCAGCGTTAATTAAAGCTTTTAGAGACCCGAGAAATTCTGGCGTATCAGTTAGTTGCATATTAGCTAGATATTTATTACATTATAGAAATAGTGTACATAGTGCAATAAAAACCACACCCGCTTTTAAAATGTTCGGAAAAAAGTTGAAAACACGATTAGACAGCATAAAACCAGAATTCATAATACGAAAAACAAATTTAAAAGTAGTCAAAAAGGGTAGAAATCAATCTTTTCTAATGGGGGAGGACGTTTATGTTAGAGAATATAATAAAGTTAATAAAATATCGTGGGTTAGTGCAAAAATTGACAAGGTTCTGGGTCCGAGAACATATATTTGTAAACTTGTAAATACGGGGCAGTTAGTAAAACGGCATTTAGATCAAATGTATAGAACAGTTCCTCCAACTACTTCGGAAAACGACAATTTTAAATATACCACTACTAATATAAACAATTATAGCGATAAGGCGCCGAAAGAGGCACAGGTTCAAACACCTAATGCAAAAACCGGTCAGCAGGTCGTTCATGTTAGACCAACTAGGATTAAAAAGAGACCTGACCGATTAAACCTATAAATGTAATGTAGAATGTAAAGTTTTGTGATTTTTTGTAGGGGAGAGATGTAATGTCTGCGCGTAAGCGGAGACACAACTAAAAATATTTAGATGTAAGAGACACCAGTAAAAAGACCGTTGTAAATATAATTTTTGTCTATCGTTTTTTGTAATGGCGAAAGCACCCTTTTAATAAAGTTGTAAGTTTTACATTTTCTTTCATTTTTATAAATGAGTATCGTGTGAGATACAACAGAATTGACTAAAGCAGCGATATCAAAGTAAGTGATCCTTGCACCTAGATTGCTTCTCATCCACACTGCGCTTGCTGAAGCAAAAGCATATTTAAATAGCTTAATAAATACTCTGTCGAGCGGTTGCAACTTATGAGTGGTGTGTAGTGGAGCGCTGAGCATATGGATGTCATTTGCACGAGCATACTCTATTATTGCCAACGCTTTGTGACTTCCATGACAGTATAAAATCAAAAGTACAGGGTATTCCTTCGAAGGCTGCGCATGCTGTTTGAAATGCTGTAACCACTGTAAAAATACCTCACCGTTCATCCAGCCACTTTCGTATGGAATAGCCCCAATCATCAAACGGCCATTTTTATCCATCCTTTTTCTGGGGAAAATAAAGAGAGGGGGTGCAAAATGGCCAGTTACACTTATTGCAAACATCAGTGTGATATTTCGTCCCCTCTCATAAGTAGTCAACTTGCCAACTGGAAATTTATACTCTTGTTGTAATTGGTTTAGCCGATCATAAAAACGATCGACTTGAGGCTTGTTGAGTCCAATCGCTCTTGCAATTCTGGGGTTCTTAGAACAATATCTGGATATTTCTTCGAGAAACTATAAAAAAAATCTTTGCCAGCCATTTTCTTTTCTTTGTTAAACCTATGCGGAATTTTAAAATTTTTCATTGAATTGAAAAGCTAATTTCAAAAATTCAACTCTAGTTAGAAGCATCAAGCGATTATCGAGATTCTTAATATGATTATATAACTGCTGTGAATGTTCTTCTGTAAATGTGTTATCAAATCTCCCCAGTTTAGCTTGTAATTTTACCTCTTGTCCGATATTGATAGCTTTCAGCCGGTCCTGAAAGGTGCTTCTGGGCACTTCGTATTTATTCACCCCTACTTCTAACTTTTTCCTTTAATTTGGGCATTTTCAAGTGAACTGAAAATCAAAAAATATTTTGTATACATACCATAGCGTATGGTACCCACTCACTTGTAAAAATAAACTTTTAAATAAGTTAAACTCACTCATACTCCTCGCCAAAAAAGTGGCCGAGACCATCCGACAAACGTGTGGCCGGGGGTACCCGGTCGTATCTCGATCTTAATTTTTTTTAAACACCTACTACGCTAACCTGCGCTGCAAACGTTTTCAAGTGTGCAAAGTTTATCCATGTGTGCGTGGGAGCTTGATACTCAAAGTGGCCGAGGCTATCTGCCGGTCGGGGCTACTCTACCTTCCCTAATATAGAAGCCTTCCCGCAAAAAAAAGCGACAATAAATTTTCGTAAAGTTATGTAAAACAATTCAAAGGTTTCCACGGTCGGAGTCTATACTAAAATAAAAACATTTTGTAATAATGTTTGAAGTTGCCAAAATTTCGTCCACTTTCCTAAGAGGCCTAATCAGGGCGTCGATTAATTTAAAAGAAGCAATCAAAATCTAATCAAGCACCAACGATCCAAATTCTAATCTTCAATAAACTGAATTGAAAAAATAGTCTCCGTATATAAAAAAAATGTCAGAGTTGTTTGAACACGAGTCTAATTAGAGTATCGTTGAGAAGAAGAATTCTTGATTTATCGACTACATTTAAGAACAATACCAACAACAACATTTTAAACTTCAAAAAATACAAACACTGTATGCGGGACACGTTTCGATTCACGTCGAAAACCAACGTTCTGGCAAGCGTAGCAAACATCACCGATTTGAGAGCTAAACTCCTGTTACGAGCAAAAACCGATGATATCGACGCCGATTAAGATCGAGCATCGACGACTGAAATCAAACCTTCCTGGGCCCGTATTCTTGAATTTCTGGGAGCAGAACTTCACCGAAAATTGGGCGTGGTTCACCTTAAAACGGTGAATTTCATATTCCTGAAAATGTGACTGTGAACTGGACGTTCCCGGTGGGAATTCTATTCCCCGCCCTTAACCTAAGAGAAAACGAACTCACGCGCAAAGGTTTCTAACCTGAACATTTGTTTTGTCGATTTTGTGTTTTTACTTTTATGAAAAATGGATGTGGATAATTTCAATAATATAATCTTGAATAACATCATACAAGAAGATCCGGAAGACGCTGCGGGAGAAGTGGAAATAAGAAGGGACGTTCTGCCCCAAACAAAATGTTATAATATAATCCAGAATTTCTAAACAAGTGCTTTAACTTCACGGTCATGTACCTAAGGTACAACATTTTATTTCATACTGTCTAATATATTTTATATTTTCGCTTGATATTTTCATACCAGTAATGTAAACTATCAACTTATGTCACATCACCTTCGAATTTGATGTTGCTTTGTGTCATTAAAGAGCAGCATGGAAATTATCGGAGTCTGACTTAAAGACACTTCCCAGCTCTGACTCTGTAATAATTGATCTTTGTAATAACTCACCAACCAGCTTCAATCCGAAGTTTATTGGGCTTAAATTGATAATTTAATTGAGCATCTACCAGACAGTATAAAATAAAATACATATGACTATTGCTTACCGCTTTTCAATTTAAACGTTCAAAATTTAAAAAATATGTGTGTAAATTAAAAAAATAAAGAATAATGTGGGACACCGACAGCAACAAAACTCAAGTGTGAGGTTAAATTAGCTGTTTTGCTTTGGTACACGAACTTTAGCACGTTTCGTAGGTTCATTGACACTTGAATACTTGTCAACACTGTGCACTGTTAATATTTTCTCTCTGCACTCACGAAGCGTTCAAGAATACGATATTTTTGTTCCCGGGAGTGAAGGTGAATTAGCTTTCCCTGGGAACGTGTCGGAGAACGCTCCCTTCCCCAATAGTCAAGAATACGGTACCTGTTCATTTCCATTGGATTTACCTCCCAAGCGATTCGAAGTGCCGTAAAAGCCGCATCGTAGACAGCCACCACAGACAGCACCGAACCGCAACAACTACCTCTACGTATTCGATAATGATACGCGAGAAAAATCGACAACGTCGTAGATTTTTAACGTAAGTCCAAAGCGAAGACGGAGATTGCTGAGCATCGTAACCGAACATGGAAAGCTAAGCTTAAGTCGCTGAAGAATTCTGGTACGCCGAAGATCTCGCCTCTTCGAGCGCCCAACGGTATTGCCAACTTTAATGATAAAGACATCGAACCGGCACGGATTCACCGCGTCAACAGACTTGTTTGCAATTGATTATTCCAGGATTCCACGGCGCGAATATAACACACAACGCCGGAAGATATAATGAAAACGATTATTTCCAGGTTAAAGAAAAGGAAATCATCAGAACCGAGCGTTCCGCCTCCTACCAGCTAGGGTGTGGTCATCCTCACCAATATTTTCAACGCCTCTGTGAGACTCAACGGCTCACGTCATTCTCTTCCCGAAATCGGAGAAAAACCTCGCGATTCCGCAGAATTACCACATCATCAACTTACTGTCGACGTTGGGTAAATTGTTAGATCGAGTAATCGTTATTAGCTTACAGAAAGAAGTCGACGTAAATGAAGTGATTCCTAAAGGACAGTTAATTCTATGTTTGAAAGACATACTCGAAGACACACATCCAAACAGAGTTCGACAAGGTTTGGCATCAGGGATTTCTACTGAAATTATTCTACAACAGCATCTCACAACGGATGGTGGTAATTTATCCGTTCATACCTCGTGAACCGCACGTTTCGAGTGAAGTTGAACACGTCCGATCCGCGAAGAATCCAAACCGGAGTACCTGAAGGGTGTATCTTCACTTCCGACATCCCAAATCACCCACGAGTGAAGTACGTAGTATACGCCGACGACACCGCGGTAACGGTTCGAGATCCCTCAAATAGATCGTCGATCGGTTGCAGGTCGCAATTGATCACCTTCACCTGTAAAGTTGGTACGCCGACTGGAGGATCACCGCAGTACTCTTCACGCGCCGCTTCAGAATAACACCGGGACGTCGAATCAACCTGAGAGGTGCCGAAATACCATGGAAGAACGAAGCAACGTACCTAGACCTCGTTCTGGATAGACGCTTATCATGAAGAAAACCTCTCCACAACTACGCAGCGAGAGCATCCGCAGTCATGGCCAAGCTGTATCCGATTATGGAGAGGAACAGCGTTCCATCCGTGAACAAGCTGCTGCTCTACAAGTTGGTGATACATAGTCACGCGCGGCAAAAGCTTACATCAATAAGATCCAGGAAACTCAAGACAAGGCCAACGCACCGTGATTTGTGGGAAACAATCAGCTGCACCGAGATCTACAGGTGCTTAGCATCAAAATGAGCAGAGAAAAACCCGAAAAGAAATACGAACACATCTTAAAGAGGAAATGAGAGAACAAACCATAAAGGTACTTCTCGAGGACCGTGCGTAGGTACAGGAGACTGAAACTCGCATTGCGAGAAACTGAAAACCTCCTAAAAACAGCCACATATGTACTAATTTATCTGGCGTTTGAAGTGTGTTGGGTTGCCTAAAATATCGTATTTTTAGCTCGATTTTGATGGTTCGCGTTTAATATTACATTTAAAAAATAAAATAAAATTCCAACATTTTTTATTAGAATTGACAAGATAAATCATAGAAGAATCGATAATGGTAATTTTTGTTGCACAATAATTTCTAATAAAGAAACTATTAGCGTCCAAAGTTGCTCAACTTTTTGCATCTCATAAAAGAGAGAATTGCCATTAAACCAACAAATGTTTCGAAATATTAATACTCAAAACTTCTAGAGCGACACTTGAAAATGTATTAGAACATTTGAATATTAACAAAAATTGTGTAATATGGAAATGTAACATTAAACAGTAATATTTCCATATAACCAATGTTAAATGAAACTGTGATAACAGAAATCTTTATTGTTTTAGTTTACTCATTTTACCACAGATGGCGCTAAAAAATAAATTGTTTTTTTTGGTTCATAAGGCTCATTTTTCCACTTATGCTTTACGCTAATGTCATTATATTTTTGTTTATGTTGAAAATTTCGAAGAAATGAATGCATATGCACAATATGGTTTTCTGAGTTGATATTTAATGCCACCGTTTTATATTAAAAAACAAAAACAGATAAGGTACACAATCTACATTTTACGATTTATTTGAATTTGCGATTTTTGAGTTGAGAAACTATATACCGACTCTTTTATAAACATACTATCTTATTAAACAATGAAAATAAAATCAATTTTTTTCTGTAAAAGTTAAAATCGGAACTTTGTCTCTTTGGTAAAATTAATAAAAACACTATTTAAAAATATTAAATTGTAATTATTATAATGGGGTTTCTCCAAAGCAATAAAAACCAAAGGGATTTTTATTTCTTTTTTGGTTAGCATCTTTTTAGGTAGATTATTTCGTACAACTTGACCCATTTAATCGAGCTTTTTTTTCTATTGGAGGTTTGAATAAAATTAAATAAATAGCAAGGGTTTTACAAAAATTAATTTTTTGAATCTAGAAAATTTGAAATCTTTTACAAATATGTTTGCAAAATTTATTTAATTCAAATTAAACATTATACAAATTACTACAGAATTCAAATAAGATAATCAACGAATGATTAAAACATGTTAGCATTGCTATCTTGTATTTAGGTATTTGCTGACATCGCACATTAGCGAATTAAGGTTTGCTGAGATTGAATTCAAGGTTTTCCTCTCAAGATGGGTATATTCACCTATTAGTTATACCGGTTATACCTGGTAATTTTGTAATACTGTAAAATAATTGAATTGCAGCATGTTATTTAATAATTAAATTAACGTTTTAGCTTCTTTATTACTTCTTATAAACAACTATTGTAAATAATTGAAAACCAACATTTGCCCATCTCTAATTTTTGCATCAACGTCTTTATAAACAGTTATCTACTTTAAATCGAGAGCGACATCTATTCTCTATATTTTGTAATGTTATTTCTCTTAACGCCCACTACGAATTTAAAATGTCGCATTCAAACGCGCCCTTAAAACTGAAGTATTAATACCATTTATGTTCAGTTCTCAGTTGATTCACATCAGTGCCGGTGGAACTTGACCGCTACGTAATATTGCTCTTGGTGACACGCGTCTTTTTGAAATTACGATTCAAAAAACCTAATAGAAAATCTACGTCCCTAAGTAATATTAAATGAAAAAATGACGTTAAATAAACGTAGCTGTTATTCCCCAAGAGTAACGACGCCAAATTTCGGTTATCTTATTGACCAAATTACAATTTTTATATATATATGTTCACATGCTCAAATTGACTGTACAGAAAGTATTCGTGGTTATGTAAAGTAAGTTACAAAGCTACATTAATAGCGTAAAAGTTATGTAATAAAAATGCGATTTCATTGGTGTCGTAGGGCGTTCTTTGTTGGTTTTGATGATAAAAAAAGGTTTGAAAAATAAGGTCGTTAGTCAGCAAAATCCATGTTGAAAAAATCTGAAACAATTGTTTCTTAAATAAGTCAAATGTTTTTAGGTTTTCTTTTTCAGTTTTCAACAATCTCCCGCCTTGAAAAAAAAATTTGTATCATGAAAGTCAGTGAGATGAAACCAAACCATCAAGAAAAACGCTAACATTATGCATAATTAAGGTTAAACAAATTTCGAAATGCACTGTATATACATATATATAAAAACATTAAATCTCATTATAACTCATAGCAGGTACAGTAGATGGCATTGTTTTATTAAAAAGAATTCCTAGAAATGCATCGGTTTTGAGTAACAAAGGTAGTTGCCTCTAACCTTACCTTATTTTGTATTAACTTCTAATCGATTCAAATTATATTAAAAGTTAACACTTAATAGAATTTGATTATATAGGCAACACACAATACAACCTCGTCGATAAATTGCCGTAAAAATCTTTTGCTTCTAATTACAATGCTAAAGAGATGCATTTCCAGAATTTCTAATGATTCAATTAATATTTTTTATTATGTACCTTCTACATCAATAATACTATAAACAATATCATCTTCTCTACAATAATTACATATTGTAACAAGTTTAAAATAGATATATAAAATATTCGAAATTTTGTACTTAAGAAATAATATGTGCTCATTTCAGTACCGTAAAAATTGCATGTAAGATAACAAAACAAATCTAAGTAGCTTTCCTTCATGTCGAATCGTATTCAGATTGTACCTGAAAAATATACAAAGTATAAGTGAAAGAGTTTGGTGCTTATCACTGGTAAACAATCGCCCTACTTTCTTCAAGTTTTATATTCAATATTTCTTTCCTCAATCCCTGCACTTTTATTTCTTACCACCTCAATATATAGCCAAAAAGAACAAAATCCCAAATCATTCATTCTTTTTAACTCAACCTCTATAAGAAATCAAACAAAATGTTTCATGAAATAAAGAATTTGATTTTGAACTCAGTATCGTAAATTTTACATAAAAATACTTTAAGCTGAAGCACACCTGCTCAACCGTGCACCTCTATCAACTTCAATCCAATAAACCGTAATCTTTAACCAAGAAAACTTCTTTTTCAGAATTGTACAGTAAAAAAAACTAAAACTTACCGGTCGAGGAATATTCAGTGTATTAGTAGAATCGTTCAAATTAAAATAATCACTGTTCTGCATAATACCAGGTGCTTTCAAACCCAATAAAAATATAACCAGACAAGATATGTATCGTAAGATAAAGAATGCCATCTCAACTTGATCGCTCAAACTATAATGATTAAGTTATTATACGTTTAACACTTCACACTCTTACCTCTTCAAGTTAAACCACCATCTTACTTGCCCAATGTTTATAAACACTAAATTTTCAGATATAAATACCAAAGACCAAAAAGTTAATAAGACTAAACCGTGCCGACCGGTCGGTATTGACGGTAATAAATACTTCCTTTCGACTCTTAAGACGATTATCGAGAACGGGTATGCTATAATCGTTAACACCAATGTAAGGATCTAAAAGAACAAAATATTAACTATAATAGTTCAATTTAATTAATACTTACCATATACCCGTCAATTCGTTTATCACTAATTACAGTACCTTCTAATATAAACCTAAGTAATTCTAAAATCGGTATAATTAAAGTAACAACAACTTGCATGTGGTACAATTTAGACTTTGGTAATTGAAACACTGATAATGGGGTGCCGTATTTTCGGTAGATTAAGAGCTGGATGCTACCTGCTATTAAGATAAATCCAGTGACAATTGATGTTTCAACGGTTTCCATAAAGCATCGTGAAGTTCCATGGTTAACCCAGATTTGTTTGAAGGTGATGTTCGGTGGGCAATACAGCATTTTCTAAAAAATTGTAAGTAATTGGTGGATGAATATGAGCAGATACTTACTCGTTTCGTGGTTAATTCATTAGTCGCACTTTGGGAGTATTTAGCACCTTGATTAGTTTTATGAGCGAATTATTTTAAATTATTGCAGATTAACCTTTGTATTTATTTGTGCAGCTTGTTTTGGATTTATTCTTATCTTGACGTTTAAATAATACGACGTTTGAACTACTATGGTAAGGTTAGAGCTACAGATAGATTTAAAAATTGAGGAAATTTTTCTGCTTGTTTCAGTTATCTCGTAATCTTCTTTTCTTTCGTTTCTTTTCCTTTTTTATAGTTATAATTGTTGATTTATCTGGGACTGACGAGTTCAGTAAAGCTTGCGTGCTTTACATAGTCAGCTTCGTCTGTGCTGTGTTCTAACAGCATATGTATCATAAAATACAAGCAGTGTTGTAACAGATACTTTTTTTCTAGTATCTCGATACAGATACAGATACTTTTCATAAATTATATCTAGATACAGATAAGATACTTTTTCAAAAAAAGTATCTAGATGCAGTTACAGATACTTTAAGAAAGTATCTAGATACATGTCAGATACATTTTTAACAAAATCTTGAAATAACATTTAAAACAAAGGTTCAGCTAAAAACACAATTACAGTGTCCTAGGCAGCACATTACGTCTTATTGACGTCAAACTACGAGACGTCATTAAGACGTGTCACTGTCGTCATATGACGTCAGTGTGCTGCTTGGGTATTAAGCAAAAAATTACCTTATCAACCTTAATTGCATAAAACAATACAAATTTAGAAATAAAGGTTATTTTGTTTTAAAATTAATAGCAAGTTAAATGTCTCGTCATTATATTTCGACGTAGAGTTAATAGTAAACTACTAACACTAAAAAGTTTCTCTACTTCTTTGCTCTATTTGAGCTAATGAAGAAATTCAGTGTTGCCAATTGACTTTGCGCGATTCCTTGCATAAACTATAAAAATTTCACAATGACCACAATTGTACTCATAGTTCTACAAAGTTGAAATTTGTTTTCTTTTTTTTAAAGTATTATGAATTTGGTTTGTTGGCATAAATGCTAACACGTCACATTTCTCAAGTAAAAGTGTAAGTTGATACACGGTTTTCCTCAAAATTCCACAACAGTTTATAATACCCACAAAATACCCGCTACTACATAAAATCTCCAAATTTGGTAGAATCGTCGAAGCTGAAAGAATTGCACTCATAAAACACCGAATACAAAGTCTCCAAATTCAAATTGTAATGTACATGATGAACTGAGAGAAAAAACTACTGCGGTGTTTAGAAAAAAGCTTGTATAATTTACAATTTGAGCAAGAAAAAGTATCTAAGTATCTAAACCACTCAGATACTACGAAAAATGTATTTAGGTACAGATACCGTTACATTTTGTCCAGTGTATCTAGATATGTAACTAGATACTCCAAAAGTATCTAGATACTTGTATCTAGATACGTCACAACACTGAATACAAGACTTCTATTGTATATTTTAAACTATGCTTGGGTATCTAACATATTATTTATTTTTTATTCTTGTTTTTCTTTTGTATCTGTTTAATGTTGTCTTGGCTCTTTAATTCTTTTACGATAGTTTTTTGTTTCCAGTTCTATTTGTTCTTTTCTGTGATGTCTTAACTGTATTTTATATGCGTTACTTTTCACATTATATGTTTATATTTTAGAATTTCTACTCCATACAAAAGCGTTTCTTTGTTGTTGATCTTTTTATGTTTGCCAATTTGACATGTGTTTTGCAAGTTCTTAGATTATTTGAATACTTATTTTGGCAATTATTTTCCAATTAATTTGTTTCTATTCAGAGACCATCATATATGTATGCACACATACAGCAAGATAAGAAAACAACATGTATTATCACAACTATCACTCTTAGACAATTCAATCTAGAAATGCTGCAAAAGAATATAGAAACCAAATCCAAAAACTTTAAACAGGAATCTCTTTAGAGAGAGAGAGAGAGAGATACTTAAACAGGAACTAAAGTCAAGGTTGAACTGGTAGACAATATTATCACAAAAACTATTGGAAAAATAATCTTATATATAAAACTGCATAAAGATTCAAGAATATCTAGAATTTGATAAACTTATAGAAGCTTTGAGGCTAAAATAGTTTTTTATAATTACTTACAGAAGACTGTTGACGTATATAAAACGTTTTATTTCAGATACTAAAAAAAGAAAAACAATTTTGAATGATTCCTGATAAAAATGCGACAAATACTTTTTAAACCAAAACTTATTAGTTTGTAATTTAATAATCAAAAGCTTTTTGAATTCTATATTGTATACTATACAGTACTTATTCTTCTTTCACTTGCTGTTGCCACATAGACGCATAAACGCCGTTTAATTCCAAAAGGTCATTGTGCCTGTAAAGTTATAACTACAGTAGTTTAAAAACACGGGCGAAAGACTTACGTTCCTCGTTCGATTACTTCACCATTTTGAAGTACCAGAATTTCATCGGCGTGTATTACAGTCGATAAGCGATGAGCCACAATAATCGTTGTACGTTTTTCGCATGCGTAGTTTAAAGCGTTCTAGCAAAACCAGTCAGATTGTGTATTTAATTGATGTAAAGTTATCTTACCTGTATATGTCGCTCAGTGTGTACGTCTAACGCACTTGTCGCTTCGTCTAAAACAATAATCGCGGGAGACTTTAGCAACGTCCTGGCAATTGCCACTCTTTGCTTTTCACCACCACTCAACATCAACCCCCGTTCCCCTACTTTAGTGTCATACCCGTTACGCATCTTCAAAATCCTCTCATGAATATCGACTTGACGCGCTGCTTCAATCACTTCAATTTCGCTCGCGTCTAAACGCCCATACTTAATGTTGTGCCTAATAGACAAAAATAACCAACGTTTAAAGCTTACGAAAACTTACTTGATAGTACTGTTAAAAAGCACAGTGTCTTGCGGTACCACCCCAATACTCTTCCGCAAAGACTCGTAAGTAACTTCATTTACATTTTGACCGTCTATTAAAATAGAGCCATCGTTAACATCGTAAAATCTAAACAGCAACCTAACGATAGTGCTTTTACCGCTACCCGAAGAACCTACCTTTAACTCGCAATGTAATTATATTAAAATAAAAACATCAAATACACACCAAAGCCAATGTCTTAAACGGTGGTACTTCAAAACAAACGTTTTTTAAAATTGGTTGCTTGTCGTAGCTAAAAGAAACGTTTTTAAACACAATATGGGCTTGCGCAATCTCCAGTGAATTCGCGTTTGGTTTATTCGCAATTTCCACCTGTTCGTGCAACAAATCCAACATGTTTTCCATATCGACAAAAGCGTTTTGAATTACCACATAGTGCTTGCCAAAAGAGTTTAAAGGAACGCATATTTGTAACACGTAAGTAGAGAAGAGGATGTAATCACCAACCGTTAGAAGATGATCCTCAACGACTAAATACGCACAGAATATACTACCGATTAATAGACCCGAACTTATGATCACGTTTTGTAACGTCCTCAGTCCGTTCAACGTTACATTCACTTTAAATTCGTGTTGCTTAAAGAAAAAAATTAGAAATAATCAGTTACGTTCGAAACTAGTACCTGATACTTAATGATAGCGTCTTCATAAGCGTTAACTTCGAAATTCTCCCCGCTGTAGTACTTCACAGTTTCGAAGTTTAAAAGAGAATCCACGCTTTGGGCCCGAGTCGCGTTGTCCGAAACGTTCATTCTTCTTTTGTGTTTAGTCCGATACTCCGTCACAGCGATTGTCACAGCTAAAATTTGTGCATTTATAAATAGAGTACCGAACGCTAAAGTTACTTACCCAAATACATCAGCATCGTTAACCCAATTATTACTCCAAATAATAAGTTAAAAGTGATAATAAAGTACCCGATCGCTACTAATATATCCACAACAGTAGGCATTATAGTAAAAACGATGTAGTTGACCAAATCTTTGATACTATCAGTTCCTCGATCCATCAATCGCAAAACCTCCCCAGTTTTTCTTTGCAAATGCCAGCGCAACGACAGGCTATGCAAGTGACTCAACAAAGCCACCTGAGATATAACAACATTATCGTATTCTAGAAAAAAAGCGACATACCCACTCTGATGTTACGCGAAGTGTACTGCTGAACTCTAACCCAAAGCATCGCTCGGGCATTGTTCAAGATACCCATACCATCAGTCCCGCCACCTTGCATTGCTTTCAAAACTATATAAGTTACAATTAAATCTACCCGAAGAACTAAAGGCGACATACTCAAACTATCAACTAAAACTTAGCGTTAGTTTCGAAAAAGCAACTTAACGAAAACTCACCAACAAGCTTATTAAAAATAGGCACGTAAAGGTTATTAATTCGCCCTAAAATTAATAGTACTAAACATATTACTGCGTATACTTGAAGTATACTATCTTTCGGCCAAAAATGCGGAGCAATCACACCGAATTTATTCCAAATATTAGACCATGTAGACACACTCTCCTTGTGATCTCTCTAAAATTCATCGTTAAAACAATGCTTAAATTGAAAAAAATCAGTACCATTATCCCAGTGATACGCACACCGCTCCAAATTATACTAACTTGTAAACATCTTTATCGTTCTTAAATTACAAAGTCTTATAGTATTATGTTGTAAAAATTAGTATATTTTCAGTCACCTTGTAAAACAATTATCAGCTAGGCCCCGCTAAGTTTGTTCGCGGTCAAGTACAAGGAACCAATCGAATGCATTTCGATCAGTAACCACGCCCATTTCATAGTTATTTGTTTAACAGGGCTCTGTGGATTTTCTAAACTTTAAATTTCGGTGTCTTTTGAACCGTGTTAGCAGCTAAACTGAAACCTTTAATTTAACGAGTAATTACAGTTACTACATCCTGTAATTCGTTACAAAGTGCATTATCGAAACAACGACTTAACCTTGAAAACTTTATTCGGCTTCGTACAAAGAATCTTTTAAACTATTAAATACGGGCCAATACGACTTAACGGACTTTGTTTTTGCAAAAGGACGATTAGTAAAGCTTTGTTGTAATTTACCAAATAAACTATCGTCAATACTGTGACTGTTACTGCGATCAAGATCCAAATTGTCTGTATTCTTAAATTCCTTCTTTAAATAACTAGACTTCATTATAGAATTACTCAATGCAGACTGAAACTTTTTCCCAGGATCTTCAGACCCAATTTCCACGTCATCGTCGAAGAGTGTTTTACGCCGAGCCAAAGCCTTCTTTGCCGAATCCATAATATCCTTTTCATTTTTATTGAAAACAATGTCAGCCTCAGCGTCAATGTTATCACGATCCGTAGCCTCAACCATCACGTCTTTCACCGACTTGTAACGCGACCCGTTACTGTTAAAAAACTTAGACTGCATCTTTTGCATCCGCTGCTGCACGTTATTCAATGTTAACAAAAATCTTTTTTTCCCTAAAACATCCGAGTTATACTCATTTTTTCGTGGTTTCTCATCCACGTCCTTGTTAACGCCATACAAGAACTTTTTGGAACGTTCACCGCGTGTTGTTTTATCAAGAAGCTTCTTAACCTGCTGCAATTGTGCATTTCCAATATTCAACTCCATACTCACTTCCTCCAGTTGTTTCTGCAACGAATACCGGTTATCGTACACAGGCACGCTTAATTTAGAAGATTCCCATATAGGTTTGTTAGAATTAACCGATTTGGTAGCTACTGACGGTTTTTGAGATAGTCCTAAAGATACTTTTTGAAGCCGCCCTGGTATTTTATTACTGACTTTTTTTGGTGGTATCACTCTGCGGCTTTGATTTTTTAAACACTTAACATCGCTGGACCCGCGCCCATGCAAGTCCAATTTCGGAACGACTTCAGGTTTTCTTATAGGATTAATGTGGATTGCGGCCGCTAGGTCTTTTTCTTGTTGAGCCGCGGCTCGATTCAACACATCGTCTGGTTTTCCTCTGGTTTTGTACATAATACTTAGTAAAAAAAAGTGTAAAAGTGTAAATTTGACGTTTGAGTTTGGCACGTAGTGCGTATTAGCCTACTATAATTTTTATATAATAGAAGCTATAAGTATTTATGTAATTGTGTGTAAAAACTATCTGAGCAAGAACTCCACGTGGCAACTAAAAATGTAAATACTCAGAAGTGTTTTTAAAATACCAAAAATAGCAAGTCAACGTAAACTTTATAGGTACAATTTTATCGTGCTGTAAAAATAATAATGATAAAAGGCTTAGAATTTTTTGGGATAATAGAAGAGGTAAAGTTTTGTTAATGCCGCTAGATTTAGTAGATAACAGAGAGATAGGTAAAAAATTCTTACTGCTTAATGTATTATTAAATTATGAACTGCAAAACATTATCAAAACTAGTTGAAACCGGTTACTAAAAAAAATATGCGCTTGACAATTATAAATTAGTAACAAAAAAAAGTGCAGTTTCGTTGTCCTGTAAAACCTTAAACTCAAAAGTAGTTGCGTTATAAAAGTACTTAGCGTTGAACTATATAAGATCAAATTAATCAGTCAAATGTACGATTTTAATTTAAAGGTCGATATCATGACAGACGTTTGCTTTAACAGTTTTATTTTCAAATGTCGTTTAAAAAACAACCATATATTGCTTCTCTTGCAGGAAATTTACTGAACCAAAGTTTTAGGTAAGACACGTTCGTGCACAATCTTGAAGCAGCACGTTTCAAGCGACGACTTTCCGTCCTTTTCAGCAGCCAAGCGTCACCTAAATTGTGGAACACTTTCCAGAAAGTCATTTTAGACATTCTAACCTGGGTTGAAATGTCTCACGTCTTCGGACGAGAGGCAGTCCAGTTCCTATCTTCACACCCGAGATTTCGTTTTCAATAATTATTGAATATTTTAAACCGTGCATGCTAAGTGATTTTTCTATACTTTCAACAATTAATGCTGACTCCGTTGCAGTCAATGTTCCATTCCAGTTATGCGGTTTCAATCTCATCTTGTCCTTACTTATTTCTAATTAATTTTGACATCCACAACAAAATTCATCAAAACCAGCCTATAACATTATTTTGGCGCGTGCTTAAATAGAGGCTACAACAGATTCTGTATTATAATTTGTTTTGTATGAGCGCTTTCTCCAAGCTCAGTCTGAAATTACAGTAATTGGTGTGGTGCCATCTTCATAAATTTTCTCTTGTTCAATTGCTAAAACCGCTTCTTCTTTGTCCGCTACTAACATATCTTTATAAAAACACTTTCTTCGTGTACTGCGATGACATATTCGGAACGTCTATCGCAGCCAATAATTCTGTGAACTGATGCCAATAGCAACGTTTAACATACAGCAGTTTTATTTATATTTACTTCTTGTGCTGTATCTGTAGTAATGAAATAATTTTGTAAATTACCCACATTACATCTAGATAAAAACTTTGATGTCCGTGGCGTATTTTAGATGTAATTTCGAAATCGTAAAAATCTCACACCCAAATCGATAGTGTCCTAGTAACTTTAAAGATTTGTACATAGTGATACGTTCGAGAAATTAATCTCAAGTTCGCGAGCCTTCACAAAGTTTTTAACCATTTTCAGAACGTTCACGAAGGAATATAGAAGATTCTCGAAGAATGGCCATAATATATAAAAGCGATACAAATGAAAAATAGTTCAGTTATTCCAGTAATTCAAAGTATGCAGTTTTAAGATTATTCAAGTTTAAATAAATAACTGATTAACGCGTGTCGAGATAAATACAACGAATTAAAAACGTTCGTGACTTTAATGTAAAGAAGTCTGTGAAGTTATCCACGGACATTATCTTTCGAGTGATAGTGTAAGTGTTTTTATTAAATATTCTTAGATTTAATTAGTTCGGTTAGTTATAAACGTGTACATATTTTTAGTATAAATAAATTAGTTTTAATAATCGTTACAGTGGCGTCAGTGTGGGGTTTGCGATTTTAGTGTAAATATCATTAACTTAATATCGCTCCCGTAATAAAAACATTGATTGTGTAAATAATTGTTTAGTTCACGATTCGCGTGTTTGTTTATAGCGTCTAATTAATGCTGTTTCATTTCGTTAAAGCAGTATAATTAATTTTTTTTTTATTATTCGCGTTTAATGCGTTTGCAAGCAGTTAAAATGAATTCAAAAATATTTGAAATAGAAGAAAAATTGATGGAAAATTCTAGACGTTTAAAAGAAAAAATACAAACGAGCATAAAACATCAAATCAAAATTGTTTCAGAAGAAACACAAGCAGATATGTTAAATTTAAAAGAAGAAATTTACGAATCTGTGAATCACAAAATAGAAGAAGTAGAAGAAAAATTAGAACAACAAAAACTAGAGGAAAAATTGAGAAAAAAAATACAACTCTTGAAGAAACGGCGAAGGAAGTGTTACGAGTGAAGATTTAGTAATGGACTATCGAGAAGAAACCACTCAGTTTAAAAGTGTACCGCCAAATTTTGATGGTAACGTTCCATGGTCAACCTACTACAATCAGTTTAAAGCAGCAGCTACAGTCAATGGTTGGAGCAACAAGCAGAAAGCGACGTCTTTAATAGTGTCCTTACGTGGAGAAGCACTTGGGATTTTACAGACTGCTCTTGACTACCTGCAAGAAAATTACAAACTCTTAATTTCACGTCTAGAAATGTGATATGGTGATGCTCACCTTCAAAAAGTGTACCAAGCTCAAATTAAAAAGTCGACTTCAGAAAGTTGCCTAAAGTCTTTAAGAGTTTGAGACTGACATCGCCAGACTAACACGGCTTCGTATCATACAGCACCAGATACCTTTTTGGAGCAGTTGGCTATTCAAACCTTTCTAACGAAACGCAGCAGACATTCCGGTTAGCTCGACCAAAGACGTTGGATAGCTGGTGCATGCTTTAGAGTTTGAAACAGCATAACATGCATCGCAACGTAACGTTCATAAACTTTGCTGTGCTGTAGAAGTACCTGCGCAGACACTGCAAAACATCGAAGAGATAGGTTGTTGAACTGCGGTGAAATAGGCCATGTACGATGGCATCGTACTAAACCCAAGAAAAAGACAAGAAGAGCGCTCGAAAATTTGGAACCAGTTGACAAAAAGAGACAAAAGTTAATCTCATCTAGTTATGTTCCGAAGATTACAATTCAAATGGCATTGTCATTGCATATCATTTATCTCGGTGGCAAGATCAATGGAAGAAGTGTTCAGTTACTAGTTGACACGAAAGCGACGAAGACCATCATTCGTCCTGACATGTTACTGGAAAACAAGAAAACATCACCAGTAACAGTACGACTTCGAACGGCGATGAGCAATGAAATACCTACTCACGGACAAGCCAGAGTAACCATTGGTTTGGGAAATGGAGTACTCGGCCATCAAACACTGGTAACCTACATCAGGGAACAAGTTATCCTGGGAATAGACGTTATAAGTATGGGTTCCATTTGGATATGAAGAACGATGTTCTGAAGATCGACAATGAATAAATTCGTTTTCATTCGTCAAAGAAGGTAGCCGTGCCAGTCTTATTGAGTGAAGACGTGACTCTGTCTGCAAGGAATGAAAGTGTGGTGATGTCTTCCGACTTAGTTGAAAAAGGACTACTCGTTGGCAGAACGAGTGAAAAACACAATGCCAGTAAAGATCTTAAATGTCAACTCAGATCCAGTCACGTTAAAAAAGAGAACTGTGGTAGGCCAATGCACGCCAGTATCTCAACGTGTGAGATGCGTGTAGTCTAACAAAGATACGTCGCCGAAGAAGTGCCCACAACATCTATTGTACATTTTTACCTCCAAATGCCAAAACCTCAGTCAAGACCAGCTGACTAAAGTTAAAGTGTTAATCTAAGAATATCAAAATGTGTTGGAGCTGGAGAGTTCAAATAACCCATGGGCGTCCCCTGTGGTACTCGTAAAGAAGAAGGATGGATCAACGAGGTTTTGCGTATACTTCAAACAGCTAAACGACGTGACCAAAAAGGGCAGCTACCCTTTACTGAGAATCGACAATACGTTAGACACCCTGTCAGGATCTTAGTGGTTTTCCACGTTAGATTTAAAAAGTGGTTACTGACAGGTAGAATTGGAACCCAAAAACCGTGAAAAACAGCTTTCACGATTGGATCTTGTTTGTGGCAGTTCACTGTGATGCCCTTCGGCTTGTGTAACGCTCCTTTAACGTTTGAGCGTGTGATGGAGACCATCTTGCGCAGACTGTCTTGGAAGACGTGCTTGGTCTACCTAGACGACGTGATCGTGGTTGAAAGGTCGTTTGAAGAACACTTGAACAATTTGAAAGAAGTGTTCCAGCGACTACGTGGGGCAAATCTAAAACTGAACCCAAAGAGGTGACACGTTTTTAAAAAAGAAGTGCAATACCTTGGCCACGTCGTATCTATAGTGCAGTGCAAACATGGCAAATCGACAAACATCAGGTATAAAGTTTCCTTGGGTTGTGCACTTATTATAGACGATTTGTACCCGGATTTGCCAATATTGCCAAACGTTTGACGAAATTGACCGAAGACAGAGCAGAATTTAGATGGAATAAAAACTGCGAAAATGCTTTCTATCAACTAAAACTAAACTAAACTCTAGTCACGATTTTGATTTTGTCCAGACCAGAAAAGAATTATTGCGTGACTAAGAGGGAGCTGTTAGCAGTCGTCAAATCCATAAAGCATTTCTACAAATATTTGTGTGGACGAAAATTTTTGCTGTCTGACGGACTGCAGCTATCATTCGCGACGTGAAGAAAAAGTCGAATGCCTCCGGAGAACTGCTATAGTTGATGACGAGTGTGAACCCGAGCAGTTGCGTCGCGAACAAGAAAACGATCTTAAAATAAGACTACTCCTGGACTGGACAGAAAACGACCGACAATCAACTTAGGAGAAAGTGAGTGCTTTGGGCAGGAACATCAATGCGTACCTACTGGGCGCAGTAGGACTTTTTGATAGTAGAAGGCGGTCTTTTTAAGCAATCCGTAAAAAGTCTCGGAGACACGGGAAACAGACTACAGTGCCAAAGAGCCGGGTGTCAGAAGTGTTGAACGATCTCCACGATGGTACATCAGGAAGACACTTTGGCATTAAGAAAACATTGGGGAAAGTTCGAGATAGATTCTACTGGGTCTACACGGTCTGCGCATCAAGAAATGGCCCAGCGAGAAAGCGCAAAGCACCGATGAAGCAATACAACGTTGGAAGCCCTTTAGAAATAGTAGCGATTGACATCGCAGGGCCGTTCCCAAAATCCGATTCGGAAAATAAATACATCCTGGTGGCGATGGATTATTTCACGAAATGGACGGAGGCTTACGCCATACCCAATCAGGAAGCAGCTACATTCGCAGACGTATTAGTAAAAGAGTTTTTCTGCCGGTTTGGAGTTCCGTTGAAATTACACTCCGATCAAGGCCTCAATTTTGAGTCTGGGCTGTTTCAAGAAGTTTGCAGACTATTGGGAATTAAGAAACCAAGGACAGCGCCTCTCCATCCTCAATCTGATGGCATGGTTGAAGGGATTAATCGAATAATGGAAAAATACTTAGCCAAAATAGTGTCCGAACACCAAAGAGATTGGGATCAATACTTGCACTTTTTCCTAATGACATACCAATCATTCGTTCACAAAAGCACAGGCCAAACACCATCCTGTGTGATGCTCGGTTGCAAGATACAACTGCCATGCAACCTCCAATTTGAACGAAGACCGGAAGAAAAAGTTGCTGGAGAAAACTGCGTCAGCAAGCTGACCAAGAGGCTATACGAAGTACATGAGAAGGTTCATAAAAATACACAATTGTCAGCGACAAAATGAAGACTAGATATGACGTCAAAGCATAAAATGATGGGTTTCAACGTGGCGACATGGTATGGTTGTGTAATCCCCAAAGGAGCCGTGGTTTGTAGCTGAAGCTGCAGAGGCAATGAGAGGGTCCTTATGAAGTCGTACAGCGTATAAAAGACGTCATATATCGTATCCGAAAACCACCCAGAGGCAAGCCATGAAAGTAGTCCACATCGATCGTCTAGCTGGCGATAACCACAATACGTAAGTTCAGGTCCGAACCAGAGTAATAACTAGCAGAACCAGAAATCAAATCAAAGGAATAGAGTTCGATAAGTTTATGAGCTTAACACGAAAAGATTAGGTACGCCACCGCACATTGTGTGAGCGAGGATCTTGACATGTCCAGAGGGGTTGCAGTCGTATTTAAAAAAAAGTTTGGGATACAAGATGAGCTACGAAGACAGCAACCGGCAGTCGAAAAGTTTTAAAACTACGTAGTGACAAACGCTTTGTTTTCTGTCTGATCACCAAGAAATGTTCACGTACAAAACCGTTATACGAAAATCTGTGGCAAACATCACGGAATCTTAAGAGACTGACAACTGAACTGAAGGACAGTTCGAAACATATTGGAGGTCGTCTTCCGAGAAAGTGGCGTTCAAGTGTTGGTCTGTAGTTACTAACTAAGGAGAATATCGGGTCAGGAAAAGTCCATTGACTGTTACTTTTATGGTCAAATAAGTTGCCAAAATGGAGAAAGCTGCAGCTATCGCCACGATCCTTTCTACCGGTGTCGCATCCAGTTTCTTGTTCTGGTCAGTCCTAAGAAGGGGACAGTGAAACATTCGAGAAATTATTGCCAAGTTTGAGAGCCTTTATCCATTTCCAGAACGTTCACGAAAGAATATAGAAGATTCTTGAAGGATGGCCAAAATATATAAAAGCGATACAAATGAATCATAGTTCAGTTATTTTAGTAATTCGAAGTCGACAGTGTTAAGAAGGTTATTCAAGTTTAAATAAATATGTGATTAACGCGTGTCAAGATAAATACACGGAGTATAACTTTGTACGTGACTTTAATGTAAATAAGTGTCAGATTTCGTTAAATAGAAGTTATCCGCGAACATTATCTTTCGAGTGATAGTGCTATATAAATTAGCGTAAGTATTTTTAGTATATATAAATTAGTTTTAATAACCGTTATAATAGGTATTAAATGCTAATAATACAGTTGCCATGGATATGTACCGATTGGTTCGGCAAAGCTTCGACTTATTCGGGTAATTTCACATCATCGTATTCAAAATAATTAATCAATTGAGAATCCTCTTGGTTGAAAATAATCCGAATAACTCGAGCTTTTAAATCGCATAATAAATACAATTCAAAATATACAGTTTTTGAGTTATTCGGTTAAGTTAGAAAACAATTCAAACACACTAGTTGCGAATAAAGTTGAGAAACGTTATATCTTCGACTCATCTGTTTTGGCTAGCTCTTTTCTTTGCTAGTAGAAGTCAGTTTGAGTTGAGTTGAAATGACATTATTACATTAACACTAAGATGGTTAAATCAAATTACTCATTTAAAATCTGGTGTCTAAATACAAGTTGGTCGCCCGGGAGTTTCATCGATCGATATATGAGCAACTGTAAATACCGGTGGACTAAGCCACCTATCGGGTGCGTTTTCAGGTGGTGGATTAAAAAGTAGATAAGATGCCACAGTACGCAGCTTTACTAGCTGAGCCGAGACAACTTTGTTTACCTTGGCAGGTGTTAGAGTCGCAGCCTAAAATTCGTACGTACTCCGATACTACTGTCACAACCAGCTCTTTCAGTTTAAGCTCTAGTGTCCTAGCAAAAACCAACACTAAGATAGCGATGCCTGCCGCCGCTCTACTGGCTTTGGTCGGTAGGCAGCCAAACCTAAACCTCTTGCTGCTGTTGACACGGGCAAGCAGTGTTGGAGTGTTTTGGCTTAATTGTATGGACCAATAAGAGACGACCTCAGTAATAACCTGAATCTAAGGTGAAAAGGACCAAAGCGATAGATGCGTGATTGGATAGAAAACCAGTCGTCAGTATTTAAAAATATAGGCTGATGCTGAGCGCAAACCCAAAAAACCTAAAAAACTCTCGTGAGCGGCAAAACAGATGCTGACGAAACAAAAAGAATCGGGACCTCAAGCAACCGGTTTCGTTCCAACGGCAGAGACACGTGTGCAAAGCCTGCCTATACAGGAAGCAAAAGCGAACACATCAGAAACAGCGACACCGGAAAGCGCACGCAATTGTACTAACTGCCGGAACAACAGGAGTGCAAAAGCGCATCCTTTTTAATATTAGCACACCGGTGTAACAAAAACGACCGGTAAAGCAAAGTCGATGTGTCGAAGAAATTCAAAAATAGACATTCAAGGACACTGACAGGAATTGCTTTTGTAATCATGTCAAAAAGTTCAAAGTCATAAAAACCACGTTATTCGGATAGATTGACTGGAGAAGAGACAAGCTTCTCCGCGTTTTTAGGAATGCACTGATAAAGGGGAATTTCTAAAATAACGTGCACAGACGAAGCAACTAGAAAGTAGCTTGATATAAGCTCGCCACAAGAACGATAGATTAAGTTAAGAAAATGTGTCAAAATATAAGGGAAGCCTAGTCAGACTCAGTTGAATTAGTTAGGTATCCGAGACGTGCTAAGGGAGCACGCGGTTCAGCAAGGCTAAGCTGGAAAAGAACTAAAAACTAAATATCAACTAAAATAATAGAATAAAATGACTCTAAACTAAATACATGCAGTTAATAAATTTAAAAACTAAATTCTTACTTTGTAGTCACATACTTGTACGAAAGATAATAAAACTAAAAACCATGCATCTATGCTAGTAAACTAAAACTACTGTATGTTCTGGTCTCTCTTAGCGAATGGTCTATAACAGTTTACATCAGGCACCAGTCTAAGGATGGCCTAAAGGAAGTTGGGATAGGGGTTGATAGTAGCTAGTAGGGCACTACAGTCATCATCTAATACGCGACAAGCGAGAATCCGATGAGTCGGATTGTCAGGAATCTGAACGGGTTCTCGTCCGTGAACGTGGGACATTCTGACCCAGGTAAGAATATTCGGGATAAAGGAGTAGGCGTTACGCCCTTTATGAGAAGTCTCCCACAGCTGCTGCTATTCACCCAAGATCAAAACCATTAGTCGCTGAAAATCGTTGATCGAAACGTGCTGGTCAAGAAAATTGCACAAGCCTTGCAAACAGCCCATGGTCAGACGTTTGGTGAAAACTAAACGTGAAATAGAACAGGTTATCGATCTATTCGATAAATTGCTGCGAATGACGCGCGTAACGTCGGCAGATACTCTCTTAACGACGAGAGCTTGGATTATAAAGAACCACCATACATTATTCGATCCTACGTGGTCACTAATCGACAAGCGGCTTTAGTCGTCGTTTTATCAGAAACAAAGCCATATTAACTAGGATAGAATAAAAGATTTAATGGAATGTCGTCATGTATCTTTTTGAGGAATGTCCTTTTGACAAGTTTGCCTAGTTTCGATAACAAAGTTATCGGACGATACGAGTTCGGATTGGCAAGATCCTTCTTTCCGGCTTTGAAAATAATAATTAGCTTACCAGCTTTCCAGATGGTAGAAAAATACACGCATTTTATGCAAGAGTTGAACAGGTCAACAATCGTGGATGAGAGAGAATGTAGAACAACCGTTCGCAAAACGTTACAGTAGATTCATTTAAGTGCAGAAGCTTTATTCTTAAGAAAAGAATTTTGCTAGACAGCGCGGCCAAATCGTCGCTGGTGACCACCCAGTTTTGTAAGGAATTACTATGCAAAAGAGATCGGGATCTTATTTGAGCATGATAGGGGTTGTCCGTGGATGAATCGTCTGGAAATAAAGTGGATACTATTGCTTTGATTGTGTCTTATTTACAAAAGGTGTATCTGTCACCGTCTTTGACATTGAAACACGGTTGGGTCGACAGAAACTTCCTGGAGGATAACCTGTAAACTAACCTCCACGGACTAGGACAAGCTTTTTTCGCGAAACTTTGCCAGGAGCTATAATGTTTTTGCTACCAGTTTGTACCGGTAAAGCGCGGCCTTGTACGAGGCAAGCCATTGATGTTATACGTCTGCAAAGGCTTTTTGGTTGTGTTTTCGTAAATAACGTACCGCTCTCTTTAACTTATCCAACTTAGAACTGTTAGCAAGAATTAAAGATCGTCTTGGTCAACTTATCAATTATGGCGTCTACAGATTTGGGATCGTGGCACAATGCACCACGTGGATGATAAGAAAGAATTAAACTTGCTGTAGCATTATTCAGGCGAACGAGATCTGTGCGTTTAAAATCTAGGATTCTTTAGAGATCTGTATAAGGTATTTTTGTAAGCTTCCATTTCTTGGATTCTAGTCGAATAGAGCTTTTGTCCGTCTTGGTAACAGGATCTAGTCTAAGTTCGTACTTTTGGAGATCTAGAACTTACATGAGAGTCGGCTTCGTCTCATTAGTCTTTAAGGAAGAATCATTGATTATTGATTTTCGAAAGGTCGCTTGAAGCCTGTTGATGATAAGCTGATGCCTGATACTCTTTTAGCCGTTCACAAAAGCTTACTGTCAGAACGGTTGGACTTATAGCTGCCCACCCTTAACCTCGTGGAGACACGGTTCTAAAACCTCATAGAAAGAAACAACTCTTTTATCGGACTTCGCCTGATTGCTCACAATTTGAAAATCAATTACCTTTCACTTTAGCTAAAAGTGAAATATTTATTCGCTAATTGAAGAAAAAACAGAGTTACTGAGGGAAGACAAAAACCTTAAGATCATCTATCTTAAAGACTTTCCTGCACCCAAAAAGGTTATCACTTGGATCCCGGAAACAGTACTAGAACCGGCCACCCTATTGAAAAGAATATTGAAATAAAACAACATCGATACCGAGATGTGGCAACTGGTTAACAGTAAACCCAATCCAAAAAAAAACCAATACGCCCTATTTATTGACAAAGAGTACTGAGAGAAAGTGGAAACCTTGGCCGACCAACTGCACTTTGGATTTATCCAGGATTCCAAAAAGAACACCAAAGAATCGGATGCTACAAGCCTTGTCCACAAGACAATGGGTGTAAATCCAAAGCCGAAAAGAACGCACTGACAGCCAATCAAATGCTCAAAGTCGTTCAGATAAATATACATCAGTGCAGGGCAACTTCAGCGACCCTCAGTGCTTATATTGTAACACACAATACTGATATAGCTCTTGTTCAGAAGTCATGGATCTACAAGTGAACAATAAAAGGATTGAACTGTCCAGGTTTGCAGGTCAAGTTGTGCACAACCCTTGCACATCGATCATTGTAAAAAATGCGATACACTTAATACCATTCTGGGATTTATGTTCTAGACACCTAGTGGCAACTAAAATATCTGTAGTAGAAGAAAGCACCAGAAAGGAGTTCATTATTGGATCCGGCTACAGGACCACCGCCAGAAGAAATCCAGCAGCTGATGAACAGTGTGACAAACAAACTGCTGATTCTTAGATGCGATCTCAATGCGCGCCACACCTTGTAGGAGAGTGCAAACACAAAACCAAGAAGTAATCAACTTTTAGAACTATCAGATACTGCCCTGCGGTTGCAAGATCAACGCACGCGCTGGAACTATGACTGCACAAATCAATTGAAATTGTAAGTTACATCAGAAAAACCCTTAGTCAAAATAAAATTATAATTAATTAGAAGATTTGTAAAATTTTTCGTAGACTAGGAAGGTAACCCTAAATTGAAATGAAAAAAAAAAAGAAAAAAACTACCCGTTGAAATTAATAGTAGCAAGCTACTCTAACGCGTTTACTTTTAGTTTATTTCTAGCTCGTGTAGATGACGTCAACTACGAAGGTGGTGTACGAAGTGATTTCGATAACAATTATACGCAGAATAGTACAAGTAAAATGCAGGAGCAGCTGGTAGTCAATGCTGCAAAGGTGTCATCTCAATATTTAGACTTTAAAAACACATTCTCTTCTCTATGACGCTTGAGCAAGTTTGCTAGTTTTTGAATGTATTGCGCCTGCATTAAGAATTTAAACATATTTGCAATTGTAAATTAATAATAAAACATGTATTAGTATTTGTTTGCAGGGTCATTCACCCAATGACTTAATACAAAAACCGTTACTGATAAAATGGATCCAGTGAAGAGAAATAACAGGGGCACCAAAACTGGGAGCTACAAAATTATGAAACGTATCAAACCCACGTGTATATCAAAATTTTCACAAACTTTTAAGATATCGCCTTCTAATAAAAATCGACTTAGAGAGAGCTCAAGAATATTTTACAGTTTACAGAAGAAAAGTCTGCTCTTACCGTATAAAGTACAATGCATCCGTAGATTTATCCGCTCTTGCGGCAAAATATTTATTAGCAAAGTTTAAATTTAACGCCAAACACAACGGCGAGTGAAAGGTTGCATACAAGCCAGTTTTAAATGTACCAATTTGAAATTTAATTCGTTACAAATTCACACCTAGCAAAGAATGAGTCCCATGGTCGAAATAAATTCGAACGTAGTCCTAACAATGACAGGACGAAACTTGAAACGGAGTTCGTAAACCAAACTAAAAGTTACCAGGAACCGAAAACCAATAAATAACCTACCCATTAATTGAAGGAATAGAAGATTTCAAAGTTCTCTAAGATCAAACAAACCTGACTTGGACTAAAGTATAAATCAAAATGATACTGTCCGAGATACCAAACGCAGCAAAATCTAGAAGGCAAATATCAAGCAAAGAACGCACTCATTAAAAAACACTAAATGTGATTTCGGGTAAGAATTATCAACGAGGCGTTCCAACAAGCAAGAAAAGAAAACCAAAAAGAATTAAGAGAAATGTGAAGAGGAGAGAAAGAATAGAAATTTGGACAAGCGTCTAGAATGTAAAAACCAAATGAACCCCACCGTGAGTATAATCCCACATAAAAAAACCTCAAAAAACCCAAGTCAATTGCTAATCGATCCTTCGTTAAGCATGGTTCACTGTGCGTGACTGTAACATTGAAACTTAAAAACCGATAAACGGATTAGAACATTTAAAGAAAAAACCAAGAGCAAAAGAGATATCCCAAGAATGACTAACATGATCCAAAAAACCGACCAAAGAAAAGTACATATATATAATACAGAAAATGGAGTTGTAATCTGTCTAAAATTTCAGAACCACACAGCAATAATAACTCACTATAAGCCCGATCAAGCAAAAGAAAGAAGAAACTTGGAAAGAACAGAAACAAAGAAGCATAGTTGCAGTGTATAATAAAAAGAAAAAATTAAAAAAAAGAACTAATGATAAAAACAAGTGAATCTACTCTTCCGTCTAAAACTAGAGGTAACTAACTATTGTACAAGTAATCCTTCCATTATACATACATAGAACAATTTTTTTTATACAAAAATGTTTCGTTCTACCAAAAATTCAGACAATACTTATTTTATTAATAAAATTATAAAAAGAAGCAAACCGTAATAAGGGTAAAAAGAAAGAACCGTTGTATAATTCTTTTTACATCTTATATCTAAATTTTGCTACATAGGAGAACCGGACATACACATTTTTAAACAACTTTAATTTAGTAAATTTTTGTGTTTTGTTGCGCCCTCTAGCGGTCGGCATACTAACTTCCAAGTATTTCTTGTAGCCACTGGTTTTGCTTCCGATGGCACTGCTATCTAAAACTTCAGACTTGCTTCAGACCATTACCACAAACCGACGCAGAGACCCCAATACAAAAAGTTGGTTTTGACACAATTTTTAACAGCAGTATCCCAACGATAAGATCTTATTCAATAACGCTGATTCGATGAGTCATTTAAGCTGCAGAAGAAAAAAAACCGATCCACAACAAATTCTACTTCGCATCAATTACATGATCAAAGAGAAGAACCGATAACAATATCAATGGATAGCGATACAATGGAAGACTATCCTAGCGCGGTATTGTTTGGTTCTAAGTAAACCCCAAAAATCCCCGGTGCTTCATTATATGAAAGAATACTCGACTCAGGCGCGGCTTCAGGGGGGGGGCTATGCCCCCCCCCTCCGACATTGAAAATAATACGCTTTTTTTAATAGTTGTATAATTTATGCTTTATCGCTTGCAAGTAAAAGCTTGTTGCATAACAAAGTACTATTCAATACCGACTTAATATTTTATATTAACGCCATATTCAATACATTATTATTTAAAAACGTGATTAGCGCCCTCCCCCCACTCCGTTAAACTGATTGACCGAAATAAACTGCTGGAGCCGCGCGTGACTCGACTTGGTACCTGCGTCGTAACTGCTGGCTGGCTGGAGACAAAAAAAAGTTTGGTAGCTACCAAGTGCTACAACGCCTCTTAGCACAATAAATTAAAATTCGCCAATCAAGACGAATCGTGAAGACAAACTTAGGTTTTTAGTGCACCTAGGCTGGCAAGCCTAAATAAATTCCGATAATTTAGACTGTCAATTGAACTTATCTCAAATTCCCTGAACCAACTCTACTAACTTTTTCACTTTAGACTAATTCATTAGCTATTTCCCTTTTGTATAAAAAAACAGTTCCTGTAAGCCCACCCTGATCCAAAAGTAGAACTCTCAACCTAACCGTCGTAAGCAATTGACAATCGGTCACGCCTCGATATAAAACGCCACCAAATGTGACGACTCTCAAAATTAACTTCCCCTCTTAACCTTCGGATTACCAAGCAATTTTTGAGGCCCCGATTACCAAGTGGGGTCAGATTTGACCCCAAGTTTTTTTTCTTATTTTGTAAAGAAAAACCGATTAATTTGTAATGGTAACCTTTATTATTATTTTAAATTAACATTAGATTTCATATAAACTAATAAAAATATAAAAATAAAATGTAAACATAAATTAGTGAGGGCAACAACTATTACATATTATTGTAGTTTTTTTCTGGCAATATTGTTTACATACAAAGAATTTGCACTTTTCACATGTTTCCGAACATTTTTTGTCATTTGCTCTTGGACATATCTTACAACGACCTCTTTTTGTGTTGTTTTATGTCTACCAAACAATATTTATTTCCGTCGCAAAACAAATAACAATTGAAAAATTTGTTATATATTATTAAACATTGTTGAAAAAGACTCAGCTAAAAAAAATTTGGGACATTTGTAAAAAAATCTTAAGAAAAGACAACAAAAACAACACGTCTGGGGTCAAAAAAGACCCCAATGGTAATCGGAAGGTTAAATCAACGAGAAAAACCTAAAATGCTCTTGCCGCAACTATTGATTTTTGTTATAATTTTCAAGGAGCAAATTTAATAAACCCCCATTCAATCAATCTTAAGAATGTTTCTATTAAAACAAAAATCAAATTTGCCAAAAAAAATCAGGTCGATGCCCAAAGGAATTTACTAACAATTTCATATAAATTCCAACATTAATCTTTCTAATGTTGCAAAGAAGCCATAGAAAAAAATGAAAATTGGAAAATAAAGTGCAGGAGGAAAATTTACCTGCTGTTTTTTTAAGGCTTCATGTTAAAGGTTGTTTAGCTCACGTTTTCTAGTTTTAACTCGATATTCGAAATCAAAACAGATTTGTGTCAAACACAATGTAAATTTTTTTTGCTAAACGATGGATTTGAAACTAAATTTGGAAGATGAACAAATTAAAAACAGCGACAATGTTTTGTTGCAAAACGCAAACTCGTACACCATCAGCGAATTATTAAATGGTACCAGTTTGATGGACGACAACTGTACTCAACAATCGTTTGGTAAGCAGTACTTATAATCACATTTATGCAAACAAATTAAATTACAAAGATTAATTAACTTAATTTAATAATAATTCTCATATAAGATTTCAAGAAGAAACCTTTTTAGACACCGAATGTTCAGAGAATCCAGGCGAAGGCACAGTTTCTAAACGAAAACAACGACGATACCGAACGACATTTTCAAACTACCAGTTAGAAGAGCTAGAACGTGCTTTTCATAAAACGCATTACCCGGATGTGTTTTTTCGAGAAGAATTGGCACTGCGAATTGAGTTGACCGAGGCACGTGTGCAAGTGTGGTTTCAGAATCGTCGAGCCAAGTGGAGGAAACAAGAGAAGAATATTCACAAGGATATTCCTAACATTAACGTTCCAAGTAAGTGGTATGCATTAACGCATGTACAACTGTTGCAGTTTCGTTTGTAGGTTGTTCGACACCGATCGATAGCCCTTTATTAAGTTTTTCCAATGTTGAGTCGAGCGTTGGCTCTGGGAATTTATTTTTAGGACTGGAATGGCCCAGTTTAATACCGTCCTTTCAGCAGAGTGCGGTTAACTTAGACAATCAAATTGAAGATCGACAAATGCAGGAGTTGCTACCTGAGCAGATGCAATCTAGGTTAATCAACGACTCGATTTTGCTCAGCGAAGATATCACTGATCGCATGGCTAATAATTTAGGTTTAATTAATTCTCATAACGATATTGCAATCGATCCTGAGCTGTTAACTCTGAAATCAAGGAATTTGAATTCCGACCCTAATTAATGTAAATAAAGTTCGTTAGCTTATTAAACGTTTATAAAAAAATCAAACCTTAATTATTGATTACTGCGGTTAAGATAACCTAAAAGTTTTTCATGTAAAATTTGAGTTTAAAGTTCGACAGCTGCAAGCGCGGCAAATTCAAATTAATAATAGATTTTTAATTGTATAGATCCTTTAAACGTCTTATTTCTAAACGTTTTTAGCGTTTCTTTTTCTACTTTTAAGTATATGATTATAAACGACTTTCGGCTTGGACCGCGTCGTAGTAAAACACCCAGACTTAGGCTTGGTCATAGTCTCTTCTTGAGAGCCAAAACAAGAAGTAGAACTTGGCCTTTGCCGTATTGTCGTTCGTGAACCCAAACAAACTGACGTTGACATTGCAGCTTGCATATTCAGAGTGGTAAATGTCACTGAAAGAAAAAGTGTAAATGACGATATTTATACCAATAGCGATTAACGTGATTAACGGACCTTATCTTTTCGTTACCGCTTGACTGACTTCGTTATTACTCGGAGTAAGTGTTTGTGTCCTTTCCAAGAAGGTTGATCTTTGTCTTAGAGGATATAATACTGGTAGCCAAGATTTGCTGAGTCTCAAACCGTCTTCTCGGTTCATATTACATGGATGATGTTTTCTATTTCCACAGCTTTGCGGATTAGTCTGGGAAAGTAGAAAGGAGTTCTAGCCAACACTTTAGTTTGGTCAAAGTGTCCTTGGTTCCACACGTGTTCTGCCACTGCTAATTTAGTAACTCTGCGGTGTTTGCAGTCAGCCATATGTTCCTTTACTCTAACTTCAGTAGAGCGTCCCGTCTGTCCTATATAATTTGATCCACAGGATATCCTTAGTCGTAAAGACAGTTTTAATATTATGTTTTTTAGCACCCTGCTTATTTTGTCTGTCGAACCCGTACAGTATGGTAAATAAGCGGTGCCAATAGGGGGTGATAAGTCTTCTTTCACTTTTGGATTTATTGCTCATTTCCATACGTTTTGGATCTCTTTGAACCCGTATCCATTTTGTTGTAGAGACTCCAACAGTGTTTCCTTCTTTTTTTGTAGATGTTGGAGACATTAAAGATTAGTGCGTATTTGATGAGAGGGACTTAACTCTATTTTTTCGCCGTACAGAAAATAGTAATACTCTTTGGTAATACATTAATAAAAGAAACAAAATGTGTAGAGACGTAACAAATAATTATTTTCGAGTTTTGAACCGCGTTCCATATTTACACTTTTCACTAAAGTATAAAACTTAGAAAACTTACAAACTGAAAAATTTACAATGTTTGACGTTTCGACAGTCATGTCGCTGTCTTCTTCAGAAAAAACTAAAACTAAAGATATAAGATCCTGACAAGCCTTTATATTACGCCGTTTGGGTCAATAGTTCGTGACGGTTCCGATTCATTAGTTTTCCGGAACATGTTTTTCCATATTGGCGTTAGATCGTTTCTATTATCCCTATTAAAATTGTCGTACTTCTGTATTTCAATAGCTTCCTTGTATAGTCTAGACCAGAAGTTTTGGGATTTAGCCAACATTGTTGCCTCTTCAAATTTTATCGTGTGACCGGTGTCTAAAAAGTGTTCTGCAACACCAGATCTTGTGTTATGTTTCTTTGTATCCGCCTTATGTTCTTTTAATATGGTAGCTATGTTGCGTCCCGTTTGTCCTATGTAAGCCAGCCCACACGAACAAGGGATGTGGTAGACCCCTGGTTCCTTGAGTGGTGCTTTTGTTTCTTTTGATTTTGAGAAATTGGCGGCTATTTTATTTGTTGCCGTGAAGATCACTTTAATATTTTTCCCTCTAAGTATCCTGCCTATTTTATCCGTGCAGCCTTTTATGTAAGAAAGGAAGAAAGTTGCCACGGGTTCCTCCTTTTTGGGTTTTTCCATACTGTGTTTGTTAATTTTTTATTAAGGGGTTTCTTAGGTGACCTAGCTCGGTCTTTAACGTGTTCGGTTCACTGATCGCCTTGGCCCTGTGTACTAACGTTTTTAGAACTGCAAACTTCTGAGCTGGATGATGATGTGATTCGGCGTTGAGGTATCTGTCAGTATGTGTCGGTTTTCTATATACTTGATGTCCCAATTTGTTGTCCATATTTCGAGTGACCCAGTACGTCCAAGAACGGAATGCTTCTGTTTGTTTACTTTTCCATGGTGAATTTGATGTTGAAATCTAACTGGTTGATGTGATCCGGAAAGTTGTGTAGTGTTTCTGTTCCATGAGACCAAATTACAAATGTATCGTCCACATAACGAAGCCAGCATTTTGGTTTGAGGGTAGCTGTTTCTAATGCTCTTTCTTCAAAATCTTCCATAAATATATAGGCGATGACTAGAGAAAGTGGTGATCCCATGGCTGCTCCTTCAATTTATTCGTATACAATATTGTTGAATGAGAAGTACGTGTACTTTAAGCATAGCTCAATTAGTCCGTTAAGCTCCTCATCCAAATCCGCTTTTTGTAATTTGGTCTTGATGATCTCCAGTGCTGTTTGTAGTGGCACTTTTGTGAAGAGAGATGTCACATCAAAACTGACTAAAATGTCTTTTGGTTCCAATTTAATTTCTTTAATTCTAGAGTGCTGGGAATTCTTTACGTGATGGATGCCTTTTCCCGTAAGCGGTTGTAAAATGGTACATAAGTATCTAGCCAGAGGATGAGTGGCTGAACCTGTAGCACTCACAATTGGGCGAAACGGTACCCCTGGTTTGTGGATTTTTGGAAGGCCGTAAAGGTGCGGCATCCTGGTGTCTGTAGGAATTAGTCGTCTCTTTTGATGTTCCGGGATCGTGCTTGCGGATTTTACAGCGGCCGAAATCTTTCTCTCCAGAGGTTTTATTGGATTCCTCTTCAATGGTTTGTACGCCGAATCTTGTAGCAAAGTATCGATTTTTTCCATGTAGTCGTTGGTGTTCATGATTACAGAAGCATTTCCTTTATCAGCTGGTAATACAGTGATTTCTTTGTTGACTTTAAGTTCCCTTAGAGCATTTCTTTCTTCTCGATTGATGTTGGGTTTCGGTGCTGTAGATTTCTTCAGAATGTCGGCTGTTTTGACCCTCACCTCTTCTTGAATATGTTGTGATAGAGTTCTGAGTGTGCTCTCCAATGAACTCACTATTTCTTCCTTTGGTATAAATTTTGGTGTGATAGCAAAATTTAATCCTTTGGATAAGATGGCTGTTGTTGGTCTACTGAGTGTGGTGGAAGACATATTGATGATGATCCTGTCTGTCTCTAATTGCGGCGGTGAAGGATGTTGTACTTCCTGTAACTTCTGGAACTTCGCCATTTGTATTTTCTTTACATTTTTGGCAATCTCTTCGGTTTTTTTCTTCTGACCTAGACTATACAAGGAAGCCATTGAAATACATAATTACGACAATTTTATAATAAGGATAATAGAATCGATCTAGCGCCAATATGGAAAAACATGTTCCGGAAAACTAATGAATCGGAACCGTCACGAACCATTGATCCGAACGGCGTAATATAAAGGCTTGTCAGGATCCTGTATCTTCAGTTTCAGTTTTTTCTGAAAAAGACAGCGACATGACTGTCGAAACGTCAAACATTGTAAATTTTTCAAAGTTTTTTAAATTTTGTGAAAAATGTAAATATGGAACGCGGTTCAAAACCCGAAAATAATTATTTGTTAAAAAATCATGGCCGCGAAAGCCTCAAAAATAAAATGTGTAGAGTAGTTTATAGTTAGAGTACTCTGTGACCTGCAGCTCTAATCTTTTAGATGCCGACGCTGCAATAGTTAGTGCTAAGGGATATGTGATATGTACATGAGTAGTGTATGGATTTATCAGGGTACTACAGCCTAACAAAAGTTTTAGATAAAACTGGCTTGTTTGCACATTTGGTAACAACAAGACGAACAAGACAGAAACCGTAGATTCTTTAAACGTAAAGTTACATCGCTGCTTGATACGTTTTTAATTTGTAAAAATTGTATACGTCTTTTTTACTGCTTCTCGATTTTGAAATATTTGCATAAATCAATTTTATGAAAAAATACCGATGAAAACGTATTCTAATTAAAGTTATGTTACAAAAAGAAAAGTTTAAGGATAAAATCATTACGTAACGAATTTTATTAAAACTAATTTATTTGAACTAAAAATATGTACACGTTTAAACTAACCGAACTAATTAAATCTAACTATTTAAGAATAAAAACTTACGGTAATTTATATAAAACAATAATACGCTATCACTAATAGGTTCACAGTTGTTTAATTTAAAAGTCACGTTCACTTTCCTCGATGTACACTTTATTTATTTATAACTTCGCACGTGCTAATCACTTATTTATCTTCACCGTAACAACACTTTAACTTCATTCAGCAACTGACCTTCCGCATGGTCGAACACTTTCTTATACATTCATGTTATCTCGGTCTAGAACATTCTCAATTTTTGTGCATTTATCGTTCGCTATCTGGAATTTGGCTTTATCGAATCGTAGATTCGACGTTATTCGCGAATGTTTCAATAGTAATTTTATAGTGTAATCTTTGTCAATTGCAGTTATTGTCTTATTGATGCCATTAAAACTTATTTGATTATAATCTGTAAATATGCATGTCAGAGACGTATCGAATATTAAAGAGGACTCCGCTGGGCGTTTGTGCTGGGTTAGACTGCCTCGACAATTTATTACAAGTGAATAAAGCACGACACTGACCGTTTACACAATTTATTTACTGTTACAAAAGTTACGATTACAATTTTCAAACAAAGTCATTAATAAACAAACAAAAAAAACTGATTTCATTAATTATAAAAATTAAATTTATAAACGTTTAATGAACAACACTGGAACAAACAATCCGACCTCCGCTCTTTTATCCTTTCGAATTGTCACCACCAAATATGATTTCAATCTGCCCTCTTACAAGTTACATTTTCTAACCGGTGTCGTTCCGTTCGCATGAAATTGTAATTTCACACGCGTTCTTATGCTCATATAAGGCAATATTACAAAATATCCAACCCTTAATGGTTGATTCTAGGTTATTAAGTTACAAAAACTTAACATTTTACACATAATTTATGGCAACACAAAAAAAATTAGTGCACGTGCACTCATTCCGTAGCCGTAGGTAGGCTTATATTCGGTACCGCCGACATGTATTCAGAGGTAGGTAAAATGGTTTTCAAAACCTATTTAAAATGGAAAATAGAAAATACATTCGTTAAATGTATTTAAAATACAATATGAAAAGTGGTTTCTATGAAGCTATTTAAAATACAAAATAGAAAATGGATATTTTAAATAGATTTATAAATAGAAAATAGTTTAAAATCATTTAACTTTTTTACAGTATAACAGCCAAAGCCAATGACTAACTTATTTGTTTCAAACATATTGATAATATTACTATACCAAGAGGCAGTGTTGTGCATAAATTAAATTTTTATCTAGATGAGATAATAGATAATTTCCAATTTTTTTATCTAGATAACGATTTAGATAGAAGTTGAAGAATTTATCTAGATAATAGATAAGATAATGTATAATTTACGTAGATATTACGATAGATGATTCTTTCAAATAAGTACAAACAGGTAATAATTAATTGTTACCATTTAATTATCATCATCATCAATACCAATCCATTGTTTATTAAATTAACTAATTAAAAAACTGAAAGACAAATTGAAAAAAAAAATAATTATCGAAAAAAAACATGACAGAAATTTTATTGATTTAATGACCTACTATTGTAAAATATAAAACAAATTTCTTAATACAATATGGTCCTTTCAAAATTTTCATTGCTAAGCAAAACTTACACTATTAGGAATCAGGACTATAAAGTCTTTCAATTAGCACCGAAATTGAAATGTTTAATCAATAACTTTTTTACAAATGCATGGAGAAGTGTCTAGTAAACTTAATTAGTTTTCCTTTGTAACAGTTAGGAAAAATCTGGCTTTGATATCGACGTCAGTTCGAACCTAAAAGATTAAAAAATTATTGCTCATAGCCGTTAATCACACTCCCTGAATTATTGCTTTTTCTTTTTAAATTTAAGTTTATCATTTGTAGTCAGATATTTTAAGCAAATTTTTCACAAAAAACCAACTAATCCTCAAAAATTTATTATATTGTAAATTTTGAGCAGCTTATTACATCAGCGATCACTTAAAGAATTAGCTTTATTGTCTATTAAAAAAACGCAAGCAGTTTTGTTTCTTCTAAAAAATTTGGGTTATTTTAAACAATTTATGCTCTGCTCAGTACTTTTTGTAATTGTTAAGTGCAACAAATCCAAATGTAAAAAAAAGCATTTTTGTTTTGTTAATTATATTTGACAGGTTGTCAGTATTTGTACTCATATAATAATTTACATCATAGATTTATATAGGAGCGTTTTTATTCTACACGGTCTACATTAGGATCTTATTGCGACTTTAACTTAACGTTAATATTACTTATTCAACAAGTTGATTTAAAGAGTAAGCTAAAAGCTCCATGACTTAAATAGTCTTCTAAAAGAACTCTAAATCACGTGTATCGAGGTTTGTCACTTTCAACTGCTCAAAAAGTCATGAATTTTCTATTAATCAATCAAGAATTTTTTTTATTTGGGCATGTTTGGCGGTGTAGGCACTTCAACTAATTAAATTTTCAAAACTACAGAATTAGTAGCTGTTAATCTCAATGTTTGAAACGTGCAAGATAATGTATTGAATAAATGTACGTATATCAAAAAGCTTATTATTGTTTCTAAAGACGACAAGATACTTATCGCAAGCAATTGGTTCAGTTTCAAAAAGTAATTTGAGTTGTGTTTTTGTTTATATCTCATATTGCATGTATTTACGTTCAAGGTCATGTGAGTCTAGTTTTTGTCAGCAGAAGAGCTGCAAAAATGCAAAACATCTACGGCGATTATTTATCAGGTTTTAGCCATCTGGACCGTATTACATTACCACAGATATTACAAACAATATTATGTTTATAAATATAAAAATTACAAAACAAATCTTAACAAAAAAATGTATGTTACTTTTAAAAAATCATCTAGATAATTTCATGATAGATAACCGAAAGATCATCTAAGATAATCATCTAGATAATGTTCAATACTTTTATCTAGATAAGGAAAAAGATGATCAAAAATTATCTAGATGAATTATCTATATAGTTTCATCTAGATAATGCACAACACTGCCAAGAGGTAACTTACTGTTTATAGTTTACTGAGAAATAGTTTCTCAAATGATTCATTCTTCATAAACTTGCATTTGGGTCTCATGATCATTCCCTCATACGAGAATAAGCTTTCAACGGGAGCTGAGAAGAAGAAACTTCTTGACACCTTGATATTGATAACATAGTAAAAATTGCATCATTGTTTTGCAGTCCCCGAAGACTAGTGCTGTCAGTACTGGATTTACTTACGCCGGTAGGCTCAGATCTAGGGGCACACAATACTAGGGGGCGCGACCTATTAGCATAAACAATGCTATTAGTTATTATATACTAGCTGTTTATACTAATATTTGATTCAATTATGAGTATGAACGCCCATTCTAAGTGGGTTTCAAAGTTCTCTAAGATTATTGTTTACTGAGTAATAGCATCTGATAAGACGATTGGCTCACACGAAATCATAGATTAACTGGCTTGTAATCAAAAGTTTGCTACAGTTGAGCATGAAATTCTCCGTCAATCACGACTTGATCTGTTAGAATTTTTCATCATTAACAAGATTCTCGACGGCGTATAATCAACTATTAATCTCTATAGAGTTGTAGAACAATCTTAAAAATCTTGCTCGACGAAATCTCCAAAACTTCAGCACCGATATAATCCAATCTCATAATTTAGTACAAGCTCAGACCGCGTAATTCTTATCATACCTTACCCGTAATATAAAAAAAATTCTTGCAATCGTTTAAGTCGATCTTGAAAAAAAAACAAAAATCAACGTCACATCAATCGGCACCGCCCGCCCAACATCGTATCTAAACGAGAGCCGATCAATGGTATTAAGTTTTATTTTAATTTACAAAATAAAGAGATTATAAATTATTTAACAGATTATTACAAACCCTTAAAATTTACAATGAATAATCCAGATCTAATTACATAGAATTGTTAAGTTAATTTTTTATTTTTTTTGTCAGTTCAATAATCTACGCAACATAACTATATTCTTCACTCGAATGCGGCGTTCTTTCAATATATTGTTTGTCTATTAGAGCTTCTATACATTTTTTAATCATCGGTATACTCGGAGCAAACGACACTTTCGATTGTGCGCACACCTGAAACGAATAAACTAAAGTAACGTATAAAGAAACACTCAAAAAACCGACTTCTTGTATTAAAGCGTTGTGCTTTAAAATTTTCCTAGATTTCATTATTCTAACTATAGCGGCTTGTAGATATAATTTACGATCCTCCTCAACCGAATTCATCGTGTGTTCAACTTCTTGGGGCGTTTCCTTTTGAACGGCCGCGGTTATTCGAAATCGTGTACGTTTATTCGAGTATTCGGTGTTAAGACGCATCGTGGTGTTCTCTTTTAGATCCTAAAAAGAATACGAAATGTAGATTTTATGAATCGTTAGTACGTTCATATCGTTTACCTCTGTATCGACAAGGAGAAATTTACATTCGACTAGACTATTTGCGTACCTTTGTAGTTGGTCATTGTTCAATTGTAAGGTATCGCGGATTTCTCCGCATGTAAGGACGTCGGTGGTTTCAAACATAAGCAGTATCGCCATTTGGAACGTCTGCATCGTTATTAAATAGGGTTTTTTTAAGTAACCTAACCGTAATTCGGCCTGGCAAAGGTGGTGTAACCATGTGAGTTTACGGCCGTTGAAACGTTTGTGATAGAACGACTCAAACTGAAATCGGCGACGTTGTAAAAGCTGGCCGAACGACGATCGATCTTACCATTTGTACACTACGTTCTAACTGTTGGGGAAGAGCGAATGCTGTCACGCTCGATTGGCCGAACGGCCAAGCACCGGCTTGCAATACATGAATGTTGAACGTTATGCCTAGGTCGATGTTGTCGTTTTTGAGGAAGGTGTTAAATCGGTTGTTTAAGTCACCGCTCAAGGACATATCGGTGAACATTCGATGTAGTTTATTTGTGAATTCGTAACCGCACGCTTGTTTTAACCTGCAAAACAAAACACAATTCAAAGCCGTTCGAACACAGCTCCAAAACTAAAGTTACAAACAAACTACAAAAATTTAAGTACACAGACTAAATCGACGTAAAATTTAAAAGCTTTGTTCATAAACTATCTGCAAGCGCATGGTCGAGAACGCCCAAGACATGGACAACCACCACGACGATTTACAATATAATTTACCAGTTTAGAAGATTATCGGCAGTAGAGACGTTGAAATCGTTGTAACAATCCTCAAGCGCTTATCGTGTTGACACTTAGAGAGGGTATGATTAATATAAGAGATTTCTAAAACAGCTCTAATAGAAACGGCGTCTTTCATACACGGAACTAGCAGTTTAAAATCAGGAGACGAAAAGGCATACACAAAAAAGTTGTTTATTTTAAATGGTTCAGCAACGATATTACACCCCACCCTAAGTCACGCCCTTTTTTAACCGTAGCTCATTCACAGCCGCCTTATCGTAGCGATCAGCTTCGATCTCGCCCTAAAGAAACTATTTGAGAAAGTGAGCATTTATTTTTGTCACTTTGCTAATCATCATAAAAACTAGAAGTGATAATAAAGAAAAAAACCTACCTATTAATCATAGCTTCTTCAGCGTCCATGCTCTGCGTCTGCTGATGTATTAGTCGTTTCGCCAACATCCGCGAGTAGAATTTTTGAAAAATATCTTTGTCATCAATGTATTTAAAAATGATAATACTCTGGGATAACTTTTCATCGACTTCCGATTCGGATATACCTTTGGTTGATTTTTTGAGCAACGTATCACAGTACTTGGCTAATAATTCGGGACTCCTCGACGGACTTTTGCCATCGCTCGGCCGATAATTTATAACAGAACTACACGCCTTGTCAAGGGCACCCATAAAATTTTGATCACCTTTGTACACCTCCTGTATTAACATTTTGTATTTCTTATAAACTTCTAACAAATTTTCTACGAAATGTATATGAACGTTTTCGCCTTGCAGGTTATTTATTGCCTAGAAATAACGATTCGAATTATTTGCCGCAACATATGCAGGGTGCAACTGAAATAAATGGTTAAACTTCACAGCGTGTTTGTCACATTGAGTGAGAGAAAGAATTTACATTATAATACATAACAGACTCATATTTTGTTAGACATTGCATCATAATTTAGAAAAAAACATGCCTAAAATTATTTGTCCCTTTATTCTAGTAACACCCTATATAAAATCGAAATACTTACAACTAAACCTTGTGTCTTAATATGGTCTAAAACGGTCTCTACTAGAACGCTCATCGCATTCGGAACACTCTTCAGTAAATTGTACATATTCGATAAGTCTTGTTTACGCTCGCCTTGCACCATGTTTTTACATTCGCTGTATAAAAATAGAAGATGTTCAGCTACCATGTGAGTCTCACATCTTTGTGTTATCTACAATTACAATTGTTAGCACACTATGAAAGAAGTACTCTTTCATTGAAAAGATTTAAATACCGTGCAGGAATTAACATTGCAACTACAAACTAATAGTGTTGGTTAGAAAGATCAGTCAGCTGATAACCCAGAATGCATGGCCATTAACTTTTCAACGATACTACTACTAAAATCATGCTTGAAAAATTTTAATCTCATTTTAGAACTTAGCTCCTTCAAGTAAGGCACTGCTCATTTTTTGTTCTTCTAACACTGTGACTGCAGCCGTTAATAACTTTACAAACTTAACCTCTATGTGCTAATTATGACTACAAACTTACTTTGGGTAACGAACTCGAATGCAAAAACTTCCTGGCACGAAACAACTCCTCATCGATTTTTGCAATCACCTCCTCCATATACAAACTAACGTCTTTACTTTCCAATAGGCGAGCGGCGTCACGTTTAAAATGCTCGCCGCTCGAATTTAAAAATGGCTCCTCAAACAGCTCCTGATAGAGTTGCAATTGTCCTTTCTTTTTGTACGTGTGCACCTCGACAAAGCTTAAAATTGTTCCTCGTACAGCGTCAATTGGTAAACTAGTATTATGGTGTAGTCGATCTTCGTCGATCGCTTCTAGCAACAGCTTCACTAATTTATAACCTAATGGGGATATCATACCCGATTTCCAAATCTCTAAAGCGAGTTCCCCAATTTCCATTTGTTCACCTGTAAGACGATTATAAATATGAGTACAAGAAACAAGACGGATTACCTCCAGTCGTATCTGAACCGCCGTAAATAATCTCGGCATCTGATAACTTTTGTGTTTTTATATGCTGCTGATTTAGATACAAATATAGATTATGTAAATAACCAGCACCCATGGAATAATCATTCCAGTACTTAAAATAATTCTTTACGAGTTGTGACTCGCCACCTTCGAGAACTTCGTTGAGTAATTTAGACACATGGTTCGTAAGGTACAATTTAGTTTCGGCATATAAGCGATCTGCCATAGGTTCTGGATGCGCCACACATAACGAGTACACGTCTCTGCAATGACAATAGTAAACAAGTCATCGAACCAAAATCGATGTACCTACGAAAAGCGGTCATTCCACACCGGCCTCGGTACATGAGCCAAAGTGATCACACCGTGAATTGTTTCTTGTAACAAGCTCCATGTAGCATTGAAATCGACAGTTCTTGGTTTCAACGACATTGTACCAACAATGATCGGCACAATCTAAAAATAAACACGTTTTTATATGCGACTAAATTTAAATTTAAAAAATTACCTTTTGATTAAACGGGACGAAAAAATACGCAATTATTTTTATTATGTTGCTTCACTTTTGTATTCTATTTTCTGTGGTTTAAAAAAAATTGAATAACAAAGAAATTTCTGTTGCTGAAGTTAAAACAAACTTAAAGTTGGAATTGGGGGGCCTATTTTAGTTTTGTGTGAAATTATTGTTCACGGGGGGAATTCGACATTTTTATTCTCTAAAAAAAAGTTGCACACAAATCCAAAATTATGTCAAAAAATAGACATCACCATACCAACTTTTTCGCGATAATCATAATTTTCATTTGACCTAATAATGCATATCAAATATGTCTAGATAAACATGTTCGAAACATATTTTGGAATTTTACGAAATTGACTAAAATAAAAAGGGTGTAACCTGCGTTTAAATTTGTCTATTTTTAGTCCTTAGTTGTTGCTTAATTGACATATTTTAAACCCAGTGTTGTAAATTATCTATATAAATTTATATAGATAAATAATCTAGATTCATATTTTTTATCTATTTATCTGTATCTATATAATATCTAAAATATATAAGTTATATATATCTGTATATATATAATTTTTTATTTAAATTATTTAAATAAAATTTATAAAAATTCAGTGTTCCGTAAAATTCAAGTTACAATATGTATGTTTTTCTTCAGTAATTTCCCACATTCCATAGTAGTTCTTCAAATGAACTCCATATATCGTTATTACTAACTAGATTATTTCATCTATTATCTGTTATCTATATAAAGTTTAAATAGTTTATCTATTATCTAATACCAGGTAATTCTTGCAAGAAAAAAAAATTATCTGTATCTATATAATTTAAAAATTATCTATTTACAACACTGTTTAAACCCATATTTGTTATTTTGAGATTTTAAGTAATTTTTTTGCAATTATTGTATGGTTTTATGTTGCTTAAATATCCGTGTGCTGTGTTTTTGTCAGTTTTGCATTTTTTTTGAATTAATAAATTTAGATTACATTATGATTTATAGTTCCGACTTACATTAATTATTACGTTTTTACGGTTTAAGAAATTTAATATTACATTCGTTTGTATATGTTAACAAAATTTGGTTTCCTCTATATTATCTTTGCTTACGGTTGCAGTACGATGAAAAAACTTCGTACAAAACTAACGTGAAATTACGCGTCATTTTATTTTTCATTTTAGTTGGTTACACTTTCTCCATATAAGATTGTTTTTTTTTTAATATCTGTTAAGAAAAAAGTTTATTGCCTCAATTGCGTTTTGGTTAACGAATTTTATCTATCATTAAACAATCATTTTTCCGGTAAAGTTATGGGTGGAAAAAGTTAGATCTTTCTATCGGTTTACAATTACAGACAGTTAGCCAAGTTTAAAACAATTATTCCAGTAACTTTTGACATCATCTCTAGTTGCTAAACTTGGGGACTACCAATTACTGTTAGTTTGATATAATTGCCTTCAACTCCGCACGGTTTTGTCAAATTTCACTAAATTTACATTTTAATTTTTGAATCGTACTTTACACACATTTTATATAAGAAAACACAAAAAATAGACATCAGTCTTCCAATTTTTTCAAATTAAACAATCATAGAGTCTTCGTTGCGTAGATGTACGTACCAACCACTCATCTACGGATTTTATCAAATTTTACTAAAGAGATCACCTTTTATTCACATTTTAAATTAAAAGTAAAAAGCAGTCTCCATGATTTTTTCAAATTAAACAATCTTTGTTGCGTAAATGTACTCTTGACTCCGCACGGTTTTATATCGAATTTCACTAAAACATCATTTTTTATTTATATTTTAAGTTTTAAACCAAACACAAAAATTAGAAAGCAGTTTCCCCGATTTTTTCAAATTAAACAATCATAAATTCCTCGTTGCGTAGATGTACCCTCGACTCCGCACGGTTTTTATCAAATTTCACTAAGAAGCGGTTTCCCCGTTAGATTATTTGGTTAATGACTAAATACTAAAAACCATGCTACTTTGTGTTAAAAGAGATTATAAACGATAATAATCATTTTGCTTATTCTAAAGATAGATAAATTAACCTTAACTGTAAATTTTTATTAAGTACCTAAGAAAGCGTTTTTAAGGTTTTAGTGTTGAAATGACCCCCATGCAGCGTTGACCACCAGCCACCACTGCCAGTGGCGGTTTCTGTATTATGTCATTTAGTCAACGACCCTCCGGAAAACTTAATAAGGCATGTATTTTATTTAATTTAAAATTACAGAAAATTCGCGTTAATCAAATTATCAGCATTTGAATTTCATACGTTTAAACAATTCTCAATTTAAACGCAACAGGTACGAAAACTTGCGAATTTACCCGAGGCTCATGTGTAGGTGTGCCAACGTGTATTGCTACAGTGCATGCCGCTTAATAGAATCACGTTTGAACTTGAGGTTTTTGATAATATCCAAAATTTAGAAAACAACACAAATAAAACTTTCCATAAAACGTTTAAAAAACCAAAATTTTAAGTCAATCAAACCGGAGATTACTATGTTGTAGCCTTAAATAGTTTGTTGGCACCGTTAATAAAAAGAAATCAAAAGTCACGGTATTATGATTAATTTACTGTTCTAATAACTATACATTTCTTCTCAGTAATTTTCTGACACTAAAAATAAATAACACAGAGTTAAATTAAGTTGTTATTGAACGCAATGCAAGTTAATTCTCGAAGATAACGTATTTGCAAATGTTTAAATGAGGTAGTGTTACGTAGGGCAGTCAAAATGCTTAAATAAATAAATAATTCTGCAAAAATAAAGATAAATATGCAAAACAACTATTCACTGTAAACAAGCGTATGGTTAAAATTTCACAGAAACATTAATGCAAAATAGGTTATTGTTGATGAACACAGGGTGTATTTGATTAACGGGTTGTTATTTTAGCAGGTAAAATTAAAGCATAAATACAAACCAAAAATGTTCCATTAAAACATTTTAAAAAATCAAAATTTTTAACATATAAATCGTAAATTACAGACCTGTAGTTTCTTAATGTTGACATTACGAATAAAAATAAGCGAAGTGCAAATTTTTTTTCAGCGATTTGCTGACACCACAAATTAAAATAAACACAATGAATAATGTTATCGGATAATGGGTAGTTAAATTACTGTAGTTAAATAAAGTTGCTATTCTGCACATTCTTTTCAAGTACACTAGATAATATCTCCTCCATTGAATAAAACACAAATGTCTAAACATCGTCGAAAATTGTTCGTTACTCGCGATAATAATTGTACATTCTGTCTATTTGCATTATTGCTTTACGGGGATTTTGTATACTTCAAATAGCTTCAGAAAAAAGTCTGAAGGGCTAATATCTGTCCTACGAACTGACCAGCCTCTAATGCCGTTTCTTCCAATCCAACATGAAACGATACGTAAAATATTATTTAAGAAATAGCAAACGTGGAGATTTACACGCGGAAGAGTTCTATTGTGCATAAACCACATTGTTCTGCGAGCTTCAAGGGGTAAGTCATCAAATTCTTGCGCAAAAGCTTCTTGTAAAACTACAAGTCGCCTGTAAGTCTTTCTGGTAAATAAAGGGTCTAATTAAACTATTTCTCAAAACATCCGCCCAAACATTAATAGAAAACCGCTACTGAAATATACTTTGTTGAATTTTATTAGGGTTTTCTTCATTCCAAACATGCGTGTTGTGAAAATTCAGCACGCCATTTGGTGTAAAACAACATTCATCTGAAAATAATATTTTGGCACTTAAATCAAGGTCCAAAGCTTCTGTCGCTTCAATCACTCACAAAAGTCGCGGTTCAAAACCAACGTCGATTAACTGTTAACTCCTTAAAATACGATGTAACGTACTATATGGGACACGGTAGCTGTGCGTCCCATTTCTCTAGTGCTACTTCGTGTCCGATCTTTTGTATATTGAAGAATAACAGATATTAAAGTTTTGATTTTATTGAAAAGATTTATTCTTCTTGCGTTGCTAATACATAAGGTGGTGTTTCTCGACCACGGCCTTTGCATGCATGAAGAACACCTCTAGTTTCTCCAAGTCTTTGCACACACGCCAAAATAAAGTTTATTGAAGGCAATTGTCTAATAAGATATTGCTTACACACACCATACATTAAAACAGTATCATTGTTGTACATAATAAAGAAAATCTAAATTAAATATTATGAAGTAAGAGTGCGTTAACACGAATCACTTAGCATTAACTAAAGAAAACCGTTAAAAAATCGAGACAAAAATAAATCAGATTGTCGAATTCAGTTCTAAGAAAGCTGAATTTTGCATTTAATTATCTAAAGTGTTGTTTTGGTTACAACTAAAGATAAACGTAATCGTGTACACAAAGTACATTTTGTTGAGCTAGATCAGTAATAATGCTAAAAAATAAACATTACTATTTGCTATAATTGTTTTATTAACAATCGATTTTGTAGATTATAGAAAATTAAAGAAAACAATAAATAACACAATACATCAATACGTTTCACGGATTTTACAGCATTTACACCCATCATTCAGAGCATATAGTTACAAGAAACAGACAATTTTTGATTGTTATTGTCAAGACCGCTCTGAAAACTTTAAATGCAAGTATCTCAAAACTAGGCCACTTTAGACAAGTTCTAGGTTTTAGACCAAATCTTTAACAGAAAAATTTTTATCTAACGCCACAAAGAAAACTACTTTTTGAGTTTGTAGTTGTATTTCAGATACGCCCTGTACAGACAAACCGAAGAAGAAAATTGATAACAACAACCAAAATTATGATTAATAAAAACGGTGTTTTTTCTATTTAGTATAGCATACGTCCGGTTCGTTCTTTAATAAAATAGTAACATTATCCGAATGATAAGATTATCCGTGATTCAAATAAGCGGCGTGCACTGTATATTGAAACCGAATTGTAAATGATAGTTATTATAGACAAGAGTGAGACACACATAATACAGTTTTGCTTATATTATTTATATTATCTTCGTAGCGCGTATGCGTAAAACACAAATGCTGGAATGCACATTTCTTATCACATATAACAAACGACAGACCAGTCAACATAAATCAATAACATTCGTTCCCTACTTACTCTAAGAATTCCCAAAATCAATCTTTAAAATTACTTACATCTATTTCCATTATCCTATACCAAAGATGATTGTGACATCTAGGGCAAAGTTCTAACCGTGTCGCTAATGTAAAAATTTTTCTAATCGTTTTTTATTACTGGAAGACTGCAGAAGTAGCCTCAAATTTTTTTTTCCATAACGTTAGTAAAAAATTATTTCTTCAAAAACATTTTTTTAGTTAAAAAACTCTAGTTAAAAACAAAAAATAATGCAGTTATTGACAATTATAACTTGAAACATTTTTTTTTGTTTTTTTATATGTTTGATTTTTAAAAAAGCTGTATAGTGAATTAAAACAATCTAGTAAAGTTTACTCATTTTTATTAGTACTAATAAAAAGTTTATGATATAATAGTTCCGATAAAACATTGTTCCATTAGATTAAAAACATTATTCTAAATACATAAAACAATTACGTCTTATTTAAGTTCAAGATCAAGACCTAGTAGTCGTAACGTCACAGAATAGATCACGTATTTCAAAAGTAGTTCAAACGTACGATAACATTCAAACGTCAAGATAAATACCTAGCAATAACAACAAAGAAAATAATTACAAATAAATACTAATTCATGGCAATTACACCTGAATTTTAATTAGAAATCAATAACCAATCGATTAATGCGTACGAACCTTAAAATCCTATTTTAGAAACACACCTATATCAAGTAACCTAAGGAATGACTCAGGAATTTTCATCCAGATTTTCTCGCGTTGATTTTATTTGATAAGATTAATTGCATAACTCTATCTAATTTAGAACGTGAGTATCGATTTCGATCTTTAATTTTTAATTTTGGTTTAGTTTTTAGGTAACAATGTATTATTGTCCGGGGAACGCCAGTTTATCGCAGATATGGGTCGATCACGGAACTTCGAAATGTTTTATGGATACAGTTTCGACGTCGATAATTTCGGGTTTTCTTTTACTAGTCGGCACATTCCAACTACTTTGGTACAAGAAACATGCGGTACCTCTACCAATACATCAACTACCTAAATCGAAACTGTATTGTGTACAAATACTTTTCACGTTGTTAATACCCCTCTTAGAAATAACTCGGTTTGTTTTACAAGGCACTACTTTAGGTGACAAAGAGATTTACGGGTACATGGTAATGTTATGACCTTAACTCTTAAGTTTAATCTATATTTCTTTTAATAATTAGATTGTTTCGCTGGTATTAACACTTCTGGCTTACCCATATTCGTTGTGTATTTTAAAGAAGGAACGAAAATCCCGCACCGATGGTCATGGTGTAGTTTTATTAATATTTTGGTGTTTAACGTTTGTATCTGAAAACTTAGCTTTTGTAAACCTAGGTCAAAACCAATGGTGGTTTCAGCTGAAAGAGTAAGTACAGGTTTTTGAAATTGTTATAACAAATTACCCATGTGTTTGCAGCATTAATGACGAAATTGAAATGGCACTCTTTATCTTACGTTACATATCATCGTTAATCATCTTTGTCTTAGGTTTAAAAGCACCAGGTGTTTTACGTAGTACCGATTATAGTCAATTAAACGAAGCTACTAACAATGGGGTAAGTTCATAGTAACACAAAGTATTTACAAATTGTTTTGTAATGTCTCTGCGTGTAAAACGTTCATATACTTGTGCTGCTACAATTCTAACTGAAGTTAGTGTCGTCATGATTTTACCTTTGTCTGATAAGTTTGTTTTGTAGGAACTGCAGGAGAACGTGTCTACTTGGAGGAATGTATGGCAAAAGTTACGCACCTTGGCACCATACATATGGCCCAAAAAGGATATTTGTTTACAAATTCGGGTACTCATTTGTATTTTATTGTTGGCAGCTGGACGTGTGATAAACCTGTACGTTCCTATTTACAATAAACTGATCGGTAAGGTTACATTTTCAAGCGATGAGGAAGTTTGTCATTACAATTGTTTTTAGTCGACAGTATGACGATGACGCCTTTGACGTTTCGTTGGGATTGGATATTAATTTATGTTGGTTTTAAATTTTTACAAGGTGGCGGTACCGGCGGAATGGGAGTTTTAAACAACTTACGTTCGTTTCTTTGGATACGAATTCAGCAATACACGACAAGGGAAATTGAGGTTAGTCTTAATAATTTGAGAATCTGTTTTTTTGGTTTCTCTTTCGTACTAGGGTAGATCCTATTGGGTAATGGAAGTGGGTGGGGTTAATTTGATGGATAACTGAAAGAGAGGGGCTTTTGATTGGTTGAATAATGCATCTAAAGACTAAGGTAGAAACAGCTTGGCTATTAGCATTGACATTGAACCTATATGTACCATATTTTCTCCGCGATTACCATTCACCAGGACTGTTTCTAAAGACTTTAATAAATATCATGCTAACCAGAACACTAGTTTGGTACGAGGACCCATTTTAGGATCAATATATCTAACATGACCTACAATTTTGAATCACGGGACGCAGGAGTCCTCCAGGTCATCGTTCTATTTCAACTTTTCCTTATAAACCAACGACACCGTCTTCATTTCAATAATTTACAAATTACGGCCCATTACATCAATAGACCTAAAGTTACAGTTTCCGCAACTTCTTGATTTTGTATCCCTAGCATGGGATGCACCAAACTGTCTTTCAAATGACTTAATCTCACCAAACCAACTTAAAGTAACTCAGATGTTATTTTATTTGTAGTGATGTATTATTTCCTTCATACATTTAGCAACATGGTCCAAGTCCACTATTGAGTGTTTTGGCAACTTACAGGATAAATTGGGATTGTTGCAACTACGGGATTTGCCTGCTATGGGATTAAATCCAGGACACCGTAAGTCAGCGAAACTTGGAAATACGAATAAAAGTTCTCTATTATATTCCTCTTGACATTTGTTTAATTCTCGTCTTTACCTTATACTTTCATCTGTTTGTGAGTTGTACCACCGTATGTGCCCCTCTTGGTTATGCCATTGCTTATGAGTACCGTATCTACCACGGTTAACATGTAATATACTTAATCTTATAGGTGGAGTTGTTCAAACACCTACATAGCCTATCGTTAAGTTGGCATTTGAGTCGAAAAACTGGCGAAGTCCTCCGCGTGATGGACCGAGGAACGGACAGTATTAACAACCTACTTAATTACATTATATTTTCGATAACGCCAACGATCGTGGACATACTAGTTGCCGTTATTTATTTTGTAACAGTCTTTAACGGCTGGTTTGGTCTAATAGTATTCGTCACGATGTTACTGTATATAAGTAAGTAACTTTGCGCCCGTAAATTTATTTCTTAACGTTGATATTCACAGTTGTTACAATCGTCGTCACCGAATGGCGTACAAAGTTCCAACGACGCATGAATCTCGCTGATAATGCGACTAGGGCCCGTAGCGTCGATTCGCTTTTGAATTTCGAAACTGTTAAGTATTACGGTGCCGAAGATTACGAAGTACAGGCGTTTCGGGACGTGGTTCTGCAATTCCAAATTGAAGAGTTCAAGGCTTCGGTGACTTTGAATATACTAAACACTCTTCAGAATATAATTATTTGTGGTGGCTTACTTGCGGGTAGTTTACTATGTGTACATATGGTCGTGGACAAAGAAGGTTTAACCGTTGGAGATTACGTTTTGTTTTCTAGTTACATAATCCAGTTATATGTTCCTTTGAATTGGTTCGGCACCTACTACAGGTAATTTTAAACTAATCGGTGCGTTAATTATAGTTGATTGTTTAGGGCAATACAAAAAAACTTTGTCGACATGGAGAACATGTTCGATTTACTTTCTGAGAGACAGGAGGTGATCGACGCACCGGGTGCCGGACCGATTGTTGTTAAGAGAGGCGTCGTACAGTTTAAAAACGTAACGTTTAGTTACGTCAGAGACCGTGTCGTATTAAAAAATGTGACTTTTGAAGTGCCTGCCGGAAAGACAGTGGCCTTGGTAAGTACGTTCAAATATTGTGGTTAGCTAATTAACATTGCGGGGGTTTAAGGTTGGACCATCGGGTAGTGGAAAGAGTACCATAATTAGGTTGCTGTTTAGGTTTTATGATGTAGATACAGGTTCGATCGAAATCGACGGTCAAAATATTAAAACTGTGACGCAAGAATCTTTGAGGAGGACGATCGGTGTTGTTCCCCAGGATACCGTTTTGTTTAATAACACTATTTTGTGAGTATCGATCGTTGATGGGTTGTTCGTGATTGGTACGATTGCAGGTACAATATAAATTATGGACGATTGGACGCGGCCGAGTCGGACGTAATGAATGCAGCTAGGGGCGCGGATATTCACGAGAGGATTATGACTTTTCCGAACAAATACGAAACCGAAGTGGGTGAAAGGGGTTTACGTTTAAGCGGTGGTGAGAAACAGCGTGTAGCCATCGCTCGGACGTTGCTCAAAGCCCCGACTATAGTTCTATTGGACGAAGCGACTAGCGCTTTGGACACTCAGACCGAACGCAACATTCAAGCTTCTTTGAATGAAATGTGCGTCAACCGAACTACGATCATCGTGGCACATCGCTTATCGACGATCATACATGCCGACGAAATTCTAGTTTTGAAGGAGGGGGAGATAGTCGAAAGGGGAACGTAAGTGTCAAATATAATGTTAAGGATGAATAGTAATGATTTGCTTTTAAGGCACGATAACCTCGTCGGACAGGAAGGTGTGTACGCGTCTATGTGGAAACAACAACTCCAGAATAAGGACGGAAAGTCGGCGGAAAGTAGTATTGAGCAGAGTACGGATAGTCGGGCAGTTGTTGCTTAATACTGGTTTAACTATAGAATTTTATTTTTACCTTGTGTTGTTTTTTGTGGTACAGAGTCAGAGGTTTAATTAAATGAAATTAATTAATTGATTATAACGTTATTTTTGTATTTACATTTTTTCTGATAGTGGAGGAAATAAAGACGAAGGGAACAATATTACATATTAAATTTGTTTTTCTTTTTTCCTATTCTAGTACCAGAATATTTAAGTTAAGAATGAGCCAGAAAGAATCTTCGACCTTTTATGATCACACTATATACGGTTTTTGTATTAGCTAAAAACCTTTTTCAATTTGATCTCTTCAACGGTATATTTTCTTTGTTTGCGATCTTCTGCCTTTAGAAACAAGAAGCTAAATCCATGTCAATTGGTGCTGATCAAGTATGGCTCAAAACGCTATCTCATTTAGTTTGTTAAAAATACAACCGAGCTTTGTCTCAGTGTGTTTTAATTTGATAATTAATTTGTAACTAATAATGACTACTTCTTTATTCACAATATTAAGTGACCTAATTTGTTTAAATTGTGCCTTCAGATAACGTAACCACAACAGATAAAACCACAAAATATTGAGATAGACTAAATTGCTACCGATCTGTTTAACACGCGCTGTGTTTTTAAACTTAAAAACGAACAAACATTATACATAATCAAAAAAAAAAGATAAACAGATAACAAATACTTATAGTAATTTTAAGGTACGAAAAGCAAGTATAATAAATGCCCGTTATAGATATTGTTCCCTAGTAGGGATTTAACACTCATACAGTTATACTCCTATCGCATGACATTTCCGTTTGACGTACACAATTAACAAGTACTCGAATCACAAGTGTAAATTAAAGTGAGTAATGACGCTATAAATACCATTAACATTCTACAATAGTCATTAACAAAGCATCAGAAATAGCGCAACACCGCATTCGCCTACACTACAATATTGTTTATCTATTCCAGTTTTTCTCTTCTGTTAATTACAATGGAAAATCCATCGGGTAGTCAAGGAACAGTACCTGGTAAAAAAACGATGCTGGAACAAACGCAAGATCAAGTCAACGAAGTTGTCGGCATTATGCGAGTGAATGTCGAAAAAGTGCTCGAACGCGATCAGAAGTTATCCGAGTTGGATAGCCGTGCAGATGCCTTACAAGAAGGTGGCAAGCGTTTCGAGCAACAAGCCCAAAGGCTGCACAAAAAATATTGGTGGAAAAACATGAAAATGATGATTATTTTGGGTGTTATTGGAGTTGCAATTGTTATTATCATCATAGGTGAGATTATCTTATCTCTTGATTTTTAATTACCTTGTTTGTCACAATTCAAATTCTAGTATCGGTTACAAGTTCAAGTAAGGACGAACCTAAAAAGGATGGTGCATAAAAACCCAACTTTTCCATAGTTTAGTTATGTATTTGGGTCTAAAGCGAGATTTCCGTTTCTTTCCGCAAAAACCGCTGCAACAAAAGTGCCTTCGTCTCTTAGTGTTTTATAAAAATGCTTATAACACAAAAAACACTGTGATATAACCCTGCCAAAATCAATAGAAATCAACGGAAATACTATTTTTCTAAAATACTTTTACAAGGGTCTATCAGTACTATTTGGTAATCTTAGGTATTAACATTTGAAAAAGAAAAAGGAACCAGTGCCTTCCTTAATCGCCAAATCTTATTATTTTATATTATTGTATAATCGTAAAGTTTATTAAAGTTGTACTGTACTTGATTCGTTTATCTTCGACTCGATAATCATCTAGGTGCATTCACCCGAGAAGCAAAAGCCTTTTTCTTTAAAGATGTACGTATCGGTACCTTAACAGACAATGAACTTTCCGATGTTCTATCCATATTTTTACACAAAATCTGAATTTCTTCTGGAAGATCCAAGATCCGTGCACAATCCTGTTTGGGAACTAAAATCACCAATCTTTCAATGTTCACAAATCATGAATACTTACAACCATATTTTTCTAATCCTTTAGCATAATCCTCACTAACGTCGTTCAAACAATTCAAACTATAAAAGTCTTTCGAAAACAATACAGATTTGGTATCTACAATTGGATCACCTTTTTTAACAGCCTCAAATATGTTGTTAACCATTTTACGTTCCTGCCACATGAATTTACCTTCAAGGGCACAAACATTAGGAAGTGCGACAAATTGAAATGCATCTTCGCTCATCAATTTGGTAAAAATAAAGGCGACGTCATTGACATCACGTTGTTGCATTTTTGTGACTAGTTTCGTCAAGTGAGTGTATTCGTCGTAGGTACAACGAATCTTGACTTTGATCCTAGAAGAAGTTTTGTAGTTGCAGTTGGTTAAAACGTTTTACTCACGGTTGTTTGTAGTATAAAGCATATAGAGTGTAAAGGGCACCAACTTGCACCGCAGTGTTTTGTGAAAACACCACATACTTTTTAATGACAAAAAAGCAAGCTTCAATGAAGAATTTACGTTCTTCAACTACATTCTGTCCGCTAGAAATTCACGCTGAGTTTCAAAGGTAAAATACTAAACGAGCTCACCTGAAGACTAAACCAAAGTGTAGTTTCTTCCATGCTTCGGAATACGCTTTGAACGACAAGTCGTTAATTCTTTCGAATGCTAATAACAGTTTTTCGCAGTCTTTTTGGAAAGCGTTGGTTACCTGGCCATGATAACTAAAATAATGAATTTTATTTAAATTGTATTGTTCTTTACTTAGATTCGGCAACATTTTGAAATTTTTGTTAGGTTATATTGCGTGCTGCCACCTATGGGTTTTTACCTAAGATTTTTACATAGGGTATTTTGAAAATAAACAGAAAATATTATATTGACATTTAATACAGGAAGCTTAGTAAAAATGCTTTTTTTTGTCAAAAAGGTGGTTCCACAAACCGGTGGTTCGTTTAGCGACATTGTACTGCGGTCTTCTTAGTTTTTTTTTGCATCTCTAATTTTTGTTTCTTCAACAGTTTTTTTTTGTCTATGAATGTCTTGCTTGCTACTACAGTTTGAGTGTGTAACTGTGGCTCTTTTTAAGGAAGAGTTTTGTGTAGTTTATATTTGCAGAGTTTTTCCATAGTATCCCAATCTACAAGGAAACATTTTTGAAATGTTTTTTTCAACGTTTTACAAAAGATATATTAACAGATTTAAAAACATCGCAAAAACTTCTTAATGGCCAGAATTACGTTGCAAAGCCAATATTAAAAAAAACATTTTAAAAATGTTTAAAAAACATTACTTATAATATTATTTATTTATAATATTTTACAAATGGTACATTAATGTATAAAAAATGTATAATCAACGCTTTTAATGTTGCGATATGCTTAAGGGCAGTTTTATAATCGTGGCATAAATGTAAGTTTAGTTATACTTGCTTTAATTTTAAAATACTGATATATGTGGCTGTTAGTTTTATTTATACTAACCAATAACGACAGCATTTTACAATCAAATTAAGTATAACTTAACTGACATTTATGCCATTATTATAGAACCAGCTCTAAATATTACAAAAGATAAATAATACAATCTTCGTGTAGTCAGTTTCATGTGGCTGTAAACGCATTTGATGCCTATAACAAAAATTAACACATTAACATAAAAGTAAAACAAACATTATTCATGTAATTACTTTATATTAATTGAAATAATTATAATAATCCTCTCAAAAGTTTCCAATTAATTAAAAATTTTTCTATTTAATGAATAGGATCCTTCAGAGTGGAAAAACGACAACAATAGAAACAACCTTTATCTGTTAAGGCCTGAACAATAAAGTTTGTTTTTATTGTTGCCGTTCCTCCACACCGAAGGATATTATCTATAAAATAAGAAAACTTTTTACTACCTCTTTGTGTAAAAACGAAAACCAGAACTAACAATCCAAGATTTTGAAACATTTGGCTAACATCGTATCAATTTGATAACCCTAAAACATCACAAAGAATGGAAATTATAAAGTACATAGAATGAACGTTTTAGTGTACCACTGCTGTAACAAATAACATTATACTTCAGCAAAATTTCTTGCAACAAAAAAACAAAGAAAAACGTACCATAATAAATGCTGATATAAACTAAAAGTATCTATTTGAGTTTCACTAGAACGCAAATTAGAAAACGATTAAACTGATACGCTAACGATACATTACACAGCATAGCGAGTAATACCACAGATTATAATGTCCTACGGACAGATGTATCAGTAAGACGGAAAAACGAATATACAATAAGGATGCAAGACATAACTGATTTAAAGGGACCGCATGCAAAGCGCATGCGTTCCCCAACAGCTGTGAGAAAACATTCCGCATTTTGTTTTTAATATTTTTATGGCGTTTTGGGTTGACTCTTATTGAAACAATCATTAACGCTTTGGAATTTTTAGTGTTTGTTTTTATTGTATATATTAGTGGTTTAGCGTGTTTAAATAATAGTAGTTAATTAATATGAGTAACGAAAAGACTGGCGGAGTTTATTATATTTATAAAAATTGTAAGAACACTTTCCACAAATCTCGGGGCTGTGGAATCAAATTCTTAAGAGTGCCAAAGGATAAAACAATCTAAATACCTTCCTTTCTCGTTGTTGTTACTTTTCTTTTACTTATAAAATTCTTTCAGTATTGGAGTAAAAAGTTTACGCTTTTGGCAAATTCATATTTGTTATTTTAATAATAATATAATTTAAAAAAAATTACATAGGTATATACCTATCTAAAACATTGACAAAAGCCTTTGCAATATATTTTCAAGTAAAGGTAAAAGGTAATATTGCGTTGGACAAAAAAAATTAAGTCTGGCAACGTTACATATAACCCGTTTAAATGTCCGAGGTCACCGCGGCGTTTCGAACAAGATCAAAAGAGTAGTACATCTGTACATTATAATCTGTGGTAATACCATGGAAATTGTTGATTCTTTGAAGCTTAAAATATAATGCAATTATAATATACAAAATCGCCATCTTTTCACGCAGGTACCGGTACTTTGCGCAAACGCGATTATTAAGTACTTAATTCAAATTTGCAAGAAAGTTTTTAGAAAAACGAAAAGGTTTAACATGTCTTTATGAATAGTATGTAACAAAATTTTATATAATTGTGTTTTTGTTACAATATATAAAAGAAAAAGGTGCATAGGTGAAAGCAAGCAAAAGTATGATTTCTAATAAAGTAAAAACGTTTTTTATGTTACTAAAAAATGTTTTAGAAAACATTTTTAAAATATTCCAATATCAATGTTTAAATGAAATATTTTTAAAACGCAACATAAATATTTTTGGAAAAACATTTTTTATTTCGACTATTTTAAAACGTTGTAACGTTTTTAAAACATGAAAAAAACGTTTCCTTGCTGATTGGGATGTTGTGTTCCGCTACTATAGTTTGCTGCGGATTATTTTTTTTTTTCAGTAATTGTAGGAGATCCCAAAGACCGATTCAAGTCCGCGATGTATGTTGTGCTCATTTTATCTAGTGCGTCCGCCATTAGGTTTTCCTTTACACCCTGATGGTCGTTTAGTATCTAGACTAGCTGTACTTGTTAGCGAATTGCCAATGTTTCCGAGCTGTTTATGCACGCAATATTAACTTAGATTATATTACTGGCGACCTTGACACCAGTATAGTACTGCTTGACTGTCAGTCATGACCGAACCATTTGTATATGATGATGATCTCGAGTCCATAAAGTTTCCGATACGCAAAGTAAGCAAAACTTGCTTTCCATGGCGCTTGTCTCCATACATTCCGGCACCGATACCGTTGCGATTTTTGGTTTTATGTATATCAGATAGTTTCTTTCATCGCGCCCCGATAAATGTTTCTTGTTCAGTCGTCTCGTGACGGTATTAACACTTTAAATTTCTTTCAAATGAAATAATTTTTTGTGAAGTCGGATCTCATACTTAAGATTGTTTCTTTACGCTGCACGTTAGTTGTTAGTATATAAACTCAGTTTGTATGTTCCGGTAGATGTAATGGTGGAAGTGGAAGTAATGCTTCGATTGCTGCTGTGGGCATAGTTCTTATCTCTCTTGTTATCAGTAGACATACTATTATGTCATTATGTGTACTTTGTTTAGCCTGGAAACCATGTAGGTTGGTTCTCTCACTTCATATTAGCGCACAGTACGTAATGATGGATTTTGTCGCCACAGTATATAACCATTTGGTCATTGAGGGTTTTAATCTCCATCTGTAGGGTTGCATTAAGAACCCTGATGGCCTTTGTTGTGACGTTTTCTAGATGAGCGTTGAAAGTCAGTCTGGTATCATCCTTTTTAATGATAGTGAGATCGTTGGCGTATGTTAAAGCAAGCACTTCTCCATTGTCTAATTCTTGCCGTAGTCCGTCTATGGCAAAGCTTTACAGCAGAGGTGACAACACCCCGTCTTGTGGGCATTCGCCAAACACCTTGGTTTCTACAGTACAACCGTACAAAGTAGCTGTTACCGTCCGATTCCTGAGCATTGAGTTAACTCAGTTTCGCACTAGTGGTAGGATGCTTTTTTTCTCCATTGTCCTTGCAATGAACGTAAAGATAGTACTCTCAAATGCTCCTTCAACACTCAAAAAAGCACCGAATGCAATTTCATTATATTGGATCGCATTTGCTTACCAGTTGATAAATTGCTAGCTCGCAAGATTTTCCAGATTGGTATGCGTACTGGTTTTGGTGCATAGGCGAGGCTTTTAGTACCCCGTCTCGTATGTAGCTGTAGACTACTTTTAACTGAGCGTATGTAGATCTTTCTAGTATGGTATGAATACCACCTTGACAACTCGTCAGCTGTTTGATATGTGCGAAGTGCTAAGTTAACTCTTAGAATCTGATATAAAGCGTTTCGCAGAAGAACAAATCGTTTTTGCAACATAATGGAATAAATTCTATTAGCTCCTAGAGATTGAAAGGGTTGATTCTCCATTCTTGATTTTCAGGGTTAATTATTTTCCTTGTTAAGTCCTAGTTCTTTTAAGGTGCCTATTTCTTTGGTAGTTCTAGGTTCTAGAGCTTATAGAAGTTAGCAACGAACCCGCCAAGTGTTTCTACAAAGTACCTTCACTTTTCGCCTTCTGTCAGCATGGAAAGTTCTTTTCCAAATATTTCTTTTTGCTTTTTTAATAACATTGTTGTATGTCGTGAGGCTGGTTTTGTATTCGTCCTAGTCTCGTCTATTTTTTCTGTGTTAAATCGCCTTCTAGTGCGTGCCCTTGCTTTATCAAGTTTCCTGTTCCACCAAGTTACACCGTTAGGAATTCGTTGAACTGTTCTTGGACATTTAGCTGTAAATGTGCATTTTACTGTTCGTCACTAGTTCAAATTCGTGCGTTGATCTTGCAACTCTAGGGCAGTGAAGCAAAATTTCATTGAACAAGTCCCAATGGGGTTTTCTCGAGTTTATATATTTCATTACGAGTTTCTCGTCTGATTCAATGTCAAATCACTTTTCTCACCGACTAGCGCGACACGATTATAAACGTAGAGGCGTTTCCGCTGTTTATTACATCTAAATTAGGTTCTAGAACAAATTCTAAGAGTTTTACATCTCTTGGCTTTGTGTTTGTGCTTCCCCACAGAGTGTGGTGTGTGTTGGCATCGCATCCAAGTACCCGCGATTTGTTGGTTTCGATTGTTAATAATTCGTGGGATTTCCTCTGGTGGCGGTGGTCCTACTGGTCGTAGAGGAGATAATTGGATCTAATTATGAACTTTCTTCTCTCTACTACAAACATTTAAGCTGCCACTAGGTCTCTAAAACATAAATTTCACAATGGTATTAGATTTACATGATGCATGTACGAGGGCTGCAAGCATCCATCTACTTAGACAGTTTAACCTTTGTACTTCTCTTTTGTGGATCCATGGGTACTATCGTTTGTCACGATGTAAGCGCCGAGAGTGTCTTGTAGTGTTGTATATTTATTTGAACAAATTTTTAAGATAAATAGTCGCAAGCTCTCTATCCTCTCCCAAAATCTCTGGTTTCTCTTTAATGCAAATTAATTTTTCGCCTTAAGTTAAAGCGGAAGAACATTGATTTTCAAATTGGGAGTAATCAGGCGAAGTCGGATAATTAAGGTCAATAGTAAATTTGTAATTACATGTTTTGATTTTGTGTAAGAGACGTTCCTTTTTACGCAGCCTTAGATCCTTACCTACACGAGGTTAAAGGTAGGCAACGACACGCAGACTATACGCCCAACAGTTTCTAGCAATAACATTCTGTGTACGACTAAAAAGGGTTTCTTTCATGCATTCCCAAAATCACAGTGCCTGTCGCAGCAATCTGCCGAGATTTCTCATACCCTAAAAGAGGCGCAAACAACCTTGCAAAATATTTCTAACAGACTATCCACAACCGCAGCTGCAATAGTCCTATAGCCAAGTGGCAAGATCAAAAATTGTTGAAAAAGTGCTTTTGGGTAAATCAGTCGCTCCTGTTTCCAGGTCGATTATTATCTTAAGCTAGATTCCTCTTTAAAGGCTGTCGACAAAACGAAGACGACCCTTATGGACGTTTTAGATCCACAAAAAGACGGCCTTAGACTAGACCGATTGACCAAGCAAACACTGAGTTCAACTAGAATCGGAGAAAACAGACATAACAAAATACCTTTGGCCATCTTAGAACAATCTGGCGTTATGGTTAAGCTTTAAGGCAAGTCGTTACCTAAACGTTTCTTCAAACCTGTTCCCTGAGCAGATCTTCTTCTTCTTCTCGAGTCCTTAAACCAAAAGTTTCATATGCCCTTCCAGTGGCGAGCACAGGCTATGGCCCTGTCGGTGGCTGCGGTGAGGTCCTCCATGGTGCATTTTTCGTCGAGGAGTCGGCAGATCGGAAGATGTTCTATGGTCTGTCTTTCCCCGCAGTCGCATAAATCGCTGTCGCTAGAGTACCCCCACTTGGTCATGTTGACTTTGGATCTGCCAGTTCTAGTGCGTAGGCGGTTTAGGCTTTTCCACGTAGTCCAGTCCAGATCACCGCCAGCGCGTAGGTGTTCTCCCACTTCTAGGCTGGTACCGTCGATTGCGTCGGTGTTTTTAACGCGTTCGCGCCATAAATCCAACCTCGCTGCTTTAGCTGTTGAGTCCAGGGGTTTCTCGGGTATGAAGCTTTTTCGGGATTTTAGGCGTTTGTCGACGTTGGTATGGCCGTACAATGGATGTCTGGGGTCCTCTAGTTGCCTCAGTTTTTCCCGCCTACTCGCTACATTTCTTCTTATGTCTGGTGGAGCAATACCGGCTAATAAGTAGAGGCTGTTGATGGGTGTCGGTTTCAGGCATCCCGTGATGTAGCGACAGCTCTCGTTGAGCACCGGGTCGAGTTTTTTGGCATGGGATGACCGCTCCCAAACTGGGCACGCAAATTCTGCTGTGGAGTAGCAGAGTGCGAGTGCAGTAGATCGCAGGGTGGTCGGGTTGGCGCCCCACTTGGTGTTGGCCAGTTTTCTGAGGATATTGTTCCGAGCGCTGACTTTCCCCTTCGTCTTTTCCACGTGGGCGCTATAAGTCAGGGTCCGGTCGAGGACGACTCCGAGGTACACTGGGTTCTGGTGGTGTTCTATTTCCGTACTATTCCAGGTGATGTGTAACTTCCGGTTTGCTTCCCGATGGCGCAGATGGAAAGCAGTTACCTGTGTTTTGGTCGGATTTGGTCTCAGGTAGTTCTTGCTGTAGTAGGTTGAGAGGTTCGATAGAGATTGAGTAGATGAAAGAGACTATTATTTCGCAAAACTTTTACGACGCTTCAGATGAAGTATCGTATTTAGCTAACGAACATCTTAAAGTTCTATTTTGCCCGTCTTAGAGATAAGACAAACTATAATTGGATCTATGAGATTCATCTCTAAGTTTGACGATACCTTTTGGCATGGCGTCGTGTGTATGTTGCCTGGAATGCTTGTAGGGTTAATGACGAGTAACTCGCTGCTTCAGTTGTCAGAAATTTGATCATCATTCTACAGACTGTAAAAGCGAGATACAGTGCGGTCATTGTGCTGAAAAGCACGAATCGAAAAAATGCTCTAACTTGGAACGAGACCCTACATGTGCTAACTATGTTCGCTATTGCCACAAAGGGAACATCGTCAAACACAAGGCGTCCTCTAACACCTACTCAGCGTACCGATTATGAACTTGAGGACACTCAATTAACTTTGAGGTTTGCGCAAGTGAATCTTCTCAATTCACCATTTACGACTTTCGAAGCTATGAGCTTTTTCTCCGACAATAATATAGACATATTACTGACTGAAGAGCCATAAGTGTTTAGAATAATGCTATTGCAAAGTTCAATTCCTTCTTATCTTCCGCGTGGTGCACTGTGCCACGGTTCTAAATATGTAGGCGCTATCATTGATAAGTTAACCAAGATGATCCTTGACTTTTGCCAACGTGTCTTAAATAGCACACGCATGAGCTCTAGAGCTAGCGTTATTTGGTGGAGTCCTAAATTAGATAGGTTAAAGCGAGCGGAGGGTTGTTTGCGAAAACACAACCAAAAAACTCTATCAGACGTAAAACATGGCTTGCCTAGTATAAGAACGCGCTTCACCGGTAGAAACTGGCAGTGAAGACAGCTAAGTATAGCTTTCAAAGTTTTGTAAAAAAAAGCTTGGCGACGAGTTAGTTTACAAGTTGCCCTTTCGCAAGTCCCTAACGATCCAACATACATTATTTCGGAACAAAACACCATCAAAGTAATAGTATCCACATTATTCCCAGACGACGATCTATCAACGGAAAACCTCCATCATGCCTAAATAAATTCTAGATCTCTGTTGCAAAGTAATTTCCGACAAGACCGGATAGTCACCAGCGACGATTTGGCCGCGGTGGCTAGCATATTCTTACGAACAAAATTTTTGAACCTAATGGAATTCACTGTAATTTTTTGAGAACTTTTGTTCTAGATTCTCTCTTATCTACGATCGTTGACATGTTCAACTCTTGCATAAAATGCAGTTATTCTTCTACCCAACCCAAACTCGTATTGTTATTGGAACTAAGCAAACTTTTTGAAAGGACACTTCTTAAAAAGATACATGATGACATTCTGCCGAACATTTTATTCCATCCTAGTCAGTATGGCTTTGGTTCTGGCAAAACGACGACTGACACTGCTTGTCGATTAATGATTATTGTGAATTTGAATGTTTCCAAGTGCAGGCTACCTATTTTCATAGACATTTCTGGAGCGTTCAATAACGTATGGTGGCCTTCTATAATTGAAGTTTTCGTCGTTAAGAGATTACCTACCGACACTATGTGCATCTTTCGTAGCTATTTATCGAACAGATCGATAACATAATCTGTCAACGTTTCACGTTCAATTTTTACCAAACGACTGACGAAGGGCTGTCGACAAGACTAGGTTTTTGGGCCGACTTTGTGGAATCTAGTTGTAAACGATCTCTTGGACAAAGACCTATCAACATACTGCGGCATTTTCGCTTATGCAGGCGACATTACTGTCACAGTTGCTGCTTATTCCCGACGAAACTTGGAGACGAAATCTAACTTATGCCTAAATATTGCGACTGGCTGGGCTGGAAGCAATAACCTAAGTATTCTTGCAGATAAGACTAAGTTCATAGCTTTTCGCTCCACGTTAAGACTAGATTCTTCAATGAACCTCTACGATAATTTTGTCAGCAGGGTTCTCGAGTTCACGTACCTCGGACTATTCCTTTGTAAAACATTGCGTTTGTGTGGTTACAAGTACAATAAGCGTCTTGCACTTGTACAAAAGTACACGCTTCAAATGGTACCTTTATAAAAAAAAACATCTTGCGAATATCTTTGACAATTCAGTAATTCACATGCTCACTTATGGCCTAGACATCTGTTCCCATAGATTTCGACATTTTCACGTGCTCAGGAAACTGACCTCGCTCATATCCTTATTTTTTAGAACTATCCTCGGAGCTACAGGGATACCCCTTGTGTTACATCCGAACATTTTCTCCTACATCTCGTTTTGCAGAAAATTTACTGCACCAAAGTTGTACGCAAGGCTGGTTTGTGCAATTTTCTTGGCCAGCACGTTTTGATCAACGATTATTGGTTTTCATCTTGGGTGAATGGCATCAGCTGTGGGACACTTCCCATAAAGGGCGTAACGCTTACTCCTTTATCCCGGATATCCTTACCTGGGTCAGAATGTCCCATGTTCACGGCGGATTTTGTTGCGTGGGTACAAGTATAATAAGCGTCTTGCTCTTGTTGTACAAAGACTCACGCTTAAAATAGAACTTTCACAATGACGATGCAATAATTTCCGTGCTCACTTATGGCCTATACATTTGGTGCCATAAACTTTGACATTCTCAGGTGGCCAAGAAACCGGCCTCGCTCGAATTCCTATTAGTAAGAACTATCTTTGGGGCTTATCGCATCGTTCCCGTAGATACTCTCTGCATTATATTTTTTGCAATAAATTTACTGTACCAACTTGGTTTTATGCCTTAGAAGCGAAGATAAGCCCTAAGACAAGTGCCTATGCGTTACTTATCCTTCTTGTACCAAGTAAGTTCGGCTGGTTTGGTGGATCCACATCCTCCTTTCTTCTCCTTTTCTTCCCGCAGAAATTTCTTTCTAACCACTCTCTGGTTGTCTCATCTGTGCACGTTATTTTCAGAAATTTTCCTTTATGAGTGTATTCCTGAACACGTGGAGAAGCTTGACGCTTCTCCAATTTGTCAATTTATCCGAACATCAAGGTTTTTATTACTGGATTCTTGGATTCTTTAGGACTAATAGCGTTTTCAGGGAACTCTTTTGGTATGATTGCGAGAACAATTTCCGTCAGAGAGTCTTTTTTGAACTTTTTTGACCCCTCAGCTTCCTTTTACTTGTCGTTTTTGTGACGCCGGTGTGCTACTACTAGAAAGGTTTCTCCGTCTAGTGTCGCTGTTGCGTTCCTGACGGGCCCGCTTTTACTTATTCTCTATCGGTAGGTTACGCCCACGCGTCTCTGGTGTTCGAACTGAAACAGTTGTCTGACTCCTCTATTTTTTTTTGTTTTTTAGGTTGCCACCTTCTAAAGCTTTTTAGGTTTCTTGGGTTCCCGCTTAACATCAACCGATGCTTTTGGGTTTTACTCATAGTTTCCGTTTTTTTTTTTATAAAACGTATCGATGGTTCTATATTACTTCCTCGACTATAGAGGAAATAAAGATCGCCTTGCGCAGTGCCCCGATACGCACGGAAGACTATATACAAGGTGGTTTGCATGGTGTCCCGAGATTAATAACTCAATTTTTGCAATCTTTGTTAGATGTGAAACTTGACCCGTATTGAAACGTCATTGCATTTTTAAAAAGGATGGTTGCAAAGTCTTTTAAATTCGTTTTTTGTCTTCTTTCTTAAGTTGTTTATTCATGTTTTCTTTTGCTAAAAACGTCCGTGGTTTATCGTTCTTCTGCTTTTGAATGATATCGCAGCTCGCTCGAGTATTGTATAGACTTTGGCGTCGCCAAAGTTGATTAATTAGAATAGCACATTCTAATAAAGTGCGGTTGTGAGTTAAAAAACTGTTTTGTTTTTCAATTCATTTTTCCGGTTAGCTACGCAACGCCTGGAAATTGTTACCGAGAATTTAGACGCGACGCAAAAATGGTAGACTTACTGTGATGTTCTTAAGCCGTGGTGTGATCTGCGCAGCTTAAATATTGTTTTGGGGTTGTCGATAACGTTTTATACCTTTATATAGTTGTTAATTATTTAACACGTTATGGGGAGGTCCTTGGCTTATAGGGTAATAAAGCGATCGATACACGTTTAGTAGCTTAAGAGTAGGTTCTTAACACGTAAATCAAACAGCACTCCAATAATAAACGCAGGATAAATCGTTTATCGTTTAATAATAGATAATTTTAATATTTATTGAATTAAAATTTGCGTTCGTAAGAATACCGAATGTGGTCGATAAATTGCAAATTACGTCATTTACGCCTGACGCTTAGGCAACACAAACAACAATCGTTTTAAATTTTAGATCTGAAATCTAAATTGCTAAATATTTTTAAATAAATGTAATGGACAACAGTAAGCGATAAAAATACTAATAACATATTTTTAATAATTTATTTTACTTACAATGAACATACTAATCTTAACATTAACTTTTAAAGTTTGAGACACCGATATAATTTTAAAATTCAGTGAAATACTTTTTGTTTAATTAGTGTGCTTGAAATCTCCGTTACACAAGAGAAATAATTCTAAAAAGAAATATTCAACGATAATCATAAGTCATAATAGTAACAACGTACAAAAAGAAAAAGAAAGTTTTATACTTCGTTGTTTATATAAATTCAAAAGTTTTTTTTTCTTTCTTTAATCGACAACATCAACTTCTTACATGTTTAAAACTACTAAAATTTTTAAGTTTTTTTTGCTTCACCCTATCTATAAGTATATCTTCGAACAATTCCATACAACCTCCTCTTATGGTACAAATTTATAATATACGACTTCACATTTGCTAAAAGTATTTACAAATTGACTATCTCTGCCTTAAAGTTAAAACTTTCAGTACGAAATTATCACAGTTTAATGTTTAACGGGTGAAAAATGAAAACAAAAAAAGAACCGATCGTTAGCCTGTCCGAAAAAATCAGAAAAAAAATGAACAAAATCAAATATTTTTATTTTTAAATATGTAACAAAAAACCGATATTTTCTCTTATAAATACAACATAATTATTAATTTTTTTTAATTATTTTGATCACAAGCATTTCTTTTAAACTTAACATTTAATGCTTTCTTTGTAATAAGGTTGTGACCGATTGGGTCACTTACATTGCTACGGTCTCAGTAAACTTAACTTTCAAATACAAAATTAAAGCTAATACAGAAAAAACTTATCGATAAACGTTGTTCAACGTTAACGTAACGTAACAACAAATACAACGTTATTTGAACGTTCTTGTAACACGACGACCGTATACATTAGAATTAACGTATACTCAACGTAGATATGCAACGTAACTTTAAAACTTTAAAAAACTGAGCAATTTGTTTTTTAAATCGTCCTTACGAATATACATCGTGCGAAGGAAATTTGTACCCAAAATATGCGAACAAAAAAAATTCTACTTTGAAAGACGTCGGAGTCTTAATATACTGTTTATAAAAAAATAAATAAAATTGAGCTACTACTAAATTATCTTTTTTTAAATCACATACTGAGATTTCGCGTAATAATAAACTTTATACAAGACCAACCTTCAAAAATTCAAAAAACTTAAAAATAAATACACATTAAAAAAATTGAGCCTTTTTAACTAGGTTTTTGTCGGACAAATTCGAAGACGTCGTCAGGACAAACAAAAAATAAAATCGGGTTAAGTACTTAAATCGATCGCTTTTAAATTTGTCCGCAGAAACTAATTGCTATTTCTCTTTCCTAAACAATATTCCTTGTCTTTATTTGCTTTTCCTTGTAAATTTTAATAGAGAACACTTGTGCGCACAGGCGACATTTACTGTTTTTTTTCTCGTTCCTTGACGGTGTCACGTGAATCACTACTCAAGTGCGCGTTTCTTTAAAAAAATTACCTCCAGGATCGTGTGTCCAAAAAAATTTGTAAAAACAAACGTGGTTCGGTAGCACCAAAACTTTGCGTGTTAAAAAAGCAGTAAATGTGCACTCTGTGGGTCAATACACAGAATTATTACACCAATGAAAGAGTCGTAGGTACACTTATTTATCTTTAAGTCCTCCCAAGATTGAATGTTCCATTAAACTCGCATTAGGCTGATGAGCGTAATTCCTAATTTGGTGTAGAGAAATCAGCTGATTTGGGAAACCGTTTGTCGGTTGTGATTTGGGTAGATCGAGACTATTCTGTTTCGGAAAACTGATGGCATCGTATAGATACGGCCGGTTGGGCGCCAACTGGTGGTTCAGGTGGTTCAAGTGCCCGGACATAGAACTAATCGGTGTGAAAGCCGAGTTCGAGTTGGCTTTAGTGATCGTTGTGTCGTACGAGTTCATATTCGGATTCGGCGTGCTAGGTGGTGCCGGAGGGTTCTGTCCTAACTGCTGACGTATTATCACTAAGTCTTCGTTCTGTTCTAGGATCTGACGTGGAATGTCGTTGGGATAATCGTGAATGTTCTCCGCGCTGTCCGGACTTACTTTCGGCCAGTAAGGATGGTCCAAGCCTCGGTGGTTTAAACCTACGAAAGCACTCGTTAGAATCTCAATAGGTACGGTTTTAATAGTCTTATGATTCATTACTTCTGACAGTGTTAATATGCTGAATCTTACACACTCAGTAACAGCAACATTTATATATACATATAAATTGGTACTGGTATTTTTTATAATTTTTACATGGTTTGAACACTGAAATACGAACTAGAAACAGCAATAGTAAAAATAATTACTGTGACGTCATTATCCATATAAACGGCCATCAGACAATGCTATAAGTAAACATATATAAAATAAAGTATATTAAAAATAAGTAAACCCTAGCAACAAACATTTTAAAAATTGATAAGAAAGTCTGAATGAGTAAAACTACTATAAAAATGCAGATAGTTGTGACTAAATATTTACAGAAATCTTCAAATACTAGTGCTAAAAAAAATTATAGTAGAAGTCTTAGTAAGCCACGACTCAATTTTTAGGACTAAACAGAAACCAAAGACATGCGCACAATAGAAACTCCATTACTGTAATAAAGATCGAGTAATTTTCATACACACAAATGATCAAGTGATGATCAAGCTCATCTCATCTTGCGAGAGCTCTAAACAACAGCTGTGACGTCATTTTCCATATAAATGCCTGGCTGCTAACATGTTTTTGTGCAACTTTTTCAAAATGTAGACACAATATATTTCATTAACAAAAACATCTTATTAATAAACTTTTACTTTATATCCCTATACAAATGGTTCCATTAAAAAAAATAATTAAAAACGCAAAACTGAATAAATTTTTCTAAAAGCTAAACAAAAAACAAAAATAAAATGATTGATAAAAAAGTATAGATTAATAAAATTACTATCAGAATCAAGTCAGCTATTATAATACTAGTACCCAAAGAATTTCCAGTAGAAACTAAAAATTAATGTTTCGAGTGTGAATCAAAAAACAAATTCCTATCAAGAGCAATCTATAAAAATTTTGTTTCAAAACTATAATAAACAAGTGAACAATAGCTACAAAAGCAACAGAAATAAAAAGATTGATAAAAGTCAGCCGTGACTAAACAATTCTATAGGCATTTGTTTAAATTCAAGATATGTATATTGATCAAAGACGTATGTTCTAAAATTAAAAAAATTGTGAATGGTTCCGTTAATTGTAACAAAACAAAATAGTTTTCAAATTCATTTAAGAAACAAAATATAGTTAACATTTATTTCTTGCGTTAACAATTTATACATTTTTTACTGACATTTAAAATCAAAGAAGTAAAGGAAATAAAGAACCGATATCATTTTCTCTTTAAAGTCCTAGTTGGCCTAAAGAAACAAAAAGCCATTAGCAATTATCTTGGTGCTTACAGAGCTATGGTTTAAGAAGCTAGGTTAGCTATGACTAGTTTTTTTTAAATAAGCAGGAAATGAGAGTTTTGGGTACTTAAGTAATAAAAGTCTTTTGAGCCTCTTTTCATGAATTGAATATGCTCTGAATAGGATTTATTCATGTCGTTTTCTCTAAAACCAACTTTTGATTGTTCCCTTACAATTAGTGCCCTAAAAATATCCTCCATGGTGGCGGTATCGATACTTTGCTAAAGCTTCACTGTCGCACAAAATATGTTCGCATCTTTCTTGCTTGTCTGGAGACATTCTTTAATATCCCTATTTTGTTGAAGTGGTACATCAAAGGACCAGTCTTCCAGAGTAAGAGCAGAAACTTAAAATATTCTTTTTTTAAATTTTTGTTCAACTATGTAAGCCTTCTATCAAACTTCTTTAACTGTTATTTTTTAAACTTTTCTTTCAACTGCTTGTCAACTTGCTACTCGCCGACTATTATCAAATTTGTTCAACTTTCAATACGTCTCACGAGCTTTTTGTCTTTTGCAAAGCTTTTTTGAAACTCTAAAATTTGAGTCTACACCACACTTTCCACGTTTTTTTCCTTTTTTTTTCATTACTTACTTATTTACCAAATTTATAGATTTGGTCAAATTGCTATTCTTACTACCAATTCTTCAACTTTATAAGTCCGTTAACAAAATTTTAAAGAACTATTAAGGTATTCCGCCAATTTTTAATTCTTAACTCAATCAATTATCTAAATTTGACAGTTCTATATTCTAAGCTATTTTCTGTAAACTACAATATTTTAGATTTAAAGACCTAACGCCGAACTTTCCTCAACTCTCTAGATCTATAACCAAACAATCAAATTCTACAAGTTTTAAAAATTCTTCTTAGTCATATCGATATTTTTTAGTACTTTGCGATTTTTAAATTTTAGTTAAGTCTTCATATTTTAATGCAACAATCAATACTACGTTTTACCAACCACCGATTTCTCTCTACGGACCTAATAGCAACATCTTCTACATATATATATTTATGAATAGTTCTAGCTCATACTGCAGCCTATCATAAGAATTCATCTTGCATAAATCTTGTCAAAAAAAATGTCTGGCAATTTGAATCCTAAAAAGGCGTTTCAGCACATTTTATTTGTTCTTTAAAATTGAACAGTAATAAAAAAAAGTTTTAATTAATTACAACTCAGACAAAACAAAAAGTATTGTGACGTCATCTTCTATATAAATGGCCACCATTTTAAAGGTTCAATGTTTTTTTATTCATTTAAAGATTTAAATTGTTTAAATTAAAAAAATTATTATGTCAGTTTTTACTAAACAATTATACATATGTGTTACAAACAAAAGATTGTAATCAGTATACCATATTGATTGCAAGCGCTTTAATCTAAAAAAAACGTCCACAATTATCGTTTAATCAAACAAGAAAAACCAGTCTGTTTTTTTAAATCAATTTGTACATTTTTTACCGTCTAAATAAAACAAAAAGTTGATTAAAGAGAAATTGTAGTCAAGTACACGCAATTTTTTAAAATCAAGTAGTTTCAACAAAACAAACAAAAACAATAGCTACTTTTTTACTTAAATAAGATCGTAGTTGGCCTTAAGTAAGCAAAACAAACCAACGACCAAAAAAATCTAGTTAACCACGACTCAGTTTTTAAGACAAAGTAAGAAGACGTTATAAAGAGCCAGTTACCTTCAAAAATGCCAGTAAATTTTACTTTTTGTGAATAAAAAATTGTATGAAAAATGTTTTTAGAACAGTTTGTTACAGGAATTTCTAAAAATTTGAGTATTGTTTCGCACCAATAGACATAAGCAAAAGTAGAACCAAAGCTGATCTACAATAGATAAAAAACGAAAAGAAAACAAAAGAATGAAACAACGGAGCTACTGACAACTCTGCAAAAGTAAAAAAAAAAGATTTACGGCATGCATATCTATGAGACAATAAATAGAACAAAACTTAAATATAGTAATGAATCATAAGGCAAGGTTCCGCGTTTCCAACTATACTCACCTAAAGTGTGTCCGATGGGTGGTCGCTTGTCGGTCCGCTCGGCGTGTTTCTGCATGTGTTTTTGCAGATAAGTCTCCTGAGTGTAGCTTTTGCCGCAGTACTGGCAAATATGCGTTTTCAAATGCTTACTTTCTTTGTGTTTGGGAATGTGTTCGAGCAACGATGGTTCGTCGCTAAAGCATTTGTAGCACGAGTTGCATTTGTATGGCTTATCGGTCTGATGGCAACGCGAATGTGATTGCAAATTACTTAACTGGGAAAAAGCTTTTTGGCAACCCGGGTGTCGGCATCTGCAAATGGTAGCAGTTAAACACCAACAACCAAGAAATAATTTGAACTTACTTGTACGGTTTGTCTCCTGTGTGCGTCCGAATGTGTTGCTGCAAATGCGAGAGCTGAGTGAACTTCCTCTGGCAGATTTCGCAACGGTACGGTTTTATGCCTAAGTGAATTCTTGTATGCTGAGATAAATAGGAACTGTTGGCAAAAGCTTTACAACACTGGGAACACTTGTACGGTTTGGCTTCGCGCATATGCGCCTGTGTGTGTAATTGTAGTTCAGCTTTTGAACCGAATACCTGCAACAAAAACCAAAAACCCGCTTAGCACAAACGGTGTATCGAACTTAAAAACCTTAAATATAGCACCCGGGGCGAAATTTACCAATTCGAAGCTGTCTATCATTTACTACATACTTATAACTCTTGTAGTTTTGTATACCCACATTGCTGACCATAATTAGATACACGAAATTTCCACATATCGAATCATTATTTTTACAAACACGCTACATATTTTTAAAACACGAAACGCAACTCTTCCTGTTACGAGTTCAAGAAGAGGAGCCTCGGATCCAACAATATCTGCATTGTTGTTGCAGCGATGCGTAAAATGCATTGTGTCGCGGAAATTGTCAACAACGCGCTTTAACACAAAAAAAAACCGCTTAATTACATCATTGCGCAACGTCGACATGATAAATAACCGATCATTAAAAAGAAAGATTTTTGCAAAATAAAAACAACACCCATTATTAATTATACACCTGTCCTTGCCTCAAGTTGCTTAAGACTATTTATCATATAACATTAATTTAGTATTTGGAATGCTAGAAACCGGAAAGTTCTATAAATAAACCTCGCGTGCACAAATGCATGCACAACAAGACGGTGTTCCTACTCAAAAATCTTTTGTTGCAAATTTGGCTAAACACCCGATTAAGTCATTTTTTAAGCGGCCGCACAGGGCGAGAGGTCGACGCGAGTTCCGCATTCTTGTTGAAATTGTGAAATTAACTAATTACATTGACAAAATTTATGTGTACGCATGGCAACTACAGTCCATATTTTTGATTGCAATTAGCCACTTAATGTGTTTTGTTGCAAAACGCCTTGATTTTCCCAAAAACTGAATTTCTTTAAACATAACCTAGTACAGTGTTGCAAAACCAGCAGACCCAGTATACGTAAAATTTCAAACTAATAGTTATCAATGACATCTAAACCTGAAAATGTTTGAAAAGACTTATTTCAATTTGACAACACATCGAACGGTTTTGAAAACGTTCATTTACAAAATCCAGTTTTTTTAATAAATAAAAATTAATTTAAACTATAAATAAATTGAAGATACAATAATGACAACAATCCGTCTTCAGATAATAGACAGGAAGGTGGCAAAATTTCTCTATCTATGCAAGAGTCAGTCTCAAACCCATATTTAGATATATCATTATCACTGCTGTAGTGTGATGACAAGTGCTTAAACTGATACAAAATATGCTTCCGTAGCCTGTTTGACTGAGACCAGTAAGCAAGGAAATCAAACCAAACAACCCACATACGGAAAGTGTTACTACCCAAACTGTCAAGAGATAATTTCACCAAAAACCTAAATCTAAGGTGGCAAGGCTAGTTCTACAGATGCGATAGATTGATTTGTATCGACCTAAATACACTTAGAGTTAGAAAAAAAACTGATCAAGTCGCTGCAAAAAAAAACCACAACAAAAATTTCAAATGCAAAAAGTGAAAACAAATCAAAAATCCTTTTTGACACCAAAAGTGACGTAAACGATTCAACGTCAGAAATCCAGGCATATGACCGTGGCCAAGAAATCTGCACTCACGTTCTTCTCAATAGACTCACGACTTTTCACGGCATTTCAAATAAAACCAAATGATTTCATTGCAGGGCGACAAAGTGACATGGGCTAACAAAACCATCACTCTGGAATTATAAGTACATAGAATTTAAACTTAAAAAAAACTGAAAAACGTGACGGAGATTTCTTTAGAGGAACGTCTGTCAATAAATGGATAATAAACGTTCGTCAAATCAACAAACCCCAAAAAAAGAGTTTCTAAAAGATATTTAGTGATCGTATGGCAACATCGCCAACTAAAAAAAATGTTGTTAGAAAACGGGAATTATAAAAAATCACGTTAATGTGGCAATACCTTACATCAAAAGTAATAATAAAATCTAAACCATAACATAACGGTTACATACTAAAGAATTATAAATTTCAAAGATAGAAAAGCTAGAAGGTTTGACCACAATTTTAAATTCCAAAAATTTTGATAATATCTGAAACCTGTTTGTTAGATATACAAATTAGATACAAAACACTAAAATGGGCAATTCCTCAAAAAAATCTAAAAAAACGGTCAGTTAAGCGATTCGACAACATCGCATATTTATAAAAACACGTTTAGTAAAAATTAAATTGCGTAGTTGAAGTTTTTGTAAACTATAAGTAAATTTGAAAGCAGTTAGTAGTAAATTTTCAAAAATCTGTCGCCTTAAACTGCAACATTGACAATTTTACAAAGTTGCGTTTGTCAATTTTTTTTTTGTAATTATATAGCAATGTTGCTTGTTTGAAATAGGCAACATAAATTAGCAAAAACACTAATACGAAAATTTAATACTTCAAGGAAACAATACGTCAATCAGACTCGGCAACGTCGCACGTTTGGTTTAAATATTTGTAAGACTAAAAAAAATACGAGGTTTTAAGTAAAAAATATTTTTTGATTCTATGGCAACATCGCTTATTTAGAATATACAGTTGACAACAATGTCAATATTGAAAACTTCGACATGACAACAACGCACCTAACTTAACAAATCATAATTTGATTCAAAATTAAGCTGAACAAAAAAAGTGTTAGTGACAATATATTATACTCCAAAAAATGATCCAATTAACAACAGCATATTTATAAAAACACGTTTAGTAAAAATTAAATTGCGTAGTTGAAGTTTTTGTAAACTATAAGTAAATTTGAAAGTAGTTAGTAGTAAATTTTCAAAAATCTGTCGCCTTAAACTGCAACATTGACAATTTTACAAAGTTGCGTTTGTCAATTATTTTTTTTTTGTAATTATATAGCAACGTTGCTTGTTTGAAATATGCAACATAAATTAGCAAAAACACTAATACGAAAATTTAATACTTCAACGAAACAATACGTCAATCAGACTCGGCAACGTCGCACGTTTAGTTTAAATATTTGTAAGACTAAAAAAAATACGAGGTTTTAAGTAAAAAATATTTTTTGATTCTATGGCAACATCGCTTATTTAGAATATACAGTTGACAACAATGTAAATATTTAAAACTTCGACATGACAACAACGCACCTAACTTAACAAATCATAATTTGATTCAAAATTAAGCTGAACAAAAAAAGTGTTAGTGACAATATATTATACTCCAAAAAATGATCCAATTAACAACAGCACTTTTTGGTAATTTCCTCGACTAATAGTAATGTTTAATTTAGCGAGTAAAGTGACAAAATGTGCGCAATTTAGAAACAAATCAAAAAAACTACTTAGTTGGCTATGTATTTGAAGGTCACACGTGCTTATTAAAAGACAATTGAAATAAACCCGGGTATGACGATTTTGACGAAGAAAATCGAATAAATCGATGAGAAAGCAATGATTGCATAACGCAAATATTACGAAATGTTCCATTATGTAGAAAAATGAAATAATTATCAGAAAAAAAAACTTAACCAAACCACTGGCAATCATAAAAGGGAAGGTCGATCAAGAAATTTTACACTTGGCTACCTAAAAATCCGCTCACATTAAATAGACACAAAAACTATTAGCGCGCGCGCTATAAAAATTACCATTGAAGCTTTTGACCGTAAGGACCAAAATTCAATTTAAAAGATAGACAAACTCACGTCTATTAGACCAAGCCAAATGGATTTGGATTTCTAAGCAACTCTGGCACTTAATGCACGGGCGTATTAATGCAATTTTCACGTCGCTATTGCAATAATATTTTGTTTGATTTTTTTTGGGCATGGCTGACCTTGTGGTAAAAAAGAAGTCTGACAGGTGACCTAGGAATGCGAAACGAGTAGTTCCTACTTAGTTTACGTATTCACCAATTTTTATTTATTAACGTTCTTAGTTACGTACGCTTAATTAATACGTTTTTGATCGAGGGGCCCTCAAAGTTCAGGGCCCCCGAAGGCCAGGGCCATACGTTACTGTCAAGATATCTAATGAATCTAGTTTTTAATGCGCATTTATTGATGTTCTTGTAATTTAGATGTTACACTTTTAACCGCTAACAGGATTTGCCATCGCTCATAGACAATACTCCTTCTTTGTCCTTTAGTTTTAATTAATTGCTAGCTTGGGCAGATATTTGTCAACGTCGGTTGATTAATCGGACTTACATCACACGATGCAAATAAACACTTACATGAAAGTCAACGAATGAAAATAACGCTCGTACCTACATCATAGTTTTTGCCAAAAAAGGAACCACGTTTAAAAACGAACCAAATATCGAGCGTGATATGACAACAAACATCTTCGAAAACGAACGAGATCATTTACACTTTTTTTTATATTGCTGTTGGCTGTAGTAGATCACTAAATTTCAAAGAAAATACGAGACAGTGCAAATTTCGAAGAATCCCAGTTGGCCATGACCATGATTTACGTATAAAAAGTATTGCTAGATCATAGTCGGTTTTGATTAAACAAAAAAAAAACGAAGCAAGCTTTAAAAAGTAGTCTTCAAAAAAACGTATTCAAAATTCATAGTTGATTGTAACTGATTTCAAAAAGCAAATAAAATAAGCTTACTCTAGATACATTTAGTGATTATGATAGAAATCATTATGTAATTTCTGTAAACAAAATTAATAACAATTAAAGTTGAGTTTAAAAACTTACAAAAAACAGATTTTCGTAACGCGCATCTAATGAGCGCGTAATGAAAATTAAAACTAAATTGCGTTCCTTTCAAAACTGTCCTGAATTTTGTTAAATCGCAGCTATCCATGACCGGAACGGTTATATGTAGTAGTATACAATTTTTTGAACGAATTTTCAAATTTTATAAGAAAAAAAAGTTTATTAGATCTTCAAAAAAAAATTTAACTCGAGTGCTTGTGGTCAAACAAAACATGATCACACAAATTCTAAGCCAAAAAAATCTATTAACATTCAAACGTAATCAAAAAAAATATGAATGGAAATTAATAAAGTATTTTGTACTTTTTATTTAGATAACTAAAATTTGTTTTAAAAAAAATATTCTTCCCGAACAAAAAAAAAATAAAAACAAGATTTTTTTATCATTAGGTTGTTTTCATCTTAAACCTGAAAAACACATCTAAAAAAAATCTAAAACTACAAGCTAAAAATTGTACAAAATCAGAGTTGGCCATGACTGAACCGACAAAGCGTTTTAAAGATGTTTTTTATTCGTTTTTGGATTTTTGAAAAGCAAAATAGCTAAAAGAAAATATTTTCTGACAAAAATGCATAATTTTTTTTTAAATACGATTATAAACTTGTAATCAAACAAAGAAAAAGAAACACATAAAAATATTTTAAAAATTAAAACAAAATACCAACGTTAATGTTTAAACGTATTAAAAGTCTAAATAATCGTAGTTTGTCAAGACCACAAAAATGTTTTGACTAAATATTCACTTTCTTATAGTTTTATCAAATCGTAGTTGACTATGATAGAATTAACAAAAACAATTCAACAAATTGTTTTTGGTTTTTAGATAACAACTGCAATTACATTTCTTTATAAAAAGTTCTTTGTTAAAAAAAATCATGACCTTAAAGATATGAAACAACAGTGATTTTTAAAAGAACGCCGCATAGCTTTTGAAACAAAAAAGTTAGCTGTGACTAAAGAAAAAACGAAATTCAGATCCAATAACTAAAGTAAATAATTTTGCAATGTTTTTGAAACAACAAAAATATACGAGTTTTTTTATCAGTTTTGAAATAACAATTACAATAACGTTGTGAAAAAACTGTTGTGTTATAAAAAATTTTGCTTTTAAAGAACAACAAGAATAATTTCTTCTAAAATAAAAAAGTTAACCAAACCAAAAAACGTTAAAGTTTAAATATGAACTAAATAATTATAAAATCATAGGTGGTCATGACAGATCCGACAAACTTGTTTAGACACCTTTTTGGCTTTGGTTGTAGACAACTAAAATAAAAGCAGTTTTTTTTTTAAACAAAAGATCAGAAGTGGTTAAGCAGAAAAGAAGACAAAAATTTCAAGAAATTTTAGAGAACAGCATGATGTCTCTAAAAACAAAAGTGAACCGTAGGCACACCAGAACCACGTAAAGATAAAACCTTAAACACAGATTTTTCAAAACTTTATTAAAAACTAAAAATAAACGTTAACGTTGAAATGCAAGCTAAACGTTAACGGTCTAAGACTTTGTCAAAAAGTATTTATTTACATTTGATTTTTTCCCATTGTCTGCATCTGAAATTTTTAGTGTGGGTTTTTTTTTGCAGCGACTTAATCAGTCTTTTTCTAACTTTTAGTGTATCGATACAAATCAATTTATCGGATCTGTCAACCTATTCCTCGTCTTCTTAAATTTAGGTTTTTGATAAAATTGTCTCTTGTCAAGTTTCAACATTCTCCGTTTGTGGGTGAGCAAGTATTGTTGAGTTTGATTTCCATGTTTACTGACCAAAGTAAAATTTTTCATCGCACTATAGCTGGTAGCACTGATAATGAAATAGAAAAATATGTGTTTGAAACTGTGACTTTTGCATTTGCTAAGATAGCGAAATCTTGCAACCCTCCTGTCCGTCATCTGACACACGGAATGTTGTCATCATATCTACCACCTATTTACAGTTTAAATTAATTTTTATTTATTCAAAAAAAAACTGGTTTTTGTAAGTAAATGTTTTCAAAACGATTCGATGTGTTGTCAAATTTTAAATAAGTAGTTGCCCTCAAAAATTTTTAGATTTAAGTCTAGATGGCATTGATAACTATTGTTTTGAAATTTTAGGTATACTAGGTCTGCAACTCTGTACTAGGTTATATTTTATGTTTTTGGGAAAATTAAATCGAGTTGGTACAAAACATTAACTATGTAAGTTGAAACAGTCGTTCGTTTTAGTTTTTAATAAAGTTTTGAAAATGTATTCCTAGGGTTTTGATCTTAAAAAGGTTTTTGTTTGGCTACAGTCAACTTTTGTTTTGTTAAATTCATGAATTTTTTTGTTTAAAATGCCTTTGTTTAAAAAAATTGCATTTACTGTAGTTGTCTAAAACCAAAGTTAAAAAGGCGTCTAAAAATATTTGTCAGATGTCCCAAACGCCTACGATTTTTTAATTTTTTAGTTCATATTTAAACGTTAGCGTTTATCGGTTAGCAAAATTTTTTGTTTTAGAAGTTCTTCAAAAGAAAAAAAATTAACAGGACAATTTGATATCGTTTTTACATAGCGTTAATTGTAATTGTTATTCAAAAACTATAAGAAAATTAATCAATATATTTATTGTTGGTGCTTTGTTTTTTGGTACGTTTGTAAAAAGATTGCTGGTTTTTTGTTTAGTCGTAGCCAACTTTTTTGTTTTAAAAGCCATGCGATGTTGTCCCAAATATCGTTATTTTTTACATTTTTCAAACAGTGTATGTGTTTTTTATTTTTTTTTAAATAAAGAAAGTTAATACTTTTTATTAAAAAAAGTATAATTAGAAGTGTTACCTAAAAACCAACAAAAAAAATATTGAAATAGTTTTGCCACTTCTATCATATTTGATAAAACTATAATTTACTGAAAAAGTAACCTTTTTTGTTTTGTGAACGGTTTTGAAAGGATGTGTCAATGATAATGAACTTGTAAGCGTCATGTCGATTTTTGTTTAGTGCTATGTAACTAAGTTTTTTGTTTTAAAAAGTTTTTCGTTAAAATAAAGTTTTTCTTTTTTCACACAAGAAATACTGCCTTTTCTTAAAAAGGTTTAATGGCAGACACTTTGAACTCAAAAATATTTTTATTAGTTCTATTATGTTCAACTAAGTTTTATAAAATGTTTAAGTCATCTAAAATTTAACGTCTATTGTTGCTTTATGGTACACTTTTGAGTTCGTCGTTTTTTTTTTCTTTACTGATTTAAAAAAAATGGGTTTTTATTTAAAAAACAAGGTTTTTGTAACTATTTTGAAAAAAAAACGCCATAGCGTTATCTAAAAACAAAGTCAAAACATTTTGTGGTCATGACCAACTACGATTTTTTTAAAACTTTTAACCCGTTTAACATTAGTATTTTGTTTTACTTTTAAAATTATTTTTTATTTGAATGAGCTTTTTTTCTTCTTCTTTGTTTAATTGCAGTTTTTGTTAGAAAATATTTGCATTAAACTTTTTACATTAAAAAAAAAACAAAAAAAACAAAAAACACTCCCGATTCATTAATGGCCAACTCCGATTTTATAAAATTTTTAGCTAATAGCTGAATTTTAACATTAGTTTTTGACAAAAATTTTAAAACTCACTTTAGTGTTAAAGAATTTTGGAGTTTTGTATTTTTCATTTTGTTTTGACTTTGGACATAATCTATGCAGCCAAGAAGTTTTGTATTGTTTTCTGTGTTTTAGAAGGCATTGATTTTTTTTTGGGAAAAAAATGTTTTTTAAAGTTAGAGTTAAAAAACGACTTAGGGTTCAAAAACCCACTCATATTAAACCATATTTTTAAAATCGTATTAAAAAGAAAAATAAACGTTAAAAAAATGATGACCAAAAATCTTGTCTTAAGAAAAAGTTTGAGAAAGTGTACAATACATGTTTTTTTTAAATCACCATAGACAAACAAAGTAATTTTTTAAAACAAAGTTTTTGTGTTTTTTCTTGGAGAGGAATTCTTCTTGGAAAGGAATTTTTTTTAAACCCATTGCAGTTATCTAAATAAAACTTTTTTTTCTGACAAAAATATCTTTAAACGTTTTTTTTTTGAACGAAAACACTACTATTTTGATTTTTGCGTATTTTAGTCCAAAAACTGTAAACATATAACCGTTTTGGTCATGGATAACTGCGTTTAAAAACCAAAGCTTTTTAAGCAGAATGGAAAACAAAAAATTTGAGAAATTAACAAAACGATTTTTTTTACTAGAGAACAGCATGATGTCTCCATAAACAAAAGTTGACTATAGCCAAACAATAACCACTTAAGGATTAAAAGCCTAAGAACAAAGTAATAGATTTTGAAAAGCAAAAATGAACGTTAAAGCGTTAACGTTCATTTTTAGTTTTTATGTAAACTAAAAAAATTAAGAAATCGTAGATGACCATTATAAACCTGGTACAAAATGTCTAGTTTTTTTATTTTTTTTTTATTTATATCGTTAGACAGTTGGTCATGATAGAACAAATGCGACTGCAACTGCTAAATTTTTCAAGAGAAGGTAGTTGATCTAACCAAAAAACAAAAATCTTGTTTTTTTAAATTTTAAAATAATAATCTGTTCTTTCATTGCATTATTTTTTCTAACACAAAACATTCCTTGTGTTGAAACAAAAAACCATCTAAAGCTCAAAAAGTACTAATATTTTTGAAACCTAATCCAATCGCAGTTGGCCATGAAAAATTTTATACTTAATTTTTCGTTAACTGCAGTTATAATTCTTTTTTTAAAAAAACCTAAAGAATTTTCCTGAAGAAAATATTTTTCATTTTATACTGTATTAAGGGCCAAAGTCAAGCAATAATACGGTTAGCCTTAACAATTGTAAAATCTTAAAATTAAAAAAAAAACTTTTAGACAATTTACATATTAAAAGATGAAAGTACTTTTAAGCAAATCTTGACTACAGAATACAATACTTATCCTAGAACTTGAAAACGCCAAGAACACTTAGTTGTAAAACCTTTAAAAAAACTATTAAGTTTGACGTACATCATGACAATGTAAATTAGATCGGTTGTAAGTTACTATTAAATAAAAATTGTAAGTATTGGCTGCGGCGACATTTTTTAAAAATTAATTTTTAAGTGTATTCAAAATTAATAAAAAAATCGATTTTTTATTGTCTACATTCAAGTTTTTTGAATTTGTAAAAGTCTTTCGAATCAAAAATAAATATCGTAAAACAAACCTCGCCTTGAAAGGAATAAATAGCAAAGAAGTTGGCCCTGAGTCAAACGAGCTCAAGTAAAAATACGTATAAATACAGTTTTGTTCCAAAAAATTGTTTTTTTTAACTTAAAATAAGATTAATACAAACTACAATAAATAATGATTATTATCTTAGCAATCCTTGACAAAAATACAAGAATGAGGAAATAGAAGAAAGTCAGCCATGACTTTTTTTAAACAAAAGTATTTTCAAACAAAACGTCAAAAACATTAAGCAGACGTAAGCCGAAAAGCATTAGAAAACTTGTCGTCATAGTTGGCCATGACTGATATTTTTTTGTAGCCGTTTTTGTAATTTGCAAAACTACTTTAACGCATAATTTGTTTGCAAAAAAGCAACTGTTATATCCGCATATTTTAAACCATGACCAAGGTCAAGCTAAGATGAAAAAATAAAAGTACATTTTCTTCCAAAAAAAAAATTCAAATATTTATTTTTATAATTTTTTAAGCGCTGCTAAAGTCTACTTTGATTGTAATACAAACAATTTATAGTAAACTTTTTTTTGTACTAAAAAACAATGTTTGTCTTTCATGGTCTGCTTGTTTTTAACGATTAGACTAGTTTGACGTAAAAAAATATTTGTAGATACGACTTTTATCAGGGTTTTTTTATGTAACCGTTTAGAAAAAAGTTTCAAAGTGCAGCTTGGGTGTGATTACTGCATTTTTTCTACAATTGTAAGAGCGAATCCGTTGCAACAAAGTCACTCCACTTATCACAATTTTGACACAAAAGCAAATTTTTTTGATATCAAACAAGTCAGTTTAAAATATATTAAAAAAAACGATTGATGAAAATTTGATAGTGGTATTGCGTCAAATTATTGTCATGTTTTCTTCTAGTTTGTTTTTAGGTATCTCAACAAACTAGATTTAAAAAAATCGTTTTTTATGTGTAACGTCCGATTATTTAAATTTTTCACATTGTCGTCAAATCTTTAAAACCAACTAAGTTAGTCTATAAATAGGTTATTAATTAAACTCGTACATGCATTCAAAAAAAATGAAGTAAAAACAATATTATCACACAATACGCCAAAAGAACGTCGGTTCTCAATGCATAAATCGGACTGACAATTAGAGACAGTGTCCTTGCAATGGCACTACAATTTTTCCCAAGCACAAAAAAGATTACTTTGTCAAAAAATGTTATTACCTCAGACTTTTTATGAGTACCGTTTAAAAGATAATTAAAAACCAAGAAAGAAAAGATTTTTGGTTCTGGGTTAGCAGATATGAATAAGCCAAAAACTGGCAAATAACGATAAACTCATAAATCAACAAAAGTTTCAATTCTTACTTGTAGAGAAAATATTGTGGAATCAATAATTAAAGATATCGAAAACAAATTAGAAAATCTACTTGAAGAAATTGAAAAAAAAATAAAATCTTCAGCACTTACTTGATTAAAGAAGAAAAATTATATTTCATCTCAAAATCTAATCAAAACTTAGTTTTTTAGCATATATGAAAAAAGCGACAAAAAATGAGTCTTCACACTACTACATCTATCAAAATAGCAAAACAATGCGAGAAACAAAAAAACAAAGTTTATTTGTCAACAATAAAAAAAGTAAAAACTCAATAAAAGATCGTTTTTTAAAACTGCTGACTTACAAAAAAAAATGTCCGAACTTTGTTTGCAAGAAACTGGTTAAACATTGATGGTTTTTGATGCTTGCGAAGAAACAAAAATCAACGCCTACTTAAAGAAGTTTTTTATTTAAAACATACGATTAAATCAAACCAGTTAACGTTTATCTGACTGTCAGAAAAGTAGATCTAAAGCCTACTTGACAAAAAAAACTTTTTAATCATATAGTTTTTATGGTTTATTTTTATAACCACAAATTGCAGTATCCACCTAACTGTCAAAAAACGCTTCCACCACAAAATTATTTTACAAAATGGAGCTAACATTTGACTACTAAAAAAAACGCTAATAAATTTAAGAAAAAACAATAAATTATAAACAGTATACACCTACTTGATAACAAACTGTTAAATTCTCTAACTAATGGATTATTATACATTATGCTACTAAACGTTTTACAACTAGTACGAAATAACAAAAAGGAAAATGGTAAATATTTTTTAATAGTAGTAAAAACATAGAAAAAAGTTTAAATAAAAAAATCCAACGCCTACTTAACAAAAAGAAAAAAAAACATGTTTCTAGCCATTAATATTATGTAAATTTATTTTTTATTTCGATAAAAAATAAAACTGCCCTTAAAACTTTTTAGATCAACACAAATTTCAGAAGTTTCACTATAAATTTTCTTTGTCAAAAATTGGCTATAGATTTTTCTAAAAACATCCAACACTTATTTGTCAAAACAATTGACAACTTTTTTAACTGTTAAATTTTTTAAGTTATGTTTGAACCACTAGTGATTTATTAAAAAAAGTCGTTGAAACCGTTTTTGATGTTTGTCACGTAAAAAAATATCCTCGCCCAATGATTAAAAAACAAAATTTTTTTTTAGTTTTTTGTCAATAATGGTTATAGATTTCAATCACTAAATTATTAATTAATTTCTAATTTTAATTAAAAAAATCAAATGGTTTAATATTTCTTGAGTGCCCGTAACGTAAAAAATCAGAACCTATTTGACCACGCCAAAAACAAGGTTTTTCACCAAAACTAAAAATGTTCGAAAAAAGTAATCGTAGAATGTAAAAAAGAAACAATCCAAAACCTACTTAGCTACCACAAACATTTATCAAATAACCATTTCTTGTTTTATTGATTTTTTCAATACCATATTTTCTGTTAAAAAAAATTACTTAAAATGTGATTTGAAAAATTCATTCTGTAAAAATAAACTGTTGTAGAGGCTATTCTACAACCATCAAACACAAAAAATAAGACGTCTTAGTTCTTAAAAGATTCAAGATATAATTCTTGATTGACAGTCACTAAAAATAAAAAATTCTAACGCCTACGTGTCTCTCAAAAAATTTGCTGTTGACGATAGTAGTAATTAGTTTGCCGCCAAAACTTGACTACGTTTCATAACCATTAAGAAAATTTTAAAAATCCAACACTTACTTAATTTTCTTTTTTTTTTTAATTTAAGTTCCGGTAAACAAAAGGAAAAATTTCTCAACGCCTACTACATTATTTTTGTTTCTCTATTAAGTTGTTTTTACGACATTCCAGATTAAAAATTAGACAATAAAAAAGGATTTAAAAAAAACTTTGATACCGGTAAACGAAAACAAAAATTTCAACGCCTACTTGGCAGAAATTGTAGATTCGTTGCACAAAGTCTAGAAAAAATCGTGCACTTTTTTTTGCAGTTACGTCAGTAAAAAACGTGCCAACTTCACCAGGAAAAAATATAAATTAGATCATAAGCTGCCAACAAAAATAATGAACTGGAAACGTACGTTAAAAAGTGAGATCCCGTTCGTTGTGCGTTTTTTTTAAGACACCGGCTCCATTCATATTGAAAAAGGTCAATGAAGTTTTGAAAGATAATGCAAAAAATAAATGAACCCTAATTACCGAATGAAAAACCAAAAAAATCACCCGCGGTGCGACGGTGAGGATGAAAAATTTAATGGAAGAGAGGGAGCGATCGGCGTAGAAAGGAAGGGAAAAAAAACAAAACAGTGTAGTTTTAAAATAAAATGAAATAATTATAGGCTGCCTCTGTTCGTGCTGTTGAGAAAATTAAGTGGCAAAAGAAACTTTTTTTTTAATTTCATTCATCTAAAAGCAAATGTCTTTGAGCTATATTGGGGCCGCTCGCTCACTATGGGGGCCCAATTTTTTATATTTATAGCGAACCGACAAATGTGTCTAAAGTGGTCCCTTCACTCGACAAGTGCGACAGAGACGCCACATTGGGAAAGGAAAAAAATGTAAAAACATAGACAGGAAATCGTCGGAGATTGACAACGTTGCCCTGTTACACTTGCTCCAGAATGTTTGGCGTTATGTAAACGTTAAAATTATACTTTTCACTTTTTCCCTGTCGGAAAAATTTAAATCGTAGTATGCCGACGCGCGCGATTGTTTTTTTTTAGCAACGCACACTAATCGCTACGAACGCCTTATTTGTAGTAAACGAAACGGGGTAAAGGTGGCGCCTACAGCTCGTACTGAAATATTGACAACGCGTGTAAATCTACATTGCCATGACAAGCGCATTTAAACACTTTTCGATTCAAACTAAAACGACTTAATATTGAAACTAAATTGTGTACCAAAAACCGGTACAAATCTCAAGCACAAATTTCAATTCATTCTTCAAGTCAAAATTCAAGTGCCAGGATGTACGTTCCCAAATTATTGATTGAAAGACGCGCGCCGATCAATAAATTCTTTGCCTAAATGCCCAACGTTATTTATTCTAAAAAAAATTCGCATAAAGAATAACTGCCAACATTCTCGAATTTAATCGTTAAAGTATATACCGATCCTATTCTAAATTAGTTTCAAATCTTCTAACAGAATAGTTTTCAAATCGGATTTTAGAATACATACATATTCCGATTGGAATAAAAACATAAAGTTCCAAATCGAAAATAAAATACTTTGAATTAAAAAACTTAAATAGTTTCGAGCAAAAGGACCTAATTAAAAAATAAGTTTAAAAGCCTGAAATCAAATTAGATTTTACTTCCGGTGTAAATCCTAATTCAAGTTAATCACGTTTCTTTAAGATTTTTCTCGCAGCCAGATGCAAACAAATATTTCAGTTCAGCATCTGTCATAGACCGATTTGATTTGAAAACAAATTTCTAAATCTCTTCACGTTCCGATCAAACTTGTTGCAAACCACTGAAAACGGATTCAAATCTATAAAACGTTTGGGTCGATGTATGTATACAATAAAAACGTATTCGAAAAGTAATTAAAGACTTCAATCCGGATTTAAAAAACGGGTTCGCGATGAATAAGAAACTGGATTGAAGAAATTTGTACCGTAACTACAACTAAATAAAAAAAATGATACAATGGAGACAAATTTTTCGCTTTAAAACTTACTGTTTAACTTCAATTAAAAAACTATTAAAATTGCCATACAATTCATAATCAAGTTTCTAATTTTATTTATTATTTTATAAACGCGTTTTAACGCAGTTTGCGGTACTGAGTTGAACTCTTTTAGATCAATTAAATAAACGCACGTACAAATTAAACGTATTTAAGTCTCAATCTAAAATTATAAAACGATCTTACATTTAGCAGATTATAAAAACGATAGAACTTAAATTAAAAATATATTTGTAGAATAATTACGTTTCAAACTAAAATTCTAAATAGAATCAAGTTCCAAGTCGAACTGTACCAAACTGTACTTAATTTATAATCGAATCGAATTGAATCAAAAAATGTTTCACGAATGTTTCGCTTCAGTACTTGTTTTACTTGAATGAAAAAGTTATATAACGTTTCAATCCGATTTCAAAACAAATTCGAGTAACTTTAATTTTGTATTGTAAAAACACGTTTTAACACAGGTAATAGAACAAAAAAACGGATTTTAAGTTTAAAGAGTTTCTATCCCAATTTATAAAAACGGATTCACGATGTTAAAAATGTGAATTAAAATTAAAAATTAAAAAAGTTTCAATCCAACCGGATTCGGATTGAATTTTTTTTCCAGGTTTAAAACAGTTTTCATACAAGAAAAACATCAATATTAGTTTTTAAAAAGCGCTGCCAGCTGAGTCGGTTTCAGCTGTTTTATTGTATTACAATACCAAAAACTGATCAAATTTTAGTTCACAAACTTTTAATCGATTAATACATTTAATTCTAATTAGATCAACTTTTGTTAAGTTTAAAACAAATTTTGTGTAAGAAGTGTTTATTATTAATCGATTTTAAAATTATATCCAGATTTTTTTATAGGTACAATCGTGTATAATTTAACTAAAATATATTTTTTTAAATTTTCAATCCAATTACCAAATCGATTTATGTAATTTAACTCTATTGAATTAAAAACAATTTAAATGTAAATTACAGTATACTTTTATTTTCAATTTGTGCTATAATACAAAAAAGCAGATTCACGTTGTCGCAAATAAATTGTGATCGAATCAAAAACGAATCCCATTTTTTTTTAATTTTGAACCGATGTAAAGAGTAAACTATTGATTTTTGCTTTTAATACGGCGCTAATTTTTCAATCCGTTTTAGTAACCATAAATTAACCACTTAAAAATTAGATTCAAATCGAATACGAAATAATTTCAATCCGATTTGAAAAAATCGATAAGTCAAATAATTTAACGTTCTGAATTGTAACACATAATAAAAGTTAAGTACGTCAAATATAAAGTGTACTTGAATCCAAAAGAATCATCGACCTCTAAATGCACGTAAACTGAACGAATCAAAATCGGATCGAATTTTTTTCTGAGGATTGAAGCGATTTTTTTGTCGGTAATGATAATTGCTGATCGGATACTATTGATTTTAGTATTGATACTGCACGAGCTTTTCGATCCGAATTCAAAATTCATAAGTTAAGATAAAATTTACACATTCAAATCATAAATGTAATTCTAAAATTTAAGTTTTAATCTGTTATATTAGAAATACATGTCAAGTCAAAAGAATTTACGTCATTCACGATGCCTAAACATAATTTGTAATTAAATCAATACCTGGTCAAATTTTTTTCAAGGTTTGACGTGAGTTTCGTCTAAGAAAACTATCGATATTTGGTTAATCGCGTAAAAATAACATGAACTACACTTAAATTAAATCGAGATCGAATCAAATTAGAACCTATTTTCGTCTGAGACATAAGCGTGTTGATTAGAAATTATCAGTTTTTGGTTTTAATAAGACGTTGGTTTTTCGATTCGTTTTAGTGATTCGTGAATTAATTAAATAACCGTCGCGTAAATAAAATTATATTTGTACTGGTTGCGATCGTGAAAATGCACGTCAGTTTTTCGTTGTAGAACGCAAATCTCGTCTAATTTAAATACAAATAATTTCGCACGATTAAGCGTACATAAAAGATCCATTAATTGTCTGGCTCGGACGATAAGCATCGCGATTTTAGCGCAAAATTTTGCATTTTTTTTATTAAACAAAAAACCTTGGACGTGTGCACGCGTTTATTAAATAATGTTTTGTTTTCTAGTCGTAGGAGGCTATGAAAGGGAAAAACAATTGCTTTCGGTTTTTTCAAGGTGAACTTAGAATATATTAGTGGACGTCTGGAGGTACGTCTGTGTGCGTGCGTACCGAAAAGGAGACGTGAAAATAGAAGAGAGAAAAAAATACCTTTTCCTCGGGAAAGCCTTCCCCCACCGAAAGAGGTGTAGAAGGAGACGACGGCGTTCCCTGCTCTTCATCATTTTTCCCCTCGAGCGACCTTGAACTTTCCATGTTTCGCAAACTATCCAAGTGCGCCTTGTAATCGCGAAACTTCATCTCATTCATATTCTGTCGCACATCGTTGTTTATATCTCTGATATCCAATCCACTTCTTAATCTCTCCGCTCCATTATTTCGATCCACATTCATAACGTTATTACTATTGACGATATTGTTTCGATCCGATAATACCCTGTTTGCGTTTTGAGCAATAAGCGAACGTTCTAAATTTAATCTTTCGGCGCTAACACTACGATCGAAATTCATCCCGCGTGATTCGCCCATCATGATCCGATCGAAATTAAGATTATTCCGATCCTGAGGGCGATTTTGGAGAAAATCCCGATCATTAAAAGTCCGATTAAGGCCAACGTTAGTTTGTCTGCCGTCATTTCGGATGTCGTTGTGGTGCAGGTTTAAGCGTAGATCGACGTTACGCTCGCCTAGGCGATCGCCCAACGAGCGCAGGCTGTCAATGGATCGTTGCAGTTGCGAATAATTGCCGTTTTCAAGATGCACGGGGGCCGACTGGAAGTCCAAACCCCCTGTTGAACGGTATTCCACGCGTCCCTCCAGTTTGATGGTCACTGATCGAAAACGAAAGTTTGACGGTCACCGGAAATTTTTCCTTTTTACATTTGCACTTAAAAATCTTTTAAAGTACGAAAAAAGAACGCGAATAAAAAACGTGAAGTTGGGTAGCGGCGGTCCCGTCGTTTTTTTTTCTTATTTATAAGAGACGTGCGGGCGACGCGCGGGTGCCCGAAAAACGTAGAAAAATAATAAAGCGAACAGAAAAAAAAATGCACCGAAAAAGAAACACACGCAAAAAAGTTGTGCTCGTGCAGATAGCAAAAACTATACTAACTCCATGAGATTATTAGAAAAACTCGAAACACAGCATCCATCCTAGTGCCTTGGCGCCGGGTGGGAGAACCCCAGATGGAGGGGCTGAATTACATAACAACATAATATAGACACTTTAAACGGCTCTTTTAGAGCGGTCGTTGCTCATAAAAATCATTTTTTCTCCTTAAAATTTCCTCGGTGCGCTGAAAAAATCGTCCGAATTACAGGAAACGCCCTTTAATTGTAAACGCGGTAGGCCGTGGAAAAACAAAAACGCCACGAGCGGGACACGCGAAAATGTTTAACTCATAGTCATTGTAGTCAAAAAGGCGACAATGCCCATTATTTTTTTTTCTCCATTCTTCCTTTTAGTAGATCGAATCTCTCCGTCACGATTAAGTTTCAGCGTCTTCATCCCTCGTCGGACCGGGACTCTCATACGCAAAGCATTGCAAACACAAAGTGAGCTTTCGTCTATTGTATCGAAAATAATCGAATCGAACCCTTTTTTCGGCTGCGGTGACAGAATTATTAGTATTATGTTACAATAAAGTCCTTAATAAATTTTCATTGCGGATTTTTTTCGCAAGGGTTCGCCCCGAAACAAACTTTGTATTAAATTAAACTCTATCGATTTTCGTTTAATGACATATAAAGCTCACTTTCGTGTAAGTGAGGCGCTACGATAGACAAGTTTTTTTGCATTACACGTAAACTCGCAACAAAATTATAATAAAATGACACGTTCGATCGTAATTTAGTCGATTTGGAACAACCTAACTACTAATGTTTTATAACTTAGGCTAAGTTTTCGTAAAATTTGTTTTGTTATTAAACTGACCTAATTTTTTGGTTAACAACCTATTAAATTACCTTGTTTAATTGACCTAAAGTAATATAAACTACTTTTTTTATATTAAATTTATTAACAAAATCCCGTAAACAATTTTAAAAGTGTAACATTAAAAACTTCCATAATAAAAGTTAAGCTAATATTCTACCCTGCTAAATTTCTGTATAAAGATTTAGAAACAATTTTGACGAGCTAGTATTAAATACATCTTAAGAACTACCATTTTAATTTGTTTATGCAAAAGTAAATACAATCTAGCACTAAAAAAAGTTAAACAACCTAGGTTGCTTAATTACTAAACATGATAATACAGACGTAACGTAACTTTTAACTTAGCTTTAAACCAACCTACCTAAGAATTCTACAATAAAAACATTGTAATTTATTTTTTAACTATACAACCCAATATACCTAAAATCAGTTAATATTTACCTTAAAGCAATTGTATTAAGTTTTAACCAGATATCCTAACCTCACTTAAATTAGACAATGTATCTAATCTAACCTTGTTTAAATTCAACTTATCTCAAAAAATCTTTATAACAGGAACAGTTTTTAACTTTGACTAAAGATTTGTATTAGGATCTTAAAACCTAACCTTAAAGCTTTACTTATTGAATTATATTTTTATCGACTTAAGCATCAGCATTTATGGTTTTTAGTAAAAATTTAATAAACAAACTTGACAAAGCTCTGTAATAAAATTAATTAATTAATAATGATTAAGTAACCTAACTTAACTAAACCACTTATCATTAAAAAAATTATAACAGGGACACTTTAACCTAACCTAAGTTAACTTAAATCAAGCAATGTTTTAAAATGTTGTTTAATAACAATTGATAATGCAAATCTAGCCTAATTTTAAATCTTTATTTATTAGTACCTTACTTTCACAGAACAAAACCAGTCAACGTTGATTGTTGAAGGTTTAAGCTGTTGACCTAATGTTAAAAATTCTATAATCAAACTACTTTTAATTATCCAACCTAAGTTAACTTAAATCACGCAATGTTGACTTTCAAATATTGTCTAATAATTAATGCAGATTCAACCTAACTTAAACAATTTTTCTAAATTTAACTAAAACCTGTGCAACCTAACCTTAAAAATCACTATACTAAAAAAGTTTAATCTTTAAATTTTATTTAATAATCTGCAGGAATCGACATCTAACTTAACTTACAACCTAACTTAAAGCAGATATATACCAGGTTTTGTAGTTTTCAGTAAAAATTATAAAAACTAACTTTAAAAATCTCATAATAAAACCTGATTTTATATACCCCTTATCTTTGTAGTACTGTTGATCAAAATTAACTTTCTATTTGTGTGTCAAACATTGAATAACCTAAAATTAAGCATTGTTTTTTGATTATGTTTAACTTGAATAAGTTCGTACTCTGATAACTTAATTCTAACTACACAACATAACCTTAAAACCGCTACTACTAAAATTTAATCTAAGTTACTAATCATGTCCAACCTAAGCCAAGTTTTACAATTTCTAGCAAAAATAAGTTCTTTGAATAATTCGTTTAAAGTAAAATAATATCACAGTTAAATTTTATTCGTAACTTTGCAATTCACCCAATCTAACTTTAGTTTAGTAACCTTAAACTTTTATTCACAATTTCCTAATTTAACTGTTTTAAGTAAATTTGGTTTTTAATTATTTTTAACCTTAAATCTAGAATAATTTGGACCATTGTGCAAAATCGTTGGATTTATGTACACAATCTTAAAGATAATAATAATAAACTATTTAAAAAAAGTAATATAAGATTCTATAAGCTTATAGATTATACTAAAGTCTAATATTTTAGGTTAAGCTTTTTGAGTAAAAGTTAAGACACATTAATAAACGTTAAAATAAGAAATCAAAAATTAGTTACGTCAGTTTTTGTCAAAAAACTAACGATTTTATTTAACGTAAGTCAAAAACACAAACCTAGGTTATGTCATTTTTTGTTTTATCTAACCGTCAAAAAAAAACACCTAGGTTGAGTTAAAAAAATATTTTAAACAAATAAATTTATTATAAAAAACTGTTTTAAGATACTTAAAAAGTGGTGTAAAAAACTGAGGATAGATTCTATGAAATTATAGATTATGTTATAATTAATAACAGTTTTGTAACGTATTATTCTTAAATAAAAATTACCATTGGTCATTAGACTGTCTAAGACAAAGTTTTACAATATTACATCCAAAATTTTATGTTAGGTCATGTCAAACTATTCAACTTAACCTAAAAACTACCATGTTAGGTTATATTTTAGAATAAAAAAAAAAGATAAGTTAATAAAAGCTTTAATTTAAATGCGAGTTTAGATTGTCATTTGTTTCTTAGCAAACTAATGGTTTCATTTAATCTATGTGCCATACTTTTGTAAATTAAAAATCAAGTAGACTTTTGTTTTTCATTGTCAAAAAAAATCATATTTGCCATTAAACAAATATAAAACGTTTCACCACTACCTAGCACGATCCATATTAAATTATTCATTTGTTTATAACTTCAAAGTTTCCTTGTTAAAAGCTTTAATGGGCATAATGGTGTTCCGCAGGGATCGGTTTTTACAGTTATGACAAAATTTTATTGCCGTAATTGGTACGTAACCTTTTTTTTCTTAGGCAACGTTTCGTAAATATTTGGACGCGGAAGTTTTTTGTGTGCCAAAAAGGGTTCAAATACCAATAAAGCAATAAAGGGGTGCATTTGTCGGCGTGCACTTGTTCGGCGTAAAACTAGAGTACCCTTTTCTTCGTCTTCGAAAAGGATTTATGAGGACAACTGTAAATTTTTGGAAAAATTTACAACGCCCTACAAAAAAACTGTGTCAACGCACTTTGGGATTTGCTTTAATATGAAGTTGGCGTGCTCGGCGATCTTTTCGAGAGGTAATTACAGTTGAGATTGAAACACGCAAAAATGGCGTAGAAAAAAAAACGGTTTAACGGTAAAAATGGGGTTGGTTGTTTTTTTGACCTGTGGTCAACGTCTTTTTTTTGTGTATAGCACCCCGATTTTTTCGCATTCAAATTTGGTCCCCTAATCGTGCGATGGCCACTACGCTGGTCGTTCGATTTTTTCGTCGTGACTAACTGAAAGCTCGCACAAAAATGACATGGGTCGTCTTTATTTAAATAAGGGTGCTTTTTCGTACCATCGAAAGATGACTGTGCGTTTTTGTCGGACAAATAGTAACACGTTGGGGTGAGGTCGTTGCAAAATAATTATGAAACCATTGAGAAAAACGATCTGATTTGCATAAGTTCGTGAGAAAAAAAAGTAGCCAAGTTTCAAAGCCTACTTAATATTCACTTATGGTCGTTAGCAGTACATGCCAAAAACGGCTATTAGTTTAAAATACGTTTATTAAAATAAAAAATCGATTACGGTTACGTCGAGCGTAATTTTTTAAAACCTAAAACGTAATTTGTCTAAATTTATCACGCCGATTTTCCCAAAGCGGTGCGCTCCGTTTCTCTTTTTCTCGCACGCATAAACGGCCTCAAAAAGGTCATTGATTGATTATGTCACGGGAAGCAAAGAATTTATATAAAAATCAAAATACAATGTACAATTAAAAAGGCTAATCGATTCCTAATTTACCGGCAACGATCAGGAATTGTTCGTTACTATATAATTCATTGCCTAATTAATTTAAACGACTAAATCTAGTAGACCGCGATTTTGAAATGTCCACGGCCTACTTGAATTTGCGTTTTAATTGCTTTGAGGTAAAAAGCCGGTTTTTTTCCGGTGTTAACGCACCACAATCTCTAAGATGACCTAACCTAACTTTGACGTAGGCTCGCGTAATTAAAACCGACCTACCGTAACCGAATTTGATAAGATCTCAGGCGAGGTGACGCGCGTTGAGAAAAATTTCGTAAATTCTAACCGATTTGAATTTTTTAAGTAAGTGATGGTGCCGACATAAAAAGTTAGGTTATTTTGCGTATTATAAGCGACGCTTCTACATTAATTTGGTTAAATGTCGAATTTATATTAGACTTTTGTGTACATTAAAAATTATTTTCTTCTCAGCGTGACCTAACGAAATTCCCGTTGACTCTGGTTAGAATCTTTAACTTTGACCAGTTTTTTATTGATTTTAGTAAAATTATGCAACGAAACTTAAAAACTTTCAATAAGAAACGTTAGTTTAAGTTTATGGTGAGATTTGAATAAGTTGACCTTAAATTTTTTTTGTTCATAAATTTTCTTATAAACTTTTAGTTTATCTTTAAATAATTTTTGTAAAATTTTGAATCTCATTACTTAAATACATTTTATTAAAAAAATCTTTATCAATTTAATCATTTTTAAAAGAATCAAATTAGTCAACTTTATATTGTTTGTACTACCTTTAATGATCAAGCAAATTTTGGAAGTTTTTGTAATGTTTAGTGCAGTTTTGCACTATAGTTTTAAAAAGTTGAAAAAATCACGCAACTTATTAGAGTTTCTAAAACATAAAACTTCTATTTTATCAATTTTTTGATCAACCAACACAACCTAGCTTTAATTAGTTTTTGTTACTTTTACTTACAATTTATTCTGTAAGTTAAAAAATGTCGATAATAGAAAAACACAAACCCAACTTCTAACTCAACATCAAACTTTAGTTTTATTACTTTTGTAATCAACCAGCAAAACTTAGTGTTAAACAGTTTCTGTAACTTTTAAAACGAAAACACTGATTGAAATTTTAAACCAAAATGGTTTGACCTTAAGACTTTACCATTTTTCTGATCAACCAGCATAATCTAATCTAATCAGTTTCAATTATAGTTTGCATTTTACCTTAAAAAGGTTTATATTAGAAACATAAAAACCTGCGTTAAGTAGAATCAAATGACTCAATCTTAAACTTGGGTTTTGTAACTTTAAAGATCAACCAACACAACCTAATTCTAGCCAGTTTTAGTTAGTTTGCATCATGCTTTAGAAAATTATATTAGAAACACACAAACCTAAGTGAAATAGAATTAAATGAATCAACTTTGATCTTTGGTATTGATCAACCAGCAGAACTTAATTCTAACCATTTATAGTTACGGTTTGCATCATACCTTAAAAAAGTTTTCTATTAAAAACATACAAACCTAAGTTAGAGATCATTTCACGACTAAAGAACCATGAGGTGCGCGTCGGATAAATTCGGAATTTGACGATCATGCGAAATAAATTCTAACTAAAAATATCTGCTGCAAACAATATTAACTGTAATTGTTTATCTTTAATTTAACTAAAAAATGAGTGCATACAAGACGATGAATATAATATAAAAATATAAAACACAAAGATGAAAAAGAGTTTGTAACAAGTGGTATAAATGTGAACACTTCAAACGCCGTATGAAAAGTGCAAGCGTTTTTTGGTTAGCTAGTGTATTGACATTCGGAACAAAATTGGTTTCTGCGCAACGGTTTTTTAGTCTTGAAATGAACTCTAAGTAGAAATCAATCCTTGAACTTTTGGTTTTGTAACTGCTTTAATCAACCAGCACAACCTAGTTATAACCAGTATTAGTTACAATTTGCATCATACTTTGAAACTGAAAAATTTTTATATTAGAAACACACTAACCTTAATTAGGTATAACTAAATGATTGCATTTTGGTTTTGTAACTGTTTTGATCAACCAACCAACCCAACCTAATTCTAACCAGTTTTAATTAAAATTTGCATTATATCTTAAAACTACTTTATAATAAAAACACATAAACCTAAGTTAGATATAGTTAAATGATTCAACTTTAAAATTTGGTGTTGTAACTTATTTGATCAACCAGCACAACCTAACATTAATTAGTACTTATAAGTTGTAGATGCATATTATACTATAACTAAAAAAGATTTCATAATAAAAACACAAATGCAAGTTGTAGAAATAAATAACTTTTAATTAACTACCACTAACTAGCGTAACCTAAGTAGAACCAGTATTTGTTAAATTTTGAGCTAAGTTTACAAACATTCTTAATTTAAACACACATAAACCTAAGTTGAAAATCTAGATTCTAATACCATAACTAAAAAAAACCTGTAATAAAAGGTATACGCATAAAATTAAATGACTTAACATTAAACTTTGGTTTTGTTACTTTTTTGATCAACCAGCACAGCCTAATTCTAACCAGTTTTAGTTACAGTTTGCATCATACCTTAAAAAATTATATTAGAAACACACAAACCTAGGTGAAATAGAATTAAATAAATCAACTTTGATCTTTAGTATTGATCAACCAGTAAAACTTAATTCTAACCAGTTTTAGTTACAATTTGCATATAATATTTTATAATAAAAACACACAAGCGTAAGTTAAATAGACTTAAATGATTCAATTTTTATTTTGGTGTTGAAACTTCTTTGATCAACCGGCACAACCTAACATTAATCAGTACTTATAAGTTGTAAATGCATATTGAACTAAAACTAAAAAAAATCTCTTAATAGAAACACAAATGCAAGTTGTAGAAATAAATCACTTTTACGTAACCTAAGTTGAACCAGTATTTGTTAAATTTTAAGCTAAGTTCACAAACATTCTTAATTTAAACACACATAAAGTTGAAAGTTTAGATTCTAATACAGTAACTAAAAAGATTTCTGTAATAAAAAGTATACGCATCAAACTAAATGACTGAACTAAAAATATTGGTTTTGTAAGTTTAAAGATCAACCAGCACAACCTAATTATAACTAGTTTTAGTTAAAGTTTACATCATGCCTTAAAAAATTATATTAGAAACACACAAACCTAAGTGAAATAGAATTAAATGAATCAACTTTGATCTTTGGTATTGATCAACCAGTAGAACTTAATTCTAGCCAGTTTTAGTTACGGTTTGCATCTTAAAAAAGTTTTCTATTAGCAACACACAAATCTAAGTTAAGTAAACGTAAATGATTAAACTTTGAACTTTGGTTTTGTAACTGTTTTGATCAACCAGCACAACCTAGTTCTAACCAGTTTTAGTTACAGTTATAGTTTACATCATACCTAACGTAACCTAATGTAACAGCAATAATTCTAAATTTTGATAAAACCATGAGATGTAAGTAAACATTCTATGTAACAATAGGTGTAGGTACTAATTTTAAAAAAAAGCTTTCGGTTTTGGTTTTGGTTTTGGTGTTTTCTCTAATCAACCAACCTAACATACGTTTCTGTAAACTTTAATTAAATATGCATTATATCTTAATTAAAATAAAATTAAAAGTATATTTTCAAATTATATAACCTTATCTTTTTATTTGGTAATTCTGCTGATCAACCAACCTAAAAAAAACTTTTTGAATAAATTGTTTTTGCACTAAAACCTAACTATTTATTTTAAAAACGTAATAACGTAAAGTTTAAATTACATGACCTAACCTAAAACTGTAATTTAATAATATTACTAATCAACCAATATTACCTAGCTTTTAAATTTTTTAAATGTTAATTTTCATTATAGCTATAAACTATAAAAAATCATAATAAAAACATATTAGCTTAGATTTAATCTTTTATTTAGTAACTTTGTTGACCAACAGACCTAATCTCACTTTGAATAGATTTTCTAAACGTTAATAAAAATATGCAATATAACTAAAAAAATCTTTTGTAACCAAAACTGTAAGTTTTTGTTTTTTTTTAATTTTTTATAATAAAAACGTACTAAATCATATATCTTTAGACTTTTAATTAGAAATTTTACTAATCAACCGTGGTAATCTAGCTTTAACCAGTTTCTACTAAAATATTTATCACTTTTAAGCATTTTCTATAACAGAGGCAATATAACTAAACATTTAAATAATATGGCTTGACCTTAAAACTTTTATTTAGAACTTGAAGAAATCAACCAACATCGTTTGATCTATACAATAACTATATTAAAATTATGCAGTTTAAGTTAAAAATCTTCTACATAAAAGAAACTAATTAAAATCTTTAAAGTGATTAAGTGAGCTACAATTAAATTATTTAGTACTTTTGCTGATCAACAGTCACAACCTAGCTTTTTTAGTTTTAGTAGAATTATGCTTTATATCTTTAAAAAAATGCAAACAAAGGCAGACTAAATAGTTAAAAAAGTATGAATTTAAATTGTTGAAGTGATTAAGTCAACTAAACTTGTTTTAGTACTTTTGCTGATCAACCGCTATAACCTAGCTTTAATATAAATTTTTATACTTTTTAGTACCGTTTTGCATCATATCTTTAAATTTGTTATCTAATAATAACGCGCTAAATAAAGGTTTTAATTATATAATCAAACTTTAAATTTTATCCATTCTAACCTAGCTTTAAACTTGTTTGTTTTAGTTAAATGTTAAACAGTAACCGACTAAGCTGAGTTTTCAAATAAAATTACCTAATCGTAAATTTGTATTTTGATTTGATAGTATGTTGACCAACCGACCTAGACTAAAAAAATCAATTCCAAGTTTTTGTATTTTATTCAGTTTTACGTGCAACAAGTTGATCTAACCTAATTTTTAATTTGATGCAAACCTATTTTTATAAAGCGTTGCGTCATTCACTTACACGACCTAACGCAACTCGATTGTCAATTGAGACGTAATCTTCTCTGTTTTTATTTGGTAACTTTGCTGATCAACCAACCTAAAAAGACTTTTTAAATCATTTTTTTAAACTTGCACTACAACCATACTATTTATTTTAAAAACGTAATAACGTTTTAAATTATATGACCTAACCTAAAACTTTGATTTAGTAATATTGCTAATCAACCAATAGAACCTTTTTCTAAATGTTAATTTTTATTTATAACTTAAAAAAATTATAATAACAACATATTAGCTTAGCTTTAAATTTGTATTTAGTAATTTTGCTGATCAACAGACCTAACCTCACTTGGATAAGTTTTTCTAAACGGTAATAAAAATATGCACCATAACTTAAAAAATCTTCTATAACCAAAACTGTAAATTTTTGTTTTATTTTACATTATAATCGATAATTTTTTTATAACAAGAACGTACTAAACTAAGTATTAAAATCATATAAATTCTTACACTTTTAATTAGAACTTTTACTGATCAACCATGATCATCTACCTTTAACCAGTTTCTATTAAAATACTCATCACTGTTTAAACATTTCCTATAACAAAGGCACATATAACTAAACATTTAAATAATATGACTAGACCTTAAAACTTTTATTTAGTACTTTTGCTGATCAACCATCAAAACCTAGCTTTAACCATTTTGTTTTTAATTTTAGTGGAATTATGCTTCATATCTTGAAGAAAATGCAAACAAAGGAGACTAAATAGTTAAAAAAGTATTAATTTAAATTGTTAAAGTGATCATGTTAACTAAATTTGTTTTCGTACTTTTGCTGATCAACCGGCATAACCTAGCTTTAACATCAGTTTTTATATTTTTTTAGTACCGTTTGCATCGTATCTTTAAAGTTGTTATCTAATAATAACGCGCTGAATAAAGGTTTTAAATTATATAACCAAACTTTAATTTTTATCCTTCCCAACTTAGCTTTAAACGTGTTTGTTTTAGCTGTTAAACAATAACCGCCTAAGATAAGTTTTCAAATAGAATGACTTAACTAGTATTTGATAGTTTGTTGACCAACCGACCTAACCTAGCTTTAAAAAAATCATGCAACAAGTAGATCTAACCTAATTTTCAATTCGATGCAAACCTATTTTAGTAAGGCGTTGCGTCATTCATTTACACGACCTAACGCAACTCGATTGTTAATTGCGACGTAATCTCAATAAAACTTTGCATTCGCGTGTTAAAATTGGTTGCATTTTTTATCGATTGATAACGCGTCCCAATTAACCACTAAGATGGTTTTTTCAAAGCCTACTTCAACGCAAACATTTGTCAAAGCTTATCAAATTATATAATTTATCTTTTTATTTGGTAAGTTTGCTGATCAACCAACCTAAAAAAACTTTTTGAATAAACTTTTTTTTAAGTTTTGCACTACAACGATACTATTTATTTTAAAAACGTAATAACGTTTTAAATTATATGATCTAACCTAAAACTTTGATTTAATAATATTGCTAATCAACCAATACAACCTTTTTCGAAATGTTAATTTTCGTTACAACTTAAAAAAAGTATAATAAAAATAGCTTTAAATTTTTATTTAGTAATTTTGCTGATCAACAGACCTAACCTCACTTTGAATAGTGTTTCTAAACATTAATAAAAATATGCACCTTAACTTAAAAAATCTTCTATAACCAAAACTGTAAATTTTTGTCATCATAATAGATAAGTTTTTTTTATAAAAAGAACGTACTAAACTGAGTAATAAAATCATATACATCCCCACACTTTGAATTAGAACTTTCCTGATCAACCGCGATAATCTAGCTTTAACCAATTTCTATTAAAGTACTCATCGCTTTTTAAACATTTCCTATAACGAAGGCACATAGAACTAAACATTTAAATAATATGACCACCTTTAAACTTTTATTTAGTACTTTTGCTGATCAACCATCAAAACCTAGCTTTTGTTTATTAATTTAAAAGGAGACTAATTAGTTAAACAATTATTAATTTAAATTGGTAAAGTGATCAAGTCAATTAAATTTATTTTAGCACTTTTTATAGATCAACCGGCATAACCTAGCTTTAATATCAATTTTTATACTTTTTAGTACGATTTCTTCTTCTTCAGTTCTTTAATAATAACGCGCTGAATGAAGGTTTTAAATTATATGACCAAACATTAAATTTTATCTATTCTAACCTAGCTTTAAACTTGTTTGCTTTAGTTAAATGATGAATAGTAAACGACTAAGCTAAGTTTTCAAATAAAATGACCTAACCCTAAACTTATATTTGATAGTTTGTTGACCAAGCGGCCTAATCTAGCTTTAAAAAAAATTATTGTAAGCTTTCGTATTTAATTCAGTTTTACGTGCAACAAGTTGATCTAACCTAATTTTGAATTCGATGCAAACCTATTTTATTAAGGCGTTGCGTCATTCATTTACACGACCTAACGCAACTCGATTGTCAATTGCGACGTAATCTCAATAAAAATTTGCATTCGCGTGTTAAAATTGGTTGCATTTTTTATCGGTCGATAACGCGTCCCAATTTACCACTAAAATGATTTTTTCACGGCCTACTTCCCGCAAATATTTGTCGCAGCCTAGTGAACAAAAAATTTTTAATTTTTTTAGCGATAGGGGGTGCCTGGGAAGGATACGCGGTTGTTAAATAACCAAATAATAAATAAATAAAATTCGTGGTAGTGAATTTTGTTATGAACTCATAATTACGTATGGGTATTTACATTTCAAGGTCTGAAATTACTACGTACCAACGTAATAAAAAGAACAAGATTTTTTAACGCTCGCGCGTAATTACACTTTCGGGAAGCGATAATTAAAATTTGGAATAAGGAAATTAACGTGCAGCCAGAGAATGATTTTTTTCGTCCGTTGTATTTGTCTAATAAGTTTTTTTTCTTCTTTAATAAACAAGGCGAACAGCTTCCTCTGCAGCCTCGCTACCAACAAATCTAAAGCAATTCTAGGCTTTCATTAAGGTGTAGCGGAGTGGATATTTTGTCTTGTATTTTTTTGTTGCCTTAGGGCTTTTCTATCCACCTGGCTCAAACAAGAACGTTGGTTGGACTACCTACTACCTGTAGTTATACATTTTTCGTTCACTTCAACATGTAGATTTATTGATTTAAAGTCTTCCTGTGTTTTGTACTTTTAAACGCGTCTTTCTAATTAATTCCAGTATCAAAATTTTGCGTTTAAGTACGCCGGTGTGGCATCCACGGCAAATTTGATTTTAACGAATTAAAAACCAAATTCCAGTTGACTGGATTCGAATCACGGTTTTCACAAATTCCGACTATCAACGTCTTCGATCCTTCAATCTAACCAGTTTGGTGCAACTTCCGCTTAACGCCAACTTGATTTATTGCAATTAAACAACTGCCAACTAACGTAATAACTATTTTTGTTTACAACTAAGCTTACTTCGATTAAATCGGATAGTTTAAAACTTTGAACTTATTATATGTTAATTATCTATGGTCATTTGTTTACGTGACAAATAATAAATTCAAGTTGTGGTTTGAAACAAAAAATCCTAACTTATTAGTTTAGGTCAAACACTTTTTAGTAGGTACTTTATTGCCACCTTGACTTAGAATTTTGCAACTTTAATTAAATGACTACTAAACTCACAATACCAAGCTAAATCACCTTATTATTAAAATTTTCACAAATATTTGAATCTAATCCACTTGATTGTAAAGATGTACAAATTCTATACGGAAACGTATAAGTTAGTTTAAGTCAACAACAACAAAAAATAAAACAATTTTAAACGATTACTGCAAAATAACTATAATAAAATTAGGTTAAATCACTGATTAATTAAATTAACGCTGATGACTGTTGCACATTCATAATACATACTTTAATAAAACATTTCAAACAAGTATTGACGCCGTAATCAAACTCGCGCAACCAAAGTCAACATAAAACTTTTTAGCTTAAACCATTGCTTTTGTTGAAAAACTGACAAACCAAACTCAAAATCAAACACTGGACTTCACATCAAAAAGTGTGATTAAGTTGATCTTTAAGTTTGGTTGTTAACTAAAATTGCCTAATTTTCTGTACAAATTGACAATAAAATTAAATCATAAATTAATTGGTTTAGTAAAAATGTTTTACCACAAGGAAGATTCTTTTTAAAACTGACTAACTCTAAATATTTTCAACTTAACCTGAAAACCATTTTAAGTTAAATTTGTCACAATTAAACTCATACAGAAAGGTTTAAACACAACGAATTCAATTAGCTTAGGCGAGGTTAAGTTTGAATAACATTAACAAAGAAAATAAAAATAAGTTAACTTAAAGTTCTAAGAATGCTGCAACCTAGGTATTCTTAAATTTTATGTAAAATTAGTTGATTCGATCAGTTTATGCTATACAAACACGAAACTTTAAAAGTTAAGTTAGGTTTACGTTACGTTAGTCTTGGTAACATTTTAAGGTTTGCTTAGGTTTGTAACTGTTTACAACTAGTAATCTTATGGTATCTCTATTTTTTCATAATTTAAGTAGGCTATATATTTGCACTAAGTTTGCGTGTTTCTAGAATGAGGTCGTCAGCTTTGTGACGTCACATCAGATTATCTTCTGTTGGTATTGATTATTTTTGTTACTGACAGAAAGCTTTGTTAGAGCGGTAAACCACAACAAGGAGCTTAAAGTTTGTTAATTCTTCTAACGTAAGTTAATCCAATTTTCACTATACAACCTGATCTGATTTTTAATTATCTTGTTTTGAGTTCTAGTTATATAATGTAGGTTTAACTGTAATAAGTTAACTTAACTTAACCTTTTATAAACTTAGCTTTGAAAATATAACCGCTTAACTGCAAACAGTTGAGAAGTGATTTTTATGAAAAAATAACCTTAGATCAAAAGAATGACAAACTTTAAAGTATATTCATTTAATTTTGTCAGTAAAATATTAAAATAGTTGATCTAAGGTGGCTATGCGCAAAGTTGTTTTTTTTCACGACCAACTCGATGAAATCAAATACACGTATTCTTGCAACACTAAAACGCTTTTTTTCTCAAATGTTTTCGGAATCGCTGACACGGTTTTATAATTTTCACGTAATAGCGTTATTCTTTTTTTACCTCCTTTACAAATTACATAATGACCTTGCATATTACCTCAATTTTCAATTGAAATCGATTTCAATAACTTTTTTTCAACTAACCGTTACAACAATTTTCAAATGCAAGACCACAAATATTTTTATTTAATAGCGACCTTATACGTGTCTCATTATAATTGGTTGCGATCGAAAAAAACAAGTGAATTAGAGTGAAAAACAGTGGCAGTCGTTCGACGTAATAACGAACAATCGAACGGCCCACAAAAAAAGTGTTAATAGCCTATAAATATTGTCGAATGACTTTTTGTGCGTAAACCACTTAGAAAACCCATGTTTACTACGACTAAAAAAAATTTTTTTGGCACGCTTAGGTGTGTTCATTCACAAAAAATTTGTTATCTTTGCATTGTTTCACTTTTACTTTCTTAAAGGAATTTCGAAACGCACAGCATATGTTTCCACTAACCCACCCTCAATCTCAGATATGTTTACATTTATTTTTTATCCCGAATATACCAGCCACATGGGGTACAATCGCCCAAGTAAATTAACAACTTGCTTAGAGAACTACTAGACTAGATGCCTTCGAAAAATCGCAAAAATCTATTTAGAGAAGTCGTAGAAAAGTAGGCGATGGACGTTAAATGCGGATTTTTCGCGGCAGGTCGTGACGTAAACGCACACCCAAAACAAAGGAATATCTGGGCGATCACACCGTGTAGACCGTGTGAACTTGTCTAGCATAGACTAGCCTAGGTTAGGTCATATGTTGAGCGAGTAAGGGTGGATTTGGGAAATAAGTTTTGATGACACTAATACAAACAAATCCTCAGAAAGTGAAATTATTTACATATTACATTTTTTTATGCTTTCATTTAAACACAGGTGGCTGCGTCCGTCGACGATTCCTTTTTAACGTCCGAGCAAAACAAATTATAATCTCGTCGATGGAAAAAAATCGTCGATCGAAACTTATTTCGATGTCCAAGATCAAAACACCAGATTTAATTTAGGGGGTAAAAATTCAAGGGCACTCAAATTACCCCATTTTCTTTCCTTTTTTAAACGCCCACATCTGGTATCGAACTGTGATTTTTTTCGGTCATAAAATGTGTGTAATAAATCAGGCGGCTTTTCGAAATTTCGCCGTTTCCTTATTTTACTTTTGACGTTAAAAATGCAACTAGTAGGTTGTGAAACCACTATTACGATGTCTGACGGTGCATAATTACTCGCATGTAAATTTTGGACCGATTATTATCAATGTAAGGTCAGAGTACCCGTAAATTTAGTGTGCTAAGACTTTTTTAAAAACTAGAAAGAATGACGAAGTCTCTAAAGTACTTTTTATTAAAAGCAGGCTGTGAAACAAATGCTTGTTTTGTAAAATCAGCCTACTGCGATAAAGTGGTCCTACAAAATCCGACTTATCTTAATTGCTGTTCTGAAAGCAATCGCTTGTCCAATTACTTATACACTTGTAAAATCAGCCTGCTACAACGTTCGCGAAATCTATCGTTTCTTAATAATTGTACCAGGTTATGAATAAAAGTAAAACAAAAGTCACAACAATTTCTAATACTTCTCGGAGAAATAATTCCTAGTATTTAAATCAATTTACTACAATGTCATTATCCATGAAATTTTAGTCTAATAATGGCAAGCAGCAAATCAATGCATTGTACTACTAGAACTACGATAATTACACTAAAAATACCTTACTTATTCAGAATTTTCAGAAGTCCCTTTTGACAAACGTTAGTTCAGATGTTTATCGATACTAATCCTTGGTTATTAAAATTACTGTACTACGATAATTTTCATTATTCTACCATTAAATCGAATTAGACTTCACAAACTTGTTACGATAATCATGCAAACAAAATTTGACAAAACTGTCAGTTCTTTGTAAATTCAACCTACTACGATAATCGCATTCGAACTTTTTAAACAACAAATGAATGGTTTCTTAAATTAATCTACTACGAAAATTCCGTACAAAAACTCTTACTGTTCTATCAGTTACCTGATTGACGTTTTCGTCATACGTAATTATACAATTTGCTACGATAATCGCGTTAAAAAATTCAATATGACAAAAGTGTCGATTGTTAATGCTCGCTTTGTAAAACCAGGCTACTACGATAATCGCATCCGTACTTAAACTTTATTGAACTTGTTAAACAAATGAACAGTTTCTTAAATCAGCCTACTACGATAATTTTATGAATTAACCTAAATAATTTTTCTCTTATTACGTAATTACAAAATTATGCAGCTATAAAAATTCAATTTTGACAAAACTATCAACTATTAATGCCATTTTTGTAGAATTAACCTACTACGATAATCCCATCCGTAGTTAAACTTTCTTAAACTTGTTGAACCGCAATTGAGCGGATTGTTAAATCAGTCTAAAAAATTCTCACCGTTCTATCAAGTAACCTAACTGTAAAATTAAGCAACTACGATAATGCAGTTATAAAAAAATAAGAAAACCTTAATAAGTCCATCGGTCCTTAAATAAAAGTACTCTTAACGTGTATAAACTATTTAGGACTGCTCAAATAACTAGACAAATTCGTAAATCAATTTACTACGATAATTGGACTAAGACTTATTCGCCAGTCGCAAAAAATAATCACCTGATTAGACTTAGAGCTTCTTGAGCTCATCCGGAATTTGCGAAATACAATTTAATTTTTTAATCGTTAATCTTTATCGGTAAATACCTGGTTTGTAAAATCACAGTACTACTTCTTTGGTACTACAAAAATCGTCATTGTTTTATCAGTAAATTTAATTAAACTAAATATCTACATTTTAGTACAAATTTTTATCTATGCATGTTAAAGTACCTACCTATGTAGAAACCAACGGTGAAACAAATGCTTGCTTAGTCAAGTTTGTCTACTACGATAATTTAAAAAATCGACATTGTTCTATCTATAAATCTAATCGAACTTCTCGTGTTAGATAACTATAAAGTTGGCCAATTCGCTTAAAGCTTCTTAGACTTCTTGAATAACAAATGCAAGATTAACCTACTACAATAAGGTCAGTTAAACTTCTCAATCACTAGTACAGATCATTATCGTAGTAATATTAAAAGCTGCTACAAGAAAGCGTCAAAATATATAATTTTTTGAATTGATCTAAGATGTTCTATAAGATTTTGAATAAAAATAAACATAAGACATCAAACTTTTTATGCATGAATTTTCTGAACAAAATTATGAATTTGGATTAAATTGGAGACTGATACAGTTGCCTAATTTTTACCTTTTGCCTATACTACCTAATTGTTAAACAGCAACGCATAAAATTGACTGCAAAAAAACTCCAAACTGTAGTTTTAAAAATATTTTTATGTCCGCCTGTTTGTCTTTCTAAATCCATTTGACAAAAAAGACGTTAAATCTTAATAAACTGTGTTTACGTACTTTTTGAAAAAAATATTTTGTACATTTTTGATCGTTGCAAACCATGACCTACACTGTTTTTTATTTTTACGATATAAAACAAGTTGATAAGAGAAAATTTTGTAACTGATAAAAAAAGCGCAAAGAAGAAACTAAAAATCGAGAGGGCTGTGACCGGAAAACAAACGTAACAAAAGAAAGTCAACGCCTACTAAGATAGATGAATAAATAAAAGAGAATTATGCATTTGTACCACGGCATCATCCCTTTAGGTTAACAAGGACAATATTTATACAAAATAAAATTAGGGTACGTCTTTCAGATTGAAATTTTTTGGCAAACTAAGATCTCGATCGTTCGCCACCCTTTTTCGCCCATTGTATTCGAAAAAATCTCACCTGATATAAAGACGTTATTTTACAATTTAAGTATCGATAAGTGGCTCTATCCCCCTTTTTTTTAATACATTGAGCGACTAACCTATATTTGAATTGATTCGAAACCTCAATCGGCACACGACTTTTTCTTTCGATTAGTAAGGGGGTTCCTCAATACAGTCAACCCCAATGAATATTAATAACAAAAAATATGGTGCAATGCCCACGACACAAATACTTCGACAGAGCGGTGGCGGAGACGAAAAAAATTTAAATCTATTTTACGTCGAAACAACGCGGTGGCGCATCCGTCTTCGTCTAGCGATTTGAGGTTAAGTTCAATGTGAATGTGATGGGAGATTTATTCGAGCCAAACAAGCATTTTATTGAACTCGAGATCTGATTATTAGGTAAGATCAGGTAGAAGGTGTTTTTTAAAGAACCCAAAAAAAAGTCGCAGGTAAAAAATCGTAAACCCGCTTGACCTCTACTTCTATGAGAAAAAAATCTCATCTTAAGACATTTGGACGAAAGTGAAACGGTTGCTTTTTATATTTATGTTTCTACGCACACTTTTTTTCCTCCTATTGCGCCCAGTTCATCTTTGACCTAATTTAACGATCGCAAAAAAAAGTTAAAAAAACACAGTAGGCCGTGACATTTAAATTTTGTTTTTTTTTCTTGCGGAAAATGTTAAATGACTTGCAGGTTACGTAAAAACGTAAGAAAAAAACTGCAAATGAAAAAGTACCCACCGCTTACTACGATCTAATAATTAATGCAATCAAGTAGGCGAACTTTGATTCAGTCACCTCGCGCAACATGCGGCTTTCCGTATACGAAAGTTATTGGAGAAAATTGAAATAAATGGACTTCCACTATATGTTAGCAAACAAAATATAGAATTACAGAAGTACTAAATCAGTCTTTTGCAATTATTTTAAAAAGCGCGAGTAGTAGAGAACTAAGATTCAAATTAATTATTTAAAACGTTTAAGAATATTTGTACTTTAAAGTTAAGTAAGTCCTAAACAAAACTTCCACCTACCCAAATACTAAAAGGGAATTTATTATTTGCGTGAATATAAACAAACAAATTTTTAATTACTAAATTTTCTCACTTAACTTAAATTTTTAAAAACTTTCAATTTTGAGTAAGCTTTAAAATAAACAAAAAACTGATTTGCTCTAAAAAACCTAGATTTTTAGTATAGAGCTGATAGATTTAAAAAACCGGAAAAGTCAAGTAAGTCTGAAACAAGACTTTATACCTAGTATTTAAACTTAAAAATTAGAAAATGTCTACAAACAAGTTTTCTCAGCTTGTAAAAAGATTGAAAAACTGAGAAATTACTTATGCATAATTAGAATTCTAAAACTTGAAGTGTCAAAAATTTATGGTATAACTAAGCAGCAAATAAAACAAAAACAATGCAGTAATGAAACAAACAATCCTGTCTGATTAAAAATACGAGTAGGCTGTGAAACAAAAAAATCCTAGATTAATGGTAACGCGTTTTATAACATTCGTTGTACGTCAATAATCCCAATCAGACTAATAGACATCAACTCAGTCAGAAAAGAGACTTGCAAAAACTTGGTTTTATTTAATATTGTAGACTAGATCAGAAGTCTATTAGTAAAATAAAAAATGTGGCCTTCCTCCCAAGTAGTTTCATGTTTTTGTTTAAGCACTCAACAAAGGAAACATTGACGTTGCTTGATTTCATATTGCAATTTTTTTATTGTTTCAATAACAAACTTACGATTAAAGTAAGCTGTGTAAAACAAAATCTGCCAACTGGGATTTACAAATTATTTTGCCCATCTGCGTTAACCATAGTAAGCGTTACTTATTTTTAAAGGCATTGCACAATGTCTATTTTTAGTAAAACTTTTAAATAACGGCAATGAATTATTTAGTACCAACTTAAGATATTAAGCATTTTAAAGAAACATATTGATATAAAATTTCGTTTGTTGTTAAAATCAAGGTTATGATCATTAATATTATATTGCGGGGGGGTATTGAGGGGAACCGATGGCAAAACCGCGAAGGGGACGACGTGCGAGGGGGCCGGAGTATTAAGTACAATTGAAATTAATTCCTTCTTCACACGTCAAGTTAATATTTTGAAAGTTTTAACAGCGTACATGGACACACGTTAGAGAATTAAATTAAAATCGTTTTCTATCAAAGTTCATGGTCGATTTCGAACAGGTGTGGGTCGTGTATCTATAACAATAATGAATGGTTGTACCTGAGACACGGTGAGGGATGCTTCCCAACGCACATTTTCCCATAAGACGCAGATTTTTTAAAAATATCTCATTTCAAGCAACACAAAAAATCGTTTTTTCGTGTTAAACAGGAAACAGGAAGCGATACTTACTTGTGGGCACATCTTGCATTGATATTTACGCGGTTGCGGACCGCCGTTTTGCATGCCGCCCATCTTAGTTGCGTTAATGGGTTGGGGCACCACCAGTAAAGCGGGGCTCGAACCAGCCACCCCCGGACTAGAACTACTCGACGTCGAACGACCGCTCGTATACAATCCCGGTGTACCCATGTGATGATCCTCCATCCCTAAAAAAACTATATAATTATAAATGCGGCTCGAAGGACCAACTTAATAAAAAACATACGTGTGAACAATTACGTAACGAATATTTAATTTTAGCAAAGTGCAAACGTTAATTATTTTTTATAATATAAATTATTTATTATCTCGCAAAAATATCTAAGCTAGCCAATAAAATAATTATAATTGCTTTGTGCAACTCCAAGGACGAGACGAAATTAAAAACAACGGATTAACGAGTCGTAAAGCATCTCATTTGCACGAAATATCTACAAAAACAAGAAAAATGCATTTGCATGACATACTATGATAACCGAATTAACATCTAAAATAACCCGTACCAAAGTATGTCCTTTTGTTGAAAGATAAAATCAAAAACTTATATAATAACGTAAGTCACTAAATAAAAAAAAATATTTAATTCAATTCTATTTATGTTATTGATGGATCTTAAATTTAAGTTTTAAAGTTTGGCATCTTTTGCATTAATAAACTCACACATTAATTACAAAATTAAATATAAGAATGTAATTACTTTAATGCAGTTTTTATTAGTAAGTCTTAAGTTAGACTCGGTTTTGTTAAAAAAACTTTTTAGACTTCACGCTAATGAATCTAAAAAATTTATTTATTTAATGCGGTTTCGCTTGAATTGTAAATCTTTAATTACTACTCAGTTTTGTTAAAATTTTGAGTTTTGAACTTCACACTTTTTTTTAATTAAAAAAGTTGAATTCGAAAGATTTATTTAATTTAAAGTGGTTTGATTTGAATTGTAAGTCCTAAATTACACTTCATGTTGTTAAAATTTTAAGTTTTGAGACCTTGCAACTAACTTTTCTTATTAAATCCCAATGAAAAATGTAAAAACCGAGAAAAAAAGGTCAACAAAACCATAAAACCAAATTACACTTTCTTTTTGTAAAAATTTTGAGTTTTGAGACCTTACAACATATAAACCAAATTTTTCTTACTAAAAAATTGAATCTAAAAAACTTATTCAATGTAATATAGATTAGTTTGAATTATAAATTTTGAACTACTCATCGTGTTTTCTAAAAATTTGAATTTTGAGACTTTACAATTATAAACGTAATGTTTCTAACTAAAAAATTGTATCCAAAAAGATTTATTATAATGTGGATTGTTTTAAAGTGTAGGTTCTAAATTACACGTCGTGTTATAATTTAGGGTTTTAGGACTGCACAACTTATAAATCAAACTTTTTAATTCAAAAAGGAAATCCAAAAGACTTATTTAACTCCATGCAATTTGTTTTTATGTCAGTTTTAAATTACACTTTGTCTTTGTAAAAATTTTGAGTTTTGAAACCTTACAACACATAAACCTAATTTTTCCTACTAAAAAATTGAATCTAAAAAAATTATTTAACTTAATGTGGACTGCTTTGAATTGTAAGTTTTAAAATATTTGTTAAAATTTTGAATTTTGATAATTCACAATTCATAAACTTAATTTTCCAAACTAAAAAATTGAATCCAAAAGTCTTATTTAACTCAATGCAGTTTGTTTTGAATTTTAAGTTCTAAATTACAGTTCGTCTTATTACAATTTGAGCTTTTGAAACTTAACAATTCATAAATATAATTTTCCAAACTAAAAAATTGAATTCAAAAAACTGATTTTACTCGATGCAGTTTGTTTTAAATTGTAAGTTCTAAATTACCTTTCGTGTTTGCTAAAATTTTGAGTTTTGAGACCTTGTTTTTTAAACTTAATATTTATAACTAAAAAATTAAATCCAACAAATTTATTTAATGTAAAGTAGATTGTTTTAAATTGTAGGTCTTAAATTACACCTCGTTTTGTTTAAAATTTGAAGCTTTGAAATTTCACAACCTATAAACCTAGCTTTTCAAAATAAAAAATTAAATCTAAAAGTCTTACTTAATAATAATAAGCTTAACTTTATTTGTTCACCTAATTGGTTTGCAAAGTGATTCATGTTTCCCCTATTTACAATTTTACCCCCTCCTTCTTTTTTATTACATTTACATTACATTCTATTTACATTTATTACATTTTATTTTTCTTCCTCTCCTTTTAGCTGTTTCCTCCTTCTCCATACTTCTTCCATCCACTCTGCTCCTTTTCCGTTTTCTTCTGAGATTTCCTCTACTTTCTTAACCTCTTCTCTTAACTCCCTGCATTCGTTTCTCATGTGTTTAAGGTCCTCCGCCTCTTCTCCACATAGTCTGCACATCTTTTCTTCCTCTTTCTTCTAGTATTTATTTCCTAACTCTTCGTTCCCACATCTGAACCTTGCTACCATTTTTTTCTTTTTGTTGCTTTTATTCCCATTAATCTTCAGATATTTTTGCACCTCTTCAGCCTTGATATTCTTATAATTTACATTATATCTGCCCTCTTTTATCTTTATGCATTTTTCCTGTCTTTCTATGCCCCTATCTCTCCTTATTACCCCTATTCTCTCTTCCCTTAATCTCACTACTTCTTCTCTCGCGTACTCGTTTTTTATATTCTTCTCTGCCATCCTGTTCGTACTTTACTTTTCCTCCCTTTATCTTTTTCCAACATACCTGTAGTATTCTGCATTCTGTTCTATCCTCAGTTCTTTCTCGTATTTTATAGACCTTTTTCCTGTCTCTTCTCTTATTTTTTTGCGTGCACTTCCTCTCTTTTACCTCTTTATACTCCTTCCACTCCCATATTTCCGCCCCACATAATGACACACATTTTATTAGTTTGTCAAACAGCTGCCTTTTTTTTACGTTCAACTCCAAACAACGTTACCCCACACTTATCCTATTAACCTGTTTCCTTTCTTCTCTCTATCCTTCAAGTGTTTTCACTCCTGCTTTATCGTGTAACCTAGGTCTGAGAATTCCTTCACTTGCTGCACTTCCTCCTCCCTCCATTTCCCCTCCTCTCTTTTTCTTTTCAACCCTCTTTTCCTTAATATCATTATTTTTGTTTTCTATGTATTTACTTCCAATTCTTTTTTTTCATGCATTTTCCAGCGTTTTCATCATCTCCTTCATCTCATTTTCCTCCTTAGCCACCAACATTATGCCATCCGCATACGCCAACGACCACACTTTCACTTTCCTTACTACTATCCCTCCTATCTGTTGTCCTCTCAGTGTCTCCTTCAAATCTCCCGTATATACTGCAAACAGGCTTGGGATTAGTGGGCATTCCTGTCTCAACCCTCTCCTTGTAACGAATTTCTCGCTCTCCTCTCCATTCACTCTCACTTTGCTCCTCATTTCTTTGTAAATTTCCTCCATTCTTTCTATTAATCTTTCATTTATATTTTTTTTTCTTCATGTATTCCCACAGTTTTTTCCTGTTCACTCTGTCAGAAGCGGCTTTTAAATCTACGAACAGTGCTGTAGCTCTCTATTCGCCAAGTGTTTCAGTATATATATATATATATGTTGTCTATCGCTCTTCTTCCTTTTCTAAATCCCGCTTGTCCGTCTGGTACCAAACTTTTTTCCTCTATTTCCTTTTGTAGTCTTCCTTGCACCACTGTCGCATATAATTTGTATGCCGTGCTTAATAATGTCACTCCTCTGAAATTTTTCACTTTATTTCTGTCTCCTTTTTTGTGTATCGGACATATTATTTCCTCTGTCCATCTCTTCGGGAATCCTTCCCCTTTCCATATTTTATTTACTATTTTCGCCATCCTTTTTACTACATTTTCTTCGCCGAATACCCAGTCTTCGCCTTGTATTCCATCGTCTCCTGCCGCCTTCCCTTTGGTTATCTTTATTGCTTCTATTACTTTGTCTTCGTTTATTCTATCTCTATCTCTTTCTTCCAGTCTTACTACTGCTTCTTTTCTTTGCCCTTCTTCTCCTTTCTGATTTTGTTCTCCTCCCCCCTCCAGCAGATTCCTAAAATATCTCTCCCATTCTTTTATTTGTATTCTCTTTGTCGTCCATTTTCTCTTCCTTTCTTTCTTTAGGTACTTCCATACATCTTCTTCCGTTTTTATTCTATTGATCTGATCCTTTTGTTTCTTTTTGTTTTCTTCCTAAAGTCTTATTTAATTCAATGCTATTTGTTTTGAATGGTAAATTCTAAATTACATTTGCTCTTGTTATAATTTGGAGTTTTTGAGACTTTACAATTCATAAACCTAATTTTCCAAACTAAAAATTTGAATACTAAAAACTTATTTATTTCTAGAGAGTTTTCTTTAAATGGAGAGTTCTAAGTTACACTTCGCCTTATTACAATTTGGAATTTGGGACCTCACGATTTATAAACCTAGTTTTCCAAACAAAAAAATTGAATCCAACAATTTTAATTAATGTAATGTAATATAGTTTGTTTTAAATTGTGGGTCTTAAATTACACCATGTTTTGTTAAAATTTGAAGCTTTGAGGCTTCACAATTCATAAACATAATTTTCCAAACTTAAAAATTGAATTCAAAAAATTTATTTAACTCGATGCAGTTTTTTTTAAATGGTAAGTCTTAAATTACACTTCGTGTTGTTAAAACTTGGAGTTTTGGGGCTTCACATCTTATAAACCAAACTTTTCAAACTAAAAAATTGAATCCAAAAGTATTATTTAACTCGATGGAATTTGTTTTGAATGGCAAATTTTAAATTAGACTTCGACTTGTGACAATTTGTAATTTTGAGACTTTTTTAAGACATTTTTAAACCTAATTTTTCTAATTAAAAAATTAAATCCAAAGAACTTATTTAACTCAATGCAATTTGGTTTGAATGGAAAATTTTAAATTAGACTTCGTCTTGTGACAATTTGTAATTTTGAGACTTCACATTTTTTAAACCTAATTTTCCTAATTAAAAAAATGAATCCAAAGAACCTATTTAACTCAATGCAGTTTGTTTTCTATAGTAAGTTCTAAATCACACTTCGTCTTGTTACAATTTGGGGTTTTGAGACTTCACAAATCATAAACCTAAATTTCTAAATTAAAAAATTTACCTTAAAAAACTTATTTAACTCCATGCAGTTTGTTTTGAATAGTAAGTTCTAAATTACACTTCGTGTTGTTAAAATTTCGAATTTTGAGGTTTCACATCTTATAAACCCAACTTTTCAAACTAAAAAATTGAATCCAAAAGTTTTATTTAAATCAGTGCAATTTGTTTCGAATGGCAAATTTTAAATTAGACATCGTGTTGTTTCACAATTTTTAAACCTAATTTTCCTAATTAAAAAATTGAATCCAAAGAACTTATTTAACTCAATGCAGTTTGTTTTCTATAGTAAGTTCTAAATCACACCTCGTCTTGTTAAAATTGAATCCAAAGAACTTATTTAATTTAATGCAATTCGTTTTAAATGGTAAGTTCTAAATTACATTTCGTCTTGTTACAATTTGGGGTTTTGAGACTTCACAAATCAGAAACCTACATTTCTAAATTAAAAAATTGAACTTAAAAAACTTATTTAACTTCATGCTGTTTGTTTTGAATGGTAAGTCTTCAATTACACTTAGTGCTTTTTTAAATTTTGAGTTTTGGGAATTTTTAATCTATTATCTCTAACGAAAAAATTGAATCGAACAGATTTATTTAATGTAAAATGGATCGTTTTAAATTGTGGGTCCTGAATTACACAAAAATTGTATTTGATTCCATGCAATTTGTTTTGAATGTTCTAAATTACACTTTTTTTGAATATTTATAAACCCAACTTTTCCAAACTAAAAAATTGTATACAAAAAATTTATTTAATAGTAAGTTATAAATTATGTACATTTGTGCTTATTAAAATTTATTTAATGTAAAATGGATTGTTTGAAATTGTGGGTCCTCGTGTTGTTAATTTTTGGAGCTTTGAAACTTAACCATTTATAAACCTAATTTTACAAACTAAAAAAATAAATCTAAAAGATTTATTTAATTTAATAAAGTTTGTTTTAATTAGTAAGGTATAAATTAGAATTTTTGTTGTTAAGATTTACGATGAAACTTCACACTTATAAACTGAATTTTTCTAACTACAAATAGAATCAAAAAAATGTATTTAATTGTTTTGAATGTTGATGTTAAAATTTGGGGTTTTGAGACTTCACACTTACAAACCTAATGTTTATAACTAAAAAAATTAACCTAAAAAAAATTATTCAATTTAATACAAATTGTTTTAAATTGTAAGTTTTAATTTACATTTTGCATTGTTAGAATTAGGTGTTTTGAAACTTCACAACTTATAAGCTTAATTTTTCTGACTAAAAAATGGTATCCAAAAGATTTATGTAATTCATTTCGGTTTGTTTTAAATTGTAAGTACTAAATTACACTTAGGTGTGGTTGGATTTTTAAGACTGCTCAATGTATAAACCTAATTTTGGTAACTAAACAATTATATCCAAAAGACTTATTTAGTTTAATGTAGTTTCCTTTGATTTACAAGTCCTAAATTACACTATTTTTTTTAATTAAGAGATGGAATCCAAAACAATTTACATTAAGACTTCAGTTAAGTCAATTACAAAAACGAAGTTCATTTTAGACTTTCTTTTAAGATCTAGAAAAATCAGTGCGTAAGTCTAAAATAAGACTGTGATTGTTCAATCTATCAAAAAACTTAAGAGGGCATCGCTACTTTCTTTGATATACAAGTAAGTAAGTCTAGGCACACTTATTGATTTTATAAGCACTGTAAGTCCGAAAACAATACGTCATCGGTTTAACGTTACAAAAGCAAGTTTTAAATAAGTTATTTTGTAACAATACTTAGAATTTAATTTAGTTTTTTTAAACTTAACTGGGCATAATCAATTTCTTTAGTTAACAAAATCAAATCAGGCTAAAGTTTCTTATGAGTTTGATAAACACTGTTAATTCCAAAATAATAAGACGCCCGTTTAAGGTCTAAAGTTTGAACTGTATTTTAATAAATAGTGGAGAATTAAATATTAAATAACAGTAAGTCCAAGTTTAAAAAAATTATATTAAAAACTATTTTAAAATCTGGTAACCTAAATATGTTTTTTTTCAGTTTTATTCGGTAGTTTTAAATTATATTTTCAGACTTCATTAGAAAATTTAAAAAAATGTTAAAACCTCACTCGTCTTGTTTTGCTTTTGTTGCGTATTTTAATATATACTAAACAGCAGTTTTTTTTTAATATGGTTAAAAAATGTATACGTAAGTCTAAAATAAGACTGCGGTTATACAAGAATTTGGTATAAAACTTGTAAAAGACCTAAAATCGTGATTGTGCATTAAGTAAACAATACATGAGTTTGCGATTAGTTTTATAAGCATTGTAAGTCTATTTTCAGACTTCGAAAACTTTGTAATTCCTAAGCTAGAAGTTCAAAATAAAATGTATTTTACAATTTTAGGAAATTATTTAATAGAAAAAGACATAAATCAAATTCAAGTTTAAGATGAACCTGCGTGTTACTAAGACCAACGTCCTTGTACTTTTTCAAACATATTTTAAACTTCTTAGCTTTGCAATTTGTTTTTATTTTTTTTTAATAGAGTGTAGCTTTAAATTGCAATAATTTAATTTTTTAACAAGACGGTGCCATCGTGCACTTGTAATGAAGAAGTTGTTTTTTAATAGTGATGAAATAAACGTTTGTAAACAGCGCGTTAGGTTAAGCTAATAAAAAAAATTAAAGTGTAATTAAAAGTGACGTAACTTCAAACGCATTTTACGAAGTACAGACCGTTGCAAAAGTTCGTTTAAGCGCGTACGTATCCTTGTAGTTAGCGTTCTAAGGTTAATTTTCTAAGCGAAGTGTACAATTTAGAATGTCTTTTTTAAATTAATTAGAATTAGCGAGCGAGTTAGAAGCACCAGTGGAAATAGAAAGGAAAAATGTTAGAATTTGGACTTTGTTTCTTTAAGCAAATTTCACGGCCAACTCCAAAAACCTGTCTAACCTCATCTGTAAAAATATTTATTAGCGTGCAATTTGCCGAGTTAACAATTATCTGTAGGTATTTGCATATACAGTAGCGTTTGAAAATATTTTTAATTAGGGTGTGCGTGTCGGGGCCAGCGAGCTCTGGGACGCGAGGGAGAGAGAGAGGACCTCGGTGCTGGAGCGAGAGGGCACAACCGCAGCTCTTGTCTTCTTAGATAAAATCGACGAATATCAATATTTGGCTAAGCTGCTTCCGTGGACGAATGCAAAAACTTTACACCTTAGCACCAAAGCCACCTGTGGATTAGTGTTGACGTCATCGCCGCATCCGCTCCCTAAAAATAGTGAGCCGAATAAATCACCTTTTAATTGATCCCACAGCAATATTTAAAAATTTAGAGGAAGACAGTTTTGATTAACCAAAAACTAAGCACCGGGCGAAGTTGTTTAGCAGGAAATTAACTTGCAAATTTTTTTTGCTCTACGAAAAACGCTGCATATGTTTTGTCTTTACTTCGCTCGCGGGGACTTTCAAATCGTGCTCCCCGCGCTCCGCGCGCGCGCCATCTAACGACGTTTTAATCTTATTTTAATTCATCGTTTTACGATATCTAACAATTTTTCCCGGGGAAAAATTTTACTCCGCACCTCGACCATCGCAATGCACGTGTACTCTTTACATTACTTTAACGGGAGGGGAGACAAAAACTATAATTAACCGAGTGAGGTAGTAATTTGTTAAAAATAATTATAAATATATGATTAGCCGTAATTATAAATGCATTAAGACAAACGCAAAAAATCGCTTATACGGGTCAATTCAAAATTAGAAAAATCCTGGTTGGCTTTGACGATGCATGTTTCATCGCCCGCTTGATTAGATCGTTAATCAATTTAGTCGAACGATTTTTGCGATGGCGCGATTAAAACAGTTATTTTTTAGAAATTTGAATTCAATTAAAATTTCAGCGCCATACGTGATCTACCCGACAATTCTTTTGAATAAAACAAGCATACACGATTGTTGTCAACTAGGAAGAACGTTTGTAAAAAAATTGATGTGATAAAATATAGAGAATCTACAAAATCAAACAAAAAGCCCGCTTAGAATAAATACAGATTGTATAAAATAACTAAAAAAAAAGAAAAGATTTACAAAATGTCGACAAAACGAATAAAAGAACCATATGCCAGAAAATCGAAGTGCATTAGCAAAATATTGCAGTATTGTCAATTTGTGTATTAAAACAATAGACAATTGGTGAAATTTTTGTTATGGTTGAAAGACAGTAATTTCTTTTATTCTTAACTTTTTCTTAAAGAGCAATAAAAATAGTAGTCACAAACCAAAAAAAAAAACACAAAACCAAGTGTATTTTAAGCCTACTTTATTCATAGTAATTTAATTTAAAATACAACACCGAAATGTAGTAAGCTATGAGCGGCATACGGAAAATTAAAAGACGTAGTACAGATGAAGTTACCAATGTACCTAAAAATAAAATTTTACAACCAGTGTATATTACCGGTGATAACGTATGGGTGTGTAAAATAGAATTTCACCAAATCAACAAACTCAGTGTCAAAAACTAATAAGAAGAATGCTGCCCTATTGGAAAAAAGCCGAAGCACAAGTAGACCCATGATGAGGTGGTTGGACCGTTGGGCTGTGACGGTACAAAGAAGCACAAAACAGAAAAAAAACAGAGAACTATGGGGAAAACCTAAATTCAATATAGGATCGAAGGTGCCTGATGATGAGTCTATGACCGATGTTTTTGTAGTCAAATAACAAATATTTATCAAAAATTCAAAAAAGTTTAAAACCAAGAGTTTCCGTTTCTACATAGTTTCTAAAAGACAAACACACAAACACAAAATGTCGTAGTGTACTATGATCAGTATCAGTTTATGTTTTATTGCTGATTTTTGTATAATAAAAAACTAATAATTAAACCACGAGCAAAAGCCACCCGAACTTTTTTGCACTTAGTTTTAACGCAATAACATTCACGGTTCTATGGTTTTTTTTACAAAATTTTTATCAAAAATTCAAAAAAGTTTAATACCAAGAATTTCTGTTTCTACATACGTTTCAAAATTACTCAAAAATGTCGTAGTGTACTATGATCAAAATAAGTTTTGTTTTATTGCTGTTTCGGTATAATAAAAAACTAATAATAAGACGATCAGTAGAAACTACCTAAATTTTTTGCACTTAATTTTAACACAATAACATTTACGATTCTATAGTTTTTTTTTTACAAAACTGTGTATATTACCGGTGATTACATACGAGTGTGAAAAATAAACTTTCACCAAAGACATCATAAAGAATCTTAGTGTGAATCAAAAAGAATGTTGTTCTATTGGAAAAAAGCCCAAGCACAAGTAGACCCATGATCAGATGGTTGGACGGTAGGGGCTGTGATGGTACAGAGAAGCACAAAACAGAAAAAAAACAGAGAACTATGAAGAAAATCTATACCCAAAATAGGATCGAAGACAGCTGATAATAAGTCTATGACCGATATCTTTTTTTTACAAAATTGTAGTGAATCAATAAAAAAACCAAAAAACCAAAACGAAAAGACTTTGTGTCTGTTTTTGAAATAAATAAATGCGCCTAAAAATAAAACTATACAACTAGTGTATGTTAGCGGTGATTACACACGGGCGTAAAAAATGGACTTTCAAAGACATCATAAACAAACTCGGTGTCAATCAAAAACTACTAAGGAGAGTGCTGCTTTATTGGAAAAAAGTCGAAGCACAATTAGACCCATACTGAAGTGGTTGACCGGTGGAGGAAGTCTATATCCAAAATAGGGTCAAAAACGGCTGATGATGGATTTATGGCCGATGCCTTTCTAGTCAAATAATTGAATGTTTAGAAATTCAAAAAAGTTTCGAACCAAGAGTTTCGATTTCTACAAAAATGTCGTAGCGTAGGTACTATGATCAAAATAAGTTTTTGTTTTATTGCTGATTTTTGTATAATAAAAAACTAACAATCAGACTATCAGCAAAAGTCACCTGAATTTTTTGCACTTAATTTTAACACAATAACATTCGCCGTTCTATAGTTTTTTTAACAAAATTGCAATGAAACAATGAAAAAAACAAAAAACCAAGAGCTTTCATGACTGTTTTTTGAATAAATTTTAAATCTTTGCAAGATAAAAAGTTGACGATCATCAAAAATCATCTAAACTTTTTTGCATTTGTTTTTTTAGCACAACAACCTTTGCAGTTCTGTTTTTCTTCATTTTTTTTTCAAAATGGCAATAAAAACAATAAAATAAAAAAGACTTAAAAAATCTAAAACCAAGAATCTCTATAACTGTTTTTGGAGTAAATTCAAAAATTACTCAAGAAAAATGTGGCAATGACCTACGATGGAAGTAGGTTTCTGTTTTATTAGCAATTTTTGTTTTGATACAATAACAATTGCAGTTCTATGCTTTTGTTTCTTTTATACAAAATGGCAATGAAAACAATAAATTAAAAAAGAGTTTTTAAAAACAATCTAAAACAAGTAGCTTCCGTGTCTGTTTTCTTAGTAAGTTGTAAGATTACACACGTAAAATGTTGTAGTAGGCTACAACCGTTTTTGTTTTATTGTCAATTTTTGTAAGGCCAAAAACCTGCAATTAAAAAAAGTCATATACGTGAGTCTATGACCGATGCATTTCTAGTCAAATAACAGATATCTATCAAAAATTCAAAAAAGTTTAATACCAAGAATTTCCGTTTCTACGTACGTTTTAAAATTACTCAAAAATGTCGTAGTGTACTACGATCAAAATAAGTTTTGTTTTATTGCTGTTTCGGTATAATAAAAAACTAATAATAAGACGATCAGCAAAAACTAACTAAATTTTTTGCACTTATTTAAACACAATAACATTTACGATTCTATAGTTTTTTTTACAAAACTGTGTATATTACCGGTGATTACATACGAGTGTGAAAAATAGACTTTCACTAAAGACATCATAAACAATCTCGGTGTCAATCAAAAAGAATGTTGTTCTATTGGAAAAAAGTCGAAGCACAAGTAGACCCATGATGAGGTGGTTGTACGGTAGGGCCGTGATGGTACAGAGAAGCACAAAACAGAAAATAACAAAGAACTATGGAAAAAACCTATATCCAAAATAGGCTCGAAGACAGCTGGTGATGAGTTTATGGCCGATGCCTTTCTAGTCAAATAACTGATATTTTTCAAAAAAGTTTAAAACCAAGAGTTTTCGTTTCTACATAAGTCTTAAAATCACACAAAAATGTCGTAGCGTACTATGATCAGAATAAGTTTTTGTTTTATTGCTGATTTTTGTATAATAAAAAACTAATAATCAGACGATCAGCAAAAGCCACCTGAATCTTTTGCACTTAATTTTACCACAATAACATTCGCAGTTCTAAATATTTTTTTTTGCAATAAAACAGCGAAAAAAAAACAAAAACCTAAAACCAAGAGGCTTCGTGTCAGTTTTTGAAATAAACTCTAAAATGTAGTAAGCTATAAGCGCCATACGAAAAAATAAAAGACGTAATGCAGATGAGGTTACTAATATACCTAAAAGTAAAACTATACAACCAGTGTATATTACAGGCGATTACATACGAGTGTGAAAAATAGACTTTCACGAAAGACATCATAAACAATATCGGTGTCAATCAAAAACCAATAAAAAGAGTGTTGTTCTATCGGAAAAAAGCCCAAGCACAAGTAGACCCATGATCAGATGGTTGGACGGTAGGGCTGTGATGGTACAGAGAAACACAAAACAGAAAAAAAAGAGAACTATGCAGAAAACCTATATCCAAAATAAAATCGAAGACAGCTGATAATAAGTCTATGACCGATATCTTTTTTTTTGCAAAATTGTAGTGAATCAATATAAAAAACAAAAAACGAAAACGAAAAGACTTTGTGTCTGTTTTTAAAATAAATAAATGCGTCTAAAAATAAAACTATACAACCAGTGTATATTAGCGGTGATTACACACGGGCGTAAAAAATGGACTTTCAAAGACATCATAAACGAACTCGGTGTCAATCAAAAACTACTAAGAAGAGTGCTGGTTTATTGGAAAAAAGTCAAAGCACAAGTAGACCCATAATGAAGTGGTTGGTTAGTCTATATCCAAAATAGGGTTGAAAACGGCTGATGATGGATTTATGGCCGATGCCTTTCTAGTCAAATAACTGTATGTTTAGAAATTCAAAAAAGTTTCGAACCAAGAGTTTCGATTTCTACAAAAATGTCGTAGCGTAGGTACTATGATCAAAATAAGTTTTTGTTTTATTGCTGATTTTTGTATAATAAAAATGTAACAATCAGACTATCAGTAAAAGTCACCTGAATTTTTTGCACTTAATTTTAACACAATAACATTCGCCGTTCTATAGGTTTTTTAACAAAATTGCAATGAAACAATGAAAAAAAAAAAAGAAAAAGCAAGAGCTTTCATGTCTGTTTTTTGAATAAATTTTAAATCTTTGCAAGATAAAAAGTTGACGATCATCAAAAACCATCTAAACTTTTTTGCATTTGTTTTTTTAGCACAACAACCTTTGCAGTTCTGTTTTTCTTCATTTTTTTTTCAAAATGGCAATAAAAACAATAAAATAAAAAATACTTAAAAAATCTAAAACCAAGAGTCTCTATAACCGTTTTTGGAGTAAATTTAAAAATTACTCAAGAAAAACGTGGCAATGAGCTATGACGGAAGTAGGTTTCTGTTTTATTGGCAATTTTTGTACGGTAACAAAAAGACGATCACCAAAAGGCATTTAAACTTTTTGTTTTGATACAATAACAATTGCAGTTCTATGCTTTGTTTCTTTTATACAAAATGGCAATGAAAACAATAAATTAAGAAAGAATTTAAAAAAAAAATCTAAAACAAGTAGCTTCCGTGTCTGTTTTCTTAATAAGTTGTAAGATTACACACGTAAAATGTTGTATATAACTGATATTTTTCAAAAATTCAAAAAAGTTTAAAACCAAAAGTTTTCGTTTCTACATAAGTCTTAAAATCACACAAAAATGTCGTAGTGTACTATGATTAGAATAAGTTTTTGTTTTATTGCTGAGTTTTTTTATAAAACTAATAATAATACGATAAGCAAAAGCTACCTGAAAAAAGGACTTTCAAAAACATCATAAACAACCTCGGTGTCAATCAAAAACCAGTAAGGAGAGTAAGGAGAGGATTTATGGCCGATGCCTTTCTAGTCAAACAATTAAATGTTTAGAAATTCAAAAAAATTTCGAACCAAAAGTTTCGATTTCTACAAAAATGTCGTAGCGTAGGTACTATGATCAAAATAAGTTTTTGTTTTATTGCTGATTTTTGTATAATAAAAAACTAATAATCAGACGATCAGCAAAAGCCACCTGAATCTTTTGCACTTAATTTTACCACAATAAGATTCTCGGTTCTATATATTTTTTTAACAAAATTGTAATCAAACAGTGAAAAAACAAACAAAAACCTAAAACCAAGACGCTTCGTGTCAGTTTTGAAATAAATTCTAAAATGTAGTAAGCTATGAGCGCCATACGGAAAATTAAAAGACGTAATGCAGATGAGGTTACTAATATACCTAAAAGTAAAACTATACAACCAGTGTATATTCACATACGAGTGTGAAAAATAGACTTTCACCAGAGACATCATAAACAATATCGGTGTCAATCAAAAACCAATAAAAAGAGTGTTGTTCCATTGGACAAAAGCCCAAGCACAAATAGACCCATGATGAGATGGTTGGACGGTAGGGCTGTGATGGTACAGAGAAGCATAAAACAGAGAACTATGGAGAATACCTATAGCCAAAATAGGATCGAAGACAGCTGATAATAAGTCTATGACCGATATTTTTTTATACAAAATTGTAGTGAATCAATAAAAAAACAAAAAACCAAAACGAAAAGACTTTATGTCTGTTTTTGAAATAAATAAATGCGCCTAAAAATAAAACTATACAACCAGTGTATATTAGCGGTGATTACACACGGGCGTAAAAAATGGACTTTCAAAGACATCATAAACGAACTCGGTGTCAATCAAAAACTACTAAAGAGAGTGCTGCTTTATTGGAAAAAAGTCGAAGCACAAGTAGACCCATAATGAAGTGGTTGACCGGTGGAGGAAGTCTATATTCAAAATAGGGTCGAAAACGGCTGATGATGGATTTATGGCCGATGCCTTTCTAGTCAAACAATTAAATGTTTAGAAATTCAAAAAAATTTCGAACCAAAAGTTTCGATTTCTACAAAAATGTCGTAGCGTAGGTACTATGATCAAAATAAGTTTTTGTTTTATTGCTGATTTTTGTATAATAAAAATGTAACAATCAGACTATCAGTAAAAGTCACCTGAATTTTTTGCACTTAATTTTAACACAATAACATTCACCGTTCTATAGTTTTTTTTAACAAAATTGCAATGAAACAATTAAAAAAACAAAAAACCAAGAGCTTTCATGACTGTTTTTTGAATAAATTTTAAATGTTTGCAAGATAAAAAGTTGACGATCATCAAAAACCATCTAAACTTTTTTGAATTTGTTTTTTTAGCACAACAACCTTTGCAGTTCTGTTTTTCTTCATTTTTTTTCAAAATGGCAATAAAAACAATAAAATACAAAATACTTAAAAAATCTAAAACCAAGAGTCTCTATAACTGTTTTTGGAGTAAATTCAAAAATTACTCAAGAAAAATGTGGCAATGGGCTACGACGGAAGTAGGTTTCTGTTTTATTGGCAATTTTTGTACGGTAACAAAAAGACTCACCAAAAGGCATTTAAACTTTTTGTTTTGATACAATAACAATTGCGGTTCTATGTTTTTTTTATACAAAATGACAATGAAAACAATAAATTAAGAAAGAATTTTAAAAGCAATCTAAAACAAGTAGCTTCCGTGTCTGTTTTCTTAATAAGTTGTAAGATTACACACGTAAAATGTTGTAGTAGGCTACAATCGTTTTTGTTTTATTGTCAATTTTTGTATGGCAAAAAACTGACAATCAGCAAAAGTGATATAGGTTTGATTGCACTAAGCCTTAACAGAATAACGTAGGTATGCGGTTTCGTATTATTTTATATAACAGAGTTACAAATTATAAATAAATAATTAAAACTACGCCTAACTCTAAAATTACAATATCAAAAAAATTTTTTTTTGGTACTTTGGTTTTTTGAATGACAAATTCTAGAAGCATTTGATTTTGTTGTTAAGTAAATAAGTTTTCTTGATATGTAGATGTACTGAACTATAGTCACCTAGCCAGCAGAATGCAAAATACTTTTAACAAGTGTTTTTGTAACTTAAAAAAATAGTAGGTTTTACCTGTACGATTCCCAAAGGTTAAAATACATACAAACAACGTTTTGTTCACAATAGTTGGATATGGATAATAAAATTTAAAAAAAACAATCTAAACGTGTGAATGACCACCGCTAATTTGATTCATTACATAGCTGATTACGTGAATAAACAATACAATAATTAATAAAGTAATTAATCGGTCGATTACTAAATCAAACTTCATTATTGTCTAAAAATTGATTTTTCCACACTAAGAATTTTTTTATTTTAGATTTGACATATTTTTTTTAATTAAAATTAAATTATCTAGAACTAAAGTTTAAAAAGTTAGCCAAGATAAACCGTTTGCTATTTTAAATCTTTGGAATTTCAGAAATTTGTCGTAAAAAAAGAACACCCCAATATGACAATTAACTATGGTTACTTTTACTTTAACCAAAGTTTAACTAAACCTAGATTATCTTAAAACAAGATTTTACAACTTAGGTAGATTTTGTTGTAATTAGCAATTATTGAGAAGTTACGAATCAATCAATAAAGTAAGTTTAGGAATAAATAATTACTGCAATGTCCCTTGCGATTAAAGAAAAGGAAACAAAAAAGTTAGACTGGATCTAAGACACTTTAAATACATACATGTTTCGTTTTCATAAAAGACTATTGTTAAATAAAGCTTTTGAGAAAATAAAAATTAACAAAAACAATAAAGCTTTAAAAACGATTTTTTTTGTTTTTGTAATTAATTATAGTCTTAGAAATTACTAAGAAATAAAAATCTAGAACATGATTGAAGTTAAGATAAATTTAAGATAAAAAACAACGCTAACTGCAATTATGTTTTATTTAAAAAAATTAACGAAAGTCTGTAGAAAAGGCGTAGGATTAACGATTAATCGCTTTTTGTAGATGGCGCTACCGCTGGCTTCGCACCACGTCCCACCAATTGGCGGGCGCTGGCTCGCGAGTAACAAAAGAAAATTACCTTTCTGCATGTGATGTTGATTTTCATTCATTTTCGACTCATATCCTTGCTTGTTCATGCCCATGGAGGTCCTCGTCCAATTAGGATAATCGTCTTTGCCGTGTTGTCCGCATTGCTGTAACAAAACGTATTAATAAATAAACGAAAAAAATTCAATTTCACAACAATTTTTTCCAAACGTATCAGATTCTGTAAATAATGAAAATTTCCATAATAGTAAAAAAAAAATTCTCAACATATTTTTCCCAGGTTAAAGAAAAGTGGGGGTAAGCGTTGTCTGGTTTTCATGGCAACGGCAAGGTCGTGGCCTCACCCCTAAAACTACCCCCAGACGAAGTTCAGCTGTCTTAGTTATTATCGATATTGTACAATTTTTTCTGTCAAATTTTTGGTTTATGATTAAAATGGCACAGCGTAGGTCGATTTCAACCAGTCACTTTCGACGTCTCGTAAATCCAAAAATGCATTTTTCACGGTTCAACCCCAACGTCAAGTTCATTGCGCAACTAATTAATTAATTAATTCGCAGAATAACGGTTCGACACAAGTAGGCCATGAAAGGAAGTTTCAGACGCGGGGGCTAAAATTAACCTACAGAAAAAAATATTACAGTCAACCTGGTTTGAGAGGATTTATACACATTTTTCCTTGTTCGTTTCTTTTCTTAATTACATTGTCACTTTCAATCTCTGACGAACCATTTGGCTTACTTGATTTTTATTAGGAGAGGAAATTGAAAGTATTTTCCTTTATTATACTTTACGTTTATTACGTCAAAGCGAGCACCGCCAACTCGACGAATTATTTTAAATTAGAAACTTTAAAAAAAAATAATTTTAGCTAACGACAATTTTATCGATTTCCGAGAAGCTGACTTTGTCTGCTGCGAATCTGTTTGCAATTTTGTCGACTTGAAATGTTTGATTAGTTTGCGTAACCTAACTTAATATTCGACACTTTCAACCTAGGTTTGTTTTTTAAATAAAACTTTTTGGTTTTGTTGTTCAGTGTTTTGGATTTTTTAATCTAAATTACAGCAAGAGAAAATAAATCAAAAACTCAAACCTAACAAAAATTTTGCTTTAATTGATCTTAACAAAAATTCTTAGCAAACATTTGTACATTTGTACATTTAAAAGAAAGTCTATACTTCAAAATATGCCAAAAACATTACTGTACGCGTTTTTCAAGTTAAAACTTCAATTTACCAAATTACCAAAAACACCTACTTTAACTAAACCTTAATCTGCAACTAACATTTAAAAAAATCAAATCCATTAAGCTCGGTAATCTAAAAAAAATTATTGTAACTTAACTGCTTACGTTTTTAAACCTAAGTTAACCAAAATTTAGAAAAACAGTTCAACCTAAAATGCAAACTAACTCAAAATTTGAATTTTACTCAATATTTTTCAAGACGATAAAAATCCATCTTAAGGTTTCTAAACGTACCCTAGTTAGATACTCGTTTTTAAACCTAATTACGTTAAAACATGTTTCAGTTCCAAAGTACGTCAATAAATTCAACTAACATTTGAATTTGACTCAACTTAACCATATACTTACAACATTTAAAAAAAAGCTAAAATCAAAGAAACGAGACCTAAGATTAGAATTAAAAACCAAGCTTAACACTAAATAACAACAGACACAAAGATTTAACACAAAGTTTAACCTAAAATACAAAGCAACCTAAAATCAAAACTTAACTTAACTAACAGAAGCATAACTTTGACTTTTTGAAACTTAATCAGTGCAATCTGACTTATACCAAATCTCACTTAACTTAATTAAATTAAATAAATAAAATTACACAATGAGTGAATGATGATAATTAAAACTTGTCTTCGTTGCGTTGAGACAATATAACCTTAAACTAACCTTCTTCTATTTTTTTAGCTTTACTTTCCCCTAAACAATTTTCAGTATTTAAGCCGACTTAACAAATTCAATTTTTAAATTAAACTAGCAATAACTTATTTTTGCAAGTCAATTAATACTGTTACCTAAAACGATATCAAAACTTAGCTTTTTAAAAAAACCCAACTTAGAATTCATAACCGAAAACTACAAAACATAACTTTAAAAGCGAATGTTTAAGCTCCAACCTATAAACTTTATACATTAACCTAACCTACACCTAAATTTTACGTATCCAAATTGTTTTTAAATTTTATTGTATCTTAACTTAACCTATCTTTAAACCTAACATAATACGTTTAAGTTTTTTTTATCAGAAACATTAATTTACGCTTCTTGCAAACGAATTGACTTTTTTTTTCGTTTATAACCTAACTTTTGTATCGGATTTATTAATAATAACAAAACAAATTGAATTTACGCGTCAGTCAAAAAAATTCTTATACGGATTCAATCAGCGAAACGTCAAGTTTCGAAATTGCGAACAAATCGACTAATCATCGCAGTTTATGAAAATTTGTGACTTTTTTTTTGCTTCGTTTTTCATTTGTTTCCTACCGTTTTCAATAATGCTCAAGGTAACGACTTTTACGTTTTTTTTTTGGTGCACGACACAAAATTACCTTTTGTTTGTAGTTAACAGTTTGTTTTGAATTAATTATTTTGTTATTAACGGTTGTTGATAAAAATTAATTGCCAAGGAAATTTAGTTAGCCGTATTAGCGTTTTTGTCGGTGTAGTGATTGTCTTGTTAAAAGAGGCATATTTTTTTCGACTTTTAAGATCTAATTGCATTTGTAATTGGTTATTTTTTTTTAGCCAAAAACTAATTTCGAGCTAGATTTTTCTCCAATTAATTATAAGAAGTGGCAATTAAAAGCGTAATTGCTACTATTTGAAAGTGGCTGCGGGGCCCACTTCGCTTTGTTTAAGCGTTGTTTCGGTTAATGCGATAATTGGATAATCGAATATTATTTAAAAAAAATACGATGGCGTAGTCAAATGGTGCAATTTCTAGAGTACAGCGTAAAAAAACAACATATGTTCGTGTTTTACTAGTTGGCCATGCAAATGTTCGTTTGTTTTTAGACGCGTCATCGTCTCGAAATGAAGTAGTAGCAATTTTCTAAGCGAAAACGAAAACGTTGCGTAATGCACCAGGGTCCCCGATATTACCAAAAATTCTTTGGTCGCTCACGTCTGTCTGTGGCACATTATAAAATCCACATGTGTTCACATGTTAATGACGCCACAAAAATACGAAGGAAAAAAAGCTTCGAGTTATTTTCGAGAGGGCTTAAATGATATTTTCTTAGGGCGTTAGTTTTCTACAATTTCAAGGTCATGGACTAATGCGGAAATCGCAGCGGGTTGAGAATAAAAAAAAAACAAAATGTAAAAGTGAGTGGACTGGTAAGCCGAAGAACCTGTTTCATTTCCTGTAGATAACAGTAAACACTTTGACAAATTTTAATTTTTCAAATTCTGCAAATTTTAAATTAATTGGTTAACTCAGAAGTTTGATTAAGTGTACATTAATGTACCTTTAACTTATTACTTTAACCAAAACCGGTTACATCGGTTGCACAATTAATGCCGTTAAGTTAAAAAACTGTAACCGGCTAATACCAAAAAAAGTGCAAAAGTTTTAAACAACACCGCTTAATTCGGTTACAAATTTAAATACCAATTAGTTAACAATTGACAAACCCAAACTGACCTATTTTTAAGTATTAAACTTTCTGTTGTTTTTAATTGCGTAATCGTTTTGTAATTTATGAATTCGAATTAACCCATTCGGGTTTTTAAAAAATTCAGCGTACTTAATTATGTTTTATTTTAGTCAGCGCCTACTACGTCTGGAACGTTGTAGACAAGAACGACGCCGACGAAGAAGGAAAATTAATAAATTATTTGGAAAATTTCTCCGTCCCGAGTAACGAGAAAAAAAATATGAAAAAATCGATGTCCTGGTGAATAAAATTTGACGTATCGGAGGTCAGTACTAAAGTTGGACAAAGAGACATAATATGAAAATCAATATTGTTAGACAGAGAGGTGTAGCGGGAGAAGGGAAAATCTTAACACGCAAGCGCTTTTTATGCACCACGAAAAACTAAATTTTCCCCAATGCATTTTTTCCGTGGAAATCTAAGATTGCGTCGATAACATTTTTATTAGCCCCGCTCATTTTTGTTTTTTTGTTTTTTTGAGGTCGGAACACAACCCCCCTCGATAATACAATAAAGACAAAAAAGCTCACACTCGAGTGACTTCGAAAGGCAGAAAATGGTTGTAAAGACATTGTAAAAACCAAAACACGTTTAGAATATGATAATATACCGATTATGTAAATATAATCCTTTTACTAGCGCCTCTTTTTGCAGGGGTGCCGACCCCCTTTATTCTTTAGATTAAAATGCCTTTGGCTCTTACCTACTTCAATCTTAATCTTTTATTTGCATTTGCGCCTAATTTCTCATTTTTTTATGCCTAATTTACATTTTCGGGATAAGCAGGCCGTGGGCTGCTTTTGTTTTTTTTTCATGTATAGCTGGATTACTTCTCAAAACTTATTTCTGCTTCGTTCAAATTAGTTCAATCGTCTAAATCAACTAACCCGCAATGATTATTTTTTTCCTAATGATTTTTTCATCGTTTTTCTATCAATGTATCGATATTTTTGTTAAAATCAAAGTAGGCGGTATTTTTTGTATCAATACCACTTAATTCTATTTATCTAAACAGTAGCATGCATATAAGTTTCTAAAAACCAACTGTGTTGTAATTAAAAAACGACTTAATTTATTTTTTAACACAATTTCTTAATCGCAAAAATAACTTTTAACGAGCGCTGTTTTTTGCTTTTGCATTTTTTAAATGCGAACTGGTTTGTATGCTTTTTTTACCACCTTGAATTTTTGTTTATTTTGCATAGATAACCAGATCGTTCTATAACTGTCGAGTTTTTTAAATTATAGTTTGAATTTACACTTTTTCTAAATTAAGAAAAAAAGAGGCGTGGTCAACTGAATAAATTGTTTAAAAAAATTTTTTTAATTTTATTCAAGTTGCATACTTCCTGAGGCTCAAAAAACAAAACAAATTCGTAGCCACATTTAACAAGTACTAAAAACACAAAACATTGTTTTTTCTTTTGTTTTGTTTTTTTTTGTTGATTCTAATAGCTTTCGTTATTTTTTTATTAAGAGGGTTTTGCATCGTTTTTACTTTTGTTTAAAAAAAAACATACGAAAACTAATGCATAGCCACCTTGACGACGTTTGTTTTTTGTTACAATAAAATTATATTATTTGTATAGCATGACTAACTAGATTATTCCGTAAGTTATTTTCAAATTTTTTGTTGTGATATCGACATTTTGAAAAAAGTGGTTGCCCCAATTTATTCTAATATAAAATTACTTCTATTTGTATTGTATTTAAATTTTATTTACCGGTTGTTATTTTTTAACTTTTTAGTTTTTGTTAATTTTTGTATTTATTACACTCCATGTTTTGGTTTTGTTTTTTCATTTTATAGACCCCTCAATTTATTCGTTCTTTTTATTTGATTGCATTTTTTTGTGCAAAAACATTTGTTTGTAGACTTTTATGTAACTTATAGTTTAATTATAAAACTCAAATGAACTATCATCATTTTATTTGTTTTTTTTTTAATTTATTTCTTTTTATCTTCAGAATTTATTTTTTTTTGCCTTTCATTTTTGTTTATTTAGGCTATGATATTTTTAATAGATTATTTGTTAACAATGTTAACAACTTTTTTAATTCTTGGATTAAAATTTATTTCCCTGTTTCTTAATTAAAGAAAATATAAACTGACCGGTTCTTTTATTGCTTCCAATTTTTAAAAAAAAATGTTTTTTTATACTAATTGATAATTGCGTAGTTTGTGTTTGTTAATCTACAAATTAAATTTTTTTAATGCATCCCTTTTTAATTTTTGTTTTTACTTACATTTAATTTTTACTTTTGTATCTGAAACGAATCTTAGGTTTTACGTTTATTTTAAATACAAAAATTCGGTAATGTCTTTGTTGTTTAAAATATTTATTACCTGAATAAAAACAATTTAGCAATTTTTTGACTAAACAATTATGTAATTTATTTTAAACTTGTTTATACTGAAAATTTACTAAATTGGATTTTGTTTTTAATATTTTTTTTTAATTTATAGAAATAAATGTAAAACATAATAAAATTTTTAGTTTTTTTTGTTGTACGCCAAAATCATTATATATTTTATAAATTCTTACTTTATTGCATCTTTTGTTTTTGGTCAGTAATATTTCAATATTATAAATTACAAAAAAAACGTTTTTGTAAAAAAAATGAGTTTTTAATTAATTTTTATACAAATTGGAATTGAAATTAAACTAAGTAAGTTTTGTTTATTTTAAGTAGGTTTTTGCAACATTTGCAAAAAATCCAGTTAATAAAAATTGGAAAAAAAGTGATGTTTAATTGTGCTGTTTTAAACATAAAATAAACAAAAACCATATACTAATTTGTTCAAGTTTTGTCATCAATAAAACTAATAAAAACGCAATTTTTTAAATACTAAACATTTATTAGAATTTTTTTTAATGAAAACAAAAAAAGTTGCAGAGTACTTAACATAACATAAATGAAATTAGAAATAATTGAATCTAACTAATAAAAAATTTCAAAATAAAAATAAACTAAAATCAGAAACCACTTCGTTTAAATTTGATTATCAAAAACTTAAATTAAAACAAAAATAAGTCACAGATTTGATCGATCTATACTTATAATAAAACCCTAAACCATAAAAAAACTGAAAGTTTAGAAACGGTGTGGTCTTTGATTACTTGTTCCCTTTAATTAACAAAAATGCTAAAACCAAAAATTATTTTTTATCAAAAGAACTAATAACATTACAAAAATTAATTAAAAATGACTTATTTACTTAGTTCAAAAAAAAAAAAACAAAAAAACAATGAGATTTTTAAAATTACTCCAAAAAAATGATTTAAAAATTCCCTCTCTTATTTTTTTAAATTAAAACAAAAGCAACAGACTACTTCACCTTTGAAACAGTTAAAAATTTAATTTTAAATAATAACTTTTTAATTAATTCTTAAAAACAAAAAAAATAGAAAGAGTTTTTAAAGCTACATGAAAAAACCGTTGTTACATTTTTTTTAAGTATACCTAAAACTAAAAAAATGGTAACAATAACAAATTTAAGAATTTAGAATAAAGAAAACCTGAAACTAATTTTAATTAATTTTTGTTGTATAAGAAAAATTAATAAAACAAAAAAATTATAGAGTTAAAAAAAGAGTCCTCCACAAAAAACAAAAACCATATTTTATTGAATTACATCAAAGAAACTAAAAAACAGCCATCTTTATTAAGTGTAGGTAATTTTATTGTATTTTTTTTAAATTAAGATGTCTGTGATTTTTATTTAGTTTAATAATACAATTTCGTACAAGTTCGTAACGATCTAAATTCAAACTTGTTTTTCCGTTTGGATGTGAAATGAAAAACAATTCAACTTTAATCAATGTCTTATTATGATAAAATCACATTTTTGCTCAATTTTTTTGGTTTAATTTGTAAATAAACCTGTCTGTCACATATTTGGCTCGTAGATTTCAAAAACACAGATACATAGTTTAAAAACTTAATTTTTTTAATGTTTACATCTAGAACAGTCTACAAAAAAAAATTGAACAAGGTAACTGAACAAAAACGTTTATCGATTGTTTTTTCTTTGCTTGCGGATCAAGTGCGCCGCGTCGGTTTTTGTTTTTTGTCGTTAAAAATGTACGCAGGTGCCCGCGACAAAAAATTAAGAAAAACGTTGCGCGTACCGGAAACGCAAGAAAAAAACCAACAATAAATGCAAAATAGCTACCTAATTTTTTTGGTCATAATCTTGCATAAAAAATCCCCGAAGGGTTGAAACCGCATCGAGAGAAAAACTTTTTAACGTATACGGATTTTTTTTCCATGTCCCTTTTTCACACACGTCTTTTGCATACGTTAGTGTGTGCATCCCATATATTTAAAGGCTTAATGAATATACCCATAATCCGTCTTTTATTTCTGAGTGCGTTCAAAAGGAAGGGTTAAGTACAAGTGTAATTACCTATGCGATGTTTTCTTCCCCATTTTTTTCGATCTCCTCAACCCTTAAGAATTTTTTTCGAAATTAACGAGTGTTAATGCTTTTATTTTTTATGCAAAAGGTTGCGTATGAGATAAAAGGTAAAGACTAAAGGTGCATCTGCATATGTAAAAAAGGTATAAGGGACTATGGTATGCAAATAGCGACGTGACAAAAATGGCTATTAACAAATAGACAAATGGAAGATAGATGATTTGAATCGTCGTGAGAACCGCTGCGGGTTTGGAGATGAAAAAAAATTAAGGGGGTAGGTTTTTGTTTAGAGTTTTACGTATGTAAATTGAATGACGGTTGATTTACCTCTTGGTTCCAGGACATGTAGTGCGACACCGCCGGGTCCATGTGCTCGGCCATGACGCTCATCCAGTGGACTAAGCCTTGAGCGCCTTGTCCTCCGACGCCTCCACCTTGAGGACCAGCAGGATTGCCACCTGTTTGAGTGCCGTCCCAGCCGAAAGCCTTCTGCAAATTAAAAGAAAAATTATGAGCGAGTGTCTTTTCACCTAAAATATCTTAACTTAAGTACCTGCTCGAATTCTCTATCTTTGTGAAACAGCATATTTTTGTAAATATTATTCTTATCGTCATTATTCGACGATTGTAAAACGGCCTTAGCAAGTAATGTTTTGTAAAACTGAGCTGGTAACAACAACTGATTGTTGTTGTAAGCATCGAGCTTGTTGGCGAAGCTGTTAGTTTTATAAACACTGCTGATGATGTTATTAGTCGCACTTTCATTGTTATTGTGGTTCGTCGTCGCGAACGAGGAATCACTCGAATCGGAACTGTCCGAGATAGTCTCTTGCATAACTCTTAGAGCCGTCATCGTTGAGGTTAAATTAACACTCTATGAAATCACTATTGAGCAATTTAGGAACTTTAAGTTACAAAGATTAAAAGGCATCGTAGTTTGTTGTTTTTATTTTTTGGTCCTTATTCCGAAGGAAGAAGGCTCTGGAGAGTCTATCTCTGTTGCGCTCTTTACCCCCTCCACCATTTAAGACACGGGAAAGCACTTAATTTAGTCGTATGTATGAGATGGTTAATTAGCGCGTTCGTCAAGAATGAAGTTGAAGCGAATCGCGCATATCTACAGGGAAGTAGTCAGCCGGAAGACACGGCGGACGAAGAGCTAAGAAGCGCATAGATGCACTTAGTACACGGGTTTACCGCAGACTGAGAAGACGGCGCCACCAGAACTGGGTTACTGAAATAAGAAAAAGAAGTGCACCGAGGAAAAAATGCTAAAAAAATGTATGTACATACACGCGGAAGACAGTATAGAGCGCAAGAAAGTTTAATATTGATTGGATATTTCGTCATGGTGCAAGCGAGTGCAGCTAAACTTCCGGTTTTTTAAGACGCGCAACACTCTCCCCTTCCTTATCTAATCATAGTTGCATCGACGCCGCGGCAATTAAAAGCGTTTTCACTTTCTTTGGTGCAGTTGGCGGTGATTAGGAGAGTTTCCACGGATAAGTTGTTTGAAAAGACGTAGAAAAAAAAAATTACCCGGCGTTTTTTGATCGTGCGCGATGCATTTTTACAGCCGCTGTTCCCTCACCCCGATACCCAATAAATACACCTTCCAATATTTTTCTAGACTTCCTGTCGCGGTCTTCTGCAACGTCTAAAATAAGTTTTGATCGCTTGTCCCGACGGTCTTTTTTTTGCGTGTGGCCGCCCACGCACGGAAAATGCGTGTGGCCGCCCACGCACGGAAAATGCGTGTGCACCGAGCCGGGAACGCGAAGAAAAAGGACAGGGCAAAAAAATCGATAATAGCGGCTAGACTTTGAGCAGACGAGTACAAAATAAAAGAGACGGGTAGATAGATTATCTTAAGACGCGAGCAAGACAACGCGCCGCGTATTTATATCACGGCTATTACGATAACAACAATAATAATAATGACAACCCCGTCGCGCCGCCACCGCCGCGATCTGCTCCCCGTCCGAATTCGACAAAAACTCATTTGGGAGACCCCGTTTTATACACCGACCAAAAAAAAATAAGAAACTGTTATTTTAACAAATAGAAAAACAGCATTTTTCATAATCCAAACGTCCAAGCGTGCCGCGTCGATGTTTCGGCGTCGCACGCTGCGTTTTGCGTTGAGTATTAAATTGGACGTTTTTCTCGTTCGAGCGCGTTGTTGTTTTTTCATTTTTTAGTGTGTTTTCTTTGAAAACACGAATAGATGGCACTAAAGGTCTGCTGTGTTCACACAGGCGCTAAAATTTTAGGACGTAAAAGAGAATACTTGATGAATTTCGTTTTAATTTCGACGGAAAAAAAATTCTGGTCTAAAGTTGCCGTGGATGTCGATAGAAAAGGGCGTGGTTTTTTGTACTTTTGCGACGCGCCTCGTACGTGTCACAACTAAAACAAACGTTTTCTTCATATTTTTATCACGAGTTTAGTTTTTAATTCTTAGTTTTTTCACCAACTTTCGTTGTATTTACGTCAGTGATTTGTAATTGATTACCATAAAATTTATTTATAAGAAATAAAGCGTCTATTTCTTTTACTCCTTTTTTGAACATACATATTTGTTTTTGTAATACGTCAAAATTGTTAATATTTTTTAAATTGTTTTCAATTCTTTTTCGTTCTGGCATTTCTAAAAATATTTGGCTAAAAACTCTTTTCTTTCTATTTGTTTCTCTTTAATTGTTTATTACCTTTTTTTGTTACATTATGTTCTTCAATTTCGTTTGATTTTATTTACCTCGTCATCTTTTTTGTATCAAAATTTTCAAATCGATAAGAAGAATTCGTTGTTTCTGTTTCTTCATTTTTCATCATCTATTTTAGGTATTTCGACCTTGGATCGTATTTTTATAAACAAAACTGTAATTGATAGCGTTTACGTTTTATTCAATATGTTTCTTCAATTATTTACCTTACCTTTAGTTTATGTATCAAAATTTTCAAATCGATAAAAAAATTGTTATGCTAGCTTCATCTTTTTCTTATTTTTGATTTATCAAAAATGAAGTGTGATTAGTTTTTTTTATAAATAAAATTATTATTTACATTTACATTTTTTTCACTTTCTTTTCTTCGTTTTTTTAATTTTTATTAAGTTTAATTTATTTTTTTATTTTTTTGACGGTTTTGAGTTAACATATTTAAATCGATTAAAAAACATCGTTATTGTCTTATTATTTTCTATGTTTAATTTTAGGTTTATCAAAACGTAACTTTTTTATCGATCAAAAAATTGCTGTTTTTGTTTTTTTTTAAATTTTTATTTCACATTTTTTAAAAGCAAACTTTTCTACCTTTTTATAATAATTACTGTAGTTAAAAGAATCGATATTTTCTTCTTATCTTCTTTTTCTCCGTTTTGTTATCAAAGTTTTAAAATTGGGTATTGTTTGTTTTTACGGAAAACTTCAATTATTCTTCAAACAAAGTTTTTTTTTCTTTATTTTACTTTTTTTATGTTTTTTAAAACCAATGCATTCGTTTCAAAAACTTCAGTAATCGTAGTTTCTTGTTTTTTGTCTTTCTTCAATTTCTTCACTTTTAAATCAAGTTTGAATGCTTGATTTTATTTACTACGCCCAGATTTATTAGATTTTTTACCAAAGGGTTCACCTAAATCAAATACCAATATTGATTTAAAGAAATTAACAAAATATTCCGTTTTAAGTTTTGCCAAACACTTTAAACCAGAACAAAAAAATATTTTACCTCTTTTCTTTTTTTAATTTTTTTAGTTTAAGTTTTTTAAAAAAAACTGTATTTTTTGTAACAATAAAATTTGTTTAATTTGACAAAATTGTAGACGAAGACAATTTGGTTTTCTTCTCAATTTTTTTTTCATTCTTTATTGGTTATACTTTCTCATCGTTTATCTCTACTTTAAACTTTTGATTTTATCTCTTAAGTCAATTTTGTACCAAAACTATTAAATCGATAAATAAAAAGTTTCTTATTTCGTTTCTAAATTTTGTTTTCCATGATTTTTTTCTTCAAATTTCAAATACAACTTAAAAAACACAATGTGTTTCTCAAATATAGATAATCGATTAAAAAAACGTTTTCTGTTTCTTTTTTTTCTTCAATGTCTTTGATTTTTATTTAAAGTTTAAATGTTTGATTTTATTTCGTGTAAAATTTCTATTAAAAAAAAACAAAAACCGACGCTCTCGTTTTCTTTATTCTTCATTATTATTTTTTATAAACTTATATTCGTAATCAACATTATAATTTTTTTTTACTATTAATAATTTGTTATTACTTTCTGTTTGTTTTTTCTTTGCTTAACTAAAAGTATTGTTTGTTGGCATTTGCAGACTGATTGAGTTACAATTACAACCACTTGTTGGCGAAGAATTGAATAGGTTTTGCACCCAAATGCACGGCCAACTCGTGTCTTTCGTAGAACGGTAATCGTTGAGCTCATTGCTCTGTCATTAAACAAATTCCTAATCGATAACGGGCGAAAAAAAATTACATTGTGCGAGACAGGTATAAATTTGGATCGAACTTTGAACTCGAAGTAATGCGTTAGTTATTGAGACACTCGACGCAATAAGTATTGATTAATACCTTACTTTACATACAGATAATATTTATAACAACCTGTTGTATGCCTTGTCTACAAGCGCAAGCTGGCGCTAATTAACCACCGCAAGTCGTTATCGATTAATCGTTAATTGATCGGTTACTTAGAACATCTGCAATTTTTGGCGGCATAGTTGGCGTTGACAAAAAAATCGGTCAATGCCAACTTTGCCGTGTTCTTGGTGTCGCTTGGAAAAACAGTGCGATGCACTAAAGGCGGGTCTACATTAAGCGACAAATTAACAATGCACGTGTCGCTTGAACCGTAACCTCGCTTTTAGCGTGCAGCAAAAAAACAACGTGCGTTTGCGTGTGCATGTACAAACACAAAATAAAATTAAAACACGCAGTACCTTGTAAGTAACGAAAGATTCAAAGAAGTGCATTGTGTTTCCAAAAGTCCCCGAAAGACAGGGTCAAACAGACTTTAGCACAGCCACAAATTTCCAAATCACAGTACATTCCGGACAAAGTTTTATAAAAAAAAATTATTTGGTGTGCGAGCGGTTGGTCCTGGATGGTTATGTGATCATCTTCATAAAGGGCTATGGAGAAGACGACCGTGCCGCGTAAAACACTGAAGTTTTTGCTCGATTTAGGTTCACGTGCAAACACTAAGCGCGCGCACTTTTAGAACGGAGCAGAAGAATTAGATTTTCTAGGTAGGGGTCTGAAAATTTTAATGTAATGACCTATGAAAATGAATAATCACTTATGGCTAACGTGGAAAGTCGATCAGTAAAAAAATTCCATTCAACGCGTCATAGCAACAGAACTCGACGAAGAAGAGATTGCGACAAGTTTTCCACTCGATGTCCAGAAAATTACGTTAATTTAGTCAAATTGTTCAAAAAATTGATTACAGATACCCAATCCCATTTCGATATTCAATTTTTTCCATAGCCACCTACTCGTTGATAGCCCAACATATATATACACGCCACGTCTCGCCTTAAAGACGATACCTCCGAAAAAAAAATTAAAGCGGGTCTACCGAAACCCGATAGCCAAAACGAATGTTTCCAAGCCCACTTGATGCGCGTTATCACGCGTTCTCTTTGTACTGTTTCGCCGATTACGAGCACGCAAAAAAAATTAAAACTAAAATTTTTGCATTTTTTTTTAACTTCGTAAAATCCAGCTTACATTGTAGTACCTACGTCAATTTTATCGTGATCGCTTGAATTTATACAAACACAAAAACCGGTTAACCAAGTTCTAGGTCATGCCGAAGGTAACCGATTTCAATGTTTTAAATTGTTTTTCTCAAAAATAAACACTGTTATTGTTTTAATTCTATCTGTTTTAGAATATTAACCCCTTCATTAAAAATATTAAAACTGGGTACACTTAAATCGGTTACATAACGGGTTAGATTTAAATCGGTTAAATAACCGGTTTCCATAAATAAATAAATACGCTAACTAAACCTTAGGTTATTATAAATTATTTTAAAAGCATTTTTTGAACTATATTAACATTAAAATGTAACTGATTTAAATTAGAAAAAGTTAATAACCGGTTACGGTTTCAATAACACCAATTTAAAAAGAAAAAAAGCTAAATAATTATACAATTTTATAAGTGAAAATATATATATACTAATTACATAAAACACCACAATCGGTTAAGAACCGCTTGCAATAAATGTCAAATAGTGTAAAACACAAACTTAAAAACCAATTACTGCAATTGTTAGAAAATTAAAAACCTTTTAATCTATCATTGAAAAAAACCAAAACGTTTCTAAATAAAAATTATAGTACTGCAGATTATGCAACTTTGATAAATCTAAAATCGGTTATACTAAAAGCCGGAATCGGTTAAACACTTTTTAGATTTTGTTATGTTATCTTTACAATTAATTTAACGTTATTTAAAAAAAATACAAACCGGTTACTAAAAACTAAATCTAAAAACTGGTTATTTTGATCGGTAATTGTTATATTATAACTGTATATTTGGTTATTTATTAAAAAAATACCAAACTAACAAGATTTAAACTACGTGAACAACTTCATTTGCAAGTAATTAATTACCAACAATTAAAGTTTTAGGTAACCGGTTTCGGTTTCACTAAGTTTTTTTTACTCATTCCGGCTAATCTCAACTTTGATTAAAAATATAAAGCAATAAATTAAAACGTTTTTTCATCTAAGAATTACTCATCATAGCTGTAAAAACTAGTTTCGGTTATTTGTAATATTATGAGAATTTTTATATTTTGTACGTTACAAATTATTTAAAGCTAATAATTTCATAAACAGTTATCATTTAACGTCATTAATTAACAAATTACAACTCTTTTGTGTTATTAACCGCTTTCAGTTACTTCCAATCTCTTCAGAATTTTGATACATTTGTATTAAACCAAAAATTAATAGAAACACATAATTTCATAACCGGTTTTTTGGGAAGCATTAATTAAATTTTTGCTATTAACCAGTTTCGGTTACTGTTTATTTTAAATTCCAAAAATTAATTAAAAGTTGTAAATGAAATATTTTTTAAAACACATGACTTAATAGTGGGTTTTAATTATTGCATTCAATTAATCACTTATTTCTACAACATTAACCGGTTTCGGTTACTGTTAATTTCAGTTAATTTTTTTTAATTAGGTTGAAAAGCTTCTAAATAAATAATTACAAAATTTAATTTTTGCATTAATAAGCAGAACTTATTGTGTTATTAACCGGTTTCAATTAAATGAAATTTACTCAAAACTTAAAACGTTGCTTAAAAGGTTTAATTTAATAATCTGTAATTATTTTTAGTTATTCATTATGAAATTACAATTTTTTTTTGTAATTAACCGGTTTCGGTTACTTATAATGTTAAACAAAATTAACAATCTTTTTAGAATAAATAAGTTAAAAAATATGAAAAAAACATACTTTAATAACAGGTTTTAATTTCACACCAACAAGCTTTTGTGATGTTAACCGGTTTCGGTAGTCCAACTTCTTCAACAATTAATAAAAACATTTAAATGCGTTAAATTTGTTATTTTAATCGTAATTTGGCGTTTGAGTTGATAAAATACGGTTTTTATTGTTATTAACCGGTATCGGTTAATTCCAAAATATTTAAAGCTTGTAACTTAAAAGTAGTGAAAAGCATAAAATTTAATAACTAATTTTAACTGTACGCTATTAACACAAATTTTCTTAAAATTTGACTTTTTGTTATTAACCGTCTTCAAATATTTCTAATTTTTATAGTACTTTTCAGTTAAAAATGATTGGAATTAATACGTGTTGAAACGTTATGTAATAATAATAATAATTAAAGTAGAACTTTTCTTAGTAATTAACCGGTTTCGGTTACTTTTAATTTTTATAGAAGTGTTTCGTGTACCTATGTAAGCTAACGTTATATACTTTAATAACCCATTATTGATTTTTTAAAATTTGTAAAAAAGCCTTTAAAATAAATAGGTGTAAAAAACGTAATTACTAAACTAAAAATTATTAACTATAACTGTAAAAACAAGTGAGTAAAAGATTCTGTCATTAACCGGTTTCGATAGCTCTATATTTGTCTTGTCTTAACCTACATCAAGTGTTTTTGTTAACCAGTTTCAGTTATTAACTAGTCTCGTTTATAGTAAGATGGTAACGCTTTAACGTCGTAGTGGACCGATGTCATTTTGTTAATGCGTCACCGATTGTGGAATGTATCGAAACATTTTAATGACCGTCCGATAAGGCAGGTGAAATAAAGTAAGGTTATGGTCGCACGCAAATACGTCGCGGTAGACAAAAACAATCGAAATCGTTGGACTAAGTATTTCTAAAATTCAGTAGCCGAAATATAAATTGTAGAATTATAAAAGACTCAAAAATATTTTTAAGACCGAAAAAAACAAAGAAGGAAACAAAAGGCGGCATCGGTCAAGACAAAGGAATTGTTGCATTTCTGACGAACTTCTGACATTGACGTACGACTGTCAGGTCTAGTAAAAAGTGGTTATAAAATTCCAGGGCCTACTGTTTTCGTACGCGTCGAATGCGACTTTTCGTTAATAACCTACTTGGATTCTTTTATTAATTTTTCGTTTAAGGTGCAACCCTTGTTTTCGGAAGGGTGCCGACCTCTAGCGCAGGGTAGATAAACTAAATTTGGGGGTTGATTTTTCGGTGGTATTGATTATGCGTGATGGTGCTCAGGGGGCGCTGCGCGCTTGTTTTTAAAGTTTTTTTGCGGGGTAATCGTGTAGGCTGTTTAAAGTACTTATAGACTTTACACGCTTGCAATTTGTAACAATTACTTTTAATTACTTTAAAAGATGTTGCTATTAACTCTTAGAGCCTTGAACGCGCGAATTATTATTATTATCATCGTTATTTCTGGTATTAATTTTCAAATACTCTTTTCACTATAAGTACAATGTGCAATGTGACACCGTGACACTCATTTGCATAAGTCTTAACGATTGCATTGTCTAACGATAATTATAAAACGAATAACAGTAATTTTTGTGCGTAATTTATGGCCGTTTTAAAGACACTCGCAACTATGTTTACGCCATTATGCAAATTGCGCAATTTTTAGCTCGCGACAATTACTAATAAAAAGGATTAAAGTGCGTCAATTTAATTATTGTTTTTCACTTTTATCGTTTCGACTATTATTTTAATTGAGTTCTTCGATTTCTCAACATTTGCACGGCCAACTTCATTTGCTCTTGAAACAAAGAAAAAAATTACGCAGATAAGATGGACGATGAAAAGTGCACAATGTCGTTATGAAAAACAAACGAATGTTAACGCGATGACGTCACGCAACCAAAAGGTCACTTTGAAAAAATAAACTCTGATTACGTTGACAAAAACATTTACGCTAACTTCAGATGGTATCAAGTAGTACACTGTGATCGTTTTCAAATAATAATCTTGAGATTTTTCTTTTTTTATAACTTTATAGAAATTATGGCTGCGTTTGCATTCCCACTGAAAAAGATTTTGGGAAACTCTTTCTACTATTGAATCAAAAAACTATTAAATAATTTTTTTTTTGGTTAAAAGCGTTAGCCCTAACTTTAAAACTACAGTGGAGTATTGCACTCGTTAAACCACAAATACCATCGCCTGATTAAAAAAAAAATTAATTGTAATAGCTACAGAATTTAAAAAAAGCACTCTTAAAACTTTAGCGAAAAATTTAAGATTTATGAAAAAAAAATCTTTACATGTCTGTACAATAACCTCGAATTAAAAAAATTACGTAATCTAATGCTAGCTGAATGCCTCAGTATTTAAAATTGTATTTAAACAAATTGACAACGCAAAGGACAGTAGACTATAAGTTCAAAAATTAAAACTAAAAGTTACAATAGGCTCATTTTTTTAAAATAAAAAGTTAAGCAACTGGAACAACTCTTATTCAAAATAGAAGTAACCTTGGATTATCTGACTTGAGTAGCATAGTAACTAAAAAGATCAGAATCCAAAAGATTTAATCAGAGTAAGTTAGACTCGGTTAATTTTACAGCAGTAAATGTAACTTTAAGTTCAAAAAACTAAGAAAAAAGTTATCAAGTTACAGAAAGTGATTAAAAACGTCATATAAACTAGTTTTTGATTCTTCTAAAAAAAATTTAAAAAAACCAGTAGGGTAAAGTCGGTAGAGTTGGCGCACCTTTTCTAAAATTAATCAAAACTACACAAAACTAAGTTCAAATAATGTATAATTATTATAAGATGTGCACATAGGTTGTGACTAACAGAAAATGTATTACAAATAATTAAAAAAAACATTACTTTCAAAAAAACAAATAAAAAGTACAATATAAGAAATACGCCATCTCACCCTACATGGCGGTTAATATGGCGCACACAAAACATAAGTAAAATTTCATACGCGGAAGATGTCGCAGTTAAATTTAAACATAATTAAATAATTATTATGATTAGGAAAGTCTATTTTCTTTATTTCCGCAGCGCAAACACATATTTGGAAACTGTGTGCATCCCTCGTGCAGCCATCTCCGGCAAACTACGCATTTAATCCAGTCCTGTTTACTTTTGGTTTCTTCGTAAAGTTCTCCGCATCCTACACATGTGTTATCCGTCCAATCTTCACTTTCAGTGTCCGAACCAAGCAATATTTCTCGGTCACTTCCAACAAAACTTTCTGAAGAGGTACTAACATTTCGTTTTCTGTCTTTCTTTAGCTCTTTCTTGTTGGTATTTTTTTCTTTAGTGTTCTTTTTTGTTTTTCTATCTTCCTTCTTTTTTATTGCTTCTTCCTTTTTTTCCAATAATATTTTCTTTTTTGATATATTGTCTTCTGTCGTTAATATTGCAGCCAACTGCCGTCCACGTCTTCTTATTGTTTCAACTTTGGATGTTGAAGGAACCGGACTAATAGCATCTAACATTTTTCCGGGTGTTTTTTCTTCCTTTTCTATCTCCTCTGCTTCGTCAGTATCTTCGCGTGTTTGAACGTCATTGTTTTGTGTTGCTTCAACATTGGGGGATTCATTATCATTCAGATAGGCACAATCCGGGATAACATCAGGCTTGAAAGGATAAATTCCCGTTGCTCGAAAACTAGAAAAAGCATTTTCAATTGTCGCAGACTTGGACCAGGCTTCGGTTAAAAGTTTACCAAACTGAAGTCTGTGTTCTTGTGGGATTGCCTCTTATAAAAGCATTGCACGCTGCATAGTAATATAATTTAAAGGATTTAAAAAATGCGCGGTCTAGGGGTTGTAAGAACTGCGTCGTGTGGCTCGGCAAACACAACAAGATAATGTCGTTTTTTTTCAGCTAGTTCCAGTACATCTACGGAACTAACATGGGAGGCGTGACCATCTAAAATAAGTACCACACGTCCTTGAGGTTTCCGAGGCAAAAACTGATTTTGAAGCCAATTAAAGAATATTGAGGTATTGACGTAGGCAGATTTCTCTGACATACAGACTACTGCTCCTGGCGGCATTCCATCTTCATATTCTCTTTTTTTGTTTTTACCCTTGAAGATGCACATTGACGGAATAAATAACCCCTCCGCATTACAGCAAACCAAAACAGAAATAGTTTCTCCTCTTTCCCCTGATGTTATTGCTGCTAGATTCTTTGAACCATTTGCCGCGACTACATACTCCGGTCTGTTGTTAAGTTGCAGACCTGTTTCGTCCATATTAAACAAACTTCCAGGTTTGTCCATAAGATGATTTTCTTCCAAGGTCTTACGCAGCAATTCAAAGTAATCAGTGACATCTTTTCTATTCATTCCTTTAGCTCTTGATAACGACACTCCTTCCGACTTTCTTATGGACAAATCTGGATTTCTTTGCATAAAGGAATGAAACCAGTCTTTTCCGGTTTTCTTGTTGGTTTTGCTAAATCTATTATTTATTTTTAATTGTTCGGCCATTTGGCGTACAATTGCTTGGGTTGGTGCGAAACCAAATGCTTGCATTTTTTTAATCTGGTTTACGATTTTACGCTCATTAGTTAAAGTTAACGCAACTGATGGGCCCAATGAACCTTTTTGTGTATTTCCTGACTTCATTCTTCTTCGCAGCGTCGTGCACGGAACATTAAATCGTCGGGCAGTGGCATTAACACCCATACCATTACGAACTGCTTCAGTGGCAGAAACTAAAGCTTCTTCTGTCCACTCCCCACGCTTACAACTTCCTTTTCTCTTGTAACAGCTTGGCATCTGAGAATCGATGTAACAATAAAATAAATATCAAAAGACTCTAAAGTATTTGTAAATAAAGCGGGTGAAATGGCGCAAACCAACTCACCCGACAGCGGAGGATGAGATGGCGCAGCTAATATCTTCTTTTCAAATGCATTTAGTGAGCTATTTTTAGGTTAGGACTGTTATCTATACTCTATTTAAACTATTCATGCACAAAAACTTATTTTGCCAACATGCAAAAAACACCCACAATATTAGCAAATACAGATTGAAAATTTTTACCGTATAGTAAAAGTTATATATAGCATTTTCTTACCCTTGGTCGATAATGAACATGCACTTCCACTATCAACGTGACACTACGCACCGGTAGAATGGCTGCAGGCTAATGCTGCGCCACTACTTAATGCAAGAAGGAAGTAAATTTACTGCGCCAACTCAACCTCTGCGCCGTCTCATCCGACTTTACCCTAAGTATTGCTACAATTTAAAAGTTATAAATGAAATGTTGCAATGTAGGTACTAAATTTTTTTTCAAATAAGAAAAGTAGGCAACAAACTCAGTTTAAAATGTTTTATTTCGTTTTCAATCAAAAAATAAGCAAACTTTGAAACTATTGGCAGTAGACTTGTAGACTATAAATGTTAGAACTAAATAAATTTGATTCGAGTAAGGTAGATTCAACTGAATTTACAATTGATGAAATTTATAAATAACTACATGTTTAAAAACGTAGGTGAAGTCAAAAGCCGAAAATATTATAATTCAAAAATTAATCAAACTGAGCTGTGGTTCGTTGACACTACAAGTAAGTTAATGTTTAAAAAGAAAAAAACAAAATTTTACAAAATTAAAGTAACCCATGGCAGTCCACCATCTTGAATTTTTTTAATCAAATTAGCCCATTACGATTGTTAATTAATATTTAGGTAGTTGGCTTTGCTCTAATTTCCAGATGGTTAATACTAACAATAAAGATGCCCTGATTTTTAAAAACTTTGATCAAAAAGAAAATGACTGTAGTATAAACAAAATGGAATCGAAGTTTGCAGTAGATCCAAACTCTTAAAATAAACAATTAAAGCCACTCTAAACTAAGCTTATTTGATAAGTATTCGGAAGTTAATAAAAAATAAGCCTACTAAAATCAATAGTTATTTTTTAAACAGTTGAGTGTTTTCTTATTTTTTTACACGATAAAAATGGCACTAAACCTTAAATTTTCAAGAATTTTATTTAAAAGCTTCAAACCACCATTTATTAATTACAAAAAACACAGTAGGTACGTTTACGTTGCCTAACTGTTTTTAAAATCTCAATTCTGAAAATATATTATAAAAATTGTAAATTAAGGTAATAGTAGTATTAAATTATTATACAGTAGACTGTAAAAATCACAAGCAACAAGTTGACCATTTAAAAACACTGTTTAAAACAAACTAAGTTTTTGTTCAAACGTAGTTTTCATACTCATATTCCGCGATTTGTTCTCTTTTTTTCTATTAAGAAAATTCAGAGTTTATAGTTTCTGGTAATGTTTGGTTCAGTTTTTCTCAAGCCTAAAACTTTAAAAAAACGATTGATAATTGTAGTAGGCTTAAATTGTATTTAAAAAATTAGAAGAAGCCTATCATGAACACATTATATTTTTAGTACCATTTTAAAACTGCACAAATTTGTCTTTAGTTTTTTTATTTACCATTGTAAATTCAGCGAAACCTAGCCTACTTAGATAAAAAAATTAAACTACAAGAACCTCATCTTCAAAAAAGATAAAACACGCTTACTATAGTAACCTTAAACTTTATTTTGAAATAAAAATAGTTAACCAGATTATTACTTGACTTCGTTTTTTAGATCCCAAATTACATTAACCGTTCATTCAATCGATGAAAAGTTTTGTTGTGTTTTTTTTAAGTAGTTGGTACTTGTACTCGACACTCAAATGTTTTTGATGAACAGTATTTTAGATCAGTTTCTTTTTCAATTGTTTTTTTTATATAAATATTGAATGGGTTCAATTTTTTAAATTAAAACCTACTTACTTTCACGGGTTTTCTTACATTTTCTAAAATTTTTAAAAAAATTAGAAACTGTAGTAGTTGCATCTTTTTACAAAATGTTCATTTAGATACTCTAATTTTAAAAAGCATTGTAAATTATCATTTTTTATTTTTTGTAGTACCTATTTTTTTGGGTTTTTCAATTGTGCTTCATGTAAAAACTTTCTAATGTTCACTGGTTTTTTGATTTCACAGTAATAGACTTGAATTTGTTGCAAAATCTTTTTTTCGTTTTTTTGATCCAAAATTACATTAATAAAGTCAACTAAATCTAGTCTACGCTAAGCAAATTTTTCAAATTTTGCTTGCTGGTAAATGATTAAAAGAAAAGTTTAAAAACCTTAATCGGTTTCACTTTTTTTTGGGTTGATGTGGTTTCAGTTGCGTATTTAAAAAAACATAGTCTACTTCAAAACTCGAAAATATTCTAAAACTTCTAAGAACAAAATTGTTTATGTGTACAAAAAAGATAAAAAAGTGTTACTATAGCAGTCCTAAACTTTATTTAAATAAAAATAGTCAACGAGTTTATTATTCGTGTAATAATTTTTTTTAGATTTTAGCAGTTTTATTCTCGTTTTTCTGATCCAAAATTACATTAATCGTTGTAAAGCTAATTAAACCGAGTCTACATTTAACAGATTTTTCAAATTTTGCTTGCTGGTAACAGATTTACTTTTCGAATAAAGTTTAACATTTTTTTGGTTTATTGTTGTTTTCAGTTGCCTATTAAAGAAAAATAAAGTCTACTTCAAAACTGGATGATAATTTACTAAGACTTATAAGATCAAAATTGTTTTTGTATTTTTATAAGTTTTGGTTAACCCGGCACTCAAACGTTTTAGATGAAGCAACATTTTGAATCAGTTTTGTTTCAATTGTTTTTTTTTTATTTAAATGTTAATACGATTTCATTTGTTTAAATTAAAACTTTCTTTTCTGAGTTTTCCTAAGTTAAAATTTAAAAAATTACAGTAGACGCTTTAATTCTATTTAAAAAATGAGAAGTATTTGATAACCACAGCGTGCTGTTAGTACATTACATGTTTAGTATCATTTTAAAACGTCACAAATTTGATTTTGGTTTTTTAAACTTACATTATTGTCATCGTAAATTCAACTGAACTTAGCCTACTTAGATAAAAAATATTTAACTACTTTGTGTTTAAAAAAAAATAGTTTACTGTAGCAGTCTTAAACTTTAATTAAATAAAAATATTCAACAAGTTTATTACTTATTTAATAATTTTTTTAGACTTGGTATTTTTTTCCTATTTAGATCCAAAATTACATTAATCGCTGTAAAGCCAACTAAACCTAGTCTACACTAAGCATTTTAAAACTGCCCAAATTTGTTTTTGGTTTTTTCAAACTTACATTTAACATCGTAAATTCAAGGAAACCAAGCCTACACAGATAGAAAAATTTAAACTAAAAGTGCTTCGTGTTCAAAAAAGATAACAAAAATTTACTGTAGCAGTCTTAAACATTATTTATATAAAAATATTCAAAAAGTTATTACTTATTTAATAATTTTTTAAGCATGGTGATTTTTTTTTCGTTTTTTAGACATTACATTAATCGTTGTAAAGCTAACTAAACCTAGTACACTAAGCAAATATTTTAAATTTTGCTTGCTAGTAACAGATTTACTTTTCGACTAAAATTTAACAAAAAAGTTTTAAAAACCCTAATTTACTTATTTTTTTTTGGTTTAGTGTTGTTTCAGTTGCCTATTAAAAAAAAATAAAGTGTACCTACCTCAAAACTCAATGATAATTCTCTAAGATAAAAATTGTGTTTTTTGAAGTTGGTAAACCCGACACTCAAATCTTTTAGATGAAACAATCAGTTTTATTTCAATTGTTTTTTATTTTATTTAAATGTTTAGTCGATTCAATTTTTTAAAATCAAAACCTGCTTTCTTTTATGAGATATCTTAAGTTTCCTAAAATAAAAAAAAATGTAGTATAGAATTCAATCCTAATTTAAAAAATGAGAAGTTGTTGATAACCACAGTCTATTGTGAGCTGATTATTTATTTAGTATCATTTTAAAACTGCCCAAATTTGTTTTTAGTTTTTTCAAACTTACATTTAACATCTTAAATTCAAGGAAACCTAGCCTACTCAGATAAAAAATTTAAACTACAAGTGCTTCGTGTTCAAACAAGATAAAAAAAAGTTTACTGTAGCAGTCTTAAACTTTGTTTAAATAAAAATATTCAAAAATTTATTATTTATTTAATAATTTTTTAAGCATGGTAGTTTTTTTTTCATTTTTTAGATGCAAAATTAGGTTGTAAAGTCAAGTTAACGCAGTCTACAGTAAGCAAATTTTTCAAATTTCAAACCTAACCTATTCAGATACAAAAAATTTGATTACTTCGTGTTCAAAAAAGATAAAAAAAGTTTACTGTAGCCGCTTAAATTATATTTAAATAAAAATAGTCAACGAGTTTATTATCTACTTGTTTAATAATTTTTTTAGACTTGGCAGTTTTTTTTCGTTTTTTAGATCCAACGTTACATTAAAGCCACCTAAACCTAGTTTACAGATTTTTTTGGTTTAGTAGGTACAGTGTCAGTTTGCTATTTAACAAAAAAATTGAGTTTACTTTAAAACTCCAAAATGTTCTAAGACTTCTAAGATCAATATTGTTTTTGTGTTTTTTCAAGTGGTTGCTAAACCTGACACTCAACGATTTAATGATTTTAGATCAGTTTTGCTTCAATTTTTTTTATTTAAACGTTGAATCGATTCGATTTTTCAAAATTGACTCCTGCTTACTTTTATGCGTTTTCTTAAATTTCGCGAATACACTTAATCAAATAAACAACTTTAGCTTTAATTTTTTTTCTTTAGATGCAACTTGTTTTTGTTTATACAAAAATCTAATTTTGGTTTTGAAAAAAAAATCAAAAACAAATTAGGCGTGTTTTAGAAAGTCATTAGAGATGTAATGAGTTCAAAGTAGTCCGTGAAAAGGAAACAAATGCTCGCGTCTGTTACGTCGACGGAGAATGTCAAACGCGCTGAAGGAGGCAAAAAAAAAGGATCCCCCGAGGAAAATTTATGTGAGACTTTCCAATAATTCCGTTCGTGTGTGTTATGTATTAATTAATATTACGAAACATCAAGTTGGCGTATGTGGAAGCCTCGATCGTAGGGCAAGATAAGATCAAGCGCGCCCAGGCGATGGCAGCTTGAAGTGCTGCATTTTATTTTATCGTGCCTAAATAAAAACTTGTCACAGTCGCATTGCAGGTAAACATGCACCTGTGTGACGTCAAGGGACGTACAGAGGAAGTAGGCGGAGAATTAAACTTCCATCCATTGGCTGTGTGGGTGGAATGAAACAATAGGGCCGCCTACGCCAACTAAATTTGACATATTTTTGCTTTATTACCGCACTATACGCAAAAACGTTTTTTTTCGGGGTGTTTCGGAACGTGTTAATCTAGCAAGGAAGAGGAAGTCTCGCGAGGGTTGCTCAAAGGCACGTAAGGAGATAAAAGTAGAGTTGGAAAGATTGCTAATGACTGATGACTGCCTGTCCCGGGAACACCCACCAACCCACCACCCACGCACCCGGGGGTTAACGATAATGGTGAGACCACCCCCGATCATTTGTACACGTCCGAACAACATATCACCAACGAGATCTGATATACTAAATGCATTAGAAAACCACCAGTATCAAAAACGGCAACGCCGCCTTTTCGCATCAACCACCACCGAAAACACCTAATCTAAGTAGGTTAGGTAACACGCGACCATCTAGATTAACAAAGGCACCGCGGTGGAAACGAAATAGTTCCTTAAAAAACGACGCTTTTCCACCACGGACTCTCAACGTCGTGCCAATTACCTCACAGGTATTGTCTAGACTGTGCGAAATAACGAAAGAAGAAAATAAAACGCTAGAATGAATTTTTGTCATTAAACTTATCCAATTTAATGAATGCAATTGTATAATGTTGCAATTGCATTTTAATTAAGAATGATTTATATAAACCGGTTTGAAGGGAAATGACAACAGCAATCTTCCGTTCTTGTTCGCTTTTTTTCCACTCACAAATAAATACCAACAATTTTGATAAATTCAAATACGACGCATTTTTTTTGGGGTTATCAGATTCGATAAAAAAAGATAGTTTTTGACCCTTAGCTTAGTTTAATCACTAATAATGACTTATTTACTTGAACAGACGTGCCAAATTAAACGACTTTTCATAAAATGTGGTAGTAGGCCGATTCAAAACATTTGAAAAAAAAACAAAATAATAAGGTCGAGTGTGTGAACGCATCGACACTATAATCAATTAAAAAGAATAATTACATTGAACCAATTAAAAGTTTAACAGTATTTAAAATCTAGTTAAGATTTAAAAAATCTATACTCGATTTGGTTAGTACTTCAAAACTAAGATTTTAACTTACTTCATAGGTGCTTTCTTACAATAAGTTTCGGCTAATAAAAGCAGAACAAAACCGTAATACAAAGATCATTGTTGTGTACAATAATCATTAACCGAATCAAATTACTTTTTTTACTTAACATCTCACAAGTATCCGGATTGGTTCTAAAATTAAAAGTGAACGTGTAATAGTAAGAGTTAATCAAGTAAACCAATAACCAAATCGGTTTATAAAATAATCAATAACCAAGTCCGTTATTTATTCAATTTCAATTTTAGGCCATTAAAAAAAAATGGTCATTTTAGAAAACCGACTTAGATGTTTATAATAGTGTAATTTAGTCATCAATGACTGAATAATATAATCATTGACCAAATCGCTTCATTTGAAAGAAAGCAGTCTTTTAGTTACTTTAAAAAATGTATTAGTATTATTTAGTCAAAAAGTAACCAATAATCGCTCTAAACAACATTGATTAACCGGGTCGGTTAATCTTGCAAAAATAAATAATTAAATTCCTCTAACTTGTTACCATTAACCGAAATCGGTTATTTCTAAATTGTTAAGAAAAAGTCTTTTTAATAAACACAGTATCAAAAAATATGTAAAAAACAATATAAAAATCAATTTAACCAAATTAATTAATAGAATAATAAGTAACCGAATTGGTTAACTTATCAAAATTGAGATATAAAATTGTGTTTAGCAAAACTCTGTACAAAAATATATCAAATAACATGATTAAAATACAATATAAAAAACCACTACAAAATCGATTAACAAACGAATCAATAACCAAACCGGTTAATCTTTTAGACTAAGTTTTAAATAAATGCAAAATACGTAAAACGTAAAACAGTAACCTAAATTGGTTGACGTTCATTAAAATTTTTGATTATTTATCAAATTTGTTTAAATACAATATATAAATATAAATTGTTTAAAAACAACTGAATCGATAAAGTAGTCAATAACCGAATCGGTTAACTTGACGACAGAAATTACGTTATACTGCTTAAATAACAATCATTAAAAAACTGGAGTATTCGTGTGATTTAACTAAACACTGTAAAAATCAATAACCAAATCATTCTATACAAGAACCATTCGCCGCGGTTAATTTATCATAAGTCGAGCTTCAAAACATTTTATAACTTAAATAAAAAATCATAAAGAAGCAAACACTAGTCTTATAGAAACAAACAGTAGAAAAATCAATAACCGAATCGTTTACTTACAATGATCTTTAACCAGATCGGTTAACTTAGCAAAATTAATCTTTAATAACTTAAATATTTTGCCATTAAAAAAAATTAGTTATGGTGTTAGTGTGCTTTAGCATATAATATAAAAAAATGTAACCGAATCACTGTATAACGTACTTATCAAAATTTAGTTTTAAAGCATTCTGTTTCTTAAGCACTTTGTCCAAAAATTATAATTAATTTAGTATCAATGAGATATATAGTTAAATAATAAGCATCTATACAGTAACCGTTAACCGAATCGGTTAATGCATGAAAACTTAAATTTCAAATTGTTTTACTATTAGACTGTTTTGTTAAACTCTCATGAATTGAATGTTAATATGATTTAAGCATACAGTATAAAAATGAATAACGAAATGGTACAGTAATCATTAACCGAATCGGTTCACTTATTGAAACTTAGATTTTAAAGTATTATTCCAAGCGATTATTTAAAAAAAAATTAGTATTAATGCGACTGAACCAAACGAATAACTAAATTATTATATACAGTATGTAATCATTAACCGGATCGGTTAACTTACATACTTAAACATTTCGCCAATTTTAATTAAGCAACAGAATCATTTAATACAAAAACCAAATCGCTATACACAATAATTGTTATCCGAATTAGTTGTTTTGTTATTTAAATTTTTTTTAAAACTCAAAGAAAATTTGAGTAAGAGTCAAGCTATAGAAATTAATCGCCCTCAACCAATAATAAATAACCGAATCAATTTAATTAATCGAATCTCAGATTGTAAAATGTTTTGCAATTTAAATCTTATTCGAAACTTATATAAAATGCTGATTAATATGGAACATGATTTAATCAAACTATAGAAATCAACAGTTTACCGATATTAAACAAAACAACCAATTAATTATATAAATAAAATCAAGAAACTTTGTAAAGGTCAAAGTAAGCCCTGAACAAATCGAAGGTCTGTCAATTTTTGCTTAGTTCTTTTAAAGAATATTACGATTCGATCAGCTTAACAATTCCGCAGAAAAAAAATAACCGGATTGAAATCTAGAAGGCCAAGGATTATCATGAAATGTCAATTGTTTTCGATGCTTTTTTTTCGAGTATTAATCGATTCTTACATAAATTTATCTACAGAGTACGGTAATCTCGTTAACAATACCATTGCGATTGTAATTAATGAGCGCCGGGGACAAAAGAGCGCATTTTATAATGTTTTTCTCTCTCTCCGTTTGGTAACGAAAAAAGGCACACACGACATTAAGAAAAATATCAGGATGAGATGTACATTAGCAATAGATGATGTTACAGATAGTTACTCTCGGTGGACTGGGATAGGGACCGATTCTATTCCGGAAGTGACAGCGTGACGTCATGACAAATGGACCGGCGCCAGCGTCTTTGTGGCGGGTTTCGCCTTTTCTGTTTATTTTCGTCGTTTTCAAAATGTTCCGCGATTTTCAATTGTTTTGATGACATAATGTGTATACAAATCTTTAAGGCCGGCACGTGTACGCTTGTTTTTCATATTTTTTTTGATAACCCAAACCTAACACTCCTTACTACTTACGGAAACAAGATAATTGTGGTACCAACGAACCGGGTCAAATGCAATCAACCAAACGGTCGACCTCGAGTTATTTTAGGAAAAAAAATCAAAGAGTCTTTTGTTTTTACCCAAAAAATCTGTAGTAGTAGTAGTAGTAGTAACCACGTCAATTTGTAGTAGTCTATGAAAACAGTTTATTATTATTATTCACGACCGGCTATGATGTTTACACCTTTTATTTGAATAAAACAACTCGCGGTAAAAAATCTACTTGCAAATAACCTGTTTTCATAAACAGTTTAAACAATTACGATGGACATGAAACGAGACATGTGTGTAATTATGCAAGATAAAATGTCTTACACACTTGCACAAACAATGTTTATTGAAACCGGTTACAAATAACTTTACTACAAGAATTTGTTATTGTCAAACGCAAGAACTGAAAATAAAAACAAACTAAAATCTCAGAACCGGTTATAAACCCAAAAATATTTAATTAGCTAAAACAGATTTTGTTACTAACCAGTTAATCATTATTAGACTTTTTCGTAGTAGGTATAACCGAAACCGGTTTATAAAAGTAATAACAATAACCGGTTAATTCAACACTTAATTATTGAAAGCTAATTAAACCAGTTATATGGTTTTGTAAAAGTGTAAATCCCCAAAGGATTATAATAACTAAAACCGGTTACTCAATACTATATTCTTCTAAGAAACAATTAATATGCAATAAAAACGGTAATAGAACCGACGTTGTTTTTGTGTTTTGAGCGTACCTAATCTAACCGCAAACTCCTTCGATATGATAAAATTATGTAATTACGTCATCAAGTGCTCATTGCGACGAGAAGGAAAAAACGTTAAATTGTTTGTGTATGAAAAAGACTTTTGACTCTAAGACAAGCGCGTGTCAATGTTAGATAAGAAAAATAATGTTTATCGATCCAATTAAAAAAACAAATAATTGCATTTTGTTTATATGGTTTCTCAATTGGGAAGTTCCAACTGATAAAAATTAAACAAAATCTTTTTAATAAAACAATTTAATTTTGAATTAAAAGTGCAAAAATAATTGTAATTAAGCCATCGAAAGTTTTAGCAGAGTGGAGCGACCGCGCATTAATCGTTTAGGAAACACGGTTCAAGTCGAACAGGGGTCCAGATAATGTTTTTTGATAACGGAAAGTGAACGACACGTGTAGATAAATTTATTGTAAATATAAATATTTTGTTCGATTTTTTTTGCAATTGTTAATTAATATAATGTACGATTATTTTCGTACTTTGTGCTTCGAAATCGAAGTGGTCGCGAATGTTTAAACAATAACGTAAACGTAAAACATGGCCTATTCGATTTTTTTGTATTAAAAGTCTTTTGTTTTTGGCAACACTGTGTTTGTACTTTTTTTATACAGATTTCTTTAGATTTAGTGATTTTGCGGTATCACATTTCTGTTTAATATTGTAAAAGAAACTTTAATATTAAAATAAAAATAAATACAATGTTGGCGTTGTTTCTTTCTGTTAAACAAAATATATGCATTTGGCAACATTGCATTCTCGTTCCTATAATTATAGAAAAAACCAAATAAATGTCAACGTTGTTTTTTATCTACATAAACAAGTCTTTTTATTTAGTGATTCAGAACAAATTACAAACTACAATCCAGCAACATCGTATATGTGCTTAATTTTACAAACTAATTTTCGAAGTAACTAAATAAATAAAGATAAACAGCAAGTGTGAGTTGTTACACTAAAAACAAAATTTGCCAATCTGGCAACACTGTTTTTTTGCAGTTATAATTAGATTTTCATAAACACTGCAACACTGAATTTTTAATAATTAGATTTAATCAAAAAAATAACTTGTTACCAAAAATTTGCAACACTGTTTTTGCATTTTTCAAAATACTAGCTTATTTAAATTAGCTGTCACTGTGTCTCAATAACAGAGCTTAAAACTAAGTAATGGTAAAACGACTGTAAATAGCAGCACCGCTACCCTTACTGCATGCACTATGCAGCTTAGGTTAATAAACTTTAACACCGTGAGGTCACAGTCTAATTAAAACCGGTGACAATCTCGATGTTAATGCGATTACGGCAACGTCGCATTTGCGAAAATCTCCAGCACATTAAAACCTAAAAGCCGTAAAACCCGCTTCCTTGATTACAAGTAATTGACAAACTGGTATTTGTAAAAGAATGTAACGCCGTAACTAGAAAAACTAATCAAATCTAAGTACGCATTGGTATTCGCGAATCTAGAATCGGTTCCAAAAATTACGCCAACTAATTAATTTAATTCGATCTATTGTTTTTTTGGGTAGCTTTGCTCTGCGATGCCGATCGAATCGAATCTTTTTGATGTTGTCCGTCGACAAACGAATTTCGCTACTGGTTCTTCCAGGAAGATCGCAAAAGCATCTCCGAAGAATTTCTAACGGTTTCTCGACGACGTAAAAAATGTGTAACATTTAAAACCTTTTTCGACGATGATTTACAATTCGATCGTCGGTCCGGAGCGGATGGGGTAATCAAGAAATTCTTTTGTGGCCGATCTCGAAGTATAATCATCATTACCGCGAAGAAATTCGTCTGGTTAAAGTCGTTGCGAGTTGGAGCTGCTACAAGAACGGAAATGTACGTCTTTAGTACTAATGACATGAAATAAAACCACCTGAACCGTAGACAGCGACGGCGCGATAACGACGACGATGGCCAAGAAGAGGAGCGCTATTTCGATTTTAACCAAAATGGGAAATCGCGTGAGTTATCATTAATTTGAGGTCCTGTCCACGTGTGTGCACGTCAGCGCGAGTACATTCGCTTCTCGAAGTAATTGTAAATAGCGGAAATTGCTTTTGCGGCCATTAAAAAGAGATCAACCGCTGATTATTATTCAACACAATTTATTCCACACAAATAAAGACGATTTTCAATTCATTTTGCACTGAAATTACTGAAAACTACACGACTGCACCGAGATGAGCAACGTCACGCAGTAGGCCGTGACCACAATAGAAAAAAAAAACAAACGCTTCCACTGTTTTAAAATTAAGTAATAAATTGGAACAAGCCGTGAATAAAAATTTGAATGAACAGCAGCAGCATCTATCAGAGAATAGCGCAACTGCCGAAAATTGTCGATTTGTCGGAACCCGTCTTTTAGTGCGGTCGACAATTACGTAATTAAGTAATTAATTTCGAAATTAAAACACGTAGCGTACAATACCGGGTCGCGTCAATAAATTACGCGGCTTCGGCAATTACTTTTCTAATAATACAATGCAGTAAAAAATATTTTCTCCCGCATCTTTTGTAGTTGGTAGCATTGTTCGGTGTCCGGCATTTGCTATATATCACTTCGCACAATTAAAAACAAAGAACAATTCGAGCAATGGCTACTTGGATGTTTGAAATTCAAGCGTGCAATTCATGAAATGCCTTAACCGTCAAGACTTGTCAATTGCGTAACCAATCCGGGTTGTTTTCGGCCACGCCTACCGCCAAATGCACGCAACAATTAAACGGACAACTTTTTGTTAACATCTTCATGTCTTCAATAATTCTAAAACCTAAGCGATCAATTAAGTTTTTGTCGATGTCGCTCAATGTACGAATGTGTGGTCCGTTGTGATTATACTTATTTGTGTAAACGAGTCAACATCAAAAAATTTACCTCGTCTACGTGGTACCACCAACAATTGATTAATAATAATTTAAATACCGTCTTCAGTAGCAAAAAATGTTCTAACCGTTACTATTTTGAAACTAAATACTTATATAAAATAAGTAAAAAACAGAAGCAATGAAAAAGTACCATCAAGGTACCACTCATTGCGTCTTTCTTTTAATATTTGCAATAAAAACACTACATTTTTAGTAGGTACTAAGCAATTCAAAAATTTCGCAAAATTCAAAGTTAAAGTAGCAAAACGTTTAAGGTAGTACGATAAAAGTACTACCCTCTATGTCATCACGATTACATTTTCAACTCTAAATTAGTGTTTATTTTTATATAACTTATACTTGTAAGTCGAGTTTGAATTTTATAAAAATTGAAAGAAGCGTTCAAAAGAAATACGGCAAAGTACCACTTACTGTTAAATTAAATATATCTTTTATCGTTACAAATCTTATATTAATCTAATTTTTAACACTTTTTGTAATTAAAATGCGTATTAAAGTTTAATTTAAAAACGTTTTATTACATAAAGTAGTACTTAGCTTTCAAATATACTATAAACTAAGTAAAAAGCTATTAAGGTAACATGATAAAAGTACCACTCGTCGCGTTTGAATTAGATGTTTTCTGCCGTTTAAAACTACATTTTTAAGAAAAATCAATGGTTATACCTTAAGAAAGTAGTACCCAGATTTTAAATATATAAAATAAATAAAAAACAAACGATTAAAATATGTAGTACTACACATTGCCTTCTTCACTCAATTCTTTTTCTTAGATTGAAATACTTACACCAAAAATTATATGCTTGTGGGTTAGATTCAAAAAAATAATGCTCAGCTTACCTTTAATATTTGTAACCACTTGCTTTGAAAAATATGTACCTACATAGTAAAAAAAATAGAACTTGGTACCTACTACTTCTAATTTTTATCACTGTTTGTATTTAGTTTGGTAGAATAGGTACTAAAATTTAATTTAAAAAAATAATGCTTATTGTTGTAGAACTACATGGTAAACAAATGGTTAAAATAATACAATAAAAGTACTACTTGCTACGTCTGTAATTTTATGTTTTTTTTTTATTAAAACCATTAATTTCTCAACACTAAAAAATATGCATTAAATTAAAAAAAAAGTAGTACTACCAGGTACACTACTTTTTTTTCAAAACTTACAGTTTTCTTTAGTTAAACATGAAATAAAATTTAACCGAAAAGGTTAGTGTTTAAGTTAGTTTTAGTTTGATTTTTTTGCAATAAAAAACTTAATTGGTGTAATTAAAGACGTTCTCTTTAAATTTTTGTTGCTAGATGACTTTGTATGTATGTGGAATTGAGGAGTAGGTTAAAAAAAGTAGTACTTTTACCTTTAAATATGTACCAAATTTTAAATAACATATTGGTGCTTATTTTTAGATAATTTAATAGTGTTGTACTCGAGTTTCAACAGAATAGACGAAACCAACGTTTAACAGTACTACGATAAAGTACCACTTACTACCAGATTAGTTAGATGTTTTTTGCAAATAAAAACTTTACATTTTTAATACTAAAAAATAACAAATTTCTAATTTTTATATTTGTAAATTTAGTACCTGGTACTATGTGTATTTAATATTGCGGTTTTTACTGTAGTTTCCTAAAATATTCAATAAAAATGAACAAATAAAATGATTTATTTTGGATAAAGTAACAAAGTCGTACCAAGATTTCCAGAATATTAAATAAAGTAGTAGGATGAAAGTACTGCCTACTAGTTCTCTATTTTAATATTTCGTGCAACTAAAAACTACATTTTAAAACTAAAAAAGTATCTCATAATAAAAAATTGGTAAAACTTGGCTACGTACAAAAAAAGTAGTACTTGGTGCTACTTCTGATTTTAGTGTGTTTTTCCAACTGCATTAAACATAATTAAAACATTGTAATAATAATTGCTGGATAACATTATATAACGTCGTAGCGAAATTTCCTAAATCGAATAATGTACTAATACTATTTTTGTTAATTTTCTTTTGCTGAAACCATGACTAATTTTTTTGGTAAATTTAAAATTTCAGTGATAGTTTTAGAACTTAGAATACTAATTACTAATTACATCGTAAGACAATTCAAATGTTTTGTACCATTTTTTAACAGTACTGTTTTTAATTTTTTATATGTATAACTATAGTACCTATTTTTCTCCAATAATTTAATGAAGTAGTACTCCAAACAAATAAAAAGCAAACAATTAATATAGTACAATAAAAGTACCACTCACCACGTTCTTGACTTAATGATTTTCATAGATTAAAAAATCTACGTTTTTAATACTAAAAAATTTAAAACTCGAGCATTAGATTCTGAACAATAGCTTTTGGTACTACCTTTAATTTCTGTCGCTACATGCATGTAGTTTGGTAAAATATGTACTAAAATGTAATTTAAAAAAAATAGTACTTATTGTTGGACAACTTGATAAGATCATACAAAAAAAGTACTACTCATCACGTCTTAACATAATGCTTTTAAAGGTTTAAAACACTTGAAAACAACAAAATTATGCTTTAGATTTTAAAAAGTAGTAGTTCTACCGCTTCTAATTCTTGCAGCTATTTGCATTTTGTTTTTGTAAAATACGTACTGGAATTAATCTAACAAATCAATGCTTATTTTTAGACAATATATAGTCGTACCCAAACCTGAACTGTATGAAAAAAATGAAAAAATAAACATTTAAAAGTAGTACGATAAGCACCACTGACTACTACTTTTATTCAATTTTTTTTAATTTTAAACCCTACATTTTAACATTAAAAAATAATAAATTTTTGCTTCAGGTTTAAGAAAAGCGGTACTTGGTGGTATTTGTCACTGCTTGAGTTTTTGTTTTTAGATAGAATTTAGATAGATAGATTAATAAAGTAGTACACAAAATTTAAATACACGAGACAAATAAAAAACAGACGATAGTACGATAGAAGTACTACACACCCCGGTTTGATTATATGCCTGTGATTAAAAATGTACAATAAAAGGAACATGCACCACATTGAGTTTTCAAAATTAAAAACAAACAAAATTAACCATTAGATTTAAACAAATTGTATCCGTACTACTTCTTTAAATGCTTGCACGTTCCTTTAGTCAAACGTGTTCTAAAATTTAACATAAAAGATTAGTGCTTAAGTTGGTACAATAAAAGTACCACTTACGGACTATGTTTTTAAAACAAAATTTAGTAATCTTTTAATTTTTTTCGCTGCTTACATTTTGCTTTGATAAAATATTGACATAGTAAAAATATGGTGTTTGGTACTACCTTATTTGTTTGTCACTGTTTGCATTTAATTTGGTAGAATATCTACTAAACTTTCATTTTAAGAAATAATTGTTGAAGAACTAAATGGTAAACAAATGATTAAAATAATACAATAAAAGTACTACTCGCTACGCCTTTAATTTGATGTTTTTTGCTATTAAAAACATTAATTTTTTAATACTAAAAAAATATGCATTCGAATTTAAAAAAGTAGTACTTGGTACTACTTTTATTATTTTTTTTCAAGACTTACAGTTTCCTTTAGTAAAACATGAAAAAAACATAAACCAAAAAAGTTAGTGCTTAAGTTAGTATTTTTTTAGTTTGATTTTTTTGCAATAACAAACTAAATCGGTGTAATTAAAAACACTACTATCTTTAAATTTTTGTCGCTACATAAATTTGTGTGTACATGTAAAATTGGGCATTAAGTTAAAAAAAGTAGTACTTTTACCGCCTTTAAAATATGTACTAAATTTCAATTAACAAATTGGTACTTATTTTTAGATAATTGGATAGTGTCGTACCCAGGTTTAAACTATACGGAATAAACGAAATAAACGGTTAACAGTACTACGATAAAGTACCCTTTACTACCAGAGTAATTAGATGTTTCTTGTAATTACAAATCTTACATTTTTTATACTAAAAAATAACAAATTTGTTAATCTGATCTTAAAAAAACAGTACTTTGGTACTACATCTAATTGTTATTGCAGTTTGCACTGTGGTTTCCTAACATATGCATTAAATTGAACCAAAAAATGATTTAATATGGGTAAAGTAAGAAAGTCGTACCAAGATTCCAAAAATATTAGATAAAGTATTACCACAAAAGTACTGCCTACTAGTTTTCTATTTTAATATTTTGTGCAACTAAAAACTACATTTTAAAATAAAAAAATTATCTCATATTAAAAACGTCGCAACGATATTTAAAATTGCTTGCTACGTACAAAAAGTAGTACTTGGTGCTACTTCTGATTTTGGTACATTTTTCCAACTGCATTAAAACATTGTAATAATAATCGTACCAAAATTTCATAAATCGATGTACATATTTTTAAATTTTTTTTGTTGAAACCATGATTAATCTTTTTTGGTAAATTTAGGATTTCAACTAAATATTAATTTTAAAACTTTTGCTATTGAAAATCTCAAATTTTTAAAAACTGAAAAATACTAATTTTACTATTTACGTCACAAGATAAAAATGATTTGTGTCTTAACAGTACTTTTTTTTTACTTTTTATATGTATAGGTAACTGTAGCAGCTTATAGTACTACCTGCATTGTTTTAAAACATTTTATAAAGTAAATCAAAAATTGATTAAAGTTGCGCAATAACAGTACCGCCCTTTTTTTATGTTTTCTGTATTTACATTTCTGATCTTAAAAAATAATAAGCGTGCGCATTAGCTTAGTAAAATATGTACCAAAATTAAAGAAAAAAAATATTATATATTCTGCGATAACATAATAAAGTAGTACTCAAAACAAATAAAAAGCAAACAACTAAAATAGTACATTGAAAACACCACTCACGATCCTGACTTAATGATTTTCGTAGATTGAAAAACCTACATTTTTAATACTAAAAAATGTCAAACTTGAGCATTAGATTCTGAAAAATAGTACTTGGAATTACTTTTAATTTCTGTCGCTACTTGCATTTAGTTTGATAGAATATGTACTATAATGTAAATTAAAAAAATAGTACTTATTGTTGGACGGCTTGATAAGATCGTACAAAAAAATACTACTAGCCATGTCTTTAAAGGTTTAAAAACAACAAAATTATGCATTAGATTTAAAAAAGAAGTACTTTCTATCGCTTCTAATTTTTGTAACTGTTTGGATTTTGTTTTTGTAAAATAGGTACGTACTGAAATTAAACTAAAAGATCAGTACTTATTTTTAAACAATATATATTTATTAAATACTTTTTGTGATTTTAAACACTACATTTTAATAAGAAATGTTTGCTTCAGATTTAAGAAAAGCGGTACTTGGTTGTATTTGCCAAAGCTTAAATCTTGTTTTTTTTAAAGATATACTAAAATCTAAAAAATAATATTTTTTTAGATAAATTAATAAGGTGGTACCCAAAATTTGAATACATGAGATAAATAAAAAACAAACGATTAAAGTATTACGATAGGAGTACTACTTATACAACCCATATAATGTTTACAATAAAAGAACTACGCACCACATTTTTCAAAATTAAAAACAAACAAAATTAATAATTAGAATAAAAGTATGGTATCCGTACTACCTTAGTCAAACCTGTGCTAAAATTCAACTTAAAAGATTAGTGCTTAAGTTAGTACAATAAAAGTACCACTCACTATGTTTTTAAAACAGTATTTAGTAACCTTTCAATTTTTGTCGCTGCTAGTACGTTAGAAATACCACGTCTTTAGTTTGAGATTTTTTGCAATTAAAAATAATTCTATACTAAAAAACATCAAAATTGTGCATTACATTCAAAGAAGTAGTACTTCTTAGTACTCAAGTAACCATATAGAATAAACAAACTAAACATTTAACAGTAGTACGACAAAGTACTAGCACTTAAAAAACACAAAAAAAGTACCATCCACTACTAGTAAATATTTTTAAATTTTTACAATTTATAATCACGGATTTCAAAACTGAAAATATTAATTTTACTACATTGGTGACGCGTTACTACTTACAACTAACTAAATAAGCGCCACCTTTACTGTTTACATTATAACACAATCAAAATCATTTCTACAAATTTTTTGATAGTACCTGTTACGCTATATAACTATAGTACTTTATGGTACCATCTGCAGTATTTTTGAAACATTTTAAATAAAGAAGTACTCAGGCATCAAATATATAAAGTAAACCATTAAAATCACGCGATTAAAGTATCACGCGTTCTGTTTTTAATTTGTTCATTTCTGTGCTTAAAAACATTTTTAATACTAAAAAGTAACATACTTGTGGATTAGTTTAAAAAATATTATTTGGTACTACGCACAATTTTTATCAAATTAAATAAAAAAATGCATCTCTACTCTAAAATAACTTAATAAAGTAGTACTTAAAATAAATGAAAAACAAAAGATTAAACTAGTACAATGAAGGTATCACTCACCACGTTTTTGATTTCATTATTTTGTTAGATAAAAAACTTTCATTTTCAATAATAAAGATTAATATGCTTGCTACTTGCATTTTTCTTTGGTAAAAGTAGTACGATAAAAGTACCATTCGCCATGTCTCTAATTTGATAGGTATAAACAATAAAAAGTCTTACATTGTTAATATTAAAAAATAACAAACATTAGATTCTAAAAAATTACCCTTGGTTGGTACTAAAGTGCTAGGTACTACTTTTAATTTTTGTTACTGCTTGCATTTGGTTTAATAGAATAGGTACTAAAATTTAATTTTTAAAAATAACGCTTATTGTTAAAGAACCAATAAGTTAAAATAGTACGATAGAAGTACTACTCAACACGGCTTTAATTTCATGTATTTAGTGTATAATAAAATAGTAAGACAAAAGTAGTACTCACAATGTTTGTTTTTGCTATAAAAATCTAAAATTTTTAGTATAATAATAAAAAACTTGAGTAACAGATTTAAAAATAGTACTTGGTACAACCTGGAATTTTGTTAGTTATTTATAATAAAGTTGTGTCCAAATTTTAAATACATGAGATAAATAAAGAACGATAAAAAGTAGTACGATAGAAGTACTACCTAACACATTTTAAGTTGATATCTATGGTAAATTTGCAATGCTGAAAAACAACAAAATAATGCATTCGAGTTTAAAAATAGCACTTGGTACCAGTTTTTATTTGTATTCATGCTTTCATTTTACTTTAGTAAAACATGTACGACAATGTAATTTTAAAATTAGTAATTATTGTTGAAGTACTTTAATAGTGTCGTAGCCGGGTTTCAGCTATATGAAATAAACTCAATAAACGTTACGATCAAGTACCACTTACTACAACATTAATTAAGTGTTTTTTTGCAAATAAACACGTTATATTTTTAATACTAAAAAAACAACAGATTTCATTTTTATATTAAATAGTAGTGGGTACTATTACGTTTAGTTTTATTCTATCTGCACTGTACTTTTCTTAAATATGAATTAAAATAGTTTGAGGAACGTAACAAGGTCGTACCAAGATTCCAATGAAATGAATAAAAAAAAGTGGTACTATAAATGTACTGCTAGTTCTCTAATTTAATATTTTTTTGCAATTGCAAACTAAAAAAAATCTATAAAACAGTATCTGATACTTAAAAAAACTGTCGCAATGATTTTTAAAATTGATAAAAAATTGATACGGACTAAAAAAATAGTACTTTGTTTTACTTCTAACTTTTTTTCGGATATGTTTTATTGCATTAAACGTAAAATTTCCTAGATCTAAGACAATATTACTTAGTACTACTTTTGATTTTTTTTAAGTTAAGTTGGTGAATCAATATTGATCATCTTTGCTAAATTTAGAATTCTATAAATATAGAACAAAAAATTTGTAACAGTATAGAAACTGTTAGTTAGTGTTTTAATCGTTTTTAAGATTATTGCTGTTAAAATTAGATTTAAAACGTGTGGTTTTTCAACATTTTGAAGAAAGTACCATTCACTACTTATAAAAAAAAATGTTTGCAATTCAAAATCACAGATTTCAAAAATTATTAATTTTAGTGTATTAGTACTAGTCAATGCGGTACTACTTACAACTAAATAAGTAGCACTTTTACTATTCAGAAAAGTAAAATAATTTGTACTCATTTTTTACAGTACATATGTTTTGGCTTTTTATATAACTGTATATAACATGGTACCATCCGCACAAAAAAAATGACGAAAGTGTTGTTAAATTAAGCAACGTTTAAAAAATGTTTCAACGAATTGGTTTTAATCTAACATTTTTCAAAACTGATAATTTGTTAGTTTGATTTTTTGTAGAACTTTAGGTTTCAACATAATTTTATAGCCAATGTAACAACACACATCTTTTTTTTCGTCAAAATATGGTAATGTTTCTACTTTTTAAACAAATCAGACTAAACTCACACTTTTTTAAGTCTAACTTGACATTAAAGATGTTATAACTGAACCTTACGTTTTTTTTTAAACTTAACCTCACTTTATAGATCTAAAACCTGTCTATTTTTTCATAAAATAGAGCTAAGCGCGCATTTTTTTCAAAACTACCTTTTATTTTATAACAAAGTCTTAGATTTTATTACCCGTAGGTTGAACTACTTATCGGGCACGAGAAACTCGAGAAAAATTGACTGGAAGTTGTTCAACAAAACTTTAGTCGGCCAAATCAAAGACTGTTGTTAATTCAATAAAAACCGCATTTGCAGCAAGCTGCCCAAAAACTATCAAACGAACCGTTAACAAGGTTACTGGGTAGAATAAGGAGCTTGGCAAAAAGAGCGGACACTGGGATAAATACAAAACCAGCCTTACAACATACAACAATACCAGTCAAAGTCAAAGAAAGACTCATGGAGAAGATGTAGGGACGTAGGAAATAAACCTACAAGTACTCGCCTACAAAAAGCTCTGAGCAAGAACCGCACTGAAAACAACGTTTCTCTGCTGATCAAAAGCGGAAAGTTTACAGACTTAGTTTAAGGTACTCTGCAAGAACTATTGCAAAAACACTTCCTAAGCACCAGGACCTAAACCTAAACAAACGAGCACCGAAACGGAACTGGGAATTAGCGAGAAAAATAAGTAATCAGGAAAACTGAGAATTGGGAATCAATACGTTAAGGTCCTTTCAGTCTCCAGAAACCGATGGAATTTATCCCTAAAAAGGCATTTACTGCTCTGCGAAACTATGCGAAATTCTCAGAGCCAGCGTAGCACTTTCGCATATACTAAACAGCTGGCGGATTGTCAAGGCGGTATTTATACCAAAGCCAGGAAGGTCTATGTACGCCCAAGTAAAATCTTACAGACCTATCAACTTGACTTCCTTCATCTTAATACTACTTGAAAAAGTAGCCGACAGGTATCTACGAGACTGGGCACTAAAGGCTTTGCCTTTGCACCGGAACCAGTATGCATACCAATCCTGAAAATCTTGCAATCGACAATAATGTTGCATTTGGTGCTTTTCTAGATATTGAAGGAACATTTGACAATACTACAATTGCAAAGACAATGGAGAAAAAGACATCACACCTCTAGTGCGAAACTGGGTCAACTCAATGCTTAGGAATAGAACATTAAGAGCTACTTTGTACGGTAGCACTGTAGGAGCCAAAGTGGCTAGAGGGTGCCCACAAGGCTGAGTGCTATAACCTCTACTATTCTGCCTTGTCACGGACGGCTTACTACAAGAGCTAGAGGACGAAGGTGTATTCGCCTTAGGATATACCGACAATCTCACCATTATCACAAACGTGTGCTAAACACCGTCAAGAAATAGTTCAAAAAAGAGGGACTATCAGTGAATACAACTAAGAGAGCAATTGTTTCGTTTACCAAGCCACAGAAAACGGACGACATAAAACTACGTACGATGTACGGAGTCACGCTCTTGAACTATCTATCTATCTGGGACCCACTGTTGATAACAGACTGACTTACAACGCTCATCTAGAAAAATTCACAACGAAAACCATCAGGGTTCTTAATACAATCAAACGGATGATCGGACACACGTTGGGATGAAAACCCACAATGAGCAAATGGTTGGATCCTGTGGCCATAAGACCCATCATCACATACGGTGCGCGCCTGTATAGGGTGAGAGAACCAACCTGAAAATCATAGCTTCCACCACAGAGAATGGCATGTCTGCTGGTAACAAGAGCGATTAAAACCAGGCTCACAGCAGCCATAGAAGCACTACTTTTACTTCCACCATTACACTTCGATGTAATGATGGAAGGAAGACAAGCAGCATGCAGGCTGCAGATTAATGAACACACGTCAATTACCGGAAAAACCGTGTTGCGTGAAGAAACAATCTTAACCATGACATCCAACTTCACAAAAGGTTATCACATCTTAAAAAAAATTTAAAGCGATAATACCGTCACGGGACAAAAAACATTTACGCGGTGCGGTTAAAGGAACTATCTGGTACACAGATAGGGCGACAAATCGCAACGGTACCGGTGCAAGAATATATGAAAGCAAGCACCATGAGAAGAAATTTTCGCTGACCTTAGGTAAATATGCGTCCGCTTTTGAAGCTAAAGTTGCTGCTATTGACTGGTGTGTCAAGAACACTATCGACTAGAAATCATACGCTAATAGCCAGATATAAACTAAGATTGCCGGTGTTAGCAAGCGCAGCTCATCTGGATACAACAAAAGAGTGTTAAGAAAAACGTAATGGCGGACGCGCTAGCTTAAAAAAAGCATAACAGGGACATACATTGTCTACGAGACCGAAAAAAGAATAGTTCGCAGCAAACTAGTAGCGGAACATAAAAAAACTATAGAAAGACTCTTCAGGGATGAGGCACACAAAACTCTTCCTTATAGAGCCACAATCGACACAAGTTAAGGAAACTCACAGAACTAACAAGAAGATACAGTGCCCTTAACAAACACGTGCGTTAAATGGGAGTAAAAAGTAACCCTTTATGCCGCGAATGCTTGGAGGACGACGAAAATCCGCAGCATCTGCTTTGTAAATGCGAAACGTATCACAAAGATTCTTGGCAAACCAAAACTAACCGATGAGTTGAAAAAAGTCCCGTGGATTAAGCTTCTGGACTTAATTGACAAAACAGGACTGCTGAAGAAGGAATCATACGGAGGTGCACAAAAAGACCAAGAAAACCGCAGTGCAAGGAAGCTAGACAAACCAGCTTCTGAGTAAAATTTAAAAAAAATAATAGATTTTATTAACTGATCGGGTTCTATATGACATCATTAAAGTTAACATCACTTTATAGTCACAGTTGACCTTTTTTAATACTTTCTTGAACTTGAAAATGTTATAACTGAAAGTTAATATTAATTTATGTAACAAGCGTCGAAAGTAAAGCATATTATAACGAACGATATTGCGACGCAAAGCCGCCGGCCGCGCATTGCGTGTGAGTGATTTATGCCATGAAACTTTCGACGAGAGTAACGTACATTATTTTTTTGTTGCCTTTTGTAAAATTACATTCCTTTAGCAAAAAATTTGAAATCACCAAAAATATAATGTTGGTACTACATTTATTCCTAAGTTCGTCAAATTTAACATTAACTTAAACATCGGTTTTTTCAATTTTAACTGAATTTAAAGTTTTTTTAAATGAACTGCGAACACTTAATTTATGTGGACACTAACAGACGAATATTGACGTTTGAGATGTTAGAAACACAAAAATTTTATCTACTGAACGCATTTTCTTTCATCGTTATGAAACTTAACCTCACTTTATAGTCAATCTAACCTCACACTAATTTATTACAACAAAATTTGATACCACCTCTATACATTTTAAATAAAATAAACCTAACATAATAATTTTATTATTGTACCTTCACAGATTTTTTTAAGTGAACATTAGATTTTCTTTTTCTCGGGTTATAAAACTTAACCTCACTTTCTACTTTATAGACTTTTTAACTAAACCTTTGATTTCATTTACTGGTGGCATTTGTTTAGTATCACAAAACTTAAGTTGGCTTTATAGTCGATTTAACCTCATGTTTTCTTCATTTACTTTTAACACCATAATCGTGTTACTTTAAAACTTGATTATATAATTCAAATTTAGATTTTATTTACTGAATGTACGTAATAGAACTTAATCTTATTTTACAGTTTCACATTTAACAACTAACTAAACAAAGTCTATTTAAAAAATGTTGAACGCTGATGAGATGTTTCGGGACGTTTCATGTGTGTGGTTCTTTTGTTAAATCACGTCGCGAACTAAGACATGGAAGATATCGAGATGCTTTTGTCGTCGGGTGTACACCTCGAACGTCAAATTGTAAATTGGTTGTTTGTATTAAGAAACAACGTTGTTTATATTTAATTCCGTATAAGATGAAGATAAAGATCGTGTTGATCACGTATCGGTCTTAATTAATTGCTGGGCTCGGCTCGAACAAGAGGCTACTGTTAATTACTCGTAAAATGTCTTCTCCTTGTGTGGCGCACTCCAAAACAGTTTACAATTCGTATGTTGATGCGCCTTTGGTGCTCCTGCACCGACGACGTTCACAAAAGACCATCATTGACAACGCCAGCATCGCGAGCAGAGCGCAACGAAAGAAAAAGAATAAAAACAATTATGACCGCCGTCTCCTCTTTTTAATAGACGCAAGTTCAAGTTGAAGTTTGCATTTTTTTCCCAAACACCTTTGGACTGGAATCGCAACTACATATGGAAGTACAAGGCAGCATTCTTGTTTGTTTTGTAACAGTAGTTTTTTCTTAAACTGTGCGTGTCTATTTAATTACGTGCAATTTACTTAATCACAATGGAGAAGAAATTCAGTCGATGAGGCCAATTGCGAAATTAGAATATCGAGATCGAAAAATGAAGGCGGATAAGCGGAACGGAGCCACAGTTCAAGATTGGACTTCGGAAAGGAAAAGATCGCAAAAGATAAGGCCATAAATTTGCGGCGACAAGTAGAGCTGTGTTGTTGATTTTAGCCACCAGATAACGCCATAGACATGCTTTATATTATAATCGTATAAAACCGGCGATCTTTTTGAAATTTGCCGTTCGTCGTCTCTGTCTTTCGAAATCGTCTTTTATTGATTTATATGCGGTTTGGGCGCCTATTTTTTAAATACGATTATCGTGGGTGGCGCTGGACGCAACTATAACAAATGACTATCGCTGCTACGGTTTCACCGCCTCTCACGATCGCCGATATCATTTAGTCGTCACTAAACAACGACGTCTATGTTCGCATAACATTCTGAAGAGTTCATTTATCGTAACTTCAATTTTGACACCAAACTCTAACTTCACAAGATAACTAGGTCGATAGTTTAGTAATTTTATATGCACTTTACTTTTGTAACTTCAAGTATTTTATGTAAATCCAACGCAATTATCAAACTTTAAAAATGGTAAGTTTTTCTAACTTCAGTTTAGAACATCAAAACTTATTTTAGAAACCTTCATATGATTTACGTCACTTACTACTGTTATAAATTTACCTCGTGTCTGCAAAGTAGCTTCTCATTTAGTTATCTTATCTAAGTTTTCTAATATTTTTTTATTCTAAACTCAAATTCCATTTATGACACAACTTTAAATTTTGTGATTTCGTGTCTCAGTCTTTTCTAACTCTCGCACACTTTTTTAACTGTAATTATTTTAACTTAACCTGAACCACATTTATATCTAACGTGACCTAACACTGACATAATCCCATATCATGTCTAACGTGTTAAGTAACTTTAAAGTTAGTCGTCTCATCTAACATTTCTAACGTTTTTTAATCTAACATCAACTTACGTGTGTGGCTAAACGCTGTTTAAGATTTAAGTATCTTCAAAGTTAGTCGCCTTATCTAACATTTTTTAATCTAACTTCAACTTACAAGTATGTCCAAATGCTATTTCAGGTTTTTCCGTCTACTAACTTTAAGTCTTTAGTATGTTATCTATCTAAGTCTGATATACTTGTCCAACTTAAACGTGGTAAATTATTCTATTTTTTGTATAAAACCGTAACTACCACCAAAAAGTTTTACGCTTAATTTCAAAGCATTTACACCATCTAAGACGAACCAACATCATGTCTATACAGTAACTTAGAATTTAAAAGTATTATCTAACTCTTTTAACATTTTTTAATCTGACCTCCATTGTACGTGTGCTTCAATTTTAAGTTTCTAACTAAATAACCGTTCACTGTTTTTGGTTTTTCAATCTTCTAACTTATATCTGCAATTTATCAAAGTCTGACACCTTGAAACTTATGTAAATTATGTTATAGATATAATCTTAACTTCACTTGTGTTTAACTTTAAATGATCTACGCCACTACGTTAACAAATACTTCATAGAAATAATCCCACATCATGTCTACAAAGTAACTTTAACGTTAGTCGCCAATCTAACTTTTCTAGCGTTTTTTAATTTAACTTCAATTTGCATAAGTAGCTCGTCATTAAATTTCTGACTAAACAACAGTCAACATCTTTTTGCCTAAAATCTAAAATTATGCCTAACTTAGCTAACTTAACAGCAATGTAATCTGACATCATGTCTGCAAAGTAACTTCGAAGTTAGTCACCTTATCTAACCTTTCTAACTTTTTTTAATCTAACCCCAATTTGCATAAATAGTCTGACAATAAGTTTCCGACTGAACTACTGTCAACTTTTTTTGCATAAAACCTAAAATTATGTCTAACTTAGCTAACTGAAAACCCAAATAATCCCACATTATATCTACAAAGTAACTTCGAAGTTAGACTCCTTATTTAACTTTTCTAACTTTTTTAATCTAACTTCAATTTCTATGAGTGGCTCGACATTAAGTTTCTGACTGAACAACTGCCAACTTCTTTCTGCATAAAACGCAAATTATGTGTCACTTAGCTAACTTAACACCAAGGTAACGCCACATCATGTCTACAAAGTAGCTTTGAAGTTATTCACCGTATCTAACCTTTCTAACATTATTTTTATTTAACGTCAATTTCCATAAGAAGCTTGTCATTAAATTTCTGCCTGAACAACAGCTGTCAACTTCTTTTTGCGTAAAACCTAAAACAATGTCTAACTTAGCTAAATTAACACCACATTAACCACATCATATCTACAAGGTAACTTCAAAATTAGTCACCTTATTGGTAGCGGGTAGATACTCGCCTATTATTCCCAATGGGTGATAGATCTACTTCAGGGATGCGCCCCTGCCCACGCGAGCCTTGGTTTATTCCCCAAGGCCATACGGGGGAAACCATTGTCCCATACTTACACTCCCTTCCAACCAGCACTTCCCGCCAAATATTCCTAACCTAACTCACCAAGACGTCTGGCCAGCGTGGTGTTTTATGGCCAAATACCCCCGATGAAACATGCCAATCAATAAAACTACAGTACCCCAGGCGAGTGGGGCAATATGCCCAAAATCTCGCACTGAAAATCAATCAGTCTGTCCCAAGAATTCTGGGGGGGACATAGATCTGGCAACACCGAAAGAAAAGACCAACTGTTACACTCTACACATTGGAACATACAATGCACGTTCCTTGCTTTCGGAGGAACGTCTGGCCGAGCTAGAGGCAGAGTTACAGCATATTAAATGGGACATCGTCGGCCTTTGTGAGGTTAGAAGAAGCGGAGAACAACTGTGGAAGTTGAAATCGGGTCATACCTTCTACTACACGGGAGAGGAAGACGGTTCCGTGGGTGGCACGGGATTTCTTATCCACAAACGTCACAACCCAAACATCGAATCATTTCAGAAAATTTCGACAAGGGTTATCTATGTGACAATTAGACTAAATAAAAGATACAGTATCAAGATCATCCAAGTGTATGCACCTACTAGCACCCACACTGTCGAAGAAATAGACACCTTTTACGAGGATATAGGTCGAGCATGGGAGGACCATAAAACTCATTTCAAAATCCTGTGCGGCGACTTTAACGCAAAAGTAGGTTTAAAGTCCGATATCTCAGAAACTTCACTGGGATGTTTTGGTTCAGAGGGCAGAAACGACCGCGGAGAGACATTGCTTGGATTTCTGTTGCAGAACAACTTACTCCTTATGAACAGTTTCTTCCACAAAAAACACAAACGGAGGTGGACTTGGAAAAGCCCGAACGGTCTGACAAAGAACGAGATCGACTTTATAATAACCGATAATAAACATATAATCAAGGATGTATCTGTGCTGAACAGGTTCACCACTGGCAGTGACCATCGCATGGCGAGAGCAAAAGTTAATCTCAACTTAAAGAAGGAACGGCATAAAATGATCAATAAGTCAACTAAAAAACCTTGGCATCCAAGGACAGAAACTTATGAATTCCAAAGATGCATTCAAGAGCTAATAAAGGAACCTGAAATGGATATAAACACAAGTGTAGAGGAAAAAATAAACACCTTAAACGACGTTATAACTAAAGCTCTGACAACAGCCCAACAGAGATATTCCCCAACAACAAAAAAGGATGAAAAGATAAGTGATGAGACTAAGAGACTAATGCAAGAAAGAAGAAACAAAAAGAGCGAAGAAATAACCACAGATGAAGAATTAAAAGAAATGAACAGACAAATCTCCAAAGCAATAAGAAAAGACATTAGAAAGTACAAAATGAAAGAAATCGAACAAACCATAGAGAGCAACAAGGGAATGAAGGTACTTCGAAGTAAACTCAAGAACGGAAGAAAGGAAATATACAAAATGAAAACTAAAGATGGAGATCTTACAACTAACAGAAAAGAAATTTTAAATGTAGTGGAGGAATTTTATAAACTCCTGTACAAAAGTCAATATGATGATGACAATGGCGGAAATCCTGAACCTGAACTCCTTACATCCACAAGGGGCATTGTCAACCAGGGCTCAGAAGAACTTCCTGACATATCTATAGAGGAAATAGAATTGGCATTAAAATACACAAAGAACAACAAAGCACCCCGAGAAGATAACGTCGTCACAGACGTAGTAAAAATAGGAGGCCAACATCTACTCCAAAAAATAAAAGACCTTTTTAATCTTTGCTTATTCAATGGTACAGTCCCCGAGATGTGGCATAACTCGATAGTAATTCTGCTTCACAAAAAAGGAGACATAGCGGAAATGGAAAACTATTGACCAATAAGCCTCCTAAGCCACCTCTACAAACTGTTCACTCGTATCATAACCACCCGGTTGGAAAATAAACTTAGCTAACTTAACACCAAGATAATCTCACATTATATCTATAAAGTAACTTCGAAGTTAGTCACATTATCTAACCTAACATCTTTTTTATCTAACTTCAATTTCTATAAGGAGCTAGTAATTAAATTTCTGCCTGAACAACTGTCAACTTTTTTTGCAAGTAACTTAGAATTTAAAAGAATTATTTAACTTAACACGTGTGGTTTAACTTTAAGTTTCTAACTAAATAACCGTTCACTGTTTTTGGTTTAATTTTCTAACCTATGTCTGCAAATTGTCAAAGAGTGACGCACCTCGAATCTTAGTAAATTATACTAACTTATTTTATTCATAAAATCTTAACCTCACTTGTGTTTAACTTTAAAGGATCTACGTCACTACTTTAACAAATACTTTATAAAGGTAGTCCCACATCGTGTTTACAAAGTAATTTAAAAGTTAGTAATCTAACCTTACTATTTTTTTTAATCTAACCTCAATTTGCATTAGTGGTCGACATTTCTGACTAAACAACTGTCAACTTCTTTTTGTAAAAATACTAAAACCACGTCTAACTTAGATAACTTAACAGCAAAGTAATCCCACATCATATCTACAAAGTAACTTCAAAATTAGTCAGCTTATCTAATTTTTTTAATGTAACCTCAATTTCCAGGAGTGGTTCGACATTAAGTTTCTGACTGAATAGCTGTCAACTTCTTTTTGCATAAAACCTGAAACCATGTCTAACTTAGCTAACTTAACATCAATGTAATCCCACATCATATCTACAAATTAACTTCAAAATTAGTCACCTTATCTAACTTTACTAACTTTTTTAATGTAACTTCAATTTCCAGAAGTGACTCGACATTAAGTTTCTGACTGAACAACTGTCAACTTTTCTTTGCATAAAACCTAAAATTATGTATAACTTCGCTAACTTAACACCAAGGTAATCCCACGCCATGTCTACAAAATAACTTTGAAGTTAGTTATCTTATCTAACCTTTATAACGTTTTTTAATTTAACCTCAATTTGCGCGAGTGGCTTGACATTAAGTTTCGGATCGAACAGCTGTCAACTTCTTTTTGCATACCGCCTAAAATTGTGTCTAACTTAGCTAACTTAACACCCAGATAATACCACATTATATCTACAAAGTAACTTCGAAGTTAGTCACCTTATTTAACCTTTCTAACTTTTTCTAACCTAACTTTAATTTCCATGAGTAGCTCGACATTAAGTTTCTGACTATACAACTATCAACTTCTTTTTGCATAAAACGTAAATTATGTCTAACTTAGCTCTTAACACCAAGATAATCCCACATTATGTCTACAAAGTAACTTCGAAGTTAGTCACCATATCTAACCTTTCTAACATTTTTTTCCATAAAAAGCTTGTCATTAAATTTTTGCCTGAACAATTGTCACTTTTTTTGCAAGTAACTTAGAATTTAAAAGAATTATCTAACTCTTCTAACATTTTTTAATCTAATTTCAATTTGCACGTGTGGTTTAACTTTAAGTTTCTAACTAAATAACCGTTTACTGTTTTTGGTTTAATCTTCTAACTCATGTCTGCAAATTATCAAAGTGTGACGCACCTCGAATCTTAGCAAATTATTCTAATTTATTTTATACATAAAATTTTAACCTCACTTGTGTTTAACTTTAAATCATTTACGCCACTACGGTAACAAATACTTTATAAAGGTAATCCCACATCGTGTTTACAAAGTAATTTAAAAGTTAGTAATCTTATCTAACCTTACTATTTTTTTTAATCTAACCTCAATTTGCATGAGTGGTCGACATTTCTGACTGAACAACTGTCAAGTTCTTTGTGCATAAAACCTAAAACTATGTATAACTTAGCTAACTTAACACCAAAGTAATCCCACATCATGTCTACAAAGTAACTTCGAAGTTAGTTACCTTACCTAATGTTTCTAACTGTTTTTAATCTAACACTAATTTGCATAAATAGTCTGACAATAAGTCAACTTTTTTGCATAAAACCTAAAACTATGTCTAACATAGCTAACTTAACATCAAGGTAATCCCATACCATGTCTACAAAGTAACTTTAAAGTTAGTCATCTTATCTAACCTTACTATTTTTTTTTAATCTAACCACAATTTGCATGAGTAGTCGACATTTCTGACTGAACAACTGTCAACTTCTTTTTGCATAAAACGTAAATTATGTCTTACTTAACACCAAGATAATCCCACATTGTATCTACAAAGTAACTTCGAAGTTAGTCACCTTATCTAACCTTTCTAACATTTTTGTATCTAACTTCAATTTCCGTGAGGAGCTGGTCAATAAATTTTTGCCTGAACAACAGTCACCTTTTTTTGCAAGTAACTTAGAATTTAAAATAATTATCTAACTCTTCTAACATTTTTTAATCTAATTTCAATTTGCACGTGTGGTTTAATTTTAAGTTTCTAACTAAATAGCCGTTCACTGTTTGTGGTTTAATCTTCTAACTTATGTCTGCAAATTGTCAAAGTGTGACGCACCTCGAATCTTAGTAAATTATTCTAACTTATTTTATACATAAAATCTTAACCTCACTTGTGTTTAACTTTAAATGATCTACGCCACTACGTTAACAATTACTTTATTTAAAACCTAAACCAATGTCTAACTCTTCAGGAGAGAGGCTCGACATTAAGTTTCTTACTGATAAACTTCTTTTATCATAAAACCTAAAATTATGTCTAATTTAGCTAACTTAAGACCAAGGTAATTCCACATCATATCTACAAAGCAACCTTATATGACCTTTCTAACTTTTCTAAATCTAACCTCAATTTGCACGAGTGGTCGACATTTCTGACTCAACAACTGTCAACTTCTTTTTGCATAAAACCTAAAACCATGGCTAACTTAGCTAACTTAACACCTAGATCATATCTACAAAGTAACCTCAAAATTAGTTACAATATCTAACCTTTCTAACATTTTTAAATCTAACCTTAATTTGCGTGAGTGACTCGACATTACATTTCTGACTAAGTAACTGTCAACTGTTTTAGGTTTTTCGTTCTGCTAACTGCAATCTTTTAAGATATAATTTATCAAAATCTGGCGTATTTGTCGAACTTGATAAATTATTCTAACTTATTTTTTGTGTAAAACCCTAATCTTACTTAAAAAATGCGTTTAATTTATAAAAATGATTTAATCTACATCATAACTACAAAGTGACTTTAGATTTATCTTATCTAACTCTTCTAAGATTTTCAAATCTAACTTTAATTTACATGCGTGGCTGCTTCCGGGTTTTCAGTAATCCAACTTTGATTTTTTAACATTTAGTAGCAGTTTATCGAAGTCTCTTTAACTCGAATCTTTCGAATTCGCTAAATAACGTTTTTAACTTTAAATAGTTTCCGGCACCTAACACTGACATAAGCTCATATTAAGTGTACTGTCTTATCTATTCTTACTTTAAGTTGCATGTTTGGCTCGCACTCAATAACTGTAGAATGTTTTTAGTTTTTCAGCCTTCTAGTTTATGTAAATTTAATCCACCTGTTTAATTAAAAAATTGGTAAATTATTCTAACTTAATTCTGACTTCAATGTAAAACCATAACCCCACTAAAACATTGGGTTTAATTTTAAATAGTTTACGGTACCTAATAAAACTTCATATAACGTCTACAAAGTAACTTTGAGTTTAGTGACCTTCTAACATTCTTGTTATTCTTATATCAAACACTTCTAACTCTAAGCTTCGTGTATTATTCTAACTTATTTTTTGAATAAATTTCTAACACCACTAAAAAAATAATATATGATTAACGTTATCTAACACTGACGCAACCCCATAAAATGCCTACAAAGTAAATTCTCATGAAGTTGTCTTATCTAACCTTTCTAACATTTTTTACAATAAAATTTTTTAATAGATAATTATCGACTATTTTGAAACTTTGCTAGTTTTCTACGTCTACATTCAACTTGTATCTACTTACTGTTCATCTTAATCTAACACTGTCATTCAACTTTAAGCGTGGTGAGTTTTTAACGTCATTATTTGTATCAAACTTACAAACTAACTTCTAACTTAGTCAGCTTTTTAACTTAACCTTCATTTTTTAGTCAGTACTACTTAACATAATTCTAACTTAATAATCTAACTTTTACAACATTGAATTTTTGTAATATTCGTATATGAAAGTCTAAGTGCGATCATTATATCTAACTATTCTAACATTTTTTATTCGGTTAGTTATTTTTACCACAACCTCACTTCTACAATCTCATTTTTTTGTATATTCGTTAAAGACATTGTGCCGAGCGTTTAAATTCAAAGTAGGTAAGCGATGCAAATGTGAACGACACGAACCTCGAGCAGGCTTAGTAAACAAACGAGGGCGCTTGTCAATCTACGGCCTACTCGTTTTTCGTAAGTAAATTGTGATAATCTCCCTTTTTCGTTAAAAATATGTTTAATTTAGATAATGATCGGATTTAAATGCCATATTTGCATAACATGTTATTTGGAGTAAGATACGAGACAGGTGCCGTCTTGCGATTTGGTTGCTGACGGAAAAAGAAATTTACACATCGATCACGATAAGCAGGTGGATGGACGTAAGAAAAAAGAAAAACAGAACGTTGTTCATCATCCCTCGGATCTCATTGCACATTCAGGAGCTGAACGTATGCTAATTGAGACATTTGTCCGGTGGTCGAAAGGATTGAAAAGGATCGCGGCGGTTTCAAATGAGTTAAGTAAACGAAATAATTTAACCCTCTTTTGTTTATTTTCGAATATTAAATCAAATAAAAATAAAAGACTTACCTTGCTCTGTGTTGCGTAATCCAATGCCAGCATACAGTCGTTGTAGCCATTTTCAGTTTTGATTGTGGTGGCCATGGGACCGCAGAGCTGACCCAGTTGACCACCCATCGAATCGCGATACCACGGATACATTTTCGTACCTAGGTGCAGAAAAAGAGAGAAAAACGCAAATGAAAGTGAAATGGTGTATATAATTTGTTTAAGAAAAAGTTTTTGCGTTGCCAATAATTTCGTCATTTGCTTTTTGAGTGTAGCAGTGCGAGTCGCGGTGACAAACAACAAAAACAATACGCTTTTGTTAAACGTCGACGGCGTGATTAAATTGCAAAACGCGAAAAAAATGCGAAAGCGAGAGATAAAAAAACAATTGAGACATTTTGCGGTTTACAGTTGGCAACGAGATCACATATTACGTAAACCAAAACAATCGAAATAACGCCTGCTTTTTTTGACACTTTGAACTAAGATTTTTTTTTATTGTTCGAGTTAGTGTTTTTTAAATAAAAACAAAATAGTAATAACTTAACAGTTGCTTATAGTTTTACCACAACCTTCTTAAACAAAGAATCAATTTTACTAGTCGGTAAATAATTTAGTATTTTGAGTCCTTCGACTTTAAAATACAACTTTGGGTTCTTCAAGTCGCATTTGAATGATTCGAAATGTTTTCTATTTTATCCGATTCTATTAAACTACTGATTTCGTTTTGATTAACTTTTTTGAATTCGGTTTCAATTTTTCAATGTGTTGTTTTTAGACAACAAATTTATTTATTATCAAAAGTATTTGTTTTCTAAATTAAAAACAGTAACGGTGTTAGTGTAAATTAAGCTTCAATTTTTTGTCGAAGTACAAAATGTTAACCTTTTTAGGACACGAATTCTTCCAGTTGAATTTTATCAATTTGAAACAATCTTTAATTTAATCTGATCTGATTTGATACAACTACCAGCTTACATTTTAATCCATTTTCCGAATTTGACTTTAATTTCAGGTTTATTGCATTGTTTATTAAAAAATACAAATTTGTTTTTGGAATAAGAAAGTTTGATTATAAAGTAGATTGAGCTTAATTGTTGTTTTTTTAGCAAGTACAAAAGATGCAACAAATTTTTAGAAACGACTGAGTTCGTCGAGCCGAACCTTCATGATTGAAAACGTTCTTCATTTAATCTATTCAATTTAAACTATTGGTTTACATTTTCAATCTCTTTTTTAGTTTTATTTTATTTTTAAGTATAATTTAAGCACATGATAAGTACTGCCAACAAAATTGCAATTTAGTTGTTTTAGGATTAAAAGCAATTGTGTTAAACTAAAAAAGAAACTTAATCTTTAGTAGAGTCCGATTTTTTATAAAAATTCAAAAAATGCTACAATTTTGAATTTGTCAAGCTAGACTTAAACGATTCCAAACGTTTATTATTATATAGGTATTTACGACTCGGATTAACTACTGTTTCAAGATTTTTTTTTTTAATCTTATTTCAATTACTTTGTGTAAGTGTTGATTTTTGACAATAAAACTGAAAATGGTTTGTTTTTAAATACAAAACAAATGTGTTAAATCAAGAAAAATTTGGCAATTTTCAAGCAACCAATTTAGGTCCTTCGAGCCAAACGTTAACAATTCCAAAAGTTGTTCATTTGACTGAAACAAGTTTTAAAATTATTTCTGAATTAAATTTTAATTATTAGTCTAAGTATTGATTTTTAGCAAAAACATTACAATTTTTGAATCAAAACGAAATGTGTTGAATTAAAAAATTTAAAAATCCATTTTTTTATAAAAATTCCAAAAATAATAAAATAGGATTTTTTAAAAAGCAGTCTTAAATTCGTCGAGTCGATCCAACTCAAAACGTTATTCATTTGGTTCTAAAAAATCAAAAAATCCTTTTTTATACAAATTTAAAAAATCCTAACATTTAAAAAAAAAACATTTGGGTTCGTCGAGTCAAACTTTTTATACAAAATAAATACAAACTGTATTAAACCAAAAAAAATCAATTTTTTAAGCATGTTACAATTTTAAATAAGCAATTTCGGGTTCGTCGAGTTGAACATCGACTCGAAACGTTCTTTATTTGAATCCTACTACTCAGCTCAACTACCATTTTTTGATTTTAATCCTTTTTTCAATTTGTTTTTAGTAAAATCATATTTTTTACTTTTAGATAAAAATCAAATATGTTGAATTCAGAAAGACTAAACCTCATTCTTTACAAAGTAAGATGATGCAAACATTATTTTATACAAATTAAAAAAATGCTATAATTTTCAAGAAACAATTTTAAATTCGTCGAGTCGAACTTTAACAGCTCAAAACGTTCTTCCATTGATCCTACTCGGTTCAACAATGGTTCACGTTTTCAAACCTTTTTTTTTTGACTTTTATTTCTACTTTTAGTTTCTTTCAAACACATAATAATTTTGAGCAACAAAAAAAGTTGTTTGTGGTCGAATAAACACCAACTGTGTAGTAAGTAAAATTTTAAAAATCTATTTTTTTATACAAATCTAGGAATTGTACGTTTTTTATTTGAGACTATTACTATTTTTTTAATTTAATTTTAATTTTTAGTTTATTGTAAGTGTTGATTTCTGACAATTTGTTATTAAATTCTTTATTTATTAGGTTCAACTCCGGTTCTAGTTTTCAATCCTATTTTCAATTTTATTTTATTTTAAGTTTAAATTATGTAAGTGTCGATTTTAAGATAAAATTAAAAATTATTTATATAATCAAAGGAATCCATGAAAAAATTTCAATTGACGGAATAGTTTCATTTTTAAATATGATTTTTTTTTGAGTAAAAATTAAGCAACTGCGTTAAACAAAAAAAATTAAACTGTATATTTTTTTCAAATTTTTTTACAAATTCATAAACCAATCGGTTTTCAAGAAACAATTTTGGGTTTGTCAAGCCATTTCTAAATCAAGCCTTGTTTATTTGAATAAATTCAGTGCAACTGCCGATTCCAGTTTTTATTCTTTGTGTAAGTGTCGCTTTTTTTAACAAAATTAAAAATTGTTTGTTTTTAGATAAAAAAAAAACTGTGTTCAACTTAAAACTAAGCAATTTCCCATAAACAATTTTTGGTTTGTCAAACCACACTTTTCCGATTCAAAACGTTCTTTGTTTGATCTCTAATTCGATTCAACAACCGATTCCAGTTTTAATTATTTATTTAAATCTGATTCTACTTTCAAGTTTAGAGTATGCTTCAATTTTTTATAAAATTAAACATTATTTGTTTTTGGATAAAAAGCAACTGTGTTAAAAAAATCTTATTTTAAAAAAATTATTTTTACAAATGCAAAAACCAAGCGAAATTCAACAAACAATTTTGAGTTCGTCGGGACAAACATTTCCGATTCAAAATGTTCTTTATTTGATCCAATGCGGTTTAACTATCAGTTTCAGGTTTCATTCTTTTTTTAAATGTGATTTTAATTTTAAGCTTACATTGTGTAAGTGTCAATTTTTGGTTAAACTAATAATTATTTGTTTTTGGATAATAACGCAACTGCGTTAATCAAAAAAAATCAAACTCTATTTTTAACATCGTTCTTTTTACAAATACAAAAACCAAACGATTTTCAAAAAACATTTTTGGAATCGTCCAGCCGATTCAAAACGTTTTTCGTTTGATCCAATTAGGTTCCACTCTGGTCCCAATTTCAAGCTCTTTTTAAATCTGATTTAAATTTTAACTTTACGTTGTTAATTTTTGACTAAAATTAAAAATTACTTGTTTTTGGATAAAAAAGATGTGTGAAACGAAACAAAAATTAAAATTTACATCTTTTACAAACGCAAAACCCGCCGAGCAGAATGTTTCCGGTTCAAAACGTTCCGTATTTGATCAAATTCGGTTGAACTACTGATTCCAGTTTTCCATTTTTTTTAGATCTAATTTTAATTTTAACTTTAACTTGTGTAAGTGTTGATTTTTGAATAAAATTCAAAATTATTTGTTTTTGGGTAAACAGCAAACATTTTTTTACAAATACAAAAACTAATCAATTTTTAAGAAATAGTTTTGAGTTCGTCGAACCGAACGTTTCCGATACAAAACGTTCTTTATTTAATCCAATTCGGTTTAAAAACCGGTTCGAATTTTCAATCTTATTTAAAAGTTTACTGTCGATTTTTACCTAGAATTAAAAATTATTTGTTTTTGGTTAAAAAAAAACTTTGATAAACACAAAAAATTCAAAATTAAATTTTTTTCAAATACAAAAACCAAATAATTTTCAAAAAACAATTTTGAGTACGTAGAGCCGAACTTTTCCGATTCATAACGTTTTTTTCCGACCTTTTCCGATTCAAAACGTTATTTGTTTGAACCAATTTCATTCAACAACAGATTCTAGTTTTCATAATTTTTTTAAATCTGATTTTAATTTCAAGTTTAGAGTGTGCAAGTGTCAATTTTTACAAGAACCAAGCGATTTTCAAGAAACAAGTCAAGCCAAATTTTTCCGATTTAAAACATTCTTTATGTGATCTAATCTTTTTTTTTACAAATGCAAATTCCAAGAGATTTTCAAGAAATAATTTTGTGTTCATCGAGCCAAACGTTTCCGATTCAAAATGTTCTTTATTTGATCCAATGCGGTTTAACTACCAGTTTCAGTTTTCATTCTTTTTTAAATGTGATTTTAATTTTAAGTTTACATTGTGTCGATTTTTGATTAAACTAAAAATTATTTATTTTTGTATAATAACGCAACTGCGTTAATAAAAAAAAAATCAAACTCTATTTCTAACATCATTTTTTCACAAATACAAAGACCCATCGATTTTCAAGAAACAATTTTGGATTCGTTCAGCCAATTCAAAACGTTTTTTGTTTGATCCAATTAGGTTCCACTACCGGTCTCAATTTCAAGCTCTTTTTAAAGCTGATTTTAATTTTAACTTTACATTGTTAATTTTTGACTAAAATTGAAACTTATTTGTTTTTGGATAAAAAAATTGATTTAAACGAAACAAAACATTTTCTACAAACGCAAAACCCGTCGAGCCGAATGTTTCCGGTTGAAAACGTTGCGTATTTGATTCAGTTTGGTTGAACTACTGATTCCAGTTTGCAATTTTTTTTAAATTTAGCTTGTATAAGTGTCGGTTTTTGAATAAAATTAAAAATTGTTTCTGTTTGGGTAACCAGCAAACATTTTTTTATAAATACAAAAACAGCGATTTTTAAGAAATAATTTTGAATTCGTCGAACTAAACGTTTCCGATACAAAACGTTCTTTATTTGATCCAATTCGGTGTAAATTTTCAATTCAAAATTAGATCTTAATTTTAAGTTTACATTTTGTAATTGTCGATTTTTACCTAGAATTAAAGCTTATTTGTTTTTGGTTAAAAAGGAACTGTGATAACCGCAAAAAATTCAAAATTATATTTTTGACAAAGGTTTTTTTCAATAAAAAAACCAAATTCAAAACGTTATTTGTTTGAACCAATTTGATTCAACAACCGATTCTAGTTTTCATTATGTTTTTAAATCTAATTTTAATTTCTAGTTTAAAGTGTACAAGTGTCAATTTTAGAAAAAAACTAAAAATCATTTGTTTGTTTTTAATCAAGAAAAAAAAAGAAATTGTATGTTTAACATAGTTTTTTTACAGATACAAGAACCAAGCGATTTTCAAGAAACCAGTCAAGTCGAACTTTTCCGATTCAAAACATTCTTTATGTGATCTAATTCGGTTCAATTATTGATTCCACTGTTCATTTATTTTTTAAATTTTAATTTAAAGTTTATATTGCGTAAGTGTTGTTTTTTGAATAAAGTTAAAAATGACTTGTTTTTGGATAAATAACAACTGTATTAACGAACAAAAATTAAACCTGTTTTTAACTAAGTTTTTTTACAAATGCAAAAGCCAAGAGAAATAATTTTGTGTTTGTAGGGCCGAACTATTTTGATTGAAAACGTTCCTTATTTGATCCAAGTCGGTTCAACTACCAGTTCCAAAAAAAGTTATAGTTTTAATTTTTTTTTAAATCTTATTTGAAATTTACATAGTGTAAATGTCGATCTTTGAATAAAAATTACAAATTGTTTTTAGAAAAAAAAACTGTGTTCAACTTAAAACTAAGCGATTTTCCAGAAACAATTTTTAGTTTGTCGAACCAAACTTTTCCGATTCAAAACGTTCTTTGTTTGATCTAATTCGATTCAACAAACGATTCCGGTTTTCTTTATTTTGTTAAATCTGATTTCAATTTCTAGTTTAGAGTGTACAAGTGTCAATTTTTGAATAAAATTATACATTATTTGTTTTTGGATAAAATGGACAAAATATTTTTACAAACACAAAAACCGTCGATCCGAATGTTTCCGGTTCAAAATGTTCCGTATTTGATACAATTCGGTACTGATTCCAGTTTTCCATTTATTTTTTAAATCTGATTTTAATTTTAACTTTACCTTGTGTATGTGTCGGTTTTTGAATAAAATTAAAAATTATTTGTTTTTGTGTAAACAGCAAACATTATATTTAATATTTTTTTTTACAAATACAAATTCTTAGCAATTTTTAAGAAACAATTTTAAGTTTGTCAAACTGAACGTTTACGATTCAAAACGTTCTATATTTGAACCAATTAGGTTCGAAATTTCGATCTTATTTAATATTTTATTTTAATTTTAAATTTACATTTTGTAACTGCTGATTTTTGAATAAAATTAAAAATTATTTGTTTTTGGTTAAAAAGAAACTGTGTTAAACGAAAAAAAAACAAAATGTTGTTTTTGACAATTTTTTTTCAAATACAATAACCAAATAATTTTCAAAAAACAATTTTGAATCTGTCGAGCCAAACTTTATTTAGTTCAAAACGGCTTTTCCGACTTTTTCCGATACAAAACGTTCTTCGTTTGAACCAATTGGATTCAACAACCGATTCCACTTTTTATTATTTTTTTTAATTTAATTTTAATTTCAAGTTTAGAGTGTCAAAGTTTGCATTTTTTATTAAAATAATTTTTTTACAAATACAAAAACCAAGCGATTTTTAAGAAACAATTTTGGATTCGTCGAGCCGAACTTTTCCGATTCAGAACGTTCTTTATTTGATCCAATTCGGTTCAACTATCGGTTGCAGTTTTCATTCTTTTTTTAAAACCGATATTAATTTAAAGTTTATATTGTGTAAGTGTCAATTTTTGAATAAAGTGAAACATTATTAGTTTTTCGATAAAAACAACTGTATTAACCAAAAAAATTAAACTAGTTTTTATCTAAGTTTTTTACAAATACAAAAACCGAGCAATTTTCAAGAAACAATTTTAGGTTCGTCGACCAGAACATTTCCGATTCAAAATGTTCAATTCAGTACCAGTACCGGTTTCATTCTTTATTTAAATCTGCTTTTAAATTCACATGTCGATTTTTAAATAAAATTACAAATCAATTTTTTTTTTGTTAAAAACATCTGTGTTAAATTTAAAGCTAAGCGATTTTCCAGAAACAATTTTGGGTTCGCTGAGCCAAACTTTTCCGATTTCAAACGTTCTTTGTTTGATCCAATTCGATTCAACAATCGATTCCATTTTTCATTACTTTTTCTAAATCTGATTACAATTTTAAGTTTAGAGTGTGCTAGTGTTAATTTTTTAATAGAATTAAGCATTATTTGTTTGTTTTTAATTAAAGAAAATTAAACTGTGTTTATATTAAATTAATTTTTTTACAAATACAAGAACCAAACGATTTTTAAGAAACAATTTTGGATTCGTCGAGTTGAACTACTTCGATTCAGAACGTTCTTTATTTGATCCAATTCGGTTCAAGTATCGGTTGCAGTTTTCATTCTTTTTTTAAATCCGATTTTAATTTAAAGGTTATATTGTATAAGTGTCGACTTTTGAATCAAGTTAAAAATTATGTTTTTAGATAAAAAGCAACTGTGTTAACGAAAAAAATTAAACTTGCTTTTAACTAAGTTTTTTTATAAATACAAAAACCAAGCGATTTTCAAGATTCAGTTTTAGGTTCGTGGAGCCGAACATTTCCGATTCAAAATGTTTTTTATTTGATCCAATTCGATTCCACTACCGGCTCCAGTTTGCAATTTTTTTAAATTATGTTTTTAAGTTTAAGTTTACATTGTACAAATCTCGGTTTAAGCAACTGTGTTAAATGAAACAAAAACTATATTTTTAACAAAGTTTTTATACAAATACAAACATCTAAGAAATTTCGAGAAACAATTTTGGATTCGTCGAGCCAAACTTTTCCGATTCAGAACGTTCTCTATTTAATCCAATTCAGTTCAACTATTGGTTCCAATTTTCATTCTTTTTTAAATCCGATTTTAATTTAAAGTATATATTGTGTGTCCATTTTTGAATCAAGTTACAAACGATTTATTTTTGAATAAATAACTATATTAACAAAAAAAATTAAACTTGTTTTTAACTAAGTTTTTTTACAAATCGAAAACCAAGCAAACAATTTTAGGTTTGTCGAGCCGAACATTTCCGATTTAAAATGTTCTTTATTTGATCCAATTCGATTCCACTACCGGTTCTAGTTTTCAGTTTTTTTTAATTTGATTTAAGTTTAAGTTTACTTTGTGCAAGTGTCGGTTTAATCAACTGTGTTAAATGAAAAAAATTCAAACTGTATTTGTAACAAAGTTTGTTTACAAATACAAAAATCTAGTAAATTTCGAGAAACAATTTTCGGTTCGTCGAGCAAAATTTTTCCGATTCAAAACGTTCTTTATTTGTCAAAATATATTTTTTATACATTTTTTTTACAAATATTAAAACCAAGTAATTTTTAAGAAACAATTTTGGGTTCGTTGAACCGAACTTTTCGGATTCAAAACGTTCTCTATTTGATCTAATTCGGTTCAACTACCAGTTTAAGTTTTCAATCTCTGTTTAAATCCGATTATAAGTTTACATTGTGTAAGCGTCAATTTTGAACTTAAACTATTTGTTTTTGATAAAAAGAAACTGTTTTAAACAAAAAAAATAAAACTTTATTTTTGACAAGTTTAAGTTTTTTACAAATAAAAAAACCAGAAAAGTTTTTGTTTGAATTTGTGGAGCCAAACTGTTCCGATTCAAAACGTTCCTTATTTAATCCAATTCCGTTCAACTACCGTTGCAAAATTTTAATGTTGTTTAGAATTTGATTTTAAGTTTAAATTTAGATTGTGCAAGTATTAGTTTTTGAATAAAATTAAAAATTATTTGTTTTTTGATAAATATCAACTGTGTTTAATAAAAAAAATTAAACTTAGTATTTTTAACAAAGTTTTTTTACAAATAGTACAGAAACCAAAAAACTTCCAAGAAATAATTTTGGATTTATCGAGTCGAACTTTTCCAATTTAAACCTTTTTTGTATATTTTGCGTCAGTGTCGGTTTTTGAATAAAATTAAAAGTTATTTGTTTTTTGATAAAAGCAAACTGCGTTAAATGAAAATAAATGAAAAAATACACAAACCAAGAGATTTTCAAGAAACAATTTTGGGTTTGTCGAGCCGAACTGTTGCGATTCAAAACGTTCCTTGGTTGATCAAAATCGGTTCAACTACCGCTTCAATGTTTTTAAAATTTAATTTTAATTTTAAGTTTTTATTGTGTCCGTTTTTGAATAAAATTAAAAACTATTTGATTTTGGATAAACAGTTAACATTATTTTTAACATCTTTTTACAAATACAAAAACTAAACAATTTTGGGTTCGCCGAGCCGAACTTTTCCGATTCAAAACGTTCCGTATTTGATCCAAGTCGGTTCAGCTACCAGTTCCAATTTTCACTACTTCTTTAAATCCAACCGTAACTTTAAGATTACATTGTGTAAGTTTCTTAAAAAATTAAAAACTGCTCGTTTTTGAATAAAACTTCACCTGTGTTAAATGAAAAAAAAATCAAACTATATCTTTAACAAAGTAGTTTTACAAATACAAAAACCAAGCGATTTTTAAAAAAACAATTTTAAGTTCATCGAACTGTTCAAATCATAATGTTTATTTGATCAAATGTGCTTTAACTACCGATACAAGAAAATTAAAAACGTGTTGTGTTCTGGGTAAAGAAAAATAATATTTCATTCTTAACAGAGAAAAATCCAAAATTCAATTTTTTATATCATTACAAAAATCCAACAATTCTCAAGCAACCAATTTGAATTCTAAAGCTGAACCTTCACGATTCAAAAAGTTCTTCATTTAATCCAACCCGCTCAGATTTTTTTATGGTTTAGGTTTTTAATTCGGTTTCAAGTAAATGTCCAATTTTTAGTTTACTTTATACCTACAGTTGCTAATTTTTACGACCTAATTGATAAATACTTATTTGTCTCTGAATAAAAACCAACGGTCTGTATCAAAACAAACTAAATTTTATTTCTGGAAAAGTTGATTTAAAAGAAACGGGTTTTTGTAGAAAAACAAAAATGCAACAAATTTGTAGAAACAAATTTCAATGTTTCGAATCTGGCGTTAATGATTTAAAACTATTAGAACCGAATCGGTGTAACAACGGTTTACGTTTTCAATCTTGAGTCAAGCTTGATTTCAATTTTTAGTTTCTTTTACACTTGTTGTTAATGTTAATAAAAAAACATTTGTTTATAATGACAAAGATAAACTAAAAGTTTTGGAAACAATGCGAAGAAACAAATACGAACGATTCTTTATTTGATCCGATTCAATTCAAGAAATTGCACTTTTTAGTTTTTTTTAATCACGTGCTGACTTTAAAAAAAAATATTCTTAAAAAACAAGTATCAGAAAAAAGCAGAATCTATCCTTGGCAACGTATATTTAAAAAAATGTTCAAACAGCAAAATAAACTTAAAAAATTCACCATTTTTCAAAAAACTAATTTGGGTTCTTCGAGCCGAATCTTAATATATTCACGACGTTCTGTAATGAATTCGTTTTGGTTCAACAAACGGTTCGCGTTTTTATGTTATTTTGAATTTACTTTTTAGTTTCGGTAGGAACTTTATAGGCGTAATGATTTTCGTTAACAAATTAAAAAAATAATTGTTTTGGAATGAAAACTAATGTTTGATCTTTCATCATTGATCAAAAAGATTTAAAAAAAAATATTTATAGTACAAACACAAAAGTGTAATAGTGTTTTAATTTTTATACTCAAACCGATTTATGAGTTTAATCCACTTTCAAATTTGATTTTACTGTACACGTTTTGATTTTGAGAATACTTTAAATACGTTTTCGAATAAAAAAATAAAAGTGTTAGATCAATGTAGATTTAGATGGACTTCTGGTAAAGTAGATACAGAAAAACCAATTGGTAGAACATGTGGAATTCTTTTAAAAAAAATAACCAAGGATTTCTATGTTAAGAAACAAAGTTGCTATCTTCGACACTAATTTGATTTGATTCCCCTCTTCAATTTTTAGAGTAAAATAAAATAAAATAAGTACTAGGTAGGTTCTTTATCTGTGTTTGAATGAAAAATAAACACAGATTAAACCTCATTCTTAACTTAGCTTTCAAAAATTCGATTTTCAAAAAACAAATTTCGGTTTTTTGAACCAAACCATATTGATTTAAAACGTTTTTCATTACATTAAAAAATATTTGTTTTTGAATAAAGAATAACAAAGATGTTGAATAAAACTTGATTCGTCGTAAAGGACGTTTTAAGAGAAGGTAAAATAAGTATACATATTTTTTTTAATTTGAGTCCTTCGAGCCGAATCTTTCCGGTCAACAACCGGTTCGCAGTTTTCATCTTATTTCAAATTTAAAACTGATAATAATACTCAGAAATTAGAACATAATTTTTGGTTTTGTAACTCTACTTGTGATATTTGCAAAAAATATGCACGTCGGGCAAAAATTTACCATTCAACTCAAGTTTCTTAACTGATAGTTTAAATTTACCACTTTCGACTACCCGAATGTTGTTAGGTATCGCTACAATTTTGTAGTTTAAAAAATATCGATTTTTGGTTTATCGAGCCGAGTTTGTAAAAATATCAACGACCGAAAATCTGTTAATCTGTTGTAGAAAAAGAACGCGTTGCTCTGATCGACTCGAAAAAAACCAAAGGTAATTTTGTTAAAACAGGAATCCAATTGTAACAAGTGGGATGATTACAGGTTATTATTGTTGCGGTTGCACGCCACCGTATCTCATTATTTTTGGATTGTTTTTTTTTCTCTCTCGTTCTGGTAATGACCGACAACCCGTCAGTTCGTAATCTTCGTTCATTCATTTTTCGATTCATTCATGTCGCGCTCCGCATTTGTTTACACGAATTAAGTAATCTTAGTCGGCTGCGATTCAACATGGCCGTTGGCGTCGTTCTTAATTTTTTTTAACAACAAAATGGCGGTCGTTTCATTAAATTTTAAGATTGCGAGTCTGAATTTCGCTGGGAATGTCAACGATTGCGTTATCGGTAACCCCTCGACAAGCAACGAAAAGAAAGTGCATCGTGTTTTCGATATCACAAAAAGCAGATTTACTTACGTGTTATTGTTGTTGAGAATACAATCGAAAAGTCCTTATCGCAGCACTACAATGCCATTGCTGCAAGCTCGCACGTGCACGAGCACGACACACGTCTAAACTTAAAAACAAACACTTAATTTTTTTGCCAAAAATTCGTTGTACAATTTTTTTTTGTCACTCACATAAACGTCTACCGGTTTGCGTTACAGACACAAAAAATCGCGCACCCGCTTGTTCAAACACAAGTTTTAAAAAAACGCGCGATTTTTTTCGAACGCGTGTTTTTTCGATAAACACAACGCGCCCTCTGCTATCTTAACCAAAACCGAACGTATACTACAAGTTCAATCGCTGATGTGATGTTCAACCTGCTCGGGTACTTTCGCTTCAACTCGCTTCTTAAGCACCACCTCCAACACGAAACAATTATTAAACAGAGACATAAACTGCGTGTCTTTACTCATCAAATAAAGATAAAAGATTCATTGAAACGAGACGCTTAGATCCAGTTTTTTGCAACTAAGACAAAGATAACCTATTTATTTTTATCCATAAGTTTTATTTACATTTTCGTTTTCAATTAAAAAAAAACTGCAAACAATTAATTAATTAATCCTTACAAAAAATTTAATTTAATGTAGTACAATCGACGCATGTCGTTTAAACAAAAATCACAGTCAATTCGAAATAGAAATTCTAAAAAACAGAAACACAACGAACTTGACCTAACCTAAAAACGCCTGTGCACAAGAAATGATCGTAAATAGGAGTAAGGAAGTGGTTTACAAAAACGTTCTATTTTGGTTTCTTATGTCTCGTCGGTTTATGTTGCAGCAATCTGAAAAAGTAACTGAAAAACGGCTTCACTTATAAAAAGGGACATATTTTAGTCGGGGTACCTTTTTGCTGCCAACTTGGGATAGGTTAGGCACGCTAATGGCAAAAACACTCCCGACTTTCTTACTTATGTGTTTCAATAGACTTTAATTCCAATATACTTCCGAAATCAATTAACGGTCTATTGAACTTTACGCAAAACGTAGTTAGCAGCTTTTTTCTCGTTACGCCATTATTTGTTTCCCGCGTTTTTATGCGCACCTCTTAATCTCGACATTGTCTTTAAATACACAATAGAAGACGCCATTTTTTCGCAAAGAAAAAAAGAGAAAAACGACTCGATCGAGTAATTTACATGAAGTCGAGTGTTATGCGATGTTTATCGACGTCTAGAGTGCCATGATGTATAGCCCAGTATAAGCCAGACAAAAGCGTGAGTTTTTCAGCTTGCAAAATGCATTAAACATAACATTGCAAGTGGGCGTAGTTTTGGTTTTTCAAGGTATAGTATCAAAAGATTAACCAATCGGAGTTTGGTAGGAACGAATCGCTCCTTCTCATTGGCTCGCTTTTGATACTGGCCTTCACCTGCGTTCATATTTTCGACGTGCGTCATAGCTAACTTGGACGCGTTTTAATTTATATTTGCAACCTCAAATATATTGCTAATCGGTAAATACGAAAATAAAACTGAAAATTATCGAAGCGCAAACGCAAAAAACATCCTAGTAGGCGTCGGTTCAACCTTTTATCAGTTTTTGCCACGCACAATCGATAAATCGCCCAACAAAAGTAGGTACTTCAATTTTCTAATCTTACACAAAAATCCACAATTCCAAAATCGATAGCAAAATTTAAAAAAAAATTTAATTGGCCACGCCTACTTTGTGGTATCATTCGATACTTATTGTTCGCAAGCACTCTTATTTCTAAGTTTTCAGTTATGAAAAATAAACGTTTTTTAAAATTAGAAATAAGTCATTATTAACGCCTACTTAATAATGATACTGTTGCTGTTTTGGCATTTGTTTCACTGCTAAGTAATTTAAAGCTAAGACGAAATTATAAAAAATAAGTTATTAGCCACGCCTGCTTAGTGACAAAACAAATTTGGTGCTGTTTCAAAATACATTTTGTAAAAATGAATTATCAATCGTTGGTGGGAGAAAAACCAAAAAGTACCTATTTGTATCTAAACTGCGACTTTTACTTTCAAAATGTGCATAGACTGCCACAATGACAGTTTTGGATTTTTGTTTTTAACGTAGAAAGTCATTCTTAACTTTACCTAGAATTACTTAATAGAGAAAAAATTGATACCTATTGTTCCGGAGTCACTTAAATTCAAAAAAATTGCCTAATACCAAAGCTAATACTTAGGGACTTGCTAATAAAATTGTTGTGATAATGTCATAAATGTCACGTGTTTTCAGATTTACATAAGCACATAAACCTAATGTTTTTAATTTGTTACCTCCTCAATTTTTCCATTTAGTTTATTACAGAAAAACAAAAATTATATTTAGATACAATCAAGCATTCTAAAACATACTAAAACAATTTCACGGCTACCTAGATTTTTCACGATAATGGATTTAAGTAATGCTTTGAAACTAGCGTCTCACCGGAACAGTGGGCTAATTAATTGTATATTGTTTTACCATGTAGTGTTAATTTGCATAAAAAATGCGAAAACACAGGAAACTTTGTTAAAACACGCCTACTTTGTGACGATACAGTTTTTCTAATTACTACACCGTTAAGTGTTAGGAAATACTATGTTATTCTAATGCATTTTATTCATAGGTATATATCTTAGATTTACGTAAATGTTCGTTATTATTATTTAGCATAATCTTGCTTAATTACCTACCTATTTGAAATTTTTCAGGCAACGCAGTTTTAAAATTTTTGTTGCACTTCGTAAAAAGTTCGATTAAATACAATTTTTTTATAGATTATTTAAGAGATAACTGCAATCAGTTTAGTTACCTTAAAAACAAAAGTATCGCAAAAACATTTATTTGGTCTCCAATAAATTATGTTAGGATACGATATTTCTTGTGAAAACTTACGTTAGATCGATTAGGACATAGATAAAACCACGTTACTGCAATAAAATATTACAGAAAAGATGTGTTACGTGCCGATAAAAATAAAAAATTTTAAAGACTAATCACTGCAGGTAGGTACATCTTTAAACCATCTCAACTTTTTTAAATTTAATGTAGGTACTTAAATTACACTTCTCCAGCTAAAATTGAGGCGACTTAAAAATTAAATATCACAGAAAGGATTTGTTGTGCATTTAGTAAAATGCAAACTAGATTTTGATTACTTTATTACGTTTCTGCAGCTAACATGGGTGTGACTTAAAAATAAAATATCACAGAAATATGTTACGTGCCGCTGAAAGTAGATAAAACTACAGTGTGTTTAAAAACTTATAATTTGATACAGGTAAAAGTTTAAAAAATAAAGTATGTCAAATAATTTAGATAAAGCCACTAAAAACTTAAAAGCAAAGTCGTGATACTACAGTTAGAGTTTGGTTGGATTAAAGATAGAAAACGCAAAAAAATTGTGCATTTAGTAAAATGCAAAGTAGATTACGCAATTTAACTTCTCAAGAGAAATTTGTTTAAGTTAATTAAGATTTTGATTACTTAAATTACGTTTCTGCAACTAACATCGAGGTGATTAAAAATAAAATATCACAGAAATATGTTACGTGCCGCTGAAAGTAGGTAAAACTACAGTGTTTTTAAAGACTTATAATTAGATACAGGTAAAAGCTTAAAAAATAAAGTATGTCAAATAATTTAGATAAAGCCACTAAAAACTTAAAAGCAAAATCGTGATACTACAGTTAGAGTTTGGTTGGATTAAAGATAGAAGTAACGCAAAAAAATTGTGCATTTAGTAAAATGCAAAGTAGATTACGCGATTTAACTTCTCAAGAAAAATTTGGTTAGGTTAATTAAGATTTTGATTACTTAAATTACGTTTCTGCAGCTAACATCGAAGTGACTTAAAAATGAAATATCACAGAAATATGCTACGTGACGCTGAAAGTAGGTAAAACTACAGTGTTTTTAAAGACTTATAATTAGATACAGGTAAAAGTTTAAAAAACAAAGTAGGTATGTCAAAAAATTTAGATAAAACCACTAAAAACTTAAAAGCAAAATCGTGATACTACAGTTAGAGTTTGGTTGGATTAAAGATAGAAGTAACGCAAAAAAAATTGTGCATTTAGTAAAATGCAAAGTAGATTACGCAATTTAACTTCTCAAGAAAAATTTGGTTAGGTGAATTAAGATTTTGATTACTTAAATTACGTTTCTGCAGCTAACATCGGTGTGACTTAAAAATAAAATATCACAGAAATATGTTACGTGCCGCTGAAAGTAGGTAAAACTACAGTGTTTTTAAAGACTTATAATTAGATACAGGTAAAAGTTTAAAAAACAAAGTAGGTATGTCAAAAAATTTAGATAAAACCACTAAAAACTTAAAAGCAAAATCGTGATACTAATACAGTTAGGGTTTGGTTGGATTAGAGATAGAAGTAACGCAAAAAAATTGTCCATTTAGTAAAATGCAAAGTAAATTACGCGATTGAACTTCTCAAGAAAAATTTGGTCAGGTTAATTAAGATTTTGATTACTTAAATTACGTTTCTGCAGCTAACATCGAAGTGACTTAAAAATAAAATATCACAGAAATATGCCACGTGCCGCTGAAAGTAGGTAAAACTACAGTGTTTTTAAAGACTTATAATTAGATACAGGTAAAAGTTTAAAAAACAAAGTAGGTATGTCAAAAAATTTAGATAAAACCACTAAAAACTTAAAAGCAAAATCGTGATACTAATACAGTTAGAGTTTGGTTGGATTAGAGATAGAAGTAACGCAAAAAAAATGTCCATTTAGTAAAATGCAAAGTAGATTACGCGATTTAATTTTTCAAGAGAAATTTGGTTAAGTTAATTAAGATTTTGATTACTTAAATTACGTTTCTGCAACTAACATCGAGGTGATTAAAAATAAAATATCACAGAAATATATTACGTGCCGCTGAAAGTAAGTAAAACTACAGTATTTTTAAAGACTTATTTTTACTTACAGGTAAAACTTTAAAAAATAAGGTATCTCAAAAAATTTAGATAAAGCCACTAAAAACTTAAAAGCAAAGTCGTGATACTACAGTTAGAGTTTGGTTGGATTAAAGATAGAAGTAACGCAAAAAAAATGTGCATTTAGTAAAATGCAAAGTAGATTACGCGATTTAACTTTTCAAGAGAAATTTGGTTAAGTTAATTAAGATTTTGATTACTTAAATTACGTTTCTGCAACTAACATCGAGGTGATTAAAAATAAAATATCACAGAAATATATTACGTGCCGCTGAAAGTAAGTAAAACTACAGTATTTTTAAAGACTTATTATTACTTACAGGTAAAACTTTAAAAAATAAGGTATCTCAAAAAATTTAGATAAAGCCACTAAAAACTTAAAAGCAAAATCGTGATACTACTACAGTTAGAGTTTGGTTGGATTAAAGATAGAAGTAACGCAAAAAAATTGTGCATTTAGTAAAATGCAAAGTAGATTACGCGATTTAACTTTTCAAGAGAAATTTGGTTAAGTTAATTAAGATTTTGATTACTTAAATTACGTTTCTGCAGCTAACATCGAGGTGATTAAAAATAAAATATCACAGAAATATGTTACTTGACGCTGAAAGTAAGTAAAACTACAATATTTTCAAAGACTTATCATTACCTACAGGTAAAACTTTAAAAAATAAGGTATCTCAAAAAATTTAGATAAAGCCACTAAATACTTAAAACCAAAATCGTGATACTGCAGTTGAGTTTAGTTGGATTAAAGATAAAAGTATCGCAAAAATGTTTGTGCATTTATAGTAAAATGCAAAGTAGATTAGGCGATTTAACTTCTCAAGAACAGTTTTGTTAAGTTAATTACGATTTTGATTGCTTAAATTACGTTTGGGCAGCTAGCATCGAGGTGAATAAAATATCACAGAAGGAATTAAGTAATAAATGCAGCTAAAATCTTAAACATAAAAGTATCGCAAAAAATTTGGCAAAATTTTGCAAAAACTAAGTTAGGTATACATAGATAGATTGAGGCTTAGAGAAAACCACGTTACAAGTTCAGTTGATTTGACAATAAAAATATCGCAAAAACAATTTCCTACCTGTCGCAAGGATTAGGTTCGACTACAGTAGGTATTGTGTAAGAAAATGTAGGTTAATCGATTAAGATAATGAAAACAAACATTTCACAAGTACATTTTCTTAGGTCTCGCAGCAATTAGGTTAGACTATAATAACTTAATAAAAATGTTAGGTTGCGTGGATTGAAACTTAGATAAATGTTTTTGTTAAATTTGGTAACAGTTAAGTTAGATTAAAATATTTCTGAAAAAATGTTTAGTTAAATTATTTAAACTTTGATTAAATTACGTTTCGTAGTAAAAATGTAGTTGACTTGAAAACAAAAATTGACAATTTGTTCAAAGAAGTTAAAAAATTAACTTTAGTTGATTGCGTTTACTAGGATAAAATCTTGTTACTGCAGTTAAAATATAATTGGCATTACTACGGAACACTAGTGGTTTAAAGAACGACAGAAACATTTAAAGTTAAATGATGAAATTTGTACGAAAAGTAAGTTTAATTTACTTAACACTTTGATTAAATTATATGATTTAACTTAAGTTAAACTAACCTAAGTTAATTCCAAACGAAACCTAAACTCGCGTTTAACTATAGTTAATTAAAAAAAAAGTTATTTAGTATGGCTTTAAAAAGCTAATCACTGTAATAATGTAGGTAATTTAAGATAACTTTCGAACAACCTTACTTTAAAAAATGTCAATAAATTTAGTTTTTACAAAAAGTTATCAAAACTTATTGCGATGTTTTTGTTTTAAACACCAACTAAATTTTAATTGTAGTACTTAACATGAACTTATTTTTTTATTATGTTTCAAATCTAGGTTTGATAAGAATAACTTGATTAAAGTTTAAGTGTAGCAACCTAACTCACAATATAATCTAACATTGATTTAAAAAAGCCATTCTAATATGCTTTTGTTTTCTAAAAATACTGTAACACTAGTAGATATCGTGTTGGACACTAACTTAAGAAAAATGTTACTTAACTTTCTTTCTAGCGTAACTTTAATAAAACAATAAACTTTTTTTTAGTATTTAAAAAGTAAACACATTTACTAAGCTATTAAAAATCGTAACCAATATGATCTTGTGACGAAAGCTGTTACCTAACCTAACTTAGCGAAACATAAGATTTTTTTAAGAAAAGCGCATTTTCTAATCAAGAAAATCTTCTTTTGTAAACCATAACCATGTAACGTTTTATCAGTAGTTACATAATTAAATATTCACTAATTTTACAAATGCTCTAACCAAACATTTATTTTGACCACTTTTGTTTTGTCGTTTGCTGTAACCACAGTATTTTAATGTAATCTAACTGAAAAGAAACTCTTATTTAAGCTAGCTGTGTTTTTCAAGTAAAAAAATACGATAAAGTGATTGAATCAGTCTAAAATAACTTTTTTTTATACTTCGTAAGTTAACCTAAGTTGAACTTAGTTTTGTTTATTAATTCAACTGTATTTAAACATAAAAAATATTCCGATTAAACTTAACTAACAACAAATCTAACCTAACTTTGTAAAACAAAACAATTGATAAATCTAGCTTTCATAGAACGTGGTCTCAACGAGCTTTAGTTTAGTAGTTGCGTTTTTAAGTCTACTGTATTTTAACTGCATTAACTTAACCTAACGTAGCTGAAAATTAACCAACTCAACTTTTATTTATAAAAACGTTACAAAATCTAGCTGTTACAAAATGTATCTGAAACAAATGCTTCTGTTTTTACGTGTGTGTAAACTACAATAAGGTGCTAACTTACTAAGCATTTATTTAAGAATTGTTGCATAATTTAGTTTCTTCCAAGCACTTTTACTTAATCTAGCTTTTACCAAATATGTTTTTAAATGTTTAATGTAATCATTTACAAAATTTAGATAAAAATAGATGTTGTAATACATAATACTGCTTGTACAAACCATCTGTGTTTTAGCAACAATATTACGATTTAACCAAATAAAAAAGCTAAACTAACCACATAAAAGAAGCCATGCATTTACAAAGCTTGCCCATAAAACAATTTTCAAAGGTTTTAATTTTTCCATGTCATTACAGTTTGATTTTTCTTTTACCAAAACAAAACTGAACGAAAGCACTTTTTAGAATGTTTCAGTTTTTCTAAGCCAACTGTATTTGTATTTAGTAACGTTGTTTCCTATAACTTTTAAGAGGTCTAACCAGACTTTGATTTAAAAAGGATTTACCACGTAATCTAGGTTTTGCAAAACGTCACTAAATATTTGTTTAGAATGTTTTTATATATTGAAATAATCTAACTTTTACCAAACGTCACTAAATTAATTTTTTTAATTTTGTTTTTCCAAGCCAATTGTGTTTAATTTACGATAATTTTATTTACTACAACTCACAGTTTACCTCAACTTTTATTGAAACGAACTTACAAAAGATGAACAAAGTATTTTTTTATGATTCCTACAGTTGTTCAAAAAAATATAACATTTTCCAGTTTTTATAAAACGAAACTATTTTTGTTTTTCAAAGACACCTGTAATAACGTAACTTACCGTAGCTTTTGAGTAGTCTAACGAAACGTTTATTCAAAAAGAATTTCTCACGTAATCTACTTTTTACAAAACGTCAATACTTTTTTTAATGTTTTTATATTTCCAAGCCAACTGTGCTTTTCTTCCAGTAACGTATTTTACTATAATTTTGAAGCGATCTAACAAAGCTTTGATTCTTTAAAAATTGTTACGTAATTTAGCTTTTAGAAAACGACATTAAAGATTTTTTTTAAATATCTCTATTTTTTATATTTCTAAGTTAACGCTGTTTAACCTGCAGTCTTCAGTGACTTTATTTACTGTCATTTTTAAGCAGTCTAATCAAACCTTCGTTCAAGAAAAGTTTGTCACGTTATCCAGCTTTTACAAAACGTCACAAAACTGTTTTGGAATGTTTATATATTTTCAAGTTAACTGTGCTTGAACGGTATAACCAAACTTTGATTTAAAAACCAATGGTCACATAATCTAGCTTTTAAAAATACCACTAAAGCATTTTTTGAAATGTTTCTGTTTCCAAGTTAACTGTCTTTGATCTACAGTTTCCAGTGACGTTTGTTACTATCATTTTTAAACAGTCTAACCAAACTTTGATTCAAGAAAACTGTGTCACGTAATCTAGCTTTTATAAAACGTCAATTATTTTTTAAAACTGTTTTTATATTTTCAACTGTATTTGTCTTCCAGTAACGCATTTCACTATAATTTTAAAGCGGTTTAGCCAAATTTAGAATTTATCACATCATCTAGGTTTTACAAAACGTCTCTAAAAACTTGTTTAAAATGTTTTCATGTTCCTAAACTAACTGAGCATTAATGTAATCTAGTTTTTATCAAACGTAACTAAATTTTGTTTAATTTACGATAATTTTATTTACTGCACTTCACAGTTTACCCCAACTTTTATTTAAATAAAGTGTAACATAATCTAGCTTTTACAAAAGATGAACAAAGCACTTTTTATAAGATTTCTATATTTCTTCTGATTTAAAAAAAAAACTTAACTTTATCTAGCTTTTATAAAGCGAAACCAAAGTATTTTTGTTTTTTGAAGCTACCTGTAGTAACGTAATTTACCGTAGATTTTAAGTACTTTAAAAAAACCTTCATTTCTCATGTAATCTAGCTTATACAAAACTTCAATAATTTTTTTATGTTATTATATTTCCAAGCCAACTGTGTATAATTTTTAAACAGTCTAACCACACTTGAATTTAAAAATATAGCTTTTAAAAAACGCCGCTAAAGCTTTTTTTAAATATTTTTACAATTCTAAGTTAACTGTGATTTGATCAAACTTTAATACAAGAAAAGTTTCGTAACGTTATCTAGCTTTTACAAAACGTCACAAAACTTTTTTGGAATATTTATATATTTCTAAGTTTGATCTCTAGTCTTCACAGTTATTTACTGTCATGTTAAAACGGTCTAACCAAACTTTGATTTAAAAAAAAGATCACATAATCTAGCTTTTAAAAATATAAAAGTATTTTTTGAAATGTTTCTGTTTCCCAGTTAACTGTGTTTGATTTACAGTTTCCAGTGACGTTTGTTACTATCATTTTTAAACAGTCTAACCAAACTTTGATTCAAGAAAAGTTTGTCACGTAATCTAGCTTTTACAAAATACGCATTTCACTATAATTTTTAAACGGTTTGACCAAACTTTGACTTAAAAAGAATTTATCACATAATCTAGGTTTTACAAAGCGTCTCTAAAATCGTGTTTAGAATGTTTTCATATTTCCAAACTGAATATTGAAGTAATCTAGCTTTTACCAAACGTCACTAATTTTTTTTTTGTAATTTTGATTTTCCAAGCCAACTGTTTATTTTACTATAATTTTATTTATTGCAACTTACGGTTTACCTTAACTTTTTTTTATTAGAAGTGCAACAGAATCTAGCTTTTAAAAAAGATGCCTAAATTATTTTTTATAAGATTGCCTATAGTTATTCTAACTCAAATATAATTTTATCTAGCTTTTATAAAACTAAAAGTATTTTTTAGAACGTTTTAGTTTCTTTACACTAACTAGATTTTTTTAAAGTAACGTAATGCCAAAGCTCACAAGCAGTCTAACTCAACCTAAGTTTTAAACAAAAAGTAATTTAACTTTAAAATCTAGCTCTTGCCAAACAAAACTTAACCATTTTTTAAAATACGTTTGTTTTTCGAAGCCATATGTTGTAATGTAATTTACCGTAGGTTTTAAGTAGTCTAACCAAATTTCTTTTCAGAAAGAATGTCACGTATTTTAGCTTCTACAAAATACCAATAATTGTTTTTTAAATGTTTTTATATTTTCAAGCCAACTGTATTTGTCTTTTACTAACGCATTTTACTATAATTTTTAAGCAGTTTAACCAAACTTTGACTTAAAAAGAATTTATCACATAATCTAGGTTTTACAGAACGTCTCTAAAATCTTGTTTGGAATGTTGTTTTCACACTTTGATTTAAAAAAAAACTGTTACGCAATCTAGCTTTTAAAAAACGTCACTTCGAAGATAACTATGTTTGATCTACGGACGTTATTTACTATAATTTTTGAGCGGTCTAACCAAACTTTAATTTAAAAAAAGTTTGCCACGCTATCTAGCTTTTACAAAACGCCACAAAACTTTTTTGGAATGTTTATATAAGTCCAAGTTGTGCTTGATCTCTTCAACGTTATTTACTGTCATGCTTAAGTAATCTAACCAAACTTTGATTTTAAAAAAAAGGTCACATAATCTAGCTTTTAAAAATGTCACTAAAGTATTTTTTGAAATATTTCTGTTTCCAAGTTAATTGTGTTTGATCTATAGTTCTCACTAGCGTTTTTTGCTATCATTTTTAAGCGGTTTAACCAAACTTTGACTTAAAAAAAATTTATCACATAATCTAGGTTTTACAGAACGTCTCTAAAACCTTGTTTGGAATGTTGTTTTTACACTTTGATTTAAAAAAACTGTTACACAATCTAGCTTTTAAAAAACGTCACTCAAAAACCTTTTGTAATATTTCTATATTCCGAAGTTAACTGTGGTTGATCTACTGACGTTATTTATTTTTGAGCGGTCTAACCAAACTTTGATTTAAAAAAAGTTTGCCACGCCATCTAGCTTTTACAAAACGCCATAAAACTTTTTTGGAATGTTTATATATGTCCAAGTTAACTGTGCTTGATCTCTTCAACGTTATTTACTGTCATGCCTAAGTAATCTAACCAAACTTTGATTTAAAAAAAAGGTTACATAATCTAGCTTTTAAAAATGTCAATAAAGTATTTTTTGAAATATTTTTGTTTCCAAGTTAATTGTGTTTGATCTATAGTTCTCACTAACGTTTTTTGCGCGGTATAACCAAACTTTGACTTAAAAAAAAATTATCACATAATCTAAAGTTTACAAAACGTCTCTAAAAATCTTGTTTGGAATGTTTTCATATTTTCAAACTAACTGAGTATTGCAGTAATCTAGGTTTTACCAAACGTCACTAATTTTTTTTAATCCTGATTTTCCAAGCCAACTGTTTAATTTACGATAATTTTATTTACTGCAACTTACAGTTTACCCCAACTTTTTTTTATTAGAAGAGCAACAGAATCTAGCTATTCTAACTTAAAAAATATATAACTTTATCTAACTTTTATAAAACTAAACGAAATAATTTTTTGAAACGTTTTAGTTTGTTTACACTAACTAGGTTTTTTAAAAGTGACGTAATACCAAAGTTCAGAAGCAGTCTAACTGAACCTAAATTTTAAACAAAAAGTAACTCAACTTTAAAATCTAGCTCTTACCAAACAAAACTTAACTATTTTTTAAAATATGTTTTTTTTTCGAAGCTATATGTCGTAACGTAATTTACCGTAGCTTTTAAGTAGTCTAACCAAATTTCTATTCAAAAATAAATTATCACGTAATTTAGCTTTTACAAAACGCCAATAATTGTTTTTTAAATGTTTTTATATTTATACTGCGTTTGCCTTCTAGTAACTTTTAAACGGTCTAACCAAACTTTGATTTAAAAAAAATTGTAACGCAATCTAGCTTTTAAATAACGTCACTCAATAACTTATTTGAAATATTTCTATATTACGAAGTTATCTATGTTTGATTTATTGACGTTATTTACTATAATTTTTTAGCAGTGTAACCAAAGTTTGATTTAAAAAGATTTTGCCACCTTATCTAGCTTTTAAAAAACTTTTTTGGAATGTTTATATATTTCCAAGTTAACTGTGCTTAATCTCTTCAACGTTATTTACTGTCATGCTCAAGCAAACTAATCATACTTGATTTTAAAAAAAAATGGTCACATAATCTAGCTTTAAAAAATGTGTCTAAAGTATTTTTTGAAATATTTCTGTTTCCAAGTTAATTGTGTTTGATCTACAGTCCTTACTAACTTTTTTTAGCTATAATTTTTAGGCAGTCTAACTAAACTTTGATTCAAGAAGAGTCACGTACAAAACGTCTATAATTTTGTTTTAATGTTTTTATATTTCCAAGCCAACTGTGTTTGACTTCCAGTAACGCATTTTACTATCATTTTTAAACGGTTTAACCAAACTTTGATTTAAAAAGAATTTATCACATAATCTAGTTTTCACATAACGTTTCTAACAAATTGTTTGGAATGTTTTCATATTTCCAAATTAAGTGAGTATTGAAGTAATCTAGCTTTTACCAAACGTCACTAAATTGATTTTTTTATTTTGTTTGTCCGAGCCAACTGTATATAACTTACGTTAATAATATTTACTGCAACTCATAGTTTACCCAAACTTTTTTGAAAATGTAACAATCTAGTTTTTACAGAAGACGACTACAGTATATTCTAGCTATAGCTGTTCTAACTTAAAATAATATGATTTTATCTAGCTTTTATAAAACAAAACCAAAGTACTTTTAGAACGCTTTAGTTTGTTTTAAACCAACTATGTTTTTTTAAAGTAACGTAATACCAAAGCTTCAAACTCAAATTAAATTTTAAACAAAGTAATTTAATCTAGCTTTTACAAAACGTCAATAATTTTTTTTAAATGTTTTTGTATTTGTATTAGTCAACTTTTAAATAGCTTAACCAAGCTCTGATTTGATTTTGTGTTTGATCTACAGATGTTATTTAATACCTATAAAAATGTAAATATAGCTTTTATTTTAAAGTTTTTATATTTCTAAGTTAACTGTGCTTGATCTACAGTCTCCAGTGACATTTTTTACTATCATTTTTGACCAAACTTTGATTAAAGAAAAGTCACGTAATCTAGCTTTTGTCAAACACCACGAAACTTTTTCGAATGTTTCTATATTTCTAAGTCAACTGTGCTTGATTTTCAGTCTTCAATAGCGTTATTTACTGTCGTGCTTAAATAGTTTAACCAAACTTTGATTTTAAAAGAATTGGCCACGTAATCTAGCTTTTAAAAACATCACTAAAAAGTTTTTTTGAAATTTTTCTATATTTATATTTCTATATTTAGATGTGTTTGACCTACAGTCAGTCAGTGACGTTATTTATCATCATTTTTAAGCAGTCTAACCAAACTTTAATTCAAGAAGAGTTTTTCACGTAATCTAGCTTTTACAAAACGTTACAAAACTTTTTGGGAATGTTTCTATATTTCCAAGCTGACTGTGCTTAATCTCAAGTCTTGAGTAACATTATTTACTGTCATGCTTAAACGCTTAACCAAAGAAAAGAAAAGAAAATCCAAGAAAAAAATTGTACCGTAATCTAGCTTTACAAAACGTCACTAAAAATTTTTAGAATGTTTTATATTTTCAAGTCTTGTAACATAAGTTATTAATCTTTTAGAATATTTTAGTTTTTCTAATGTAACTGTAACTCTAGCGAATCTCTCATAAACATAACTTAACAAATTACATATAGTCTAACCCAGCTTTTGATTAAAAAAATACTCTAATCTAATTAAACGAAACTAAAGTATTTTTGGAAGGTTTTAGTTTTATTAAACCAACTATAATTTTGATGGTAGATAATGTAATTTACTGAAACTCGCAAGCTATCTAAATCTTAAGCAATCTAACCTAACTTTTATTTAATAAAAATATAGTCGAGCTCTGTGTTTTATCTGCAGTAAGGTAATTTACCGCAACTCGGAAAGAATCTAACCCAGCTTATACTTTAAAAAAATGTCATCTAATCTAGCTTTCACAAAACGAAACTAGAGTTTTAGTTTTTACAAGCCAACTGCGTTTCAACTTCAGTGGTGTGATTTAATAAGTTTTCATCAGCAAAGACTTTGTTGTGATACTTTATGTTTACCTAAATTATTTAAACTAGTTTAGTTTTGTTTGTTCAAGCAAAATTTGTCTTTCATAATATTATTTTTTCACAAATTTTTTAAAATTTTAACTGAACCATGCTTTTACAAAACAAATGATGCGTCTTAACTTCAATAACGTAATTTCAACTATGTTTTGAGTATCGTAACCTAACTTTCTATTAAAAACTACTTGTGTTTCGTAATTGTTTCATAGCCGCCGATTTATTGCGTTAGTTTTTGGGAATATCGGCAACGTTGTGCGATCGTACGTTACTGATCGCTCAATTTCGGCCTTTACAAAGTAATTATTAGTTTTGAGAACGTTCGAAGATAATTAAGCCGATGATGTATTAAAATTCGTGCGTATATCCATGTTGGATTACAAGCTTTCTATTTTGAATGAGTATTAAAGCTTCATTTGTTACGTACTCAATCACCGTAAAACCAAAATAGGACGAGGCGTTGCCGAGTCACCTTAAACTTCTACATGTTACCCAGAATTTAATCAACATTCTTTCTGATCATTGATCTATGCAGAATAAATACACTTTTAATTGATTTTCCACGGCCCGACGAGCAATTCATTTTTGCGCGAGCGGTTTTTCAAAAATCGCGTGCGGGCGCCAAATTTTCAACGTTATAAATTCGAATTCTAACGAGAGGGCGTCGTCGAGGTGCAGCTTATGATTTATAAGACAATATAATAATTGTATGCAAAATAAATGAAGCGAATGCATTAACGATGCCATTAAACCTCATCGTTAAAATTACTCATTAACTTTTTTACGAGCTTTCGAAATAATTCGGAAGAGACCTCCACCGTACAACAACCCTTCGCGCATCTCTGCGTTTTTTTTTACCTCAACTTTGCCTCTTCGCAAACAAAATTATTTACGATTATCTAAAAGGCAACGCCGCAAATAATGCGATTTTAATGTTAATCGAGAGACTGGGAACTGACGGATTAAATCACTAATTGTATAAATATTAATGTCACATACTGGACTGGAATTAACGCATGGCTTGCACGGACACAACAACAAACAAAATAAAACAAAAATCGCGGTTGGCGGTAGATACGCTTTTGTTTTGCGCGCCATTTTGTTTCATCGCCTACTTATTATTTAAAATTAAAAACGCGTTGTCGTAATTAATTTTTCGATTATTTGTTAGATGGCTTCGAAAAAATCCACGTAAAACAAGGTAATTTAATTAAACCATAATGATACAGCATTTATAACAGCATTCTTCACAGTTTCGTTTTATGTGCGGCGATGCACTCGTACTTCTTCAACTCATTATTATTACTATTATTACGCGAGCAAAACGATATCTCAAAAATGTCTTGGAAGAGAAAGAGACAGAAGGCCAAGGAAAAAAAGATAAAGCGCAATTACACGCAAATTGTGTTTGCGCTTCCGTTAGTAAATAATAGGATTCGCGCAAAAAACCGCCATAATCTAGTGGCCGTTGAAAGATATTAATCAATTGTTTTTAGGAAAAAATCACGGCTTGCTATCACAGTAAGTAGTTAAAAAATGTAATTGATCTTTTTATTATTCGTGTATTAGATATTTCATGTAATGACTTTGTTTCTGCAAGCTTATAAGCTAGAAAAAATCTGAAATTTTATTACTGTTATAGGATACGTATTATAATTACCTAAGGTTATTTAATCTAATAAATTACCAATTGTTTCCGTTTTTCTTAAGAAATCGATATTATTTTGATATGGCGTCTACAATTAAACTTATAAAAAAGTGTTAGGTTAAATTACAATCAACTACGTGTTTATATTAAAAAACGCAATCTAGTGGTTATTAGCAGACACTTTATTTTTTGTTACACTATTAAAGTAGTTTTTTAGCTAAACTTTTTGCAATAAGTTAAGTAGTTAAATTAGATTTCAAAATTTTGAAAAAGTTAAGTTTCTAAAACTCGACATAAGTTAAGACACCGAAGCAGAAACTAAGTTGTAAAAAACATACTTTTAAAAACAGTCAAGGTTTACTTTCTTAAAACCTAGGTTGCACTGCAGTTAATACTCAATTAGCCTAAAAAAACAGAAAGTAACAAAAGTCTAAAAACAATTAAAGTTTAGTTTCTTAAAATCTAGATTGCACTGCACTGCAGTTAATGCCCAGTTAATTTAAAAAATAAAAGTTTTAAGCTAGCTGCGACAAGGTTTTTATTAAACTTGTTTGGGCTAAAGAACAACTGTTTTAGAGTCTACAAAACATAACTAAAAAAGCCTATTTTGTTTTTGTTACAAGCATGTACACTGCGTTTTAATCAAGAACAAAAAATTCAGTCAGTCTTTTGTTTTACTATGACTACTATATGTTAATCAAAAAAATACTAATACTATTCAAATTGTTGTTCTTTAAGCCAATGGCAATAAAGTGATTTAACCAAAAGTTTCTTTTTTTAGTTTTAGTTTTCATCTTAACTTTAAAATGCGATTAAACAACTTTTTTTCTTAATACTGTTTTAGCTTAAGCTGTGTTTGACCACGTCGATTTAACTTAATTAGATTTTAACCAATCAAACCCAACCAACTTTCAAAAATGTCATTAAATCTAAATTCTATAAGACTTGAATATATCGAATCGGTTTAATCTAATTAGATCTTAAAAAATCTAACCCAACTTTCTTTAAATAAAATGTTACTTAACCTAAATTTTATAGGGTTTAAACCTAAAACTTTTTTTGACAAAACGCTGTTGTTTTGAAAATTATTTTAACAACAATGACTTGATTTTATCTAATTGCTAACTTAAGTGACTATGAGTAAAAGATAAAACTCAATCTCAAATCTAACGAAATTAACCTATGTATTAACAAATTCTAATAAAACTAACTTATATTCGTCGATTTTAAAAATGTTGTCAAACTTCAATGCTTATTTAAACATGTATCAACTTAAATTTACATTAAAATGACGTTTTTATCTGTAATAATTAATATTACGTTGGAAGCTAGAATATGCAGCTCAAGGTCATAGGCTACTACAGTAGTAGATTAAACAGAAGTCGTAATACTTCGATCGTGTGAGGCAAGAAAAAAAGGTAGTTGTTAATTTTCATTTATTTTATTTCTTAGGATTTTGAGTTAACGCCTATACCGTATAGTTCGGTGCGCTGTGCACAGCGAGCGGCTCGGTCACCTCGGTCTATTTGCACGCTCGATTTCTACACGAAAATGCGACGTTGCATCCTAACAACAAATTTACGTTTTTGCTCTAATGCAGGAAGTAGGCGACGAAGCATTTTTACTCGCACATGCCGCACTGCTTGTACGATGTACTGAACTATTCCGTTAATGATCTTTGTAAGATGACTAGGAAAATGACTCGTAGTTTATGTTATATTGCCCCCGTAATTAGTAAGTGGTTGTTCTTAGACGATGCCGCCTTTGCTTACTCTGATTTTTATTCTTTATAGCCAATTTGAAGTTTTATTATCGTTATTTTTAAGATGGACAAGAATTCAATTTAATTACTTAATTCGGGGACAAGTTTAAACGTGCACACTGGCACAGACACAAATATGAATTATAAGGGTTACAGAAGACAAGTGTTTTTGAAATTAATATCTATATGCACACCATACAGTAGGCATGTGGCTTTCATTTTTTGTCGCCTCAAGACATATGCGTTTCAACTGTTTTTTTCTCTTGCTCGCTCAGCGCTTGTACCCGACGAACAACTAGCATATTAACGATTCTCTTAATTTCCTTATTTGTTTACGTATTTGACAGAATATCGACACTCCAATTTCCGCCCGACCCCCTAGCTTTTAGTTTTATTAAAACTTCGACCGTCTAAATCAAAATTTTTTCGTACAGAAATTTACGTTATTAAGTTTGGAGATAAGTCAACTGTGAAACAATATCGAAACAGTTGCGTCACAGCGTGGGCGTGGTTAAACAGTTTTGTTTATTAATGAAATTTTGAATTCTTCGGGTGGCCGTGGAACAATACCGAAACTCGTTCATCGCTTCTACAACTACAACTTTTATTGTCATCGTGGAAAATTATGAAATTGTACAGATAAAGGTGAATGTTAAACAAAAAACAAAATTCTAAATCTGGCGTAAAAAGTATTACAATTTTTACTAAAGAAAATAATCTTTATTTAGAATATTGTTTAAGCATCAGTCACAAACTCTTTTTTAAATGATTTGAGAAAAATCTAGTGAATGGTAGAACAGTTGTTTTCAACACTTTCTAATACACTAGCTTTCAACTAAATTTAATAACCTTTTTAAAACATAGGTGATTTTAAACCATAGAAATAATACTTTCAAAAATTGATAAAATCTTACGGTCCTATAACATCAACCAAATTATGATGTAGACTCAGCCATGCAATCAGTATGTTTTAGAGTTAGACAAAATAAGTAAAAAGATAAAAAACGTAGAAGGCTGTGGAAAAATTGTTTTCATCGCTACCTATGATGTTTTAAGAATTATTTCACGAAATTTTAAAATTTTTATTGATGATATAAATGAGAAGAAAGAGATTCGAAGAGACGTGTTTAATTTTAAAACAATTGAAATTTTGGTATTGATTGAGTTTTTTTCTTGTATTTCTGTAAGCGTAATGAAAACAAATACGGATGAATAGAAGCAAATACGGTCACACCATAAGCGATTAATCAGAAAACTAAATCTGCGGACATATTTGAACAGGGTGAAGACGGAAAAAAATTGACAAATGACCCCATTAGGGTACATTTAGCTTAATACCTTACGTAGCTGCTGTCCCCGGTACTTTAATCCTGACTAATATTATTAGTTCGGCGTGCGAAGGATACAATTTTGAAGTCGTTTATGTTTTGTTTTGAAGGTTTGGTACAACGGACAACTACGATCTAAGTTTTGTTGTTGAATTATTAAATGTCGAAAGCCGCTAACGAACCGCTCCAAGAGTATTATTACAAGACTAAGTCCCTCAAGGTTGAAACACCCTCCGGCGAAGTTGGACACCACTTCATAATAGTATAAGTAGACGTCTCGAGCAGCCGCAAAGCTGTGATAAATGATGATTTTAGCTTCGCATTTGAACAAGTTATGGTAAATACGCCAAACTTGCGAGTTTACTACTTAGTAGAGAAAAAATCGAAGTAGGCCAAAATCAGTCGTTCGATTCGTCAAAAGCCGCCCAGCTAACAGACATACATTATATGCATATTTCCAGTTGCTGTCGCCGAAATGTTCCGACAAAAACAATCATCTTTTGTTAGGCCGCCACTTCTTTTGTCTTGCCGCGCTGTAACTGCCTAATTCAGATAGTTCAGAATTTTTACTTTGTCAATCGTTAATGGCATTTTTCGTTCTTTATTTATAACAAGTTTACATCTTTTCGCAGTTCGCTACCCGGTCACGATTTCGTACTCAATGAAATCGAACAGAAGCCACATGGCGATTATCATTTTTTTACAAGCTTTCGTTTTCGATGAGAATTTAAAAAAAAGACGACGCACGCTGTATACGAACGCTATTACGTGCATACGCGTTCGCACATTTTTAATTGAGCCAACTTGGGTTTTATTTGTTTTTACCATTGTCTGACACGGCCTACTACAATTCGCATTCGATTTCACTACAACGCTACAAAGATGACTTCGACTTTATTTTTAAGCTCAAGTATTGGAATGGTAAAAAATCATATTTTAGTATTTGGCCGTACTTTAATTTTGAATGATTTTTGGTACTTAGTTTTTATTTTTAGATGTCAACTAAAACTGTTAAACAAAAAAGTGAGACAAAATTGTACATATTTTTGTCAGGTTTTGTAAGTTTTTAATTTATATAAGTTGAATTGCGCCAAAAAGCACTAGAACAAAAAGAATATGACCAAAAAGCATGTTTCTAGCGCTATCGAAGTTGCCGGAGAGAAACTACAACTGACTAACCGCTATCATGAGAGAAGCAAACGTATCCATAGACTTTGCCACGACTGTAAGACTGAGCGCTTTTTTTCAGGCTAAGACCAAAAACTGTTAAACAGCAATGCTACTAAAGCAGCACGAACGTAAATTTGAAATATGTTTTAATAAGATAAGCCACCAAAGATATGAATCCAAAAAGCTACTGTTTATAAAGACTTTAAGACAACAATCTAAACAAACAAATTAAAAAAAAATCGGAATCGTAGTCAATAACTCAATAACGTTTAGAATTGGCACTGAATTCGTTTTTCTTTTCTTGAAATTTGAAAAATAAGAGAACCAAGACACGTATTTCAATTAGAGTCGTCGATACATGCAACCCATTTTTTAGACTTTTTCAGGAATGCCGCCTACGACACCTGGGAAAAATTACGCAAATGCTGCAGAACTATTGTCTAATTATTTTACTATCGACATCTATTAAGTTACAGAGCAAAGTTTACCTCAATACAGTTCAAACAAGTTGGTTTCGGAAATCGCATTCTACGAGTTTTGGTCGATTGCACACCAGAGGCCTTTTTATAGACATCTAAAAGACATAACACTAAGTCTTCTTACTGAAACACTTAGATAACGGAATCTTTCTTCACATAATCAAATTCTTCAGATCACACTTACGCAACTAAGCTTTAGGAAAAAGCTGCGCATGTCCAAATACCTCAAGAATTTGTTCTTCAACCACTACATATAAAAAAAACATTTATATTATTACAGCAAAAGTCACATCGCACATCCTCAAATTATATTTAAGATTTAGAAAAAAAAGCGTTTTCTCCATAAACAATAAGCTTTGTTCGTATGGTAATCAGCAAGATGCAGATCGTCTAAAGCAAGGCTTTAAGAATAATCGATGACGCGCTATAGTTGGAACGAGAAATGTAGAAAAACTTGTTTTCATCGACCGAAACACAAGAACGTCCAACCTAACGTAAGATAAAAATTCTTTCGATATGAGATGAGAACGTCTTCCGGATTTGGACCATATCAAGTTGCCAACGTTTTGCCCATTTTCATAAATCTAACTAAAACTTCTCAAAAGTTAGGTCATCAACTTGTGAACCAAGCCAGATTCTAAACACTGAAAAAGTACAAAAAAAACCAATAAACTTAAAAAACCAAACGACAATCTAACAAAGAACCACTATTGAATTAGGTAATTAACTTGTGAATCAAGCCAGATTCTAAATTCCATAAAAGTTACTTAAGAACAGAATGACCGGTTTTACCAATGTAGACTAAATCACATGAACAAGAAATTTAGTATACACCTTGAAATAAAAGTGTAAGAAATTTGTCTTTGGGAGAAGGAAGAATCTGAAAGATTTTACCTGTCGAGTTGAATATGAATTTAATACCATTCTTACAAAAAAGTTTCTTTAGTTGATCTGTAACCTTGTGAATTGTGAGTAAAAATGCTTATTTTGGATTGGATTCAGAAGTAGAAATGTCCTTAGGTAACCCAATACGTGGATGTATAAGTTTAACTTTATTTGATTACTTACTTAGTTCACAAATTGCTTCATGTTTCCCTATTTACAATTTACCCCTTTTTTTACATTTATACTACATTGCATATTGCATTCTATTTACATTTTTACATTTTTTGCATTTTCTTAACTTTTTTCTCCTTCTCCATACTTCTTCCAACCACTCCGCTCTTTTCCCAGTTTCTTCTGAGATTGGCTCTACTTTCTTAACCACTTTTCTTAACTCTCTGCAATTATTTCTTATGTAATTAAGGTCCTCCGTCTCTTCTCCACATATTCTGCACATCTTTTCTTCTTCTTTTTTCCACTATTTATTCTAACTCTTCGTTCCCACATCTGAACCGTGCTATCATTTTTTTTCTTCCTTTTGTTATTATTTCCTTTAACCTTTAAATATTCTGGCACCCCTTCACCCTTGATATTCTTATAATTCATATTATATCTGCCCTCTTTTATCCTTGTCACTTTTTCTTGTTTTTCGACGTCTATATGTCTCCTCATTATTTCTTCTCTTACCCCTACTCCCTCATCTTTTAATCTCTCCACTTCTTCTCTGCCATCCTGCCCGTAATTCGCTTTTCCTCTCTTTATCTCTTTCCAACATTCTTGTAGTATTTTGCATTCTGTCCTTTTCCTCAGTTCTTCCTCGTATTTTATGGCTCTTTTTCCTGTCTCTACTCCTATTTTTCCTGCCTGCACTTCCTCTCTTATAATATACCCCGGTGTTTCTATGTCTAGCCCTAATACCCAATTCCAGTATTTTTCATGTGTCCCTTCTACCTCTTTATACACTTTCCCCGCCCATATTTCCGCCCTATATATCACCACGCTTTTTATTAACTTTTTAAACAGCAGCCTTCTTGTTTCTATGTCTACTTCAAACACCTTTTCCCCCACACTCTACACTTGCCCTATTAACCTGTTTCCTTTCCTCACTCTTTCTTTTATGTGTTCTCCCTCCTTATTATCCTGCTTCATCGTGTAACCCAGGTATGTAAATTCCTTCACTTGCAGCACTTTCTCGTCCCTGCAATTCTACTCTTCACTTTTTTCCCTCCTTTTTTAAATACCATTATTTTTGTTTTTTCCGTATTTACTTCTATTTCTTTTTTTATGTATTTTTCCAGCGTTTTCATCATCCTCCTTCATTTCCTTTTCCTCCTTAGTCACCAACACTATGTCATCCGCATACGCCAATGACCATACCTTCACTTTCCCTACTACTATCCCTCCTGTCTGTTGTCCTCTCATTGTCTCCTCCAGATCCCCCGTATATACTGCAAACAGGCTTGGGCTCAGTGGACATCCCTGTCTCAACCCTCTCTTTGTAATGAATTTTTTGCTCTCGTCCCCATTCACGTTGACCCTGCTCTTCGTTTCTTCGTAAATTTCCTTCATTTCTTCTATTAACCTTTTATTGATTTTTTTTCTCTTCATGTATTCCCACAGTTTTTCCTTGTTCACTCTGTCAAAAGCAGCTTTTAAAACTACTAATAGTGCCACTATTTTCCCCTTTCTTTTCTCTAGCTCTACATTCACCAAGTGTTTTAGTATATATATATATATATATATATGTTGCCTATCACTCTTCTTCCCATTTTGAATCTCGCTTGTCCGTCTGGTACCAAACATCTTTCCTCTATTTTCTTTTGTAGTCTTCCTTGTAGCACTGTCGCATATATCTTGTATGCCGTGTTTAATAATGTTACTTCTCTGTAATTCTTCACTTTATTTCTGTCTCCTTTTTTAAAAATCCAGCATATTATTCCTTCTCTCCCTCTCACCGAGAATCCTTTCCTTTTCCATATTGTATTTAGTATTTTCGTCATCCTTTTTGCTACATTTCCTTCCCCGTATACCCACTCTTCCCCTTGTATCTGTTATCTTCTTTATTGCCTCTGTTAATTCGTTTTCGTTTATTCTATCTCTATCTCCTTCTTCCCGTCTTACTACTGCTTCTTTTCTTTGCCTTTTTTCTCTTTTTCGATTTTGTTCTTTCTCTCCCAGCAGGTTCCTAAAATAGTATATCTCCAATTTTTTATTTGTATTCCCTTTGTTGTCGTTTTTCTCTTTCTTACTTTCTTTAGGTACATCTTCTTCTGTTTTTATTCCTTTGAGTGATCTTCTTGTTTCTTTTTGTTTACTTCATTCTTTCTCTCACTAGTTTTCTTGCATATTTTTACTGCTTTTTTGTATTCTTCTTCTTCTTTCCTCCCTTTTTTCCACTGTTTTAATGCTCTTCTTGCATTTTTCTTTGCTTCCTTGCATCCTGTTTTCTCTTCTTTTGACTTTCTAAATCTGACTTTTTCTGTTGCTTTCTCCATCATCTCTCTCATTTCCTCTACACTCTCTTGTAATCTCTTCTCTCTGTTTATTACTGTCACCTTTTTCACTTCTACTTTCACATTTAATTTTTCTTCCAGCATCATTGCTAAATCCTTTTGTGGTTCTTCACTTCTCCACCCTTTTATTACAATATTATTCTTCCTTTTCCATCTTTCCTCATCTTCCGCTTTTTTCTCCAGTTTTTCTCTCCACCAGTTCCTCCATTTCTTTCTGTTATTTTTTTTCCTCCTTCTGTTATTGAGCTGTTTTCTTCGATTTTCTCCGTTATCTTTTTTATGTCCGGTGATCTTATTGTTTTCTTTCCTCTTTCAAATATTTCTTGTCTTTCCTTTTCCTCTTCTTCTCTCTCTCTTTTATTCATTTCTCTTTCTTTTTTTATTCCTCCGTATCTTCTTTTCTTACTTTTCGTGTTTTAAAACGAAATAGAAATAGAAAAAACGCGAGGAACTAAACATGAGGTTTTAATACAGATGATTCCAAAGCAACCGTTTTAAAAAATTTCATAAACATGTTAGCTACAACAGGTGATAGAGGAGAACCTATAACAGCACCAGAAACCTGTTCGTAAAATTTGTTATGACATTGGAAGTAAGTGGAGAATAAACACTTATCAATAAGAGGAACCAAACTAAAGTCCTTGCCATGTTGAGACACAGTTTTTTGGTCGATGCTTAATAGAAGCTTTGTGAAAAAGTGAAGTTACATCACAACTCAGAAGAAGATCTCTGACTGCACTCGAATTTAGATTAGAACTAGAAAAGTAGAACTAGATTTGGCAGTACCATAAGCACATTCCCAAAAATCGTTTAATATCAGTGCTAGTCTTTGGTTTAAAAAATATAACAATAACTTCTACTTTTAAAGAAAACTGGTATTTTTCTAAATTTATATTCAAGTTAGTTATAGTTATATACTACCTTGGAGAGTTGAACATGCTCTTCGAACGTACTGAAAACTACAACAACATCGTCTAAATAAACAAATAGCTCCTCTACTAGCAACGGACCAAATAAATCATCAATCAGTCTTTGTTGTGTTAACTAAGCTTAGTGGTGTTGCGTAGAAAGGCTAAAGATTAGCCATGATAAGCATTACGTGTGGATTTGGAAGACTACTAAATCGTGAAAAAAAGTCTTTCATTGTAGCAATGTAAAATAAAAGAGCCTCAATAACACCTTGCATGCGAGCGCGAATCTTATCCCACAACATTAATTTATAGTTTCCAGGTAGAAAACAAGTACGGATTCGTGTGACAAGGTCGGCCCTCTTATCGAACGATACCGAGGAAGCGCTGAACTGGTGAAAAGATTGGTAGCACTTTCTAACAAACGTAGGTCGCCAATATTAAAAGAACTACTTTTTTCTTCTAAGTGACTTAGAAAGGTAACGACAGACATATCATCCTCTGTACCAGAAAAAAAATTCCCCATTTACGAATAGGTAGGTGATTACGTCGACTATCTTCAAGACATTGAAGGCTAGTTTCTAATAAACCTGCTAAACTGTCGGGAAAACCGGCTTCAGTCTCAGTAACGCGAGGACCAGGGGTATCAATAGGTTCAGGTTTTAATAAAACGATAGGTGTGGATTGGGCTGCATCACACGGTTCATCAACGTCAGATAAAGAAGCAGAGTCGACAAGAGCGAGAATATTACTAGCCGCGGTTCTAAGATGGTCTATGACGGATTCATCATTCTATTGGCTAACAGGAATACGGTCGATACGTCGGGCGAGATGAAAAGCTCGAGTTAAATACTTCGGGTGAATTAACTATATCAGCAAGCTCCGTTTCAATAGAAGTAATATTGACCTTACACACATCGACTTGCAATGAAAAAACTAACATCGACAAATCCGTTCGAACAAAAACATAAAAGTACTTTTTTAAAAGAAGGCCTAACAATTTACGTTTCTGTGCGACTATCATACCACTTGCTACTGCATTTCCTGAACCTCAAGTTTATACTGCAGTTCATTGCTTAACAAACAGCGGATATATTTCAATTCCTTAATGTTGGTTTACGAAATAATTAATGATTTACTTGGTACGATGTTAAAGTTTTAACGAAATTTCCCAATAAACACGGGCCCCACGTTGGGCGCCAATTGTCTGACTGCACTTGAATTGAGGCGGGGATTGGGATAACTCGGACGGTTCAAAACAACACTAAATTTGTCAAAAGCCACGTATAAAATTTGGTAAACAAAATTAATACAACCCCAATTCTTCCTCAGGTTCGTATTATTTAACGTAAAAAATAATATACCTTTTTTTTGTATCTTTATTTAAGTGCCGATAGTCACACAGGAAGTTATATTTCTTTTTATTTGCAAAAATAGCTTTTTTCAAAAAATCAGAAAAGTGGTGAAAACAACACAAAATCCCTCTAAAAAATCTCATAATTTAAATGAATTGTATTATTTAAATGTAGACAACAATTTTCAGTACATAGTTCGCATAGAACTTTTCAAATAATTTTGGAATATAAATAAATCGTTACAGATCTTGGAGTTTAGGTTCTATAGTTTCTAAACATTGATTAAAGTGCTGAGTGTTGATGATGTGAGAAGAGGTTTTACCTGTAAATTTGCAAAGAATATTGGACAAGAACTTGGCTAGTTTGTAGGTAGGAGATTGGATAGTACTCACAATAGGTCGAAAAGAAATACCTTGTTTGAAAAATTTGGGAAGTAGACGAAGTGGTTTTGAATCTGAAGGCGTACGTCGACGTTTAGTTTTTGGAAGTAGAAGTAGAAGAGCTTACGTTTTCTCTGACAAAATAAAATGGATTTTTACGGCATATTCAATTTAGTTCAAAACGGCAGTAGCGTTGCCTTTGTCGGCTGGCAGAACAACAATATCGGAGTTTCTATGAAGACTTTTTAAGACTAACTCTTCCGACTTTGATTTAGAAACTTTAGATGATTCAAGGATTTTGTCAGTGTGAATACGATGGGAGCTGAGATGTGGCGAGAAAAATGTCTTATAAAAGACTTGACAGCACATAAAACATCTTTTTCAGGAATACGTTTGAGGGGGAGCACCGATTCCTGTTCTGAAGTAAAAGTCAAACTAGATAAATTGACGACTGTTAGTAGTGAATGAAACTTCATGATTCTTGGATTCCAATAATTAAAACTTTTTCAGATGACCTTCAATCGTAGAGTGCTATCAGACTACTGGTAAGTAATGCTGTCAAAGAGATTTCAGTCATCCGGGAATAGAGTGTTGACAAATCCAAGATGAAGATAAAAAAATTGTTTCAAAATGGTATCTTACTATCGTCTAGTTTGGTTAATCCGTTCGCGTATCAACGCTATACTAGCATGGAACATCATGTTTTTAGAAGAACGTGTCTAAATGTGAAACTTGATTTTGAGGAAAGCAAAATGATGTGGTCGCGACCGCAACTAAGAAAAGTTAAAATGCACGAAAGCTTGATGAGTTTGTGACAAAGTTTGGAAAATACGGCTCGTTTAGAAGAAATATTCTCCTCGTAGAGAATCTAGACTGAAAACTTCGTCATCTTACTAGAACCTTAGTAAACAATGATTATATGATATATATGAAGCTAGGTCACAATATGGATTTTGATAACGTTTCGGTGATTGCAAAATTTTCATTCTTCTTCAATAGGAAAATCCGAGAGAACATAGAAATCATCAAACAGTACAATAACTTTAACCATGATGATGGTTTTGAACTATCCCCTCTTTGGTTCCCGGTCATTATTCCCTTATCAAAAACACGCCCTTTTTCAACCGTAACCCAATCAGAGTCGAGCTTAACCAGTTATGACAATACTTCTTTTTATACGGAGGCTACTTCTTTTTAAATCCCTTTTATAAAATCTGGCTTGGTTCACAAGTTGATTACCTAACTATGTAGCGGTTCTTTGTTAGATTGTTGTTTCCTTTTTCAAGTTTATAGTTTTCTTTCTTTTCAGAGTTTAGAAACTGGCTTGGTTCACAAGTTGATTACCTAACTTTTGAGTCTTTAGTTAGATTTCGATTGCTTGCTTGAGTTTCACAATTTCTCGCACGCCGCTTACGAAAGTGGACAAAACGTTAGAAACTTCGGTTACAAACCCGGAAAACGTTCTCATATTAGTATAGACTCTGGCTGTAGAAGCCTTCGCTATTACATTCTTTCAATAGTTCTTTATCACTAACAAAATTATAGAAATCGTTTAAAAGCGGATCAAAGCAAAACGACGATAACCAAGCATCGCAATAGAATAGAAACTTGACACTTACGACCCAAAAAATATAGCACATAGTAAATGGTAAAAGAAGTCAATAATGACAATTTCACTACGACATAATTTACACCGACGACCAAAAAACCAGTAATCTGTATTGATATAGTATAGAAACAGAAAGAATTTAAAACATCCCCAGGAGAACATCTGAAACCGACAAAGTGGGTTTGCCACCACACAAGTTTTACTAGAGAAGCTCTTTTGATAGATCAAAAATGACCTAAAGGAGATTAAATCGGCAATTATGCGATTTAAAATGTTCCCGCCAAACACGTAAGCTTGCTTTGGATCTTAAAGACTTTAACATTTTTCATTCTAATCAAAAACAGTCTACATTAGTTATCTTGTTTCCAAAACCAAAAAAAAAGTACACTATCCTTCAGAACCTTAGTATCTTGTATAGGTAGTTATGTATAATCTTTTATATACTACAGAACAACGTTGATGAAAAAAGTTTAGCTGCAAACCCACCAAGGTCTGCATGTCAACAGCTAATAAATTTGATTACCGACGGCATGGCGTTGTTTTTCGTTTAACGTCGCGAAAAGTCTGGCATCAAAGATTCTTCCTGAAACTTACTTAAACCTCTTGGGCTTGTACTCCACTGACCCTACAAGTCAACATACTGAGACCAAATTATTATCGAATTTGAACAATAGTGAAACGTACGAGGAATTATTTTCAAGTCCGAAAACTTTCGCGAGGTTTTTTTACATTTCCAAAACGTTCACCGAAAGATATAGAACATTCGCGAACGTTTCGCCAAAATGTATAAATGCAGTGCAAACAAATTATAGGGCAGTTATTCCCGTAATGTGAAGACGGCAGTGTTAAGAAGATTATTCAAGTTTAAATAAAAAAGTGATTAACGCGTGTGTTCGAAATAAATCTACTAAGTATAACCTTGTACGTGACTTTAATGTAAACAATAAGTGTAAAACAAGTGTGTGAAGTTATCCGCGGAGTTTAATTTTCAAGTGATAGTGCGATATAAATTCGTGTAAGTGTTTTTTTTTATTAAATATCCTTAGATTTAATTAGTTCGGTTAGTTATAAACGTTTACATATTTTTAGTGTAAATAAATTAGTTTTAATAATAAACGTTGCATTGGTGACAGTTGCGTGGTTTCGAATCAAATAAATAAACAATTGTTTAGCTCGCGATTTTAGTGTAAATACCATTGAATAATTTAATATCCGTAATGAAAACATTGATTGCGTAAATAATTGTTCAGTTCGCGATACGCGTGTTTATTTATAAAATGTAATCATAGCTATTTCAGTTCGTTAAAGTAGTGTATTTAAACTTTTTATTTCTATTATATATAATTTATGCCGGTGACGAGTTTGCAAGCAGTTAAAATGGATTCAAAAATATTTGAAATTCTCGAATCATGAATAAAAATCTGAAAGAAAATAATAGAAAAATGGGCGAAAATTCTCGAAAAATTGAAGAAAAACTATCCGAACATTCTCAGAAAATGGAAGGAAATTCTAGAAAAATGAAGAAAAGTTTTACGAAAAGTCGCAAAAAATGGAAGAAAATTCTAGAAAAATTTAAAAGTTTTGCAAAAATCTCAGAAAATCGAAGAAAAATTACTTAAAAATACCCAGAAGATAGAAGAAAAATTGATGGAAAATTCTAGACGTTTAAAAGAAGAAATACAAACGAGCATAATCAAATAAAAATTGTTCAAGAAAAAACCCAAACATATACGTTTAAAAGATAAATTTAAAAGAAGAAATTTGCGAATCTATGAATGACAAAATAGAAGCAGTAGAGAATAGAATGAAACTGCTTGAAGAAAGAATGAACCAAATGATTTGCCGTGATGAAAAAAGCGTCACAAGAAAAGGTTTAATAATAGACAGTCGGGAAGAAACCACTTACAAGTTTAACGTTGTACCGTCAAATTTTGATAGCAAAGTTCCATGGTCAATTTACTACAAGCAGTTTAAAGCCGCAGCTACAGCTAATGGTTAGAGCAACAAGCAAAAAGCGATGTCTTCAATAGTGTCCTTACGTGAAGAAGCGCTTAGAATTAAACTGTTCCTGACCAACCACAAGAAAATTACGAACTTTTAATTTCACGTTTAGAAATGAGATATGGAGATGCTCATCTTCAACAAGTGTATCAAGCTCAAATTAAAAGTCGGGTTCAGAAAGCTGCCGAAAGTCTTCAAGAGTTTGATGCTGACACCGCCAGATTAACACGGCTTGCGTATCCTACAACACCAAATACCTTCTTGGAGCAGTTGGCTATTCAAACCTTTGTAGGCGGCCTCCGAGACAGCGAAACGCAGCAGACTCTACGGTTAGCTCGACCAAAGACATTGGATGACGCTTTGGTGGATGCTTTAGAGTTTGAAGCAGCAAAACAAGCATCGCAACGAGGCGGTCATAGGCTCTGCTGTGCTGCAGAAGTACCAGCGCAGACACTGGAAGTCATTGAGGAGTTTGTGCAACGAATACTTCGGGAAAGAAGAGTGACGACTTTGAACTGCGGTGAAATAAGCCATGTACGACGATATCGTACAAAGCCTAACAAGAAGACAAGAAGAGCGCTCAAAAATTTGGAACGAGTTGACCAAAAGAGACATAAGCTTGTCTCATCTAGTTAGATTCCGGAGATTACAATTCAAATGGCATTGCCGATGGAGCAATTGCATAGCACAAAAGTTAGTCTTATCTAGCCAGGTTCCGGAAATTACAATTTAAATGGCATTGCCGATAGAGCAATTGCATAGCATTTATCTCGATGGCAAGATCAATGGAAGAAGTGTTCAGTTACTGGTTGACACGGGAGCGACGAAGACCATCATTCGTCCTGACATGTTATTGGAAAATGAGAAGACATCACCAGTAACAGTACGACTTCGAACGGCGACAGGCGAAGAAATACCTACTCACGGACAAGTCAAAGTAACCATTGGTTTAATAAATGGAGTACTCGACCATCAAGTACTGGTAGCCGACATCACGGAAGAAAATATCCCGGGAATGGGCGTTGTAAAGAAGTATGGGTTCCATTTGTATATGAAGAACGATGTCCTGAAGATCGACAATGAAGAAATTCACTTTCATTCGTCTGAGAAGGCAGCCGTGCGAGTCTTATTGAGTGCAGACGTGACTCTGCCTGCAAGGACTGAAAGTGTGATGATAGCACGCCTGGATGGAAATCTTCGGGAAGGCCACATTCGCGCAATTGAACCAATGGAGGACGACTTAGTGGAAAAGGGACTACTCGTTGGCAGAACTTTAGTACGAGTGAAAAATACGATGCCAGTAACGATCTTAAATATCAACTCAGATCCTGTTACGTTGAAAAAGAAGACCGTGGTAGGCCAATGTACGCCAGTATATCAAATTGTGAGATACGTGAAATTTAACGAAGATACGTCGATGAAGAAGTGTCCGCAACATCTATTGGACATTCTTACCTCAGCCAAGACCAGCTGGCTAAAGTTAAAGTGTTGATCTAAGAGTACCAAGATGTGTTTGCGCTAGAGAGTGGCTGTAAAGGAAGAACTAACGTAGTGAAATATAAAATTAATACCGGAGCCGCTCGGCTAATACAACAACATCTACGCAAACTTCCTTTGGCGAAAAGAGAAGAAGCCGAAGAAATAATTACGGAGATGGAGAGAGAAGGCGTGATTAACCTTCAAATAGCTCATGGACGTCCCCAGTATTACTCGTAAAGAGGAAAGATAGGCCAACGAAGTTTTGCGTAGACTACAGACAGCTAAACAACGTGACCAAAAAGGATAGCTACCCTTTACCCAGAATTGACGATACCTTAGACACCTTGTCAGGATCTCAGTGGTTTTCTACGTTAGACCACCTAAAGAGTGGTTACTGGCAGGTAGAATTGAAACCCAAGGATCGTAAAAAAACAGCTTTTACGATCGGAACTGGTTTGTGGCAGTTCACCGTGATGTCCTTCGGCCTGTGTAACGCTCCTGCAACGTTCGAGCGTTTGATGGAATTCATCTTGCGCGGACTGCCTTGAAAGACGTGCTTGGTTTACCTGGATGACATGATCGTAGTTAGAAGAAGTTTGTTTAAAGAGCATTTGAACAATTTAAAAGAAGTGTTCTAGCGACTGCGTGGGGCAAACCTCAAACTGAGCCCAAAGAAGTGTCACATTTTAAAAAAAAAGTGCAATACCTTGGCCACGTCGTATCTAAAGATATAATAAAGGCTAACACAGACAAAATCCGAGCAAGACAAGCATGACCAAGACCAATCGACAAACATCAGGTCCAACGTTTCCTTGGGTTGTGCACCTATTATAGACGATTTGTACTCGGATTTGCCAATATTGTTAAACCTTTGACGAAATTGACCGAAGAAAAAACAGAATTTAGATGGAATGAAGACCGCGAAAAAGCTTTCCATCAAATAAAACAGGCCCTAGTCACTTCGCCGATTTTAAATTATCCAAAAAAAGATGGAAAATTTTTTTTGAATACCGACGCAAGCAATCTGGCCATAGGCGCGGTCCTTTCGCAGGTTCAAGATGGACAAGAAAAAGTTATCGCGTACTTAAGCAAGGTTTTGTCCAGGCCAGAAAGGAATTATTGCGTGACGAAACGGTCTTTTTAAGCGATCCCTAGAAAGTGTCGAGGGGACGGGAAACAGACTACAGTTGGTAGTGGCAAAGAGCCGGGTGTCAAAAGTGTTGAAGGATCTCCACGATGGTACATCAGGAGGACACTTTGTCATTAAGAAAATATTAGGGAAAGTTAGAGAACGATTCTACTGGGTGAACTGCAAAGAGAACGTCATTAAATGATGCCGTAAGTGCACGGTCTGCGCATCAAAAAATGGTCCAACGAGAAAGCACAAAGCACCCATGAAGCAATACAACGTTGGAAGCCCTTTGGAAAAAGTAGCGATTGACATCGCAGGCCGTTCCCAGAATCCGATTCGGGAAATAAATACATCCTGGTGGCGATGGATTATTTCACAAAATGGACGGAGGCTTACGTCATACCCAATCAAGAAGCAGCTACAGTTGACTTATTAGTAAAAGAAGTTTTTTGCCGATTTGGAGTTTCGTTGGAATTACACTCCGATCAAAGCCGCAACTTTGAGTCTGGGTTGTTTCAAGAAGTTTGCCGATTGTTAGAAATTAAGAAAACTAGAACGACACCTCTCCATCCTTAATCTGATGGCATGTTTGAGCAGATGAATCGAACAATGAGAAAATAGTTAACCAAAGTAGTGTTCGAACACCAAAGAGTATTGCACCTTTTTCTGATGACATACCCATCATCCGTTCCGTTCCGTTCCGTGCACAAAAGCACAAACCAAACAGCATCCTGTGTGATGCTTGGTCGCGAAATACAACTGCCATGCAATCTCCAATTTGAACAAAGACCGGAAGACGTTGCTGGAGAAGATTACGTCAGCAAGCTGACCAAGAGGCTAGACAAAGTACATGAGGACGTCCGTAAAAACACAAAAATTGCCTGCGGCAGGATAAAGACTAGATATGACGTCAAGGCACAAAATGGTGGATTTCAACCTGGCGACATGGTATGGTTGTATAATCCTCAAAAGAGACGTGGTTTGTCGCCGAAGCTGCAAAGGCAATAGGAGGGTCCTTATCAAGTCGTGCAGCGTATTAATGACGTTATATATCGCATCCGAAAACCATCCAGAAGCAAGCCAAAAGTGGTCCACGTCGATCGTCTAGCCCCGTTTGCCGGCGATAACGACAATACGCAAGTTCAGGTCTAAACTAGAACAATAACTAGCAGAACCAGAAATCAAATCAAAAGAATGGAGTTCGGTCAGTTTTTGAGCTTATACGTAGGTTCTGGAAAAGCTAGGTTCGGAGTTACCACCGAGAAACAACAAGACCTGTTCCAAGCACAAAAAGATTACGCCATCGCACATTGCGCAAGCGAGGATCTTGACATGTCCAGGGAGGTTGCAGTCGTAAACTACAAAAACAGCAACCGGCAGTCGGAAAAGTTTTAAAACTACGTTTTTTATCTGGGCAGCAAGAAATACTCACGTGCCAAGCCGTTATACGAAAATCTGTGGCTTAAATCAACTGAATTGGAGGACATTTCGAAACATGTTGGAGGTCGTCTTCCGAGGAACAGGCGTTCAAGTGTTGGTCTGTAGTTACCAACCAACGAGAATATCCGGTCAGGAAAAGTCCACTGACTGTTACTTTTATGGTCAAAAAAGTTGCCGAAATGGAGAAAACTGTTGCTATCGCCACGATCCTTTCCACCGGTGTCGCATTCAGTTTCCTGTTCTGGTACAGTACAGTCCTAAAGAAGGGGAAGTGAAACGTACGAAGAATTGTTTTCAAGTCCGAGAACTTTCGCGAGGTTTTTTTACATTTCCAGAACGTTCACCGAAAGATATAGAACATTCGCGAACGTTTCGACAAAATGTATGTAGTGCAAACAAATCATAGGGCAGTTATTCCAACAATTCAAAGACGGCAATGTTAAGAAGATTATTCAAGTTTAAATAAATAAGTGATTAACGCGTGTGTTCGAGATAAATCTACGAAGTATAACCTTGTACGTGACTTTAATGTAAACAGTAAAACAAGTGTGTAAAGTTATCCGCGGAGTTAATCTTTTAAGTGATAGTGCGATATAAATTAGTGTAAGTGTTTTTTTTATTAAACATCCTTAGACTTAATTAGTTCGGTTAGTTATAAACGTTTACATATTTTTAGTGTAAATAAATTAGTTTTAATAATAAACGTTACAATAGTATTGTTTTCTCAGTGGGTACCAAACTTCTTCTCTACATGTCACTAGTACGACCGACAGTAATCAAAATCATTCAGAACGAGGTGATCGTTAAAAACGATCAATTATATGAAGATTTGCAGATGGTGATCCTCAGACCTATTTCACAAAACTCATAATCAGTTTAGAGAAGCTCTACTACAAAAGAAAACGGATTCTTAAATTGAAATCTGCTATTAATTCAGATCAGTTTTGATTCTTAAAATTTAAATCAAAATTAATATTGGTTATACAAAAGTTAGTTGTATAATTCCACTCTGATTATTACTACCAAATTCAATTATGTTATGTGAAAAACGTCTCAAAACAGATAACTGTTAATTATTTTAAAGAACAAAATCAAGTACACATCGTGTAACAAACAAAGTGGGCGTGGGTAATTCGTTTGTTTTTCGTACAAAGCGCGCTGCGATTTTGCCTGTATACAGGTAATAATCGTGCGAAATGGCAATAATAACGATAATAGTCGGACGGTTTCCCCTGAAATTTAAAAGCCCTTCACGGCTGTCTTGTTAGTTAATAATGGAAGCGTATAGAAAATCTATTTAGCGGTTCTAGTGTCACAGTGGCTTAATGACAATTTAATAAAAAACGGAAATGTCAAATTACAATAAGCTGTTAGTGTGAAAATGATATCTTGATGACTTTAAAATTACCGCTTTGATAGTTAACCATGTTGTAACGTAATTCCAACTGGGCCGTTTTGTGTAACTGTGCAGTGCTCGAGGTTATGTCGAGTGGGTAATTTGACACATGTGCAGTAGGAAAATTAGTGCGAGGTTACGCCCGTTCGACAATTACCGAATAATAATAGATATGCTTATTAGGATTGTCGCACGGGAAAAAAAGTCGGAAGCGATCCCGACTCAGAAAAATTAATTTAGAAAATGTGCACACCCCCGCGATGCCTTATCGAATTAAGATATTCGTTCGTCCTGATGTACCCTCGGGCTTGAGTGGTGGCATTTGTCAACTTTTATATCGGTAATGGGATCATTTGTTCTGAAACGGGCATCGTTTTCAACGCGGACACTTTCGCCGGACTGTCCGAACGAATTAACAAAGACAAAATCAAGAACCCGAATCGAAATTAATCTCTCACGTTTCCAGATAATATTAAATTAGGGACGACGTTCATATTTCACCTTCCATCCCCAAAGACCCTCCGCCCACGGAAAGACATAATACAATTCATACTAATAATAAACAGTGTAGATATTTAGAAAATAGTATTACAAAAGGAACTGGGGAGAACAGTGGTGCCAACCGAATGACAAACTAGCTAACTGTGGATCCGACAACCCGATAGCAAAAACTGTGCCGCAAAAACTAGAGCGCAAAAACTTAGAAGCGAGCGTGCAGAATCGAGTATTGCCCGCGGAATAGGGCATGAGGGTGGAAGGAATTAGTTTAGAGGGATCTTCTCTTTGTTAATACCCCAAACTTTTCTATTTCCTTCTCTACTTACACCATAAACAAATCGCATTAATTAAGAACGCGAACGATCGAAGTAGGCCATGCAAGTACAAAAGAATTGCAACGAAAGCTTGACAAAGAAACAATTGACACTTGATGAAATCGAGCAGGCTATAGAAAAAATGCAATTACATTGTTTAACAAAAGACGAAATTTTGATGCAAAGCCTACTTAAACGTTTCATTTTTTAAATTTTGTAATTTTTTATTAATTTCTTACACGGTCTTTTACTATCCGCAACCTTTATAACGTAAAAACATATTTTTTTACTTTGAGTTGAATTATAACGTTTAAAAAATTAAAGATCTTTGCTTTTAGTTAGTTACTTTTTTAATGAACAAGTTTAGATTTTGTTCTTAGTACAATGCTTGTCACATTTGGTCAATTATTAAAATTTTTTTTTTAGATTTGCGGTCTTTAACTTTTTGAAAACGTTATAGACATCTGTAACTTTTTCTAACTAAAAAAAGTTAGTTTTTGTTATTACAATTTCTTATCACATTTAATCAAAAAACGTTACACATCATTTTTTTGCTTTTGGCTGTTGGTACTGTTTTTAACGTTAAATTAATTTTGTTTAAAGTCACTAGATTTTGATCGTTGCAACAATTTTAAATCATTTTTTAAATAACAAATTTTTTTATTTTTCTTGATTTTTTTTTAGTTTAGATTGAGTTTTGTTTTCTGTTTAATTAAAGATTTTTTTAAATTATAAATGTTTATCTTTTGTAGTACTAACGATCTCCACTTTTACATAATTTTCTGTTTTGCCTACAATTTTTAATTGTGTTTTTAGTTTTTTTTTGAATGCCGCAAAAATATGTTTATTTTTAGATAATTTTTGCATGTGGTGTTTTTTGGTGCACAATCTCTAATCATCTTTGTTACTAAGATTGCTTTAACAGGTTGCAAAAAACTTTTTTTTTCTCTTTGAGTAACTTTAGGGATTTTTTTAGATATTTTACTTTTTCTAAGAAATGTGACGATCACATTTTTACTTTAAATTTTTATTAGGTATAATTTAATCTTAAAAATTGTGGTCAACAAAAGACATGCAAGTCATTATTAGTGTTACAATTTAAACGAACTAAACTGCAATAGTAAAAGCATGTTTATGCACCAAAACGAATAAAACGAAATTCGCTCGACCACGAAAACGTTCTCCCCATTTGGGAAAAAAGACACATCGCAATTAAACACGGAAATTATCCGTTAAATATTAGATAAAATACGTAGTTGGAATTTTTAATTTCTTCATTAAAAACAAACAGAGCTTGAATTTAATGTCGTCGCTCTCTTATCGGAGTTTCTCTTTCGAAAAATCGCGCGTTGTCGACACGTGAATTTCCGAAAAATTTTCTAATTATTTTTTGATTTTATGGTAATTACCTGAAAAAAGCTTGCGCGTTAGACACGGTTTGAAACAAATGAAGTGAAAAATTTGATTTGCGTTACGTTGTTGTTTCGTGCACCGACGGAGAAGAGTTACGTAACTTTATAGGCGCTACGTGCATCGATCACGTGAAATCTTTCCAAGTATTGATCGAAGTTATCGACCACAAAAAAATAAAAACGCGTTAAAGGAAAAAGTTAAAAGTCATCTGCAGACGTAGAAAAAAAATTAAAAATAAAAGTTATAAAAGAAGCAATCGTAATTAATAAAAAAAAAGATTAATTCAATTAAAAAATTACAAACTTTTTATTACAAGATTAAAAAAATATTCAAAAACTTATGCTTTTGACGTGATGTAAATTTTACATATTCGAGAAAAAATGAAAATTTATAAGAGCTACTTAGTGTCCAAAATCAAAAAACGTGATTTGTATGTAACAACAAATGCCAATTTTTGAACAAAAAAAATCCTTTAAGTAAAGAATCTGTTTTAACGTTAAAAATTACAAACTGTTAATTACCAGATTAAAAAATATTCAAAAACTTGTTTTGAAGTAATACAAATTATACACATTTAAAAGGTATTAAAACCAGTGTTCAAAATCAAAAACGTAAGTTGTACTAGCAAATACCAATTTTTGCACAAAAGAAAAATAAGCAAAGTAGCTGTTTTAATGTTAAAAATTACAAATTTTTTATTACGAGATTTAAAAAATATTCAAAAACGTATTTTTTGAAGGAATGCAAATTATACACATTCGAAAAAATTTAAAAATGTATAAAAACTAGTGTTTTTAAAATAGAAAAAAATACCTTAAAGTAAACAATCGCTCAAGTATAAAAACCAGTGTACAAAATCAAAAAAAGTAGATTGTAACAACAAATGCCAATTTTTGAACAAAACAAACATACTTAAAGTAAAGATTCTGTTTTAGCGTTAAAAATTTAAAAAAATTTATTACCAAATTAAAATAACATTCAAAAACTTATTATTTTGACGTAATGCAAATTATACACATTCGTAAATATTTTAAAATATATAAAAACTAGTGTTTTTAAAATAGAAAAAAATACCTTAAAGTAAACAATCGCTAAACACCAAAACTAGTCGAATTTTAAAAGAATTTTTTAGAAAGAATTAAACTAGCCAAAAATTATTTTTCTAAATGGAAATTAAATAAAGTTCGTCGCAGCAATAAAAACCAAGAAATTCAGCTACAACATTTTTTTTGCAAACAAATAAAAATACAAGATTTGAAAACAAATTTAATTTTTGATAAAGTACGAAAAAAACTAATTTTTAATTAAGAAAAAACACTATGAAAGTCAATACTTTTTTTTTTATTTTTAAGATCACACCTAAGCAAAAAGAATTGTAGTAAATTTAAGATTTCAGTCATGAGTGATCAAACATCGATGCAGCAATAAACAACTAAAATATTTAGTACAACAAAAGATCATTTTCACAAACGTTAAAAATAATACTTAAATGTCAAAAACCAATCACAATTTTAAAAAGAAATGTTTAATCAAAAAAACTGTAGCAGCAAAAACCACTTTTTAAAGTAGAAAAAAATATCTTAAAGTAAGCATTCTCTAAACATTAAAACTAAATAAAAAAAGCAAACATCAAATTTTTAAAAAAATTAAACCAATAAAAAATATTTTTCTCGATGGAATAAATTATTCCACGTTTGCGACATTTAAACTAACAGACAAAAATTTTTTGAATGGAAAAAAATTATATAAGCTTTTTGCAGCATTAAAAAACCAAAAATTCAGCTACAACAAAATATTCTTTGCAAACGTCAAAAAATAAAAAACAAGATTTACTATAAAATAAATTTCTTTTTTAAATTTTTAAAACGACACAAAAAAAAATTAAATACACGATCTCAGTCATTTCGATGCCAGAATAAAAACCCAAATATTCAGCTATAACAATAGATCTTGTTTCTAAATAATAAATCTATTACTTAAATGTCAAGAACAAACACATAACTTAAAAAAAATGTTTCATCAAATGTGACAAAAAACTGTACCAACAACTAAAACAAGTTTTTAAACAAGAAAAAATACCTTAAAGTAAACATTCGCTAAACATCAAAATTTTAAAAAAATTTTAAACACAAAACAACAAAAATTAACTTTCTAGATGTAAAAAAATGATCCAAGTTTATACCAGCATGAAAAATTCCAAAAATTCAGCTAGAAGCTAGAACGTCAAAAAATAAAAGATTCAAGGTTTAAATCTTCAATAAAATATGACAAAAAATAATTTTGAATTAGGAAAAAGTACTTTGAAGTAATGACTCTTTTTTTAACATTTAAAACCACACCGAACATTGATGCAGCAATAAACAATCAAAAGATTCAGCTACAACAAAAGATATTTTTTTGAAATGGTAAAATTAATACTTAAATGTCAAAAACAAAACATAATTTTTTGATACAAAAGTTTAATCAAATGTGGCAAAAAAGCTATAGAAACACAAAAACAATTTTTTAAATTAGGAACAAAACCTAAGTCGAAAAACAAAGATCAAATTAAAAAAAAATTAAACAGTTAAACCAACAAAAACTAATTTTAAAAATAGATAAAAATAATCTAAAGTTCGTTGCACCAATAAAAAAACCAACACATTTAGCTAAAAGCTAGAACAAATTTTTTTACAAACGTCAAAAAATAAAAAACAAGAAGTAATTCAAACTATTTTTTTTTATTTTTAAAACTAATATAAGATTTCAGTCATCAGTGATCAAACATGGATACAACAATAAATAATCAAAAGATTCAGCTAGAACGAAAGTTTGTTTTTCCAAATAATACTAAAATGTCAAAAAAATATCATTTTTTAAAGACACGTTTAACCAATTGTGACAAAAAAATTATACCAACAACAAAAACAAGTTTTTTAATTAGAAAAAAAATCCCTTAAACTTAGAAAATCGTCTCAAAAAAAAACAAAAGAATAAAAATTTTTGAAATATTTAAAAATGTGAGAAAAAATTGAACCATAAAAAAAGCTAATAATAAAAATTCTCTGAAAAAACTATAAAATACTGCAGCATTAGCAAATTTCAAAAAATAAAAATCTCGAATTTTTTAGAATAGCTTTCAAACAACCTTAATAAAATGTGATAAAAAAATATTTTAAAATAAAGGTTTTTTTTTAAGTTTTGAAAAATCACCAAAAGAAAAGTCTATAATAAATTTAATATTTCGGTCTCAAAAGTTTTAAAATTTGACGCGATCTTTCACGTTAAAGAACAATTTCTTGATTTACAGCATTTTACCAAAAGTGACGTTTAAAAATAGTTTCAAAAAAGTCAGTTTTTTAACTTACAGAATGTTACTAAACAGCGATTGTTTTACAGCTAAACAATAATAAACAACAAAAAGTTATCATCAAAGTCTTCATATGAATCGTGATAGAGGTTAAAGCAACACTAGAAACTAGCTTTTCAGTTTTAAAAATTTAAATCATTTTTTTAAACATCAAAAATAAAACATTAAAACTTTTTTAAACATTTAACGATCTTCAACATTAAAAAATAATTTCAAAAAAGATAATTTTGTTAATTAACAGTATTACTAAAACGATTATCTTAAATTAAGCAGCACTTCAAACAAACTATTTTAGGTTAGTGTCAAAAAAAAGATTTATTTTGAAGTAAAAAAACTTTTGTTTAATTTTAAAAAGCAAATCGAACCAAAAAAAAATGTAGTAAATTAAAAATTACAGACATCAGTGATCAAACATTGATGCGGCAATGTAGAACTTAAAAATTCAGCTAGAATAATAGTAGTTTATTTAACGAGTTCCTGTGTAAATTGGACGCTTTTTTTCCCAAAAGCGTCCAAATTAGACAAGAACGAGTTGAGTACAACATTTTATTGCTCGAACAGAGACTAAGAGGCCCACAAAGTCTCAAAATCTTTCAAAAATAATTTGACGTTTATGTTGACAAGTGTGTCAAAACTGTCAAAGACGGTTTACAATAGCGAAAAATTAAAATTTATGACAGTTAAGAACAATAAAATATATTTATTCAGCTACATCAAAGGCCTTTTTTCGAAATGGTAAAAATAATAGTTAAATGTCAGAAACAAAACATTTTGTTTAATGTTTAATCAAATGCGACAAAAAAACCATACCAACAACAAAAACGAGATTTTAAATTAGGAACCAAAAAACAAAGATCAAATTTTAAAAGAATTTTTATCACAATTATACCAACAAAAACTAATTTTCTGAATAAAAAGAATGAAGCGAAATTCTTTGCAGCAATAAAAAACCAAAAAATTTATCTAAAATTTTTTTTTACAAACGTCAAAAAATTACTTTACAATTACTTTTTTTTAAGTTTTTAAAACTACAACAAATCCAAAAATATTAGAGTAAATATAAGATTTTAGTCATCAGTGATCAAAGATCGATGCAGCAATGAACAGCCTAAAGATTCAGCTACAACGAAAGATATTTTTTCGAAATGGTAAAAATAATACTTAATGTCAAAAGCAAAACATAATACCTTAATAAAAAAGTTTAATCAAATGTGACAAAAAAGCTATACCAACATCAAAAACAATTTTTTAAATTAGGAACAAAACCTAGGTCAAAAAAGAAAAATCAATTTAAAAAAAAAACTATTAAACCAACAAGTATTTATTTTCTAAATGAAAAAAAAATGATCGAAGTTTGTTGCAGCAACAAAAACCCAAAAAATTCAGTTACATTTTTTTGCAAACGTGAAAAAATAAAAAAACAGGATTTATTTTAAAATTTTTTTTTTCAATTTTTAAAACTACAATAATGCAAAAAAAATGTAGTAAGCATAAGATTTCAGTCATCAGTGATCAAACATCGATGCAGCAATGAACAACCTAAAGATTTAGCTGGAACAAAAGATCTTTTTTCGAAATGGTAAAAACAATACTAAAATGTCAAAAACAAAACTTATTTTTTTTAATGTTTACCAAATATGACAAAAAAGCTACACCAACAAGAAAAATACGTTTTTAAATTAGGAAAGTTCGTTGCAGCAATAAAAACCCAAAACATTCAACTACACTTAAACATTTTTTTGCAAACGTCGGAAAAAAAGATATTTTATTTTTAATTTTTAAAACCACAACGAAGGAAAAAAATGAAGTACATATAAGATTTCAGTCATCAGTGATCGAACATTACTGCAGCAAAATCAAAACATGTTTAATCAAATGTGACAAAAAAACAAAATAAACAATAAAAACATGTTTTTAAATTAAGATCAAAACTTTTTTACTTTTTAAAATCACACCTAAGTAAAAAAAAGTGATAAAATTTAGGATTTTAGTCATCAGTGATCAAACATTCGATGCAGCGATAAAGAATCAAAGATTCAGATACAACGAAAGATACTAAAGTCAAAAACAATACAATTTTTTAAATGATTAATCATATATGACAAAAAAGCTATACAAACAACAAAAATAAGTTTTTAAATTAGGAACAAAACCTAGCTCAAAAAACAAAAATAAAACTAGAAAAATTTTTTAAACATAATGAAACAAACAAAAACCAATTTTCTAAATGAAAAACAATTGATCAAAGTTCATTGCACCAATAAAAGCTTAAAAAATTCAGCTACAACAATTTTTTTGCAAACATCAAAAAATCAAAAATAAGATGTACTTAAAACAATTTTTTTTTTTAATTTTAAAACTACAACGAAGCAAAAAAATGGAGTAAATATAAGGTTTTAGTAATCAGTGATCAAACATCGATGCATCAACGCACAACCTAAAGATTCAGCTACAACGAAAAATCATTCTTCGAAATAATAGTTAAATGTCAAAAACAACTATTTTTTTATGTTTAATCAAATGTGGCAAAAATGCTATACAACAAAAACAATTTTTTTAATTACGAACAAAACCTAAATCAAAAAACAAAAATTTAATTTTAAAAGATTTTTTAAACATAATTAAACCAACAAAAAGTAATTTTCAAAACTGATAAAAATTATTAGTTTGTTACAGCAACAAAAATTAAACAATTCAGCTACAACAAAACATTTTTGCAAACTTCAAAAAAAACTCAATATTTAAAATCTTTAATAAAACGTGACAAAAAACTAATTTTGAACTAGGAAAAAATACTTTTTTTAACTTTTAAAACCACATCAAAGCAAAAAAGAATTGTAAATTTTACTCATCCGTGTTCAAACATCGATGCAGCAATAAAAACCAAAATATTCAGCTACAACAAAAGTTCTTTTTTCGACAAAAAACTGTAGCAACAACAAAAAAAAAGTTTTTTAATTAGAAAAAAAAAATACCTTAACTTAAACTAAAAAAAACAAAAACATAAAAAATTTCAAGATCTTTAAAAAATGTGGAAAAAGATTGAACCGATAAAAAAGCTAATAATAAAAATTCAGAATTTTTTTGGAATAGTTTTCTAAGAACCTTAATAAAATGTGATAAGAAAAATACTTTCAAATAAAGATTCTTTTTGAAGGTTTCAAAAATCGCCAAAATTCAAAATTAAAATTTCGGTCTCAAAAGTTTTAAAACTTGACGTGATCTTTCACGTTAAAAAAATTAATTTCTTTATTTATAACATTCTACCAAACGTAACGTTTAAAAATAGTTACCAAAATATTAGATTTTTTAACTTAAATGTTCCTAAAGGGCGATTGTTTTACACCTAAACAATTGTCCAAAAAATTATCGTCAAGTTGTCAGTTGCCCCTCCCTGGGAAATTACACTGCATACAAAAGTATGCCGACCAACGATCTTTAACATTAAAAAATAATTAAAAAAAAATAATTTTTTTAATTTACAGATTGTTACTAAAATCGTGTTTTTGCAGTTATATAATTGTCTCAAAGGTTATCGTAAATATCTTTATGTGAATAGTGATAGAGATTAGCAGCACTACAAGTAAACTATTTTTAGGTTGAAAAAATTGAAATTCTTCTTGCAAACAAAAAATTTTTTAATAGTTTTAAAAAAACCTTAATCAAATGTGATAAAAAAACCTAAAACTTTTTTACAAATAAAAAATCTTTAAGGTTTGAAAACTCGCCAAAACAAAAGACTAATAAATTTAAAATTTCGGTCTCAAAATTTTTAAAATTTTGTCAACAATCTTTAAGGTTTTAAAGTTATTTACAATTATCGTTATCGTCGTTTTGACATAAAAGTTTTAGAACATATAACGATCTTTAAAGTTTAAAAATAATTTTAAAAAAGATAATTTTGTATATTTACAGAAGGTTACTAAAAATATCGATTATCTTGCAGTTAATGAATTGTCCCGAAAGTTATCGTAAAAGTCGTTATGTGAATAGTGGTAAAGAAAGAAGCAGCACTAGTAACAAACTATTTTAAGGTTGAAAAAATTGAGATATTTTTATTTGCAAACAAAGAAATTTAGAATAGTTTTTAAAAAACCCTAATAAAATGTGATAGAAGACCTAAAAATCCTTTAAAATAAAGATTTTTTGTTAATGTTTACCTTTAAAATTTTGATCTCAAAATTTTAAAAGTTTAACATCCAAAAATAAAAATAAGTTCAAAAAATATTAAATTTTTTAGCTTTCATGATATTTTTTTTTTGAAACCACATAAAACGTAAAAGTTTTAAACATTTAACAAGTTCTAACGTTTAAAAATAATTTCAAAAAATATAATTTTGTTAATTTACAGAATCTTACTAAAAATAACAAATATTTTGCAGTTAATTATCCCAAAAAATATCATAAAGGTCTTTAGGTGAATAGTGATTGTAGCAACTAGAAACAAATTATTTTAGGTTGAAAAATTTGATATCCTTTTTTTAAACAAAAAAAAATTAAAACAGTTTTCAAAGAAACTTAATAAAATGTGATAGAAAACCTCAACATCTTTTAAACCAATTTAAACGATTTTTTTTGCATCTGAAAAGTTATCGTCAACGATATCCTTTAAAACAAAGATTCTTTTTTAAAATTTGAAAACTCATCAATACAAATTACAACAATAAATTTAGAATTTTGATCTCAAAAGTTTTAAAACTTTAAACCATCTTTAACGGTGAATTTTTTAAAAAATTCAGTTTCTTTACATACATTACCAAAAGTAACGTTTAAAATTAGTGACAAATAAGTTTCAATTTTATAACTTTGAGGTTATTTTTTTTTAATTTCATAAAACGTTAAAAAGTCTTGAAACATTTAACGACTTTTAACGTTTAAAAATAGTTTTAAAAAAAATAATTTTGTTAATTTACAGAATGTTACTAAAAATAACGATTATTTTGCAGTTAATTATTTGTTCCAAAAGTCATCGTAAATGTCTTAAGGTAAATAGTGATTATTGCAGCACTAGAAATAAATTATTTTAATTTGAAAAAGATCCTTTTTTTCAAACAAAATTTTTTTTTAATTTTCAAAAACATTAATAAAATGTGATAGACAATTTAAAGTAAATATTCTTTTTTAAGGTTTAAAAATTCGCCAAAACAAAAAACTACAATAAATTTAAAATTTGGGTCTCAAAAGTTTTAAAACTTTAAACGATCTTTAATATTCAACAATCAATTTAAAAAAAATAATTTTCTCTATTTACAACATTACCAAAAATAATAGTTTAAAAAAATCAATTTTTTAAGAATGTTACTGAACAACAATTTTTTTTACCCAAACAATTGCCCCAAAACTTGTGGTCAAGATCTTGAATGAATAGTGATAGAAATTGTGGCAGCACTAGAAACTATTTCAATTTAAAAAAATTAAAATCTTTTTTCAAACATCAAAGACAGTATCAATAAACAAAAGACTGGTAAAAATTTATTTTTTTTAACCACACAAAACGTTAAAAACTGTTGAAATTCTTAACGATCTTTAACGTTTAAAAATGATTTTAAAAAAGTTACAGAAAGTTACTAAAAATAAATTATTTTGCAGTTAAATAGTTGTTCCAAAAGTCTTTGTAAAGGTAAGATTGCAGCAGCACTAGTAACAAACTGCTTTATATTGAAAAAATTGAGATGTTTTTTTACAAACATCAAAAATAGTATCAACAAACAAAAGACTTGTCCAGTCTAAAGTTTTATTTTTTGAAACCACATAAACAGTTTGCAAGTTTTAAAATTTATTATTCTTTCATAAATCGTTCAAAAAATTTACGATTTTTGTAACACACACGACGTCGACAAAAATAAACTTTTTGAATATAGAAATCATCCAAGAAAAAAAATATTTTCTTTAATATTCCACAATCTTTACAAAACAGATCTCAAAGCATTATTTAGTCGATTCGTAAAAAATGAAAAATAAGAGCAAATGACTTATTTAATTAATAAAATTAAAAACAACGATTCGTTTTTTGAAATTATGTCAAAAAACAAAATATTTTAAAGATCTCTATATCAAAAGTGACAGAAACTGTAACAGCATCCGAAGCAAACTATTTTAGCAACAAAAAACTAAACTAACTTTTTTAAAACAGAAGACCAATAAGCAAGATTTTTTTTAATATTGTGTTTTTAAGTGAGCATCTTAATTTGCCAATTAAATACTATGCCAAAAAACAAATCTCCACACTTTTATGATCCTTAAAAATCTTTCTATAAAAGTTGTAAAAACTGCTTCGTTTTTGATTTTGTTTGAAACTTACAAGCACGGTAGCTGCATTAGAATTAGTTACCAAAAGAACTTATTTCACGCAACAACGAGGTCGTTGACTCATACAAAATTAAGCAATTTAACAAATGAGCGTTTTTGCAATGGCTTTATTCAACCCGTATTATCTCGCGTATCGTTTTACACACAAAACCCAACAAAATCGAGTAGGCACCGTACACGATTGTTTTCGAAACGCACGGCCCACTACGATTTTGCGTAAAAATCGTGCATCCGACGATCGAAAATAATTTAACTTTCGATCTTCTACCTGACACAAAGTCAATCCGATTCGACATGCCTCTCTTTCTATTTGAACCGTGTCGCATTCATTTACGATATTTAGATCGTCACGAACTGCTTCTGTTTCTTAACAAATTAACTTTTTTCGTGCGCCTCGCGCTCTTCGTTCTCTTCGACTTTTTTTTTGACCCGCGGGCGCTACGACGATGATGACCTTTTTTCCTCTTAGTTCTTTGTAGATTAAATAATTCCCGTTATTAAACAATTATGTATCAATTAAAGTTTAATAAAGAGTAATTGAGGTCTTTTTACGTGAATTGCGATCAGTTTGGAAGCCGATCACGTGCTTAAACAGTTATATATGGACTTAAGGGTTGCGAGTCAATTACTGTTTGGTAATCTATTCGTTATCTGCAACCGTTTCCAAACAACAATAAAAAATACTTGCGGTCCTTGGCCTACTTGATAGAATATTAAATTAAATTAGTGTAGTTAAGGGTAGTATCGTTGGCGGTAGTAGAAATTGCGCTCCGTTCCACCCCATATACCCTTCATTCCGAATGCCACTACTACAAACAGCTTCCCCCTGGCAAAGACGAACTTTAACGTCAAAAGATTTATGAATTGCACCAAGAGGGGTAGAAATATGGGTCAGAACTTGTATGTTTCGGACAAATCGATTGCAGAAGAATCAGCTGGTGTTAATGACGTCTAAAATAAAAATTATAGATAACGAAACCGATCGATTCGATAGACGATAAGACCGGGTACCATCATTTATAAATGGGGATTTGGAGATGTCGTTAGGCGAGAAAGATAAAAGATGTCAAAAAGGGACGAAAACACTCGGGCGAGGATTTGCAACAGACACTTTGCTAACTATGTTCTAATACCTTCTTGTCTATCTCGCGTCCAAATCTACCTACCATCGATTACGACGGATTAAATTCCACTTCGTACACTCTGTCTTATCGTTCATTTTTATTTCGGTGTAAAACAAATCGAGACACGCGCGAAAAAACTTTTCGAACTAATTAAACGGCTTAAAATTACGCGTGTAAATCAAAATAAGTGGTATTTCTTACTACGAAATTTATTATCTGACATCTTTTATATACTTTTTAAACTAAACTTTAAAAAAAGTTTTAATCCAAAACAATAAAACAACTGCATTTATACGACATCACCGAAAACTGTGCATTGCATTGCAAATGTTTTATTTACTAACAAAAACAGTTTTTATTACATTACCTACTGTACTTTAGGTACACAATAACAAAAAAAAACTAAATAAGTATCACAGATTACTTTATAAAAAGTGTCGCAGAAAATATTTTAATAAAAAGTAATAGTATTTGTGAAGTACAAATCTATCTAATTTCTTTAATTACCATTCTTACGATATTTTCTGTGATATTCAAATCTTTAGATCATAGGTCGTTCTAAAGAGAAACTACCAAACTCTAGAACATACAGCAACATTTTCAAAAACCGTAGTTTTTATTACTAATAAATCAGTTCTATGATACATTTTGGGATGCTTTATATTTATGCGTAAGTTAGAATATTTGCTGTACTATTTTTACTTAAAAAAATTCTAAAAGTTAACATCTTTTGTATGCAATGCTTTACATTTTAGTTCAAGTTAGAAGTTAATATAACCCATTTTTGTGACACTTTTTGAGAAACTTGTTTAAATTTAGTAACATTTAGGGTTATTTGTCTTAAGGTTTAATGCCACTACATCAACATTTTTGTATTAAAATAGTATCGCTAATGATTCATATAATCTTAAACTGTCTTTACAACATCAAATCTGTGATATTTTCATATTTTTAGCTATTGTTAGAACTAAGAAAAGCGTGACATTTTTAACCATAATTTTTTCTTCAATAGGTATAAAATTGCAAAAATACAAAAAAACTTTCTGTGATATTTTGCAAAATTTGGATTCTACAATGTTATTTAAAATACTTTTGTTATAACCAACAAAAATTTACCATACATAGAAGTTATATCTATTTAAAAAAAGCCGTTTGTGATATTGTCTGTTACCATCATTTTTTTAAATTTATTTTATTTAGAAAACCAAACATTCTGTTATATTTTATAACACTTCACGTTCTTGTTTAAATTTTTACGATACTTTTATTATATGCTTATTAAATTTTTAGTTAGAAATCATGCTTAAATATTTTCTGCAAATTTTTTTCTTAAACCAGCAACAACAAAGAACCAAGTACAATATTTTTATGAAAAATAAATAACGTAACTAAAAAGACAGCAACAAAACTTAAAATCTTCTGTGATATTTCAAGTTTTTTAAAATATAACTCATTTTTGTGACACTTTTTTAGAAACTTGTTTAAATTTAGTAACATTTTGGAGTATTTGTCTTAAGGTTTAATGCCACCACATCAATATTTTTGTATTAAAATAGTATCGCTATTAAGTAATTATTCAAATAATCTTAAACTGTCTTTACAACATCAAATCTGTGATATTTTCATATTTTTACTATTGTTAGAACTAAGAAGACCATATTTTTTTCTTCAATATAAAATTGCGAAAATACAAAAAAACTTTCTGTGATATTTTGTAAAATTTGGATTTTTGCGATACTTTTATTATAGTTTTCTACGATGCTATTTAAAATACTTTTGTTATGGCCAACAGAAATTTACCAAACATAAGAGTCTTATGTATTCAGAAAACCGTTTCTGATATTGTTGTCTCTTATCATCATTTTTTTTTAACTACACGTTCTCGTTTAAATTTTTACGATACTTTTATTAGATATTTAATAAATTTTTAGTTAGAAATCATGCTTAAATGTTTTAGGCAAATTTTTTTCTTAAACCAGCAACAACAAAGAACTAAGTAAAATATTTTTATGAAAAATAGATAACGTAACTAAAAAGACAGCAGCAAAACTTAAAATCTTCTGTGATATTTCAAGTTTTTTTAACTAAGAAAAACGGAACATGTTTACATTTTTTTAATACAAATAATTACAAAAACGCTATAAAATATTAAACATCTTGTTATACCTAACTCACAGATTTTGTTTTAAACTTTAACTTAACCTTTTCTAAATGTTTATATTTCTTTTATAGCTTTGTGCTTAAATACCGTTTTAGTTTAATAATTTTCTGCAATATTTAAATTTTTTTCTTTAAATTCAATAGAAATATACTATTTCACAAATTATATTCGATTCTAAAATGACACAGTTTAAACAAAAATATAATAATAGTTAAATTGCATATACAAATCCAGAACTAAAACAAACTATTACCAATTGCTGTGATACTTTTCTTGTAAGTTAAAATTTTAACTGTTTTTATTAGTCTTTAATTTAATTTTTTTTTAATTACTTTTTAAATCAAATTGAATCAAAACTTGGATCTTGACAATGCAAACACTTAAGTGTGCTGTGTTCTTAAAAATCCTACTTTAATAGATGAATCTTTTGTCTTTAAGGTATTGTTGATATTTAATACGATGCGAATAATCGCAGTAAGCGTAATCATCATTACATTGTTTCGATCACAGCCATCTTGTCGAAATTTGTTTAAACAAGCGTCATTAGGAAACTGATGTAATAGAGAACCCGGGTAAAAAAATTTAATCTATTTATGTACGTTAATTCAGTAGCGCGTGTAATGCATGGTACATCAAACTTTAATATAAATATTTCTCACGATTCGAAAAACATATGCTGCTAAGTTTATCACTTGTAAGAACCATATTTCACATGTGTTTGTACTTCTTGAAAACACGCACACACAGAAACTATTACAGCAACACTGTAAATTGTTAGTTTTTTCGGGTTCGGTGCAATGACAACGATGGGTACATTCGCTCGGGGACAGGTGAGAGGGAGCCGCAATAATATATTGTTTATTTATATTATTTATGCGACTTCTAATTACGAAAGTATGTTGGTCTTCTCAGGTCGTGGGACAGAGACGAAGACATGCGCTGTTGCCGCGCGTAACGGAGACGCACTTGGATTTAATTATTAAATACTGCCAACTTTGATTGATTTATAGACGTGTGTTGCAATCGCAAATGGAAAATTTGCTCTTATATTTAATTCATAATTCTGATACAAAAACTAGCAACGCGTATTTTTCATTCATTAAAAAAGCCAACTTTAGCCTTAATCTCTTCATTTTCAAATAGGCACAGAGTAAATTTCGATTGCTTGGAGTAGACCGTGGTAAAAACTAAAGCACGCGGTTTTGAGATCGAATGATTGATTTAATTGTTGTTTTTTGGAGAAGTGCCAATGAAACCATACAGTTAAGTGTCGTACGACTTTTTTCCGAAAAATTAATTCGAAATGGTCTCGCTCGCACCTGGACTTAAGTAATTGTCGCATCTTCGTCCGCGTTCAAAGTCAACGCGAACAATACCATTCGCGTCTCGAAAAATTAAACCGCTTTTTGTTTAAATCTCAGCACTTTTGATATTTGCAAAAAGGGCACTTGCTACGTGCCGTAACGTTTAATTATTGCAATTCCCTAATGATTTGCAACCCCCTGTGTGTAGACGCACATGAAATGAAAGAGAAAAATCATTAACGCAACACATTACAGATGAGTCACGCTGTTAATTAAGAAAATTTTGAATTTGCGTCGAAATTTTCTAGACGAAAACGGACGTAGAAGAAAAACAGTAGTTTTTGTCCGATCCCCGTTTTGTCGGTTATCTAATATTGAAAGCTACGTTATGAATTCAACAAGAGTAGATTATAAAGGAGTTTTCTTTCTACCGCTCAGCGGTTCTCAATTTTAATTTTCTAATCGCGGTCGGCTGTGAAACAGTTTCGTCTGATGTTTTCGCGGCCGATGCGATTTTCCTTTGGTAACATTTTGAGGTCGTAAGAACGTGAACCCCAAGTGACCGACGTCGTGTAACATCTGGTGAGTTCGAGCACGGAATATATCACCTATCAAAAACTATTCTTGACCAACGCCAAATTTACACCCTTGTCATGACCGAAACTATTCCGATTGTGCTTTTTTTCATTATTAAACGTGCAACGCGCGTCGAAAACACGCCGGGTTATGAATGTTTAACGTGCTGCTGTGTATTGTGTGTTGCATAACGTATTTATTATCGACGTGGTCCTTCGAACCCAATGGAAACGTTTACTGCTATAGCAATTTATGAATTCTTACTTTATTCTACCACAATTTAATCACAACTTTTCTATAATTGTTATGACCAGTTTTAGCGTTTTCCTTTCGTTAAAATCGCCTACCGTTAGTTTAACGAAAAAGACGTTTATGAGCGGAACCAATGGATTGTCCTTTTTTACTTAACGATAACATTACCTTAATTTTTCTTAATTTCTTTCTAAGTTATAATCTTGTTTTAACGAATATTAATATCGTTTTTTTTTACTTAACCTTTAAGTATCTCAACATTACTATATTACTTTAATCAAATTACCTTTGAAAGATTATGATCAAAATTGATCTAATTTCGCTTTAGCCAAATTTTTTTGTTTGAAATCGTATTAATCAAAGCTTTAAGATAACGTATAAGTTTTTGACAAAACAATTTTCGCTGTTTAAAAAATCTAGCTCTGCTCTAGCAATACAACTTCATTATGGTTTGTGTTAAAATTTCGTTTAATTTACTGACGAGCGTCTCAATCTCACGTTATCAATTTAAACAAACAACGCTTTACTAATTTTTAATGATTTTGTTAGTTTGGATAACAGTATTTATTTATTTTAGCTAGATTGTAACCACGTTTAAAGTTTTTTTTTACAATAACTGTAAGTGCTTTAACTTCATTAATAATAGTACATTTCAACCTAGCTTAAAAAAATGTTTACGTTCTTCAAACTTTATTAAAGTGTTAACTTTGCTTTATCTCTTTAATCATACTACTTTTTAATGACGTTAAATAATGTGCTAGTCTAAAACAACCTGAGGATAGTGTCTAATTAAACTTTTTTCTGCGTTTAAATAACATAATTTCACTATTTGTTAGGTTTTAACTAGATCCTAACTTTTCTTTAACGTAACATCTTCGAGGTTTTCTTTGCGTCATCTGTAACTCTTTTCCCGCTTCTTTACTTTAATTAGAACTAACGTTAATAGTTAAAGTTGAACAATTTTATTTATTACGACAAACACAACCTCACTATTTATTGGTTTTTAGCTATATTCTTTGTTTCAATAATTTATGATTAAATCAAACATAATACGTTAGCTTGCCTACACATAAACATAATATTTTGGAGAAATCAAACACTATTTCAAAAAAAAATCTATCTTTGTTTTAGCATTTAACTAAATATAGGTTATGTTTTGTTTGTTAAACTTAGGTTCTTGTTATCAGAACGTTAACTTGTCACTTTAATTAAACTACATTTTGGAAATATTTAATAATTCCGTTAATCTTAGATAACAAGATTTTACTATTTATTCGTTCTAGCTTTAGTAAATTAAAAATTATGTTGCTAAAACTAGATTCCGCAATAAAGTTGCACGTTTAAAGTAAACTTAAGTTGTATCAAAGCTTCAGAATGGTTTAATTTAAGTTTACTTTAAACATGCAATTTTATTGTAGAATCTAGCTTTTTTTCTAGAAGCAAAAGTTTACTCTAGATTGTGTTAACTTCTACGTGTCTTAAGATGTAATTATCATTTTAGTCAAACCACATTTTACTGTATATTTAAACTACATTGTTACGCCCGAATAACATAATTTTTAAAATTTTCTAGCTAAATTCCAATCTAGCACAAACAAAACTTCTTTGGTTTAGAACCAACTAATGTCATTTTTGTTTTATTCTTCATATAACGTATCGACTAACCTTCATCAAGACTAGATTTTTAAATAATCAAACTTTGCAGTTTAAAAAAATCCAGATTTCGGTTTACTATACACTCAAGTGCCATAAAGATGTTGTTTTTTACATTTATGTGTGTCTTAGATGTATTCTGTAATTTTATTTTCAAATCTTGAATGATAGCCAAACTGTATGCCAGCTTCTACTTTAACCTCAATTTAACAACAATTATCAAACCTAAACTTTCTTGTAAATCCGTAAAAACTTTTCTTTAACGTAATATCTTTGGGTTTTTTGCATCATCTATAACTCTTTTCCAGCTTTCTCATTTTAATTAAGCTTCACGTTAAGGTGAACAATTTTATTTATCACAGCAAAAAAACCTAGCTATTAATTGCTTTTTAGCTAGATTGTTTGTTTAAATAATTTATGAATAAATCAAACATAGAACTTTAGTTTACCTACAAATAAACATAAGATTTTTGAGAAATCAAACGCTGTTTCAAAAAGAATCTAGCTTTTGTTTAAGATTTTAACTAAATATACGTTGTTTTGTTTCTTAAACTTAGCCTCTAGTCATCATAACGTTAAGCTGTCAGTTTAATTAAACTGCATTTCGGAAATATTTAATAATTCCGTTAATCTTAGATAATAAGATTTTTAACATTTATTCGTTCTAGCTTTAGTAAACTAAAAATTATGTTGCTAGAACAAAAGCTAGATTCTGCACGTTTAAAGTAAACTTCAGTTAAATCAAAGTGTCACAGCGGTTTAACTTAGTTTTTTTTAAACATGCAAATTTATTGTAGAATCTAGGTTTTTCTAGCAGAAAAAATTGTAATTACCGCTAATTTGTATTAACTTCTAAGTGTCATCAGATCTAATTGTCACTTTAGTCAAACCACATTTTATTGTACTTATGAATTATATTGTAACATACTACTCATAATTTTCTAGCTAAATTTAAATCTAGCGCAAACAAAATTTCTTTGATTTAAATTTTTTTTGCTTTATTCTTTATTTAACGTATGAATCATCAAAAATTTCTTTTTAAATAATCAAACTTTACAGGTTTAAAAATAACCCAATGTCACTTTGGTCTGACAGCTTTTGGTTTACTATACACTCAAGCGCCATAAAGATTTTTTTTGTTACACTTATGTGTGTCTTAAATGTACTCTGTGATTTTATTTTCAACTCTTAAATGACAGCCAAAGTGTATGTCAGCTTCTACTTTAACCTCAATTTAACAACAATTATCAAACCTAAACTTTCTTGTAAATCAGTAAAAACTTTTCTTTAGCGTAATATCTTCGGGTTTTTTTGCATCATCTATAACTCTTTTCCAGTTTTCTCACTTTAATTAAGCTTCATGTTAAAGTTGAACAATTTTATTTATCACAGCAAAAAAACCTACCTATTAAGTGCTTTTTAACTAGATTCTTTGTTTAAATAATTTATGATTAAATCAAACATAAAACTTTTGTTTACCTACAAATAAAAATAATTTTTTTTTAGAAATCCAGTTTCCTCACTTTAATTAGAACTTACATTAGTAGTTAAAGTTGAAGAATTTTATTTATCACGGCAAACACAACCTCATTATTTATTGGTTCTTAGCTAGATTCTAACTTCGTTTAAATAATTTATGATTAAATCAAACATATAACTTTAGTTTACCTACACATAAATTTATCATTGTTTCAAAAAGAATTTAGCTTTTAACTAAATGTACGTTGTGTTTTGTTTCTTAAACTTAGCTTGTAGTTATCAATACGTTAAGCTGTCAGTTTAATTAGTAATCAGTAAAGTAAAGAATTATGTTGATAGAACAAAAGCTAGATTCTGCACGTTTAGAGTAAACTCAGGTTAAATCAAAGTTTCAGAATGGTTTAACTTAAGTTTACTTAAAACATGCAAGTTTATTGTAGAATCTAGCTTTTTTCTAGCAGCAAAAATTGGAATTTACTCTAATTTGTATTAACTTCTAAGTATGTTTAGATCTAATTGTCACTTTAATCAAACCACATTTTATTGTACTTTTGAATTACATTGCTACGACCGAATAACATACTACTTATAGTTTTCTAGCTAAATTCAAATCTAGCGCAAACCAAATTTCTTTGATTTAAAACCATCTAAACTTTTTTGCTTTGATATTTTTGTTTAACGTATGAACTAACTTTCATCAAAACTTTCTTTTTAAATAATCAAACTTTACAGTTTTAAAAACAATCCACAGTCACCTTGGTCTGACAGCTTTTGGTTTACTATACTTTTAAACGTCATGAAGATGTTGTTATATATATGTCTTAGATGTACTCTGTGTTTTTATTTTCAACTCTTAAATGACAGACGAACTGTATGTAAATTTCTATTTTAACGTCACTTTAACAACAATTATCGAACCTCAACTTTCTTGTGAATCCGTTTTTTGCGTCATCTATAACTCTTTTCCCGCTTTCTCCCAGCATATACAACCTCACTATTTATTGGTTTTTAGCTATATTCTTTGTTTAAATAATTTATGATTAAATCAAACATAATACTTTAGCTTGCCTACACATAAACATAACATTTTGGAGAAATAAAAAAATCTAGCTTTATTTTAGCATTTAACTAAATTTATGTTTTGTTTCTTAAACTTTGGTTCTTGTTATCAAAACGTTAAGCTGTCACTTTAATTAAACTACATTTTGCAAATATTTAATAATCCCGTTAATCTTAGATAACTAGATTTTACTATTTATTCGTTCTAGCTTTAGTAAATTAAAAATTATGTTGTTAAAACAAAAGCTAGATTCTGAAATAAAGTTGCATATTTAAAGTAAACTTAAATTAATTCTGAATGAAAGTTTCTGAATGGTTTAACTTAAGTTTACTTTAAACATGCAATTTTATTGTAAAATCTAGCTTTATATCTAGCAGAAAAGTTGTAATTTATTCTAGTTTGTGTTAATTTCTAAGTATCTTAATACCTAATCGTCACTTAAATCAAACCACATTTTATTGTACTTTTACATTAGATTGTTACGTCTGAATAACATACTACTTAATTATTTCTAGCAATTCTAGCTAAATTCAAATCTAGCGCAAACAAAATTTTTTTGATTAAAAACCATCTAAACTCATTTATTCTTCATTTAACGTATGGAATAACCTTCATCAAAATTTTCTTTAAAGTAATCAAACGTTGCAATTTTAAAAATAATCCAATGTTGCTTTGGTTTGACAGCTTTTGGTGTACTATACACTTAAACGTCATGAAAATGTTTGTTACTTCTATGTCTTAGATGTACTCTGTGTTTTTATTTTCAACTCTTAAATGACAGCTGAACTGTATGTAATTTTCTATTTTAATCTGACGTTAACAATAATTATCTAACCTAAACCTACTTTTTATATAATCTAACTACCGAATGATCAATAATTTAATTTACGTTTCCACTTTCCAATAACGAGCGGAAAAAATTCATGTAAACGCTGTTTCTTTCTTTTTGTTGATAAAACTTCAGTTATTTGCCCGTATTAATGTCGAAAGGAAGTGAAAATAAAACGCAAGACAGAAACAGACCAACACTATTATCTATTTCGAGACTCTCCCCCAATTCATCAAGAAAGATTGGCGGCGTTAATTTCCTCCGGATCATTAGGTAAGCCGTGTGTCATCAAGACTTACATGCACGAACCGAAACAAAGACGTCTTATTCGTTACCAATCCGCGCACGGGCACAATTTTTCGATACGCGACGCATTTAATTAAAGGGGTAATAATTCAACTAGGAGCGCGTTTATCAACAAAATATCAAAGTTGGCGGTGTTTATGAAAAGAGACGGGTAGACGCAGTTATTTTAATAGGGGGTGCCGTATATTTTATGGGGCGGTTGCTGCGGTTCGAGGGAGAGAAAATTTGGCAGGAGCTTCTCATAACCGCATTGTCGTTTTTTTTAATTCTTTTCTTCTATTGTCGCAATTACTAAGCGCGTACGTGCGTTCCTCGACGGCATACCTTCGAGTCGATCGATTTTTTTCCGAGGGACTTTTTTGCGGTTTTGAAAATAAGCACGTGATCGGTCAGTTGCATTGGTTTCGTCGCGCGCTCTTTTTCTCTCTGTTTATTAAACAAAGTCGAAGACGCAGCCAACTTTGATCGCTTTAAGGGGCTTTATATGATCGTAAACGCACTCCAGGGTGTCGTTTAAAGGAAATCTTGTTTAACACTTTGGTTTATTTCGCTTTATTGCTCTTTTGTTGTTGTTCGTTGTTGTTAGTTGTGGGTAGCGCATCATGCATGCGTTTATGGCGTCAGTTTATTATGCAATAACGCTGGTAATGTAATTGCGAAAATTAAAATTAGCGTCGTGTGTCCAAAGGCGATTGCTTTTCGTCATGCTCTAGCTGGCACCGAGGAGAAGCCTTGCGGTACGCTCTCGGCCCAAGCTAAGACAAGCCCTCGTCCAAAGCCGACTGTGATGAAGCAATAAATGCTAAGTTAATAGCATTCAGTTTTATGTCTAAAGCAAATTGCAGGTTAGACAAAGGCAGGGGCGTACTGAATACCAAAGCCATAAAATAAACACAGACAAAAAACTAATCTCAGGTAATTGAAAGTGCGAGTACATTCAATTTGTTTAAATTCGCCACGGTTTCGACAAGATTTTTTTTCTTCGACGAACTCAGTTGGCCGTGGAACAATGACGCATCGAATTTCCTTTAGTGTGCGAAAAGCGAACGGTCAACCGCATAAATCCGAGTTTCTTCTCGTCGAGATAACAACGTTTATTAATTAAATTTTCTTGCGTCGGCTGCCCTCTAGTGGCGCGCGTCATAATTTACGTCGGACAATCGCAAAGACAAATTTAGCGTCCTTATCAGTGGGGGGTAAACAGTTAAATACAGTGCAGTTGGGAATAACTTTGCCTTTACACGCGATGAATAATGCGTCTTATCCCGGAACGTCGACCAAAAAACTCATAATTGGAAAACCTCTAAGAGCTGAGGACCCAGCAATTAAGTTAAGTCATGGTGGTAATATTTCGATATTATCCCCGTCCGACTATGCCCGTGGACAAGGGTCAAGAATAATTAACGTCTATCGTTAATCATATTGCCAAGTTGGCGTTGACAAAAAAACGCTTTTTGTTTAAAGAACCCGACGCCACCGACGACGCCATTTTCGTTTTCGAAACTATTTAGTGCGCGTCATTTTAAACCGATTTAAACATAATTAACCGTAAGAGCTTTAAAATGCTCTTCTAAACGTACTTACAAACCGGGAACGGATTACCTTTTGCGAAAGGATGCAGATTTACTTCCTTGTTTAATTAAAGGACGTCGGAGTCCCTCTGCGCGACGCGAAGAAATTTCGTTTTCAATCCGATTACAAAATTTCGATCATCGTCGCGTGTCGTTTATTAAAACAAATACCGACGCTTGTTTCTACCTAACAAAGTTGGCCAAAACTCAACCTCGCTTTTTCGTAATCTTTTTCGCGCAATAACTTTAGTGGTTCCTTTCGAACAATTTAACGTAAAATAATTAAGAATTTTAACCTCAATTCTTTCTAAACAATCTAACCTAATTTTTTTTCAAACTAAAAGATGACTCTTAGCTATCTATTCTTTACAAAATATTCTAACCTTATTTTGATGGAATCTTTGTGGCTACACTATTTAATTTAGTTGTCACATAATCTTACTGTTTTTTTTAACACTGGTTTTACTTTAGCCATTTCAATTACATAACCTCTTTTTAAAGAAATCTAAGCGTACTTGGATCATTTTTTTTAATGTCGTTGTTATAAAACGAACAACTCAGTTATAGGTATTAGGTGACTGTTCTGTGATAGAATCACATAACCTCAATTTTGAAAAAAAAACTTTATGCTTTTGCGAAAATCGAAAAATGCTTTGATTATTTCAATTATATTTGTTGTTATAAAGCCATTAAGTCACAATTACATTGTAACTGCTTTGTGACATGATGTAGCTGCTTTTTAAAAATTTAGTTCCGCAATGTAAACTAATTATTATATCGCATCTTAAAAAAAAAAGAAGAAATCTAAGCACACGTTGATAATATTCTTTAGTTTCGTTGTTGTAAAGCTACTAAGTCTCATTCAGTTTGTAACAGTGTCGTCATAGAATATAAGTAGCTGTTTTTTGCAAAAGTGTCTTGACTTAAAAAATGTCTTTGATATACCTAACTAAAATTTAACTCTGTTCTTTAAAAAACACTGTATAGCATACTTTCATAATTTTTTTAAACTATGTTATAAAACCACCAATTCGCAGTTACATTGTTGTCTCACCGAATCTAGATGTTTTACTTGAAACAAATAAGAGCTATTTTTTATGTGTTCTTTATTTTAAACCTAGTTTAGATCATGTTATCGAGATCGAGTTAATTTAACTTTTATATTTTTAAAATCATTTTAGGTTTTTGATAAACGTGGAACAATTTTAATAGAAATGTGCTTTTAAATAAAAACGTCAAAGTTGGCCATGACTGTAACAAACGAACGCTGAATGAAACATTAGCATTAGCCCGACGTTTGAAATATGGAGCGGAAATTAAAAAACAATTTTTCCGTCTTAGTAAAACTTTTCTCCCCAAGCACGGACATTTGTTTTTCCCCTCAGGCCGGTCGAACTTTAAAGAGCGCCCTGTAGAAACGATCGCGCTTTAGTAAATTACAACACGGACGTTATGTATAATCGAGTTAAATGACTGTAAATGGTATAATATATCAAATCTTCATATTCTAAGTGGTGGATCGCCCTTTTGTCCAAATGTCCACTTTGCTCTTTCACCCTTTCGATAAGGACCGTCCATTTCTTATCGCCTTTCGTAGTTCATCCCCTTAATGTATTTGTATAACTCGATTTGCTTTGTTTTCGAGTTTGATTTGTCGACGCGCGTTTGTTTTGTAAAAAAATCCGTCGAGGCAACTAAGACCGATGCGAAGCGACGCGATTTAAAGTGCATATATTGTCGATATATCTTAGATGTCAGTGCAATCGCATTAGAAATGCTAAAATATGCCATCTGGCGGATGATTTATTAGGATTAACGGGACACGGGGTGGATTTCGTCGTCGGCGTGTTTCGGGAAAAACTCACTTCTTTTCTTTCGCAGAAAGAACGACGTCCTTCCAATCGAATCGAAAATCAATTCGCTATTAATTAAAACACTTAAGAAAAGTCAATTATTTTTTTTTACCGAAATCGTTGTAAGCATCGACAGCTTCGGAAATTTTCGTTGTGGTATCGTTTAGTTACGTGTCCGCTTGATCGGCGTTTGTTTTCAAGGGGGTGGCATTGATTACAAAACTAATCAAATGAGGGTATTGGGGCGTTCACGGTTACGAATAGGCGGACGATCATCATCATGATGATGATCACGACAAAAGTTGTTTAAATTTATTCGCGAAAAGTATGCTAATGACGTAATAATAATGGCTTTTCGCAATTAATATCGCATAATGTTAAACGATGCCGTCATATTGTTTCGTAATGGGCCAGATTTGCATTAATTATCATATTCATTTAAATAACACCCTCTGGAATACCCGAGTACACTAATTTAAGTGCCCATTTTAATTATTACTATTATTAGTACGAGTACTTTCGCCGACAGGGCCGTGCCCGCCAGATACACTTTTAAAACTGGCCGATTTTCAGTAGGCCATGTCAGAATGGAAAAAAAGCATCTTAATCCAAAGAGATTAATGTGATGTCACCGACATTCCCAACCCTTATGCATTCTCAGTGCGCCCCCTAGTAAGCCACACACCCCCTCTTACGTATTAATACCACAGTGGCTGCTCATCGTGAAAAACAAACATTTGTTCACCTCCGTATATCGATTAACAAACACAAAGTGAGGTTAAGTTTAAAGTGACAGGTGAAAACGCACATGCGCGCTTCTGTCGCCGATGAACCAAACCGAAAAAGAAAGTTGATGTAAACAAAAAAAACAGTACGTCACTGGCAGAAAACATTGCTTATCAGACAAAGAGTCGCCTTGTGCTGACGTGGAAAAATCGCATCACAGCATAACATTGACCGCGCAACGACATCCATTGTTACGTCATCTGACAGATATTTTTTGTGCACAAACTTCTTCTCTTTAATGAAAGCAACTATCAGTAATTTTTGTTATGCTCCGTTGATTGTCTACAAGCGCGGAAATGTTAGATTTTTCTTCTTCTACATCATTTACATCTTATTGATAAATTCAATTTATAACAATAATTAGGTTATGTTATAAACATGTTTGTAATTTGAAGCATAAATTTAGTAAGCTGTGAATGTGATAAAACAAATTCGAATCAAACAAAGAAACAAGCTTGAGTTTATGTATTTATATTAATTACAACTAAAAAAATATTAGGTTAGTTTAAAAACTGCTACGCAATACTCTACTTTAAAAAAATAAGTTTGAAAATCCTAAAAACCTAAGTTAGTTTGCTTAATTCGTAAACCCAAAAATACAAACATTCTATTTACAAAGTAAAAATTAGTTATGTCAGTAAATAAAAAAATATATAAAAAAAGCAAGAGCAAACTCCCCTATAAAGCTAAGATTTGAAAACCTAAAAATCCTACGCGATACTTTAGATTAAAGAAAATATGAGAAGTTCTTACAGAACCTAAGTTAGGTTGGTTTGGAAAATTTAAGTTTTTTTTTAACTTTGAATGGTGTTTTAAAACAAACATTTAACCGAGTGAGTCAAAATAAATTAAAATGGACTTTAAAAAAAATAATAATTAAGTATATTATACCTAGGTTCTTAAAAAGCATTTTAGCAAAAACCTAAAACCACAATACAGTACCTAAAGTTAAGCAAAAGAAATTATAAAATCTTACAAAACATAATTACGGTTACGTTACAAAAACTAAGTTAGTTTGAAAATTGAAACACAAAAATACGATCTAGTATCTAGCCTAGGTTACTTTGACTTATTGGAACTTTTTCATTTAATGTTTTAATTTTGTATTCTGACTTTTCTTTAAACTGTTTTGTATTTGTGTTAGCTTAGATTACTTTGACTCACTGAATTTTGTTATTTTGTATTGTAAAACAGCTAACACGTTTTAAACTTTATCTTTATCAAAACAGCCCCAATCTACGTTCTTCTAACTTTTTGATGTTACATCTTTAATTTAACTGATTTTGGCTTACCAGATTTAATTTTTGTGTTTTGAAAAACTGTTAATTACTGTTAAAGTAACCTCACGTTTTATCAATGAATATAATTTTACTTTTTTTTACAACTGCTTGTACTTAAGACCTAACCTAGGTTACATTAACTTGCTGAATTTAGTTTTTCTGCGAACACATCTTAAATTATCTTAACTTTTCAAAAATCTTAGTTGATTTGCTAGGTTTAGTTTTTGTATCTTAAAAAATAGTAGATTGTTTCTAAACTAACCTAACCTAATAATCAATGTTACTTTATTCTTATTAACACTGTTTCGTATTGAAGACGTAACTTAGATTACTGTGATGTACTGAATTATGTTTGTTCGTTTTATGAAATAACTAACACGGTTTAACCTAATCTAACTTTTTCAAAGCAGTCTGACTTAGTTTTTGCAAAACGTTCTTAGCCTTCGTTTTGGATTTAGTTATTATAGCTCACTAGATAACATTTTTGTGTTTTGAATGGCAGTTGAAGTAACCTAACTTTTAAAAATTAATCTAACTTTGCTTTTTTTGCAACCGTTTTGTAGTACTTGAGAACTAACCTAGGTTACTCTGACTTGCTGGATTTAATTTTTCTGTTTTCTACTACACTTTTTAAATCACCTTAACTTTTTCAAAACCACCTAAAAATACCTTTTCAAAAAAGATTTTAATTTAATACCTTAAGCTAACTTGTTTTGGTAGATTTAATTTTTGTATCTTAAATAACAGTTGTTTCTATACAAACCTTAAATATCCAATGTAACTTTGTTTTTAACACTGTTTCGTATTTACGAACTAACTAAGATTACTGTGATTTACCGAATTCTGTTTGTCCGTTTTATAAAACAACTAACACGTTATACTCTAATCTAATTTTTTCAAAGCAATCTCACTTAGCTGATTCAAAACGTTAACCTTTCTTCATTTCACTTATTTTAGTTCACTAGATCATATTTTTGTGTTTTGCAAGACACTTAAGGGCGCCTAACTTTTAAGAATCGATCTAACTTTACTTTTCTTAAAAATGTTTTTTTGTTTTTTAAGATGTAATCTAGGTTACTTTGATTTGCTCCTTGGCAATATTTATTTTTTTATGTTGTAAAAGAAAATCGATCAAAGCTAAACTAACTTAACCGTTTATAATAAGTTTAGCTTTAGTTTCCTAAAATTGCTTTGTATTTTTTTATTTAACCTAGGGTACTCCCTAAATTTAATTTTAGCAAAGGAATGTACCTTTTACAATTTTTTTAAGCTTTGTATTATAATTTAATTTAATTTAACTCACCAGATTGTATTTTTTGTTTCGGACTACTCTTGATTACTAAAGTAAGTTAACTTTTGCACCACAACCTAACCTGCCTTTTTAAATCAAATATTATATGTGTTTGTAATTTAACGTATTTTTTTCAAAATTAACTTATTATTTAAAATCAAACTTACCCCTTTTTTTCCTGGAATTATTGAGAATCCGTAGTTCATTTTTTCAAAATTTCTTAATAAATATTTTGGATTTAATGTAAATTATTCTGAAATCAACGAGTTGCATTATTGTCACTTGAAATAATTTCCAATGAAAGCTAACCTAACTTTTACAAAGCTGATTAACCCCACTTTTCTTAGAATTTTCTGAGATTAGTTAGCTTTATGTTTTAACATATTTGAATTATTATCATTTTGTTAATAGGCGTTTTCTTTTGAATTAATCTCAATTATATCAATTTAATCTTGTTTGTCGATCTAACCTAATTTTATACATTAAATCGAGATGCTCGTGAATTGAAATAATTGCCGGTTTCATGGCGTGCTTGATGAAAAACGATAATCGTTTACGATCAATAAGAATGCGATTATGCAAGTGTTTACATTTTTTGATCGTTTTTAATAGCTACCAAAAAAATGTTTATGATTAACGACCGCAATTAAGCTAAAAAACTAAAACAACATAAAACGCCCATAAAATTACTATAACCGCAGAGAAATGACCCAATTCTCGGGGGGTGCGTATCGTAAAAGTGCACCATTTAAAACATAACCCCGTTTTCGATTGAGCCGAAATCGAAACGGGAACAAAACGAACAGAAAATATATTTAACGTGTAGTTAGTACAAAATAAATTTCCTCTTCGGACGACATAGTCACCGGAAGGAAGTCAAAACTTAGGGGCGCTTTTTAAAGCTACGTCTTTCGTTTTTATTTTCGGTAAAGAACGAGTGGGAAAAAGATGGACTGCTAACGTCTTTCGATTTCCACTCTTTGACGACACAAATAGCGAATGTATTGCTTTGGGGGGTATCCAGAAGCAGGGACGTATCGTTCGTACTTGCGTATGTGCATCTTACTGGTGTTTGATGTTGAAGTGCGACAACTCTTCGTTGTTTCAACCCCGACTCTCCCATTTAACGTTTTTCCATCGTCGATCGTTATCCGACGCCTAAAACCTCCTTGACGATTTTTTCAAGTACGTTCCTGGACTAGATTTTTCCGGAGCAGTCCGGAGACTCGAAGATCCGGGCAGGCTCCGGCTCATTTTTCACTCACCAAAAAACATCAGTACGCCTTCCCAGTTTTTTTTGCGCGCTGTCGAATACAATTTTTTGTTGTATTTTAGTTTGGTACACAAAACGAAAGGAGCGCAAGTTTTGCAATGCACAGAAAAAAATTATTATTTTTGACTTAATCCCACTTAATTCGAAAACGGACGATTTAATGCCCAAACGGCGGGCGTGACACGCGATTAAAATAAAACGTCATTTTCTAATCTTCGTCCTACAACCCTTAACGAGTATTTACATATTGCGACATGACGTGTAATTCCTTTGAAAATTTTTCAAACGGACACTGACATACTCAAGCTTATAAGCATGCAATTACGTTAGAGCCTACTTACACAAACCGGAAACTGCATTATCCGCTGGTTAAATAAACAAAACGATAACAAAAAATACCTAATAGAAAATCGCATTATCGACAAATAGTTTTCTTCTATGTATTTTGTTTCGATCAAAGCCTACTTTAGTTAATTAAAACTTATCGCAACTTTCGCAAAACACGTAAATACTCATTCAAACTGCTATTAACTTTTAATCTGAACTAACAGTACCTAATACAGTTTAATTGTTTTATAAAAAAATGTATATTGAAAAAGATTTTACAAAAGCAAAGTTAGGTTGTTAAGCAAAAATTAGGTTTCTTTTAAAAATTTGAATCGTCCTAAAACAAACGACGAAGTAGAATCTGTCGGATGGTAGAAATAATAGTTACTTAAAAATGTCAATTTTTGATCGAAATTATTTAAGGGTCAAAACTAGATCTCAAAAATTAAATAATCTTAAAAAGGTTATGTTAGAAATTAAATTTTTGATAACTGCAGACCAGTGGAGTTAGAAATAAATTATTTCAAAAACTAATCTGAAAACTTCTATAATTTATTATGCATAAAGCGTTTTTTCAAAATGTACAAATTAGGTTACATCCTAACTGCTTCAAGTTTTTAGAAAAAAAAAGAAAAAACTCGGTTTGCAGAAAATAAATAAAAATAAATTAGGTTAGATGACAAAATCCGAAGTTGTTTTATAAAAAATTAGAGGTTGCATAGGAGTTCTTTTTTAAAAAAACCGCAAGTAAGCTTAGACTATTTGAAATTAAGTTGAGTTAAGTCACAAATATGAAAGATGCTTGCAAAACCTGGGTTAAATTGCAAAATAATTTTTCTATAGACAAAAGTGAACAAAAAGTAGACAAACATTAATAGTTACTAAAACAAGTGAGACATTGGTTAACAAAAGTTAGCTTAAACCACGAATATAAAACTCGTTTTGTAAAGGTTAAACAAAATTCAAAAAGATATCTAAAGAAACAAAACTAATTTAAAAAAAAACAAAAAATAGCAAGGTAAGGTTGTTTTTCAAAAGTTGGATACGAATATAAAAAGATAAAAAACACTAAGCTAAGATAGATGGGTTTGGTTACCAAAGTTTTTTTTAAGCAAAAGTGAGTTTAAGCTGTTTTGAAGTAGGTACCTAAGTTAGGTTAGATACAGGCATAAACAAATAGAAAATAACAAAGTTAGGTTGTTTTGCAGAAGTTAGGTGAGATAGCAATTGTTTTAGGAAAGAACAAAACGGGGACTATTATGAAAAGTTTTTAAAGTAAGTGATTACTTTGCAAAAATTGGGTTTACTCGTAAAATTACGTCGTCCTGAATTACACCACAACTATAAAAATGGTTTTACAAAAGTTAGGTTAAGTAAACCTCAAATGTAAATTTTGTTTTGCAAAAATTAAATTCGGTTGCAGAAGCATTTTTTTAGAATACACAAAAATGAACAAAATGTAAACGAATATGAAAAGTTTTTAAAGACAGCGAGACTCTAAGTTGCTTTGCAAAAGTTAGGTTAGATCACGAATATATATAAATTGCTTTGCAAAAGTTAGTTTAAGTTGCAGACGTGTTTTGTTAGAAAACTAATATTAGACGAATGTAAAAAGATTCTAAAAAGCTAAAGTCAGTTTGCTGAAAGAATTTTTTACAGAAAACACCTAAATTAACTTATGAGTTAAGTTAACTTAGCTGTTGCGCAGCAATCTAATCAAACATTTTCATAAATTCGTCTTTTCTGACCTAACACGATTCAAATCCAGGTGTATTTAGGCTCAACATTTTTTTTCTTAATAAATCGTACTTTTACAATCTTACGTAACCTATATACACAATTTAGCCTTATTTCACAACTAACTTAGTATTTTTTAGAATTTCTGTTTTTTGGCCAACTCACCTAACCTATTCTAAAACATTTTTTGTATTTTTATTTTTTAGTAAATACCTAAATAAGCTAAGTTTGTTAACTGAACTGAACTACGTAGCAACCTACTCGAACTATTTTTAGATTTTTCGGTATTTTCCAACTAAAACTTAACTCAAAACCACCTAGTGATATTTTTGTACTGACGAACCAGATTTTACTTTTCCAACTCATACTATGTCTTAGTTCTTCTATTATTATTCTAAATTTAGATGTATCTTGGCTTATTTTAGAATTTGCATTTATTTAATGTTATTATTTTCAGTAAAAACAATTCAAAGTTGCTAATTTTTTTATTATATTAGTTTTTGAAGCCAAATTGTACACATTTGTTTCAGAGCAGTTAAATTAAGAAGCAAAACTTAGAAAAGGCTAAAAAAAGCGTCAGGTTAAACTGGTTTGAGAAGGTAAGGTTCGACAAAAACTAACTTATTTTAGAGTTTGTATTTGAGTACTTCAAAAAATGTTATTTTCCAGAGTTTTCAATTAGTACATTAAATCTCTTTCTCTTTTCACTTAAAATCAATTTTACATAAAATCATAATTAAAGGGTCGGTAATGCAGGTGTCTTTTTGTAGTTTTGTTTTTTTCCACCGCCTTCTGTATATTTTGGTTATAAAAAAGTAGAGTTATTGTTTGATGGCAGTAAATCAAGTCAGGTAACGATAAAACGATTTTCTAGCAATTTCCCTGGATGTAAAACAGGGTCTTAAGTGGTGACATTTGGCAACATATAAGAAGATTTGTAACAGTGGGTGTAGATATGTTTGGTTATATGAATTATTGCCTATCGCTGACCACTAGCCCTAAATTCCCCAGACGCGAATACTGTGATTTGTTTCTATAAATCAAGCACCCCATATCTTACGGCCACGCAGTGACAAAGTGGACTTATATGACAAATCGTCTAATTTCTCTTTTGGCGTTTCTTCTAATACCTTCGCAACAAATAAATTAAAAAAAAAGGAAAAATTCGAGCGTAACAGAGGTAGCTGGCTAATGACACGGTTATCAGGCGAGGGTTGCCCGCTCTTCACTCATGTGTATCAGCAAAAACCCGTATTAGAGTCGGCCTTAATTAACGCAAAAAACTAGAACTTACTTCTGGCGAGTATCTTTCGCTAGCGGAAAAATGCGATCGCCGAGCGGCACACGCACTTCTTTCGCAAAGATTATAATACAAGCGTCGTTATTAATTATCCTTAGAATCAACACATCTTTGGAGACACGAACACAATGACTCGCTAACAATAGTTTATTGTAACAACGTATCGCCATTATTAATGATACCCAGAGCGTCTCAAGTGTGGAAGTCATCTGCAGGCTTTTGTTTGTAATTATATCAACCCTTAATGAGTTTTAAGTAGACTCGGAAAAGGCTACGCGTACGCTATCGGTCCATCTAAATGATATTTTGCGGTTGCTTCAGCTTAAGAGTCGTTCCACCTCAACAGCCTAAGATCATTTAGGTGCCTTCGACCACATTAACAAATACGGAAGCTCGTACCGTTGAAATTGCGCAGCGTATCACTTTTTTTTGTTATTACCCGCCTAGAAAACGCTGCATCGCGGTGTGTCTTGAAAAAACAAAAACCGTCCCAACTACAAAATCAATCGCCTTTATTCTCTAGATAAAAAGCGACACAATGTAAATTGAGGATAATTTGCTACTTCACTCGAGCGAGTTGAATATGTGTATTGGAGCGCAACTTCAATTTTTTCCTTTAAAAAAAGACACGAACCTCATTACTGGCGGGAAGTGTGTGCCACCGTTGCGGTTAACCGCGCCAAGCCAATATCTAATTTAAAAAGAAATACTGGTTTAACATACTCGCGCCATCTAAGCGTAGAAAGTAATACAAACAGTTAAGGTGCAAACCATCAGTACCAATCTCTAGAATTAAGTTCAAGAACAACGCCAGTAGGTGGCGATGAACCTCTAATGCATACTTTTCTAAACCACTCGATAAATACCGGAAACTAACTTAAGATGCAGGTTTTTGACTCAATAAGTATGTAAATAAAAAAAAAGTTATACTATTTCAAGGTCACGTAAAAGTAACTGAGTAAACTAACATTTTTAGTTGCGACCAATAACAGCGTGCCAACGCTACTAGTGGTCGCAGCATTAACCAATTGCACGCGTGGGAAAATTTACGGCTCAACCCACTAGACTAAGTTTAAACATTAGCAGGTCAATGAACAGCACTTTTCGAGGTTAAGTTACTTTTTGCTTATCAAGTTATTTAATTTACTGCACCTCGCGCGCTAACATTAAAACGTAAAAACAAAAGGTATTACTGGCAATGTCGATGGTTAATTACGCGTATGCTAAAATCAAAATCGATACTAGCAAACGCAATTTCGTAGCTGCTATGACTTCAAAGCCTAAGTTCAAAACACTTGCACCCTTCAGCGAGCTTGTCCTTGGGTTTAAGATCTACGAACTGTTAAGGTAGAATTCTCGGTATAAGCGTGGGATACAGTTAAAAATCCTACTATTGTCAGCAGTGCGTGAAACAAAAAAAAAGACAAAGTTAAGTAAAGCCTCGGTATACTATCAAATCGTAAAATCTTAATTTTACCCAAAAAGCCAGAGGAAACGAGACACAAAATACGAAATCTAAGTAGGCCGTGAAAGCACAAAATTAGTCACGAGCTACCACTTCCGCAGGAAGAAGAAAATTTGACATAATCTAAGCAGGCGTTGGTAAAAATATTTTAAATAATCTCTAGTATAAATGCTTATAAATTGTGGGTCAAAATAAAAAACCAAAAACAATGATAATTTAAATCTTATTATAGTTAATAGGTATAATGAAATATTTTGAAAATCGGCAAAAAATTCGTACAAGCAGGCTGCTAAAAACATAATCTCGATGGTTGAATTTGGTAGAATAAAATAAGAAAAAACGTAGAAACTTTAGACAAAGTTGACTGAACAAAACCACTGTGTAGGTAAAGCATTTGTTTTTTTCTTAATAAATAAAATAAACTTCGATTAAAACAGATTTACTTACAAATTTACTAAGAAAAACGTAAGAAAAAATAAAACGACAATTCTCAGTGTGCCCTAATATGACAAGTGAATTGAGTTTATAAACAACGACAAATTTGAAAATATTGCAAGATCAGTACGACAAGAAATAATTATTGTACAAGAGCAACACCAGAGATGCGTAACCAATTCGACATCAACCAAGACGTCTTATATTTCACTGGAAACAGCGGCGGATCTATGACGCTATGTAGCTAAAGATGACCCCAACCGCTACGCCTTATTAGATATTAAGTATTAATAAAACTATCTAAAAAAATAATAAGAGAAAATACTTTGTTCAACACTTCAACTTATGACTCGTATTTCATGCTGTTTTGACGTCATATTAAACGGTTCCATAGCTGCCTCCGACATAAGTTTCTGAATCAGCACGTGACTCGAGACACGTTGTTTAGTTCAAAGTGGTTTGGACATTGGACTTCGAAGACAAATATGCGAGAGACGTGAAAACAGTGCGTTTCTGAAAGAGTAATGGAAACAGTAGTGTCGAATATTGTATTTTGACCATATACTTAATCGTGGTAGGCCAATCAAAACAAGTAGCTACTCTAAAGATTGCAAAAACCTTGTTAAAAATTAAACGTAAAAAGAATGGCATATATTCCAACGTGAAGTAAAATAGTTGCAGCGGCGTAGCGTAACGGGCGGCGCTTTTCAAGGGCTACAAAATTTTACAATAATTAATAATAATAATATCTTAGCTAAAATTTAAAAAAAACTTCTTTTCATACTCTTTATTGCGTAAGCCATTGCAAAGTGTTAAAGCTAAAATGATTCAATCAAGTTAGTGAGTGGGTTGACGCTCGGCGGGTGCTAATTTTAGACGGCACATAGTCGCCACACCGACGATAACTGATAATTAAACTTCATACCATTTTTATTTATGGAGAAAAAGAGATTCTATATCACAATTTTCTTTTCAATTGAATTCACATGCACCGAATAAGCTTTAATTAAAAGGTTACTGTTACTGTTGATGTAAGTATAGAAATAATCCATAGAAAAAAATTGATAACATTAATCAAAGTTATGATTACTATAAACGATGTTTTTTCTATATAGCATTGGTCCGTTTTTTAATACAGGGATAACATTATCCCACTGGTAGTATTATCCGTGATTCCAAACATACGTGCATGACGTTTTTACTTGTACCTATGCTATACAATACGCAATAACAAATATTTTTTAAAAGCCTTTTGCAATAAATACTTAAATAAAGCGATTGTCACAAGCGGTTAAAGCTCACCATACGTCACTGAATAGTTGGATGATTTAATATAGCAAACGTTCGTAGAAGTTGACTCAGTGGCGTAGTAATAAAGTAGTGTTATTCGAAATATTGTTTTATAAATCAAACTAATTATGAGCCGGTTTCACAATCAGCTGCAGATTTTTCAGCTAGCACAAAAATACATAAGTTATGAATATTTTAATTTTGAATTTTAAATGTTTGCTTCAGACTACATGTTTGTGAGGTTCTTTGCCACAAAAATAATAAAAAAGAATTCGCGCGTTGACTATGAATTACTTACTTGACGATTTTTTCTGTGTAGGCTCGATTGTATAACACGCAAATAATTCACCACTGCTACGCCACTGACTGCACCTCTAATTTACTGCGATTATTTCTACTACAAAATACGAACGATTGCGCACTTCAACGCGCAACTTGTATTTCATCCGGAAATAGCGGTCGATTACGAAAAATACGTAAGGATAAAGTTAAATAAATTTTATATTTATTAAAAGTTAATAAAATTTATGTACGCATTGCTAGAAATTTGTTCTTGAATTTCTCAACATTGCGGTTAACAAAAGTGTGCGGATTGTTATAGGTACGCCTTTCAAGAATTCAAATCGGCATTGAAAAATGCATTTGTGTAAAAGTATTTCTGTGAAGAACGTCTAACATATAGACGCTAGAAATGTTGGCATCGGTGATGTTTTGTCACAAAAGCAAAATGAACAACAAATTGTAAATACATACTTAATTGTTGCAAGTCGAGAATCCGACAAGTTGTTCGCTGTACTTTATTGCAGGAATATGATTTTAAAACCAAGAAAAAAAATCGTTTAAATGTTGATATGCTAAGAAGTTTATGTGCGACATTATTCAAACATTTGTTACGAGCACTTTCTTGCAACTCAATGGTAAGCAACTAAAAAAAGTAACGTATAAGCACCAAAACTTACCCAAGCAACAATTCTTTGTCAACAGTAGTAATTTCCACTACTACCTTTCATCTGATTTAAAAATGTAGGTATGTACGACGGTTAATTTTATTTTGCCTTTGCCTATGACTGCGTTCAAATGGTCGATAAAACTTGACGAATGTCACGTCAACGTACTCAACGACAATACATAAGGTTACAAATGATATAAAGTTTGCTACTGAAAGTAAATGTAAGTCAGTATGACCTAACGTTATAATTACAAATAAGTTATAGGCTGAAATCTGACGGTTAGTGAATACGATTGAAACAAATTAATGAATATACATACGATGAAGTATCCAAGTAATACGATACTGATACAGGTGTGAGTCTTCCCTCGTCCCTTCTGAATACATAAAACGAAGTAGACTCCACAGATTACATATCCCAAAAACAAGCGAGTACAAAGACAGTATGAGAATCCCACAAAACTAGGTAAAAAAAGGTAAAAATGACAACGTGACAACGCCATCTTTGGGAATTGCTTTTCTTACTTGGAACGTCGCGTAATTAACCTAATCGCCAACACCGACCAATCCCTGGAGTAGGTTTTCTCTAACACATCCCCTAAAAGTGTAGGTAATAAAAATCACTACCGAAGAAAATTTAACAAAAAGAAAATTACTGACATGTCGTAAAATAACACTCAGATACACGAAAGTTCACAGCGGTAAAGAACGAGTAAAATGCTGTATTGCGTTTATCCCCACCCGTAAGGAAAATCAGTAGCGGCGTATAAACAGTGCAGCCGTTAATTTTAATTTAGAATAAATTACAAAATCGTAGCGATAACGCAATTCGAGTAGTCGGAACTGATAAATTTTTAACTATCAGTTAAGAAACTTGATCTGATCTGTTAAATTTTTAGCCAACGTGCATATTTTCTGCAAATATCACACGCAGAATATAGTTATTTGTATCACAAGTCCAGAAAATGCTATTTTGCGAGTAAGAGCATAATTGTAGGCCGAGGTGAAGCCGAGACCTACAAAAACCGAATACTCGCAAAATAATTTTAAGACGTGTGATACACAAATTAATTAAAAGCAGTTATTTAAGTATTGATTTTTAAAATTTAATAAGATGTTGATAAAACTAAAACCTGTAATGACGAAATACAATTGTTTTTAAAATTAATTTGACAATTAGGTACATAATAATATTACAATTTCACTTATATGAAAATAAAACCACTGTTGTTTTTAGCAATTGTAAGATATAAACAAATTTGTTATATTTGTTTAAAACATTTTTTGTTAGTGCTACTTTAAACAACAACACAGATAATGGCGATAATGGTGTATGTTAATAAATTTGACATATTGACAGATGACGTTTAATTAATTAATGATTACTAATGCCAACTTTTAGTTATAAAATTCTACTACACTTTACTGGCCTAGGCCGGAAAATTAAAATTTCCAGCCGATTATGATGTCTGTAAAATACGTCAAAATAGACTGAAGCACAAAAAAAATTATGATTTAACTTCTGAGTATTATTATCAGTTTTAAATTTGAAATAAGATTGAACAGAAAGATTCGGCTCGAAGGACTCAAATTAAAAAATATACATATTTTACCTACTCTTAACATGTACTTTACGACGAATCAAGTTTAATTTGTTATCCTTTATTTAAAATAAATATTTTTGAATCTAATGAAAAACGTTTTCAATTAATAAAGTTTGGCTTAAAAAAACAAAATTTGTTTTTTGAAAACTGAAAACAGGATTTTTACTGAGAATGAGGCTTAATCTGTGTTTATTTTTCATTCAAAAACAGATAAAGACCTACCTAGTACTTATTTTCTTTTATTTTATTCTAAAAATAGATTAATCTGTAATTGAAGGGAATTAAATCAAGTATACGGGTCGAAAAAAACCAACTTTGTTTTTTATATAGGAATCATTGCATCCTTTTAAAAGTATTTCACATGTTCTACGAATTAGTTGTTCTGCATCTACTTTACTAGAAGTAAATCTTAATCTACATTGATCTAAAACTTTTATTTTTTATTCAAAAACATATATGCATTTTTAATTTGTTCTCAAGATCAAAACACGTTTATAGTAAAATAAAAGTATTAAATCCGTAAATCGAGGTACCTATGCATGAAAATTAAGGTTCGGCTCGAAGGACCCAAATCTTAAAAAAAACTAATGTAATTAGTTTGTATTGATACTATTTTTTTTTTAATCTTCTCAATTAAAAATGAAGATTTTGATCCAACACAGTTTTTATTTAAAAACATATATTCTTTAATTTGTTCTCGAAAATCAACACACGTATGCAAAATCAAATTTAAAATGAGTTTGAAAACGAAAAACAGTTTATTAAGAAAAGTGTTTTATACCTCCTAATGTGTGATTCAACTAAGATTGGTAAACCCTTTATTTTAGGAGTGGCTATAAAAACTACTTGATGAGTTTTCTTATGGCGACGTTTCGTGGAACGGTTGTGTCCACTTCTTCAGGCCAACTGAATTTATTAAAAAGAAAACAACATAAGTAAACAGACAGTTTCTTGAGCAGAAATGGTTCCAATACAGAACGTCATGAGTCTATTAAGGTTCGGCTCGAAGAACTCAAATTTGTTTTTTGGAAAATGCGTTTTTGGTATTTGAACTTTTTTTTTCAAATCTACGCCAAGAAGAAATTCTGCCATATCCCGACACTTATGTTTTGTCAAAATTTTTTTGTCAAAAATCAACACGTGTTTAAATAACTAAAAATTGCAGTTTATTTGAAAAATTGTTTAAAACTGTAAATTGTTTTTGAACTGAATCGGATGAAATAAAGAATGGTTCAAATTTGTTTCTTCGAATTGTTTCAACCTCTTTTAGTTTATCTTTGTCATTATAAACAAATATTTTTTTATTATCACACGACAAGTGTATAAAGTACCTAAACTAAAAATTGAAATCAGACGTTTCAAGATTGACATCGTAAACCGTCATTAAACCGATTTGGTTCTAATATGTAGTTTCAAATCATTAATTAAGGTCAAGCGCGAAACATTGAAATTCGTTTCTACAAATTTGTTGCATTATTTGTTTTTCTACAAAAATCGTTATTTTTAAATCATTTTCATTTTTTAAATGAAATTTAGTCTGCTTTGATATAAAACCTTAAGCCCCCATTACTCTTTTCGTGTACAAGTTTACGTTCAAGTTTCTATAAACTAGAACTTGTTAAAGAATCAAGTTTAGTAAAAACAGAAAGAAATATTTATCAATTTGATCGTAAACAATTAGCAGATAGGTATAAGGTAAACCAAAAATTGAGTATTTACTTGAAATCGGATTAAAAACTTAAGCCATTTGGTAAATAAATACGTTTAGCTTAGTCAAAAACAAAGTATTCGGATTAACTATGGATTAAATAAAGAACATTTTGAATCGTGCAAGTTCAGCTTCAGAATTTAAATTGGTTGTTTGAAAATTGTTGGATTTTTTGTAATGATTAAAAAAATTAATTCTTCTCACAACACATTTGCTTTTCATCTATAAGCAAATAATTTTCAATTTTCTGGCACTTGTAGTTGAAGCACGTTTGATCAAATAAAGATTTTTATTGGAAAAGTTGTGCTCGACAAATTCAAAATGTTTTTTTTTTTGAAAATTAGTTGAAATTAGTGCCTATCTGCCTAATTGTAAATAAACTTTGCCAAAAATAAAATTTTATTTTTTTCATTTAACAGTGGCTTTTTATTCAAAAACAAATAATTTAGAATTTTATTCAAAAATCAACATTTGTACAATGTAAACTTAAAATTATAATCGGATTTAAAAAAAGAATGAAAATTGAAAAATTGGAACTGATAGTTGAACCGAATTGAATCAAATACACGGAACGTTTTAAAACGGAAAAGTTCGGTTCGACGAACCCAAAATCGTTTCTTAAAAATTGCTTGGTTTTTGTATTTGTAAAAAAACTTTGCTAAAAATAAAATGTTGATTTATTTTTTGTTTAATACAGTTGGCTTTATATCCAAAAACAAATATTTTTTAATTTTAGTAAAAAACCTACCCTTACACAAGGTAAACTTTAGATTAAAAAAAAAACGAACCCAAAATTGTTTCTGATAAATCGCTTAGTTTTTGTACAGTTGTTTTTATCCAAAAACAATAGAATTAAACTAGAACCTCTAGTTAAACCGACTTGGATCAAATAAATAACGTTTTAAATCGGAATCGGGTTCGACCAACTCAAAATTATTTCTTAAACATCTCTGGTTTTTTGTATTTGTAATAAAACTTTGTTAAAAATTAGTTTAATTTTTTTATCATTTAACATTTTTGACTTTTATCCAAAAACAAATAATTTTTAACTTTATTGAAAAATCGACACGTACACAATATAAACTAAAAATTAAAATCGGATCGATCGGATTTAAAAAAGAATGAGAAGTGGAGCAGGTAGTTGAACCGAATTGGATCAAATAAAGAACGTTTTGAATCGGAAAAGTTCGGCTAGACGAACTCGGAATTGTTGCTTGAAAATTGCTTGGTTTTTGTATTTGTAAATAAACTTTGTCAGTAAGCGAGTGCTCTGTACCAGATGTAATTAACACAGCCGAGGCACTAAAATTAACTACTGAAAAACGTAATAAAAAGAAATAAAAATTTGGAAGTAAAACCGAGATAAGACAGCCCCCTCTTGGTAAAAATGTTAAAACGACTTTTATAGAATAAAAAATAAGAAAAGAAAGTCAAAAGAGAAGAGTAGAAAAAACCTTAGAAAAAACGAATGATGCCGACCACCCGCTTAGGGCAAAATCGCAAAAAGCAACAGAGGGAAAAGCTCAATTTTGTATGTCTAATAAAAAAGCGCTTGGTGAGCTTAAAAAATCCATCAAAATGGTTCACGCACACAAACCGGAATGTAGTGTACCAAATATAAAGAAAACTTTTTTTCCTATTTCCTAAACTAGAAAGCTCTTAGAAACGTTGGAGTAGACATTAACAAATTGCAGAGTAACTAAAAAATCAAAATAGATTCAAAGGAATTAAAGAATTGCGAAAAAACATTCAAAGATAAACTAAGTAATAGGTATATTGCAATACTACAAAACCATGAAGAAAGCCAAGTCAGACACAAGTAATTTAATTAAGCAGATATAAATTAAATAAAAAAATAAAAACAAAAAATGTAAAACTAAAGAAGAAAGAAGAGAAACAAGCGAGCGCGAAACTGATAGAATTTAATGTATTCGAAGAAGACAACACTGCGTATCGACCGATTTGTCTATTAGACAGCATATATAAGATAGTAGAAAGACTAATCGCAAAATGATTAGTCAGGGAGATTGAAACTAAAGTAGGTACTGATGTCCAAAAACGAATTCAGAACTTGAAATGAAATGTTTGATGGCTCATAAGTGAAAACGATATAGGTATGGCTGATTCCGGATGTTAAGACACTTTTCATCTCACTCAATTTATGACAGAGCATTTTTTACTCCATACAAACAAAGAATAAGCAAATTATAGTCTGGAATATAAACACTATTGAGCTGCACGGAACCACCCAAAGCATACAATTTTCCAATGCCAGATTAAGGCTTTAATTTGAAAGACAAAAGTATACAGCTAAGATACAGTTTTTGCCGAATCCAATTAAGCAATTTTTATCTAGTGTAAGTGGACCAAAACAGTGCTGAAAAAACTTGCCAAAGCTAAAAATTGTGTAAAACGCAAAATTTAGCTGATTCCACCCGTTTCCGTTTTAGCAGGTTCAGTGTTTGTAAAAAACTAAATAGAGATTATTATTGTTTAAAGTTGCTAAAGCAAACTGTGACCGAAGATGTATTATTAAGTTTTTATTATGGGAGTGCGTATAGTACTATCAAATATTGTATTGTTTTGTGGGGTCATTGTTCTAAAACTATTCGAGTGTTTAGAATACAAAAAAGAATAATTCGCTTGATTTTTAATTTAGATTATTATAAATCATGTAAAAACATATTTGTAGAAAAAAATCTGTTGACGTTTTATGGACTGTATATTTTTGAACTTACATTATTAACGAAACAAAATCTACATTCTCTTAGTTTAAATGTTCACTTATATGATACACGAACAAAAAGAAATGTTTTTGTTAACCATTGTAGAACAGCAAAATATAAAAATAGTCCTCAAAGTAAAGGAATTAGTTATTATAACAATCTACCAAAAAATCTGAAAAGTATACAGTCTATAACAACATTTAAAAAAGAACTAAAAAAATACATTGTCAGCAAGTGTCCGTATACTATACTACTATAATATTATAATAATTTTTATTTAAATTTCTTTTGTATAATATGACGTTTGTATACTCTACTGAGTCTTAAACAACAATAAAGAATAATAATAATAATAATAATAATAATAATAATAATAATAATAATAATAAGTACGTTTGCTGTGCAGAAGTTCTTTATTATCAAATCAAGTACACACAGTTTTGAGACTACCATCTTATCACCCAAATCTCAATCCAATTGAGCTGATATAGGTACAAGTACAAAATAAAATCGCTAAACGCAATACAACCTTTAAGTTACCTGACAATCAAAAATTAGCTGAAGAAACCATTACGCAGAAGGATTGACAAAAATGCTGCTCAAATGCAGAAAAAGTGAAAAAGAATGTTTAGAAAACACAATTTTGTAGATGCACACAGAACAAATAATTATAAACTTAACTGCAGACGATGTGTCAGAGAGTGAATTTTTAGGTTTTGAAAGCAACTACGCCGGTCGTTTGCTTCGGACTGCGCAGGTTTAGACTTTTCTTAACGCGTGACCCACCTAACTGTTTTATAAGAACTTGAAATTTAGATATTAAAAACAAATAAATTTAATAATATTAATTTTCAAATAACAAATAAAGATTCAATTGTTAATTAAATTATTTTGAATAACAAATAAAAATGCGATTCTTATTTAACTTATTTCAAATAGTAAACAAACATATTAAGCATCCGACCGATTATAAATTAAAAACAAAAATTTTGTTGTTATTCTCCTGCTTGTAAGCGTAAAATAAAATTTTAATCATTATTTTACTTTGAATAACAAATCAACTTTTATTCATCGATGTTGAATGACGAATAAAACTAATTTTTTTATAACCGTTAAAATAATTATATAAAAAATGCACTTTACATCTACAGCTACCAGCAATAAGTGCAGTGTTTTATTCTTCATCAATATAAGTAAAAGTGCCAGTACTAAAATTTCTAATTTTTTTTAAATAAATTTTTCTTTGTTCAGTATATCAGATCAAGTCCTGATACAAACGTGATAAGTACACTCAACTAAACAAAAAACGGGACACTTTTGTTAGTTCAAATGAAATATATAGCGGTGTAAACTAGGCTTGTTAGCAAATGCGATCGGCAATCCAATTAGACAAATAATAAACATTCCATATTCACTGAATATATATTTATTGAATAATTTGGAACAGTAAACTGCATTGTATTTGAAATATTTTTGTGTGTAAATAAAACTTTCATATTGAAACAGTACATTATAAACTTGATTAAAACTATCTTAAACACATTTTATATTTTTATTTTTTTTAAGAAAGGGGAAATCCATCATAGACATCAACAGGACAATTCGGTATGATAGTGCCAGACTCTTACCGACTAAAATCCCTTCCTTTTCTCTTTATCAGTAACATCAGGGTTGAAGGTATCGTTTTTTTGGTATGCTTCTTTATCTACGATATTCGATTGGTTAGTTGTTTCAGGTTCATTCATTTTTCTTTTTCCCTTTCTTCTTTACATTTTTCTTTTATTATTCCTTTCATAGTTTTGCTGATTTTGTCCTAGTTCATCTCATTCTCCAACATATTTTCTATTATATTTTTTACATTTTTATAGTTATATCTATGTTTCGCTTTTCCCTTTTCTTTTCCCACCTTTTATATTTGCATACATACTCTTTGAAACACCCATGTCCTGTCAAGAATTGGATTAAGTGATAATTTAGCCCTTCATGGTCTCTAAATAACCTCTTATTTATGTTTTTTTATTATTTTTTTTAGTCCACTGTCTTTTTGTTTTATTTTCTGCTTACTCTTCTTCCCATTTCTTGATAGTATCTTCTTTCTATTATTTTTTAAATTCCTTTTCTTATCTTGTTATAACCGTTAGTGCCTTTGTAGACACTGTTCTGTAACTTCTTCCGAAACTAAACCTTGCTTTTCTCTGTATCCTTTCTGTCTTTTTGTTTATTTTTCCATTTCCAAGCACTCTTTCTAGTTTTCCCTCCATATAATATCATGAAATTAGCTATACTTAAGAGTAACTGCCTTTTTCTCGTGTTGTGTCCGTCTATGCTGGGCGTTATTTTGGATAACACCATTATTGTCTTATCTGCTTTTTTTCTTGCTTCACTTATATGTGTCCACATATTTCAATTTTTACTTATACTTATGCCTAGGTATTTTATAGAATTTTGACTTTTAATCTCTTTATCCTTAATTTGGATTTTGTTTCTGCCTTTAAGTACGATGACTTCAATTTTTTCGATCATTGTTTGTTAACCATTATCTTCTATTCTTTTCATTATTGCTTTTATTGCCTTTTCTAGTTACTGCTTATTTCTTATCTATTTTTTTCTCGTTTTTTCTACAGCCATAGCGTCTGATTAGACTATCATCTCGCATCTTTTTGGTTTATTAGTTTCTAGGATATGATCATAGAAAATGTTCTATAGCGTTGGTACCTAGTACGAAGCCTTGTGGTACCCCACATGTTAGTTTGATTTTTTCTTTTCTGTTTCCAACTTGTATTTCCTTGTTCTCTAAGTAACATTTTATTAAGCCTATTAGATATGGTGCAATAATTGTTTTTCATTTTAATTCTTTCTGAAACCATGTTAATTTTGTAATATTTAATTACCTTCTTGTAGCTCTGTTGTAATTCTACAGTTTATAATTTTTTCGTATAACTTTGCGATGGTGTTTATTAGGCATATTGGTCGGTACTTTTTTCCCGGATTTTTCTATTTTTTATTTTTCCTTCTAGCACTTTGCAAATTTTTTTTTGATAAGCTGATTCAAAAACTCTCTGCAACTTTTCCGGTTCTTCTATTGCTATTATTTTTATGACTTCAATCTGTTAGGCCCGCATGCTTTTTTTCTCGCTTCTTTTTTTCCCGTTTTTTCTGTCTCCTCTTTTGATATTACTGGGATATCCTCTGTTGCTATTTCTAGTTTATTCCATCTAGTTTTATGTCTTTTTGGGAACAGTTCTTTGTCTATTTTTATTTGTTCTTTGGCAGGATTATCACGCTTTATTTTATAGGCTATTCCTCATGTGTTCCAATCTATATCTTGACAGACTCTCTTCCATGCTTCTCTTTTTTGTTTTTCAATTTCTTTCTTTAGTTGTTTTTCATTATGCTTTTATTCTAATTCCGCTTCCATTATACTCTCTTCAGATTGATTTTTTCTTGCTTCTTGTGCTTTTCTTCTTATTTCTTGGCAATTGTCTCTTATTTCTTTAATTTTCAGTTTCCACCAATACATTTGTTTTTTTCTTCTTACTCTGTGTTTAGTAAGCGTTTCGTTACAATCTTGCTTTAAAGCATTATTCAGTCCATCTTCTTCCCAGCTGTCGCCCATTTTTTCGGTGAATATTTTCTTTACTTGTTCTTCTTTGTATTTCCATCTCTGGGTTTGTTTTTGTTTGTCCGCTAGTGTGTTGTTTTTATTCATTACGGTTATAGTATATATTTTTATGGTCCCTGTTGCTTGCTTCCTCGCTTACCTCCCATGTCTGACTATGTATGACCCCTTGTTTGAAAAGTAAGAATTTTCGTTTGTTAAGCACCAATAATTAGTTTTCTATTATCCAATCTACCATTCTTTTTCCTTTGTTGTCCGGACCATTCGTGCGCTTTGCAGTTAAAATCCTTTCTATGTCATCCTCTTTATATCTTGGCGTGGCATAGCATGAGTATACTCGTTGGTCTTTTGTATCTATCCACTGCTATCCTTCCGTTCTTATATCGTGTATCTTAATTTTATCTGTCGATATATATATTGTAACTTCACTTTTTTTACTCATAATCCATTTGTTATTTTTATTCGCCATGTTTATGTTGGGCTCACTCACAAGTGCAAAGTCTATATTCCTGTCTTTACATTTACTTGGGGAATGTTTATATTTTTTGCTTCATCTTGGTTTAGTCACATGTAACATCCTATTAATAACATTAGAAATATAAGATCATTGCTCTTAAGTTTTAATCACATTTTAAGTAGTTGTTTTTTTAATATTTCTTTTTAGTCGAAATGTTAAAGAAATGCAATTATAATAAATGTTATAATAAATTGTTAACACAATTATAAAGACTTATTAACAGTGGAATGATTTTGTGTAAAAAAAATATTTTCTGAATTTTATTTTTATACAAAACATTTTCGTGTATAAATAAACAGGTATAATCTTTACAAGAATAAATAAATCAAACTTAATGTGTCATTGAATTTTGACACGTTACGTTTTTTAGGGGCGGGAAAGGCACCATCATTAGTGCAATAAACAAAAAGTTTGTAATTCCCTTTCACCAATATCCTGCTTTACTATAATACGATAAATAATTGTTCTGTACAAGAATGTGAATGAAGAACAACGAAGTATTTTATCTTTGTATTCATTTACTATAACATAAAATGTAGCATTAATCAAGTTTATAATGCATTGTTTCAATATGGAACTTTTATTTACACTCAAAAATATTCCGTATGTATGATTTGGAACATATTCAAAATTAAGAATATGTTGATTTTTTTTAGTTTTTGCGGATAAACAATTTAAACTTCTGGTATTGTCAATCTTTATTTTATGTCTAATTTGAATTTCTAGAAATAGCATCGCAAGCAAGCTTAGTTTGCACAGCTAACTATTTTAATCGAACTAACTAAGGCGTCCCGTTTTTTGTTTAGTTGAGTGTACTAGTAACCTGCTACAAATTCTTCTAAAAATGAGGTTGTTTATTCTTATTAAAATTAACAATTTACAAATTATTTGCAATAAGTATATGAAATTCTTCACTTTTATGTTCCTTTAAAACATAAATAAACAGCATAATTTAAATTCTACAAAAAAAATCAGCATGTAGGTAGGTACTACAAAGATAAAAAATAAATTTAAAAAAAACACAACTTCTTATTTATCACTTAATTATTCAACTTTCATGGAAATTAAACATAAATTTTTGTTTGATTACAGAACTTGGGGAAAACGCGATCATTAGTAAATAAATGTTAATCAGTCAGTGCCAATTAAACTTATTTGTACATTTTAGAAACAATCTACTATAACTGTATTTATAAAGTAATAAAAATAAGTGATATTAAAAAAAATAAAAAGTTCAATTTATAGAATTAGAAACAGAATAGAATTCATAATTTTGAACTCAGCACTACTTCATTAACCCATTTATAGAAGCATCATTAGTAAGTCTATTTATTTCAGAAGAGATCGTTTATAAAACACGTATAAAATTTTAATATCCAAGTCTGAAAAAAATTAATGATTTGTATATAAAACATGGTTGGCAAAAGCAAAAAAATATTTGTGTTCAAATACTTATTTATAATAAACATATAAATGTTCTCGTAGTTTCAATATTCTACCTCTTTTGCTAGCGTATGAAAAATTACATAAAGAACAAGTAAGTTTATATACTCCAAATTTGATTTTTATTAATAACTGAAAATAACTTATCTGTGTTATGTGTCAAAAATGAAATACTAATACATATAAGTTATTGAAACAATGAGGAACAATATTGCATGCACAATTTTTAAAAAAATAAAAAATAGTTCTAAGACTTTAAAGTTTGGGAAAATTAGTAACAATAGATTCCATTTTTTTTTTAAATAAATTAGAAGAACGTCTTGTATTGTCGAGTTTTCTACACTATCAAAAGACTTTTTGTAATCAACCGAACCTGTATCCCGGTTTTTTTCTCAGTTGTTTCTTGTTTGTTATAGGTAAACATTGACTAAAAATAGTTCTACTACTACTACGAAAGGGCCCCCAAGGTAAAAAAATTACACAAACTAAACCGTAGGAAGAGTGATGCAGTGGCGGCCGTTAGAGCTCGCTGGTATCAGAAATTAGCCACGACAACTTTCAAAGTTTCTCAGGCCACACTATGAACTCAGTTGGTCACCCAGACGTAAAGATGCAAATCAAAAAATATCTTGACAAACAAGGAAAGACCTTTAAAAAATGTATAAACAATCTCTCAGGAGATAGCTTCATTGTTAGGAAGAGTTTGCAATTCTACTGGTGTTAAATATCAAGAGGTCTAAACAATCTGTTGATGAAGACGATATTATGACATTTCGACAATATTCAAGAGGCTCTTGCTGATGTAGAAGGTTCTAACATGTATAACCACAACAAAACAATTATCACAGAAGTTCCAAGATCCAAAAAGATTGTTGTTCCACGCAACACAAAAAGTAGAAATCATTCACGTATCGCTATTAGCATAATGGCGCTACAGGGTACCTAGTTCCTCGCATGGCCTCTAATATGTACAAAATTTGGATTCAAGGGGGTTCTCCAAGAACTAAATATGCCAACAGTGCAAACGGGTGGTTCGATATGATGCTGTTCGAAATGTGATCTTTCAAAATTGCAACATATGTATCAACTCAACTCGGGTACTGAGTTCAATAACTGTTGTCGTGGAAGATAATTTGCAACCAATTTTTCTCCAAAAGTCATCCAGTCCTGTAAGGAAAACCATTCATATAGAACCCCTTTTTCGGCCAATGGTACCCACCAAATGCAACCGCTTGATGTCGCTGTATTCCACCAGACGCCAGTTAAGTAAAGACAATTTTTGATCACCTAAAGAAAAGACTGTCGGTATTTCGGAAACAAAAGCATGTTCTCAATATGGTCGACGAGTGGTGTGTAGTTTTGCATTGTTATGCTATAGCTTTTGTTGAACAAACTTGCTGAAGACGTATAGCTGCAACTTTAAACCAGTTTGTCAAATATTACAATGATTTTACAACAGATGGAAGCATATTATTGCGATCAAGAAGTTTCAAGTGCATTTAAACACTAGAAAACACGTAAACAATATAAATCGAAAAGTCAAAGTAAAACGCAAGTTCCAATTCCTTAATTGCCGAAAACTGATCTAGAACGTTCAGAATTTACTGCAAAATTGTGTACAGCTTTTAAGTTATTAACAAAGTTTTCAGAAAAGTATTCTAAATCAAATATTTCTAAGATAAGAACGTCTTCCCGGTTTGAACCGTGTCATTGTTGTAACCAAAGTTGTCAACGTTCCTGACGACAAACCATAAATTTTGAGTATCCCTGAATAAAACTATCGACTTAAAATAAAGATGCGCAGCAAATATCATAGAATTTTAGGGGTTGATAAAGAAAGGAAAATCGTATGTGTTCAATTTAAACGGGTTAGAAAAAGCGAACCATAGTACAAATGCTGCCTTATTCGATGACAGTTTGTGTGTTTTGAAGTCAAAAGTAGTTTACAAAGATGTTGTACTAGTATACCTAATGCTGAGCCATATATCTGTAATATAAGAACTAAAAGTGTTGTTTTCAAAAATGGTACATATTAAGTGATTAGCACATGCTGCAGAAACAATGCGGCTTAGTTATACTAACGTAAACAACTCAAAATCATTCAAGATCATTCAAAGCGATTACCGAAAAAAACACAATGTTCTAGCCCTAGATACGGTGAGAATGTAAAAGGTAATCGAAGAAAGTTGCAGTAAGTAATTAACGCGCGTGCCAGTGCAAATAAATAGTGTAGATAAATAAATGCAAAACTTATCCGCGGGCGGTATACGGTTACAGTGATATATAAATTAATGAGTTCTTTCCATTAAACTGCTGGTCTGTTATTTTGCTTAGCTTGTTGCATTATGTGTTTAGTTTGAACATTTATTGCATTATGTAATTATCAAATATAATGTAATCGTCGCCGAAATTTTGTGTAGTATTTCCCTTAGAACTGGCATTTCACTTAAGGTACGCTACGTTCACGTATTTAGCTGCTCGAATATTTACTGGTTCATCTATCCTCTACTTTTAGAAAAGACGCACCAGCAAAATATAGAAGAAATGGACCTATATCGTGTTAATAATGCACAATCAGTACACCTGCAAGCAGAATGTGGATAAAAAAAGTTCTTGGTCTACAAACAATTTATCTTCTGCCATTAATGAAGTAGTATGCGGAGAAATAGTTGTAAACCAAGCAGAAAGCTCATTCGGTATTTCAAAAACCACTTTTAAACGCAGACTTGCAGCTTGCTATCTAGATAAACCCGACTGTTTAGACCCCGACAGCGTACTTGGTAGAAAAGTAAAGACAAAGCTCGCTAACCACATCATAAAAATTACAGAAAAGAGGCTTTGCATCGACTAGGCAAGAGGTATGCATAATGCCTATAATTTAGCCGAACGTCTTGGAATTCAACATAAACTTAATCGAGAAGATGGGGAATGGATGGTAGTTAAAAACTTTGTAGCAATTTGTTGTAATGTATGTAAATTACAATTTGCAAATTTTGCAAACGTAACCGTAATAAGAAGTTACATCGGTTGCAACACGACAAACTTTTAGGAGACGCTTGGGACAAATCGGTTACACTCAGCAATGCTATATCGGCCTTTCGGGCAAGAGAAATTTGACTTCGCAATTTGGATGAAATACCCGATCACACCTTTATAACGTAGCGACTAAATGAGGATGTGGTACATTCAAGAAACAAAAAAGGATTGCCTCACAGAAGCATCGAGAGAAACTTCTTTGGAAACAATTTGTTTCCAAACCTGTCTTCTAGAATGAGACCAACCTGAACCAAGGTCCAGAACGCAGCTGGAATGTATGGTTTCCAAAAAACCTAATGAAGTAAAAGTAACACCAACGAAGCTACTTCAAGAGCCTTTTCCTGTGCCCTATATAACGTCAACGATAAAAACGGCTCGTGCTAATTTAATAACTACCTTAACTTAACTTCATCAATCGTACTCCCCAGAGAAAAAAAAGCAGGAAGATCATTCTAAAAAGAAATCAAATCCACAGAAAAGGTGTTGCAAGAAAAACGCAGACACGACTTTACCTCTTCAGAATCTGATAGAGACGTAGTCTTGGATGACTTCTATAGAAGGGAAGAAACGGTTAATGAACTTGAAAATTAGTACGTCAAGTGTCTCGAAGACTATCACCTTACAAAAAAAAAGAAAAACTAGCTGCAATGCATTGTCTGTTCTAGATGGTTGCACAAAGGTTACACATCTTACACCAACACATGCCAACTCTGCGACGCCGTCTCCATTATGAAAAAGGGGAAGTCCATCTGATACCTCCTAGGAGAAATGGGCTAATTTAAATCTTTAGTTTTTTACATTTTATAGTTATTTGTTACGTCACATTAATCTTTAAACTACTCTAAATAAATCACCAGTTTTTTGCAGAGCTTAATTCGTTTAAATAAAGAACATAATGAAAGGTTTTTAAAAAGTGGTCTACCGCTCTTCGTTTTACCCCATTACTGTGCAGTAGTGCATCGATTAGAACATAAAGAAAAAAAACTTATAAGACACATATTTTAAATGCATATTTGCAAGTATTTTTCGTGCATAAGTATCCGAAACCTAAACTGAAAAAAATCTTTGTCATAATATTAATGAATGGCTTTCATCAGTTTGATTTACATTGGTTTAATGAGAAGTGTCTTTTTTTATAGCGGCTATAATACCAAAGCTAATACCGTTCATTGTAAACACGACTTATTTATTATTCATTATCTGAATACAATTATTGTCGTATTGCATTCTAAATATTATAAAATCAAAATGTTGTGTTTTTCATGTCGAGAAGTTTTTCCTTCAAAAACATAATTTGTGTCCCACATATGGAATGGAATATTATCAATATTAATAATAAAAAATAATTTGTTTTGAGTAGTATTATCAACGATGACATAACGTTGAGTTTTACTGATACTTGTTACGAACCATCAAATTCTTTAAATGTAACGCTCACCTCTGACTTAAATGTTTTTGACAATAAAACAGATACGTGTAATAATCAAACAAGTATTTTGAAAGAAAATAATTTTTTGTGCACAAATCAATGTTCAGTACCAGTCTTTGATACTGAACGTGCGATAAAGAAAATACTAGATTCTGCAACAGCATTTGGACTTAAGCTGCATAATAATCATAATTACACAAGAAAAGGCGTTTTTCAAATTCAAGAGGACGTCAAGAAATGTTTACAAGATCCTGTGTTAGATGCGTATTTAAATCTTTTGCAGTTTTAAGAATTATTGAAGTTAGTACCCTGAATGAGTTTTGTAATTTAATATCAAATTACAGAAACCCTTTTAATTATATGTCGAGTGATTATCCATTATTTAAATAGCTAAAAGATCAAAATTATTTAGATTCTATACAAGACGTCAGAATCAATAGCGAAATTACTGCAATACATAAAAGTAGTACTTTGATATATGATGAAAAAAATATTAAAGGCGTTATAATGCCTCTTAAATTTCAATTTCAATTCTAAGATTTTTGAAAAAAGATAATCTAATAATGAAAACTATAAAACACGCCCAATTTCTTCAGGGTTCTCCAAAACTCATTAATTTTCTGCAAGGAGATTTATGGAAAGAAAAATTAAAACTATATCCTGGTAAGATCGTCTTACCATATTTCTTATATGTAGATGAATTCGAAATAAACAATCCTCTTGGATCTCATTCTTCAACACCATCAGTATGCAATTTTTATTATAGTTTTCCGTGTATTCCTGGAGAAACCTCAAAATTAGATGATTTTTTTTGCTGGAACTGTAAAATCAAAAGATTTAAAGACTTATGGTAACAAAAAATACTTTGAATTTTTTGTGGAAAAATTGGGACCTTGAAGTCAATGGAATTGAAGCAGTTTCTAAGGATTCTAAATTACATGTTTATTTTGTTTTGAGTTTATTACTAGAAGATAATCTTATCTCATTAATTTTATTGAAATTGTCCACATTTTGCTATGTTCTGAAGTAGATAAAACCGAATTTTACTTGTTAGAAAACAAAATTAAATTATTTTTAACAAACTATATTTTACTATACGATCATCATTTAAAGCCTAAGTTTCACAACTTATTACATTACCCCAGAGTAATCTTTCAATCTGGCCCTTTAAGAAAGATTTGGTGTTTTAAATATGAAGCAAATCATTTAAAGTTTATGAACATTATACAACGTCGCGAAAAAACATTTTTGTTTCAATAGTAAAGAAAGATCAGCTTAAATTAGCAAATCAACTGTTTGGCTCTTCTTTAAAATTAGATCACCTGGATCTGATAGATGGCAAAGAAGAAAAATCTAGTTACCGATTTATAATTAGTCAGAAAATTTCTAACATATAATGGAGTTCACTATAATAATGGCGATTATGTTGCTAATTTTAAAAGTGATGTTCACATACAAGATTTTGGCTATTGATATTTTCAAAAACTGTATTTTACTTTTGTTCAAAAATTGGAAAGGCTGCAATACAAAGATCATTTTATAGCTTACGAAGTAGAACCAAATGTTTTAGGAGAGTTTTCAGTAATATCGATACAAGATGTCCTTGGCCCTCCTAGTACTGTAATAAAAACCGCTAAAGGAAAAACTATGATTCGACTCAAACAGCACTATAAAACATTTTCATAACTGTTTGTATTTTATTTTGTTTTTCTTTCTAAGTAATAATTTGTTACAAGCTTTAGGTCTTACGAACCTTGCACGGCCAACTCACACAGTCGGAGATAGGAGAGGTTCCAGAGAATAATAAGTAAGGGCGCCAGATCATCCATAATTAACACTTCTGCCTCGATCAAGACAGACGGTCCAAGCTTGTAACGAATTTTTAGGTTCGTAATTCTTGTTACTCTGATGTTCGGGTAACCACAATAATAGAGAAAGGTATGTTACCATAAGAGAAAGATTAACAGGTATAAAAAAACTTTAATTTAGTAACGTGGATGATTAACACAAGTATATCTAATTCTCGGTGCATAAATGCCAGTAGTATCGGCAACACACAATACATATGTAGGTTAAGTCAAAGCGAACAGCGAAGAAAATTTCATAGTAAATATTGTTTGTACACAGCATGCGCAACACACAAAATAATTAATGAAACTACCTTAATGGTAATAAAACAATGATAGTAATTACGGAATTAACACTAGCCAAAGTTCTGTGAGTGACTTTTCTGACAGCGATAAAATAGTTAAATAAACTTACCCACAATCCAGTACCTATTTGGTCGAAGAAAACGTTTTCCCCGGCAAGTGAGCCTGAAATAAATTTGAGTAGCAAATCGTATTAACACAATGACTCACGAAATCAAGATCTACAAAATTATTAATTATTGCTAAAAGAAAGTACACATAACATAACCCGATTGTCGAATGCTGTTGTACACATTCAATGAAAGTTGGCTTCGCAGGTGTTTGCCGCATGAGTAGGATCTCGAAGAAAAGTCCTTGTCTTCGGTTTTTTTTAAGTTTTAACCGTAGGCTTTATATATAGAGTTATACTCGTCCCATGAAGGTATTTGTCCCTCATTATTCTTTATTGAATAGAAACATGTGGGCCAAAACGTGGTAGAACGGCTATCAAATTAAGAAGAAATTACAAAAGAATTCTAATAAAACGGAAGTAACTATCTTACCCTGTGACGACTAAATTATTTTACAAGCATAATGAAATTATAATTTGATTTCTATTATTGAGGATGTCATTTGAAATTTTCTTTAAGCGGCACAGGCCATTTTATACAGTTGACAGCTTAACGATTTTGTAGTAAAATGGCAGTCACAAGAAAAGATCGGCAGAGGGCGTCAAAACCGGAATCTAATTTTAATTCAATATACAGGGTATTACGTTAGAAAAATTTTGCACGTAATAAATTTGATTTTAATTATTAATTTTTGAGTATAGAAAATATCATTTATATTTGAAATAAGCAATGAAAATATGGACATTGCTAAAGATAATGAACTTGGGTCACTAGAAGATTCTTCTTCTCTAAACGATTCCTCAGCAAATCTTACTTTAAATAGTACACAAAACGAACCTACTGGAGAAGTTCTTATGCCACGAGCACAAGAATTATTTATTTTACTAAAAAGTTGGAAATTGGAAAACTTAATAGAACATGGGTCAAATTTGACGATTATTCATTTTAGTGTTTTTATAAAAACTTAGAGTTATTAAACGACATCATATTGTAAAACTTTTAAAAAAATTTTACTTAGGAACTCTAATAATATTTAAAAATGAACTTGAAGAATGGAGAAAATGTTTTGGAATTCCGCTGGATCATCAAGCTACAACAAGCTTATATATAGAAAATTCAATACCTGGCTAGTCATCTCTTGCTTCGCCAATCTCAAACTACGTACATTGCGAATCTAACTGTAAATCGGTTACTCCTGAGTCATCCTTGTCTTTGGCTACTATCTTAAACGAGTCATCCAAAGGTACCGTTTTGTGTGAATATTATAAGAAATTTGGTGTTTCCAAAACGAACAACGTAGTTTATTAATTTGTACTATTGCTAACTATTTTGAGGCAAAAGGCCTTCCAATGTCTCTTTCAAAGCTACAACTTGGAGACGGAAATATTGGAAAGATTTCCTAACGAACAACTGGTAAATTTTTACCATTTTTGTTTATTGGATTTATTAACTTAATTTTCATTTTAGAAATATTACCGAACTGGTAAACGAGAAAAATTATACGCAAAGTATTGTAATTTAAAAGGTTCTTTTAAAAAATCTGTCGAAAAGTATATTGGACCGGCAGCAAACTAAAAAGCTGCAAAAAAAACTATGAGACACGAAAAAGACTTTGGTAAACAAAAGAACATCTTTGAATTTTAAGGTAAATATTGTTTATTTTAGCTCCAGAAGCAGATGCTGAACTGTGTATCAGGTCGCTCAAATTTGACAACTTGTCAACCGAAGAATTTGACACTTATTGGAAAGCATGTCGACAGTTTCGTGTGGCAGAGATTAAAACAATGCATAGTACCGCGTTAATTTTGGGTAAATGGCTTTTTTATAAAACGCCTTCTGGATTTAGACTGGTAAAAAATTATTCAGAACTTTATTAAACTTGCTTGATGTCATTTATATACTATTATTTTTATATCTAATTAATTAAACGTAAATTAGAAATTCTCAATTCTAAACAAATATTCTTAATTAAAAATTAGTGGAAGGGATTTGCTACAAGTATTTTATTTCAATTTTATTTTTTCGTATTAGATTGATATGGATTTTGATGCCCTTAATACTACTGGAGATGGTTTGTTGAGTAAATGGGAAAATAAGAAAGAGCACATACTACAGTTTTTGACGTCCGAAAAAAAATGTTAAAGATAAAAGTATAAAAGGTGTCTTGGACTATATAGAAAAACATGAAGTAGATGAAAGTAAGTTAGTTGTTTATTCTATTGACTGATTTTTCAGAGAAAGTGGGGAACCAAAAGGCAAAAAACTAAAGGGCAAAGGGGGGGGGGGTGGTAAAGGAAGGAAAGTTGACGAAACGGCAAAGAAAAGGAATAATGAGAGATGGAAATGGAAAAGAAAAAAAGAAAGTAAGGAAGAAGCACGGGGGGAGGTGAGTGAGCTGAGAGTATTGTTTTGGAACGTAGCAGGAATAAAAAACAAGGAACATGATTTCTGGAAGTACATCAAGGAACAGGATGTAGTGGGATTACAGGAAACATGGATGGAAGAAAAGAATGGGAGTGGTGGGAAAAAGAGTTGCCAGAGGAATTTGAGGGTGGTGCAACATGCAGAAAGAGAAAAGAAAAAGAGAGAGCAAAAGGGGGTATAATAACGGGAATAAGAAAAAATGGTTGAACCAGGAAAAGGAAGGAGAAAGTGCAACAGAGAAGAGGAGTTGCAGAAAGGAAACATACAGTGGGGAAAACATAAATAAAAGTGGTGACGGTTTATAGCAGTAGAATGAAAGAGACAAGGAAAAACTTAGAAGAGATGATAGAAGAGAGGGAAGAGGGATTGATAATAGTAGGAGGGGACTCTAACGCAAGAATAGGGAAGAGGGGGAATACAAGAAAGAAAAGGGACGGGAAAGAGACAAACAAAGGACAAGGTGATAAATAAAGAGGGAGAGGAACTGCTTGGAATTGTGCAACGAAAAAGGGTGGGAAATAATGAACGGGAACAGAGAAAATGATGGAAAGGGGGAATTTACGTACATAGGAGGAAGGGGAGAATCAATAATAGATTTTGTAATGACAAATGAAGAGGCCGCAGAAAAGGTAAAGACATTTAAGGTGGGAGAAAGAGTAGAGTCAGACCATCAACCACTGGAATTGACAATGGAACAAAGGGAAAGAGAAGAGAGAGAGGAAGAGGAGAAGTACATAACTAAAAAAAGTGTACAGAAGAGAGTATAAAAAGATATAAAGAGAGAATAGGGAAAACGGTATGGATAGGGAAGGAAGTACAAGAAAGTGTAGAGGAAATGAGAGAGATGATGGAGAAAGCAACAGAGAGAGTCAGATTTAGAAATGGAAGGGGAGAAAACTGGATGGAAGAAATGGTGGGATAAGGAATGCAAGGAAGCAAAGAAAAGGCAAGAAGAGCATTAAGACAGTGGAAAAAGGGAAGAAAGAAAAAGAAGAATACAAAGAAGCAGTAAAATATACAAAAAAACATGCGATAGAAAGAAGGAGGAAAACAAAAAGAAACAAGAGGAGCAGATTAAAGGAATAAAACGGAAGAAGATGTATGGAAGTACCTAAAGAAGCAGAGGAAAAAACAGGACGACAAAGGGAATAAAAATTAAAGAATGGGAGATATATTTTCGGAACCTGTTGGGAGTGGGAAGAACAAAAGCAGGAAAAAGAAAAAGGAAAGACGCGGTAGTAAGACAAGAAGAAGGAGATAGGGATAGAATAAGGGAGGAAGAAGTAATAGAGGCGATAAAGAATATAAAAAAAGGAAAGGCGACAGGAGAAGATGGGATACAAGGAGAAGAGTGGATATACGGGGGAGTAAATGTAGCAAAAAGGATGACGAAAATAATAAACAAAATATGGAAAGGGGAAGGATTCCCAGAGAGATGGAGAGAGGGAATAATATGCCCAATACATAAAAACGAAAAAAGAAAGTCGAGAATTATAGAGGGGTAACATTACTGAGCCTGGCATACAAATTGTACGCGACAATACTGCAAGAAAGATTACAGAAGGAAATAGAGGAAAGAAGTTTGTACAGACGGACAAGCGGGATTCAGAAAAGGAAGAAGGGCGATAGACAACATATATATATATAATGAAACACTTAGCAAATAAAGAACTAGAAAAAAAGAGGGAAAATGGTAGCACTATTCGTAGACCTAAAAGCTGCTTTTGACAAAGTGAATAGGGACAAGCTGTGGGAATATATGAAAAGAAAAAAAATCAATGAAAGATTAATACAAAGAATAGAGGAAATATACGAAGAAACGAGAAGTAGGGTTAAAGTGAATGGGGAAGAGAGTGAGAAATTCATAACAAAGAGAGGGTTGAGGCAGGGATGTCCACTGAGTCCAAGCCTGTTCTCGGTATATACGGGGGATCTGGAAGAGACAATGAGAGGACAACAGACAGGAGGGATAGTGGTAGGGAAAGCTAAGGTATGGTCGTTGGCGTATGACATAGTGCTGGTGGCTAAGGAGGAAAAGGAAATGAAAGAGATGATAAAAACGCTAGAAAGATATATGAAAAAAAAAGAATTGGAAGTAAACACGGAGAAAACAAAGATAATGATATTTAGAAAAGGAGGGAGAAAAGAAAAGAGAGAGGAGTGGAGATGGAGGATGAGGAAGTGCAACAAGTGAAGGAATTTACATACCTGGGCTACACGATGAAACAGGATAATAAAGAGGGAGAACACATAAAGGAAAGGGTGAAGAAAAGAAACAGGCTAATAGGACAAGTATGGGGTGTGGGGAAAGAATATTCAAGATGGATATAAAAAAGAAAATTGCTGTCTGAAAATTAATAAAGGGGTGGTAATGTATGGAGTGGAAATATGGGGCTAGAAGGAGTGGAGGGAGGTAGAGGGGCTACAGGAAAATACTGAGATGGGTGTTAGGATTGGACAGGGATATACTGGGTATATTGTGAGAGAGGAGGTCTAGATAGAAAAATAAGGATTGAGACAGGAAAAAGAGCAATAAAATACGAGGAAGAAATGAGGGAAAGAACAGATTGCAAAATTCTGCAAGAATGTTGGAAAGAGATAAAGGGAGGGAAAGTGAAGTACGGGCAGGAGGGCAGAGAAGAGTATTACAAAAGAAACGGGTACGGGAGTGAAGAAGTGGAGAGATTAAGAGAAGAGGGGGTAGGGACAAGAGAAGAAATAATAAGGAGAGATAGAGACATCGAAAAACAAGAAAGATGGACAAAGATAAAAGAGAGCAGATATAATAGGAATTATAAAGATATCAAGGGTGAAGGGGTGCCGGAATATTTAAAAGACGGTGAGATTAAAAGCAACAAAAGGAAAAAAATGGTGGCAAGGTTTAGATGTGGCAACGATGAATTAGGGAACAAATATTGGAAGGAAGAACCAGAAAAGTTGTGCAGGCTATGTGGTGAAGAAACGGAAGATCTGAACCACATGAGAAAGAGATGCAGGGAACTAAGAGAAGAGCTGAGGAAAACAGTGGATATCTTAGATGAAAACGGAAAAGGAGCGGAATGGATGGAGGAAGTATGGAGCAGGAGGAAAAAGTTAAGAGGGGAGAAGGGATAAGAAAATGTAATATATATGTAATGTAATAACACGACCAAATTTGTAAGCCAAATGGCAATGAATAAAGTTAAACTTATATATATATTGACTGATTTCGCATTTCTAATACGTATTTAAATTAATACTTCTTTTTGTAATATGATTTTTTAATTTATTTTTAATTTTAGATAGTCGAAATATTTTAGGCAATTCATGGCTATTTAGTTCCTACAAATAGATCAGTCCGGAAAGATCAAAATGGAAAAAAAAAAGTTTTATTAAACCCACCATTAAAGATTCTTAAGAATCTTTTGTCTTTTTAGTTAAATGTTGTTAAGCTTTAGAAGAACATTTAACCTATTTAAAGACAACAAAATCAAGCGTTCAACCTTTTCTCTTACGTGTTGGTGACGACTTAACAGCAGCAAAAGAAATTTTTGTAGATTTTGACAACATAAAATACTCTTTTACGAATTTCTTACGTGCAGTTGATATTTGTTTAATCTTAAATTTCCAGAAGCCGCATTGATATTCTGGACATTTATTGAAAAGATGTTTTGTAATATAGATTCAATTAATTCTTACTCTAAAGTATATGTAACGTATAATTGAGTCTGACTAATACATATTCGTATCGTCGTATCTTTTTGTTGAAATTTTATAAATTTGTTTTTAAAAAAATTAAAATTGAAAGTTTTCTAATCCATCTAATATTAGAAAATTTGAAACGAGCACGTGGGCTTATCATATCTGCTAAAAAAATTTCAACAGAAAGCCGACTTTATCAGTATCTACTTTACTAATAAGTTTTTATTTACAATACTTAGTCATTATTGTAAGGTAATCAGTTGTTCCTCCGTAATTTGACAATTAATAGTATTTGTTTTTTGTCCTTCTTTTAGGTAGAAAGGATTAAAAAAAACTATTAATTACCTTGTCAATGTTTCTTTTAATAAATATGTTAACATTAGTTGAAAATTTGATTCATTAACATAATAGTTTTGTTAAGAAAAGCGTTTTATACATCCTAATGCGTAATTAAACTAAGATTGGTAAACCCTTTATTTTGTAGGAGTAGCTATAAAAACTACTTTATAAGTTTTGTTTGGGCGACGTTTCGTGAAACGGTTGCGTCCACTTCTTCAAGCCAACTGAATTTATTAAAAAGAAAACAACATAAGTAAAAAGGCAGTTACAATTCGGTGAGAACTAGAAATATATCTTCTACTTATTATAAATGCTGGTTGATAATTATAGATGATTACTTACGAAAAAACAAATACACAGTAGAATGGTCCGCAAACAACGTCATTAATATAAAAGTAATAAATAACAAAAAACAATTAATGTAAAAATACACGAAACCACTACAAACTAAATCACTAACAAACAATCTTATGGTCGTGTGATATAAAATATGAGCAATGAAAAGATATGTAGAAGATATATTTGTAGTTCTCACCGAATTGTAACTGCCTTTTTACTTATGTTGTTTTCTTTTTAATAAATTCAGTTGGCCTGAAGAAGTGGACACAACCTTTCCACGAAACGTCGCCCTAAGAAAACTTATAAAGTAGTTTTTATAGCCACTCCTACAAAATAAAGGGTTTACCAATCTTAGTCTAATAGTTTTGGTTCGTTAATTTAATAATCCATTCTCATCAATATAAAGAATACCTACATTGTAATTCTTTAAAAATTAATATTAACATTAAATGAAACCAAAACAATGTCGTTAATATAAATGCTTTAATATGAAGAAAAGTATACGTTAAAGTAATGTAAAAGATTCTTCAATTAATAAAAGACCTACATTGAAACTATGAACAATTTCATTGTCACAAGGAAAATTATCGCTATAACATGTTATGAACCTGTTCATATAAACAATGATTCTAGTGATCGATTAAAGTATTTTTCTTATTTCAATGTTGTTAAATTTATTGTAACAATGACGTAACACTTTGGACCAATTTTGATGAATTTTTCATTGAAACAATGTTTATTTTTTTTTTAATTTATGCTACCATTTGGTTGAGTGCAGCAATAATTTAATTTTTCCATTCGATACATTTGTCCTCAGTAATAATGTTAATTGCAATTTTTGCGTTGTGTTAAAATTTAGCATTCATTTGATTAAATTTAGGAAATCACTTTTATGACAGGATAAATTCGTATCTAGACGAAATTGTGTTACAACAACTCAACTTGCTCACATTGCAACCGACGCCATTTCATATATTTTGATTTAATGGTTTTATTTTGAAATAAAGTGATCTAACGTTTAAACGCAACTGTGAATGAATTAGATACTAAACTTAATTGCCATAAAAAGCGAACGTTACAAGATAAAAACCAATTTACTTGTTTCAATAAGTAGGTACCTACCCTAAATTCTATAATACAATCGCTTACCTTTCACGCCAAAGAAAGAATCCCCAACCATTGTAGTGATCCTGTAACCTCTACTTCGGTCTCGCACACAATCTTACGCGAGCATGTACTAATCAATCCGTTTTAACACCGCGTAATTATCACTAACGATCAGATATAATGCGGAAGTGTTTCAAACTTTAAGAAAACTATCGACGGAGTACGAATGAACGAGCAATTGTTTCATTTAGAATTACATCGAATCAAGTTATCGAAAATGAAACGGCTGTGCAAGGCCAACTTGTGTATTCGTTATTATACAATATACATGCAAAAACAAAAATAGTTACGGGAACTAAATAAAAATTCCGTTATACAGTGATGGTCAACACAAATATTGTTCGTTGTAATTAAATTTAAAATTCTTCCGTTCTCGGGCTTGTCTGGCATTAGATCTTCGACTAAATTACAACTTTTTTTATATTTACACTTTATAGCTATTTGTGTACTTAGGTACTTAAACCACAGTTCGAGCGCGCCCACGCTACGATATTTAATTAAAGCTGATCTCAAACTAAGATTTTCCAATGTGTTAATGCAACTATACTTACGTATCTACCAATAATAAAAACTTTGATATTATAAAATTGACAATTTTTTATTTTGAGATTTGTAGTCTTAAATAATATTGGTGAAGTAATTCATTTCTCTAAGTGGAGTCTCTTTTTAAAATAATATTTTATTACTCTTGAAGTCTTCTCCACAGTATTTTTATTTATTTATTTTTTTTTAATATTTTATTTTAGGAAATACATGTTTCGCTAATTATAATTAGCATCGTCAGTATATATAGGTAACGAATGAAATAGTTAACAAATTTTAAACATGTAACATGTATTTCCTAAAATAAAATATTTAAAAAAAAATAAATAAATAAAAATACTGTGGAGAAGACTTCAAGAGTAATAAAATATTGTCTTAAATAATACCTAGAATGCAGCTACGTGACCGCATTATCACCATTACTTGGAACTAGAACGTTTGCATGCGTTGTGTGTAAAAACTTAATCTAAATTTATAAACCTTTATTTATTATAATTTCGTTCATTGTACAACATAATCGGCAAAATATTTTTGAGATGGGCAGTCATTTGCCTAAAAATATTTTTTAAAAACTTTTAATGATACTTTTAAAAACAATTTATTTTAAAAAAAAACGAAATTGACTAATAAATCAATTTCATTCAAAAATTGTTTTCACTTATTTGGCGGGACACTTTGATTAACAGGGTGGGTATGTGTTTTTTGATGCCGTCTCTTATTGCTAACACAGTTGCATAATAACCGAATTAGTCCTTAAAAACGATGGAAATAACTCCTTCTTGACCAGAAATTTATTTTCTTCAACAGTTCGAACCATTCGTTCTTACGCTTAATTAACAGTAAAAAACTGTTTACAAACTCTAACTTTTGTAGCATTATAACAAATATTGGAACGAAGCAACGTGGGCAAGTTGCGGTTTTTTGTAAATAAACATACATAATCGTTAGCATTTGATAAACACGAACTTCTTGTAGCTTATCTAGCGTAATTTCACAGATAACAATTAATCTATCTATCACAATCGTGAGACTTTAAGTAAACTTTTAATACATAACGCCGCTTGATGGAATCACGTTGGGACTTGGGGTTTTTGATAACAATAACCGAATGATAACAATGTTCGAAATTCAGAGAAAAACGAATACATGGTTATTGGTTAAAAATCAGTATATATATATATGCGGCGTGTATATCCAATTAACAACGAGCACGTTCCGTTCAGCGTCTACAGGGCCATCCTTCAAACTCGTTCGTCCTCGAAGCGTATGGACCTGGTTCAAGGACAAAACTAAAATACACAAACATATGTCAGTGTTGTATTTTCTTAACCATCGAAACCGACCTTTAGTTCTAACATACTGTTGGTAACATCGAGAGTTATTTTAACCGTTAATGTTCTACCTTTTGCGATTGAGGGCTAAATTTTACAAGCGAGGGCTAGCATTTGCCAGCGAAAGCTAACTTTTGCCAGCGACGACTAGCATTTGCCAAAGAAAGCTAATTACTGGCAGCAAAGTCCAATATTTGCCAATGAGGGCTAACTTTTAGCAGCAAAAGCCAACATTCGCTAGCGATGGGTAATATTTGAATGCTAGGGCTAACTTTTAGCAACAAAACCAACATTTGTCAGCAAAAACTAACTTTTGGCAGCAAAGACTAATTTTTGACAGCAAATGTCAACATTTGTCAGCGAGAACTAACTTTTGACAGCAAAGATCAACATTTACCGGCGAGGGGAACATTTGCCAGAAAAGGCTAACTTTTAGCAGCAAGAGCAAGCATTTGCGTAGATACATTTTTTTTGAAACAATGTCTTGATACGGACGGCTGAATCTTTCCGTATATCGATCCACTGTTACTCTATATCTGTCATTTAGTAAAACTTTTAATTTTTTTTTGGTAGAAGCTTTTTGTTTTCATTGGTGGCAGGAAAGCTAGTACTTTTTGTCAATAATCGCCAACTTGATATATTTTGGCTGTATACGTTTCTAGTTGAAACACAGGTCTTGCTTTATTTACTTCTCATCAAAGTTTTTAATTGCCTCTATGCGAATTTTTGTGACATTTACGATGTTTTCTTTATCCATATCTTTATCGGTTCTAAGGTGAAAACCTAACAAATGTTCTGCAGGCGTGTATTTTGTTATTCGATGTATGGTGCTGTTTCTGAATTTGTGAAATCTGTTGGTCCCAACTGTCTTGGGTGGGTCCGCACCTGTAGTAGCCAACGCAAGAAGTATCGTTTTGTTCATTCGTTCTACTTGTCCGTTTCCTCTGGACAGTCCCATAACAGTTACAAATTGTCTAATACCTCTACTCTCAACAAACTCTTTGAAAGCCGTGGAGGTAAATGCATCCGTTATTAGTCGTCTTGGGTTACCGAACACCGAAAATATTTCTTCTAGTTTCTTTAGTACATGCGTCGTAAACGCGCCTTGAAGTAAGTGAAAATTCGTCGAAAATTGTTAGTAGGTATTTGTTACCTATCTGCGTTTCTATAACAGGACCAACGTGATCCAAATGTCTAGCATACTTGGGAAGAAAGTGTAAACCACCAGGGTTTTTGTCGCCATGTTCTTTGTGATACAAGTAATGTAAACAAGACTTGATAGACTTTTTTACAAACTTATTTATCTTAGGAAACTAATAATTTTGTTTTTCTTTTGATTGTTTTATCAAAAGCAAAATGCCCTATGTCATCGTGCTTAGCTTTAACAATATGTCAATTACATTTTTTTAGTACTAACCACTACCGACCAGTTGAAGTTAATTTAAAAAAATTATTGCCACGTAAATTGTATTAATTGAATATTTCTTTATTGGTCTGTATATCAACGCTTAATAAAATCTCTTGAATTGTCAAAATATTATTATCTTGATGTTGAGCTTTTCGTAAGTAATCGCTTCTCCGATTTGTTCTGACTCTAAACTTCCAGATTGTTGATAGTTTTGATTATTGCAAATTTGTTTCCTGTTAAGTTCTAAATTTTTTACTATTGCGAGTAATTCCAGCTTAAGAGAGTCATAATTTTTCTCAGATCTTACTGTTCGTTTACTAAGAAATGCAACTGGTTTTTCTTTATTGTACTTTTGAAGTAAAATTGGCGCATAACGCGCATAATTAAGATTAAATCTAGTTAATATTGGTTTGGATCAAATAGTATGTTTTAGTGTATCAAATATTTTTGTATCATCTTTTCACTATTTTCATGTCAAATCCTTTTTTAACAATTTTGTGAGAGCAACTGTTTGTCCAGCAAAATATTTAAAAAACACCCAACTAAACTAAGAAACAGTCGTAGTTGGTACTGATTTTTGGGAATGGCAAAGTGAAGTAAATGTGAAAATGCTACCAGAATGAGACGACCGTTTTGTCTTTTTTGTCTCTTCAACAGTGGGAGAATACTCTACTGTACTTCCACTTACTTGCATTGACATTGTTACCTTACAATGTTTGTACGTTGTGATTTTATCCCGCAGTTTATTCAAAACTCATTTGAATTACGCGGGTACCAAATCAGCTTTCAACGTTTCCATTTCTATAGCCATTTACTTACTATTACTCATGCATAGTAAATTTATACTATGAGATGGCTCTGCCATCGCATTTCACTCATTACGCACTTTGACGACGATTACAAAACTAGAATCGAACAAATTTTATGCGACCTCTTATCGCAACCTCAACTGGAAATAAACATACAAAACGACAACACTTTTCTCTAATCCTTTACTCCCGACCTTATATCAAACACGCTAAAAACAGGAAAAAAAATTTGCCTCAGGCCAAGACGGTCTTAACAGGCTGATCCTATGGCAATAACTTCCACATAACGCTCTCCTTTTGCTATCCCACATCTACAATAAATGCTTAACGACTTCTTGCTGTCTCACATCTTGGAAAACTTCAAATACAGTCATGATTCCGAAACCAGATAAAAATTCATCACTTCCTAGTTCATATCGACCGATCTCTCTATTGTTTTGCCTCGTCAAATGTTTTGAACGTGTGCTAGCGGGGCGATTAAGAGATTTCGTAGAAACAAACATTTTTTTTTCGGACATACAATTTGGATTTAGGTCAAAAAGTTTTACGCAGGATCCACTACTCAAAATACACACGGACACCACAAAAGCACTAAACTTAGCGAAATGTTCCCTCGCCGTTTTTTAGATATCGAACAAGCGTTCGATAAAGTTTGGCACAACGGATTAATTTATAAACTTCATAGCATCGGAATTCCCAATCACTTTTACAAATTTATCGCTTCGTACCTTTCCGACAGGTCGATGAGGGTGAGTGTAAGTAACACTTACTCGGAACCCTTCACCCCTTTGTCGGAAGTTCTACAAGGATCCGTTCTTGCCTTTCTTCTCTCCATAATAAAACGTTCGAGAAGTTATTCTCAACTTCGAGAGCCTTTGCGAGGTTTTTGTACATTTCCAGAACGTATACCAAAAGATATCGAACATTCGAGAAGGATTTCCGTAATTCGAAGACGGCAGTGTTAAGAAGATTATTCAAGTTTAAATAAGTAAGTAACGCGTGTGATAAATAAACGGAGTATAACCTTGTACGTGACTTTAGTGTAAACAAGCAATAAGTGTTAAATAGTTATCCGCGCACTTATCTTCGTGTAAGTGATATAAATTAGTGTAAGTGTTTTTATTAAATATCCTTAGATGATTTAATTAATTCGGTTAGTTATAAACGTGTACATATTTTTAGTATAAATAAATTAGTTTTAATAATAAACGTTACAATAATTTTCTCTTCTGACGTTCCCAAATCTAACCACGAAGACGTTTCAAGCTCGTTGTTTGCCGACGACACTGCCATATTGACAACGAGTCGCAACAGCGAAACAGCAGCTCTCCTTCTTCAATCTCATTTAAATAGATTCGCAACTTGGGCTAATAAAATGGAGAATCACTCTAAATTTAATTAAAACATAAGCGATTTTGTTCAGAAACCCAAACTTTTCTAATAAACCACACCAGTCCGACGAAAACGTTAAACTTTCTTTATGGGGCGAATCCATTCATCTTCTAAACAAAATCACCTACCTTGGCGTAAAATTCAATAGAACTTTCAGTTGGAATCGAAACATCAATTCAGCTTTAAACAAAATTCGCAATAGAACAAATCTTTTGAGCGCTCTTCGCGGTCGAATTAAGGGTTGTTATCCAAAAACTCTACAACACACCTACAAAACTTTGATTTGCCCAATTATCGATTACCATGCTCCACTATATTCGACTCTAACCCAAACACAAATTAAGGATATCGCATCCTGCGACAAATTTTTCAAAAAATACACGGACTCCTTTACAAACACCCAAACAATCTAACAATTCAACACGTGAACATAACTCCGAAATTCTAAAATTCTTTAAACAAATTTCACGCGACGCAGAGTCTTCGGAGATAACCAAGTCACCAAGAATATTCTTTTAACACCCTTTAACAACAACAGAATACGCGGAAAAACCTTGCTCCGCAACCCCAAACGTAAATTAAAATTTCCTTCTGCGGTTCTTACCACAACTTCTAGTTGATCTGCCATTAGAATTCGACAAAACACTATACTGTCTAAGATAAACTAAAAACAACACAACACTTACTACAACTCCACGCCACCTTAATGGTCAACAGTGTACTACAAACTTTTTTAATTACAGATCAATGGAAAACTGTCAAGGAGCTGTCGACTCACTCATACAATCATCCAACACCGCCGGACGCCACCCTACAACAACCAACGAGCATCCGCAACACCAATTAGCATGCACTTTCAACATCAGCGCACACACTTTTAACAGTTACATTAACTGACATATCTTAAGGTTTTTTATGGTTTCCCTTAAGAACACTTCAAGTTTCCGGGCAAATGCTATTCAAAACTTATTTGAATTACGCGGGTGCAAAATCAGCTTTCAACGTTTCCATTTCTATAGCCAATTAGTTACTATTACTCATGCATAGTAAATTTATACTATGAGATGGCTCTGCTATCGTATTTCACTCTTTATATTTAATGTAAGATCTAGTTGACTGATTAATTATATTGTTGAATATGCCCCGACCTGCAATGTCTTGAGTTGTATATACGTATTTTGTTTTTCTAATTAGCATCTAAAACACTAGGATCATTAATGTCTGAGTTTTTAACATAGACTATTTGTAGGCAGTGTGTGATGTTTTTGAGGTTGCCTCGTACGTATTATGTGTGTGACATTAAGAAATGGAAAGTGTTACGTAAATATGGAGGAATATGAGTAAAACAATAACAGATAAGGTGTCGGGATTATTCTAGAAAAAAACACGCAAAGTGTATGCTGGCAATAAAAAATCTCACAGCAATTAATGTTGTATGAGCCTATAGACAAAAATTATTCTTAACAGACTTATTAATGGGTTGTGAATAAAAAAAACCTAAGACATAAATTCAAGTTTTAGTATCTGTTCATGATTGTTTTGCATTCATTGTTGTAACACAATTGGGCTAACAGTAAAAGCACTCATTGAAGCTGCCAAACCTCATCTACCGACATCAGGTGCTTCGAAAAGTGATTTCTGGAGCTTGTTCAACGCGGTCTTCAAGCAACCGCAAAGAGACCAAGGTTAGAACTTTAGTATCCCCAATTTTCATATTTTCTAAAAATTATTTTACTATACGTTTATTTTACTGTAAAAATTAAATACATATTTGTTTCGTAACGTCAGTAGTATTCGTTAATATACACTGGAAGTCGTGAGAAAAAGACTCAATAATAATAAAACCAAACAAATAAAATATAAAATTTGAATTAAAAAATATTCGCGGCAGCTTCAACTGCTGAACTTACATTGCTATCGTTGATAGCTCCGCTAAACAAAGAGACATTATCAGCGTTAGTAAAATTTAATCTTAATTTGTAAATTTTTGCTAAATGTTCAAAGTGAAAGTCATACAATAAACAATATTGGTTTGTCAATGGTAATATCCATAAGCAATTGATAATCATTACGTGTACTTTTAAATGTTGTTTTAAGAACTTGTTTCCAATTTTCCCAATTAACTGCGACCACCCTAATTTACTCTCAATATAGCTATTGCACCAGGTTTTTAAGATTGATAGGTCTCCTATATTTAATAGGAGTCTCCTATTTTTGAAGCAAATCTTCTATTTCAATTCACATATAGGAGGAAATCTGTTATATTCCAAGAAACATGAAAAACTTACATAAATTGGATCACTTTTTGATCGTCAATCCTCTGAATTAAATGATAGTTGAAAAATTTTAAATGAATGCAACCATCGAAGGCATATAGTGAGTTAGGTGTACGCTGCACTTACGTAGTCGGTAGATCAGAAACCTGTTAACCGCGTTAAATTTGATAACCTAAAAATGTTATCAATTTCTAGTATGAATACAGCTTCTATTTTTGTGTGTAATAAAGTATAGTTATTAAAATAATAATAGCAATGGATTACGAGTGCGGTCCGCTAGATTCAGATTGCGACAGTGAAGGTCAAGGTAACGAGCAACAGTACTGAATGTTTGTTTGATTATTTTTATTCGTGATGTCAACAACCTTAGGAGACTTAAATAACAATATAGTCTCAAATCATCATGTATCTTACAATAGTTTAGACTGTTACATTAAGTTACATGAATACATTCGGAACCATCCAGGTTATGTAGCAATACACCTAGGTAGAACGAAAGCTGAAGCCATAGTGAAGAATGTTTTAGGTACAAAAGCTTTATGGGATGTCATACAATATTTAAAAGAATCGCACCAATCAGTTTTTTGTGCAGATTGATGCCTCCAACATCAAAAATCGAAAGTATTTTCCTATAACGATACACTATTATAATCTGAAGGTAGAAATTATCCACAAGTTAATTGATTTTAAAGAAGATTCTGATGAAACGGCACGGGGAATAGGCAAATCAGTAGCAAACACATTTGAACAGTTAAAATTAGCTTTTGATAATGTATCCTGTCTTAGTACTGACAATTGCAATGCAAATTTTAAAGTTAATGGTTCTTTATATACAGAGCTGAAGGAGAAAAATACTTCCATTTTCAAAGACAATTGTCATGCACATATTGAAACGTTCGAGAAATTATTCTCAACTCTGTAATGTTCTAACCCCAGATTCTACGCTAACTTCACATTACAGTTACTAAAATTCAAATCAGAGCGGGGAAACTTACAAATGGCGGCTAAAACCAACTTTCCCGCCAAAACAAACCCGCCCCAAATTTAGAAAACGCGGTGAAGTTTAAAATTACCCGGCAAAACCCACACAAACGTGATCGTCTAGTAAGGCCCTCTGTTGTCTTAAGGAGACACTAATACACTTGCAGAGAACTGTAATCGGAAGGGAAGATCAAAACACACAGTAAACAAAAAGATATTTATTTAAAAGCTTTCTAAAATTTTGTAATTATTAATTCATTAATTAGCAACACAAGGCCAAAAAGGAGAATGGGCAGTTCAACGACGATTTGCGAGCAGAAAAGAACTCCCAAGAAAAACTACTCGCTTAAGTACACAAATCACACAAAACTGTTTAAAAAATATGAACATTTAACATAAGACAAGAAAATTTGAACAGGACTTCGATCAATCTCAAAGCCTGTCGTTGAAAATACACATGTTTAAATGACCATACAAAAACTTACATACATAAACAAAGAAACCCAACAAACCCTGTACCCCTGCTTCGATCAAAATATTCAAAACACAAATAATTACACGAATAAAACATGTCAAGTGATAAAATAGCAATTGGCAATACAAATTAAATCCAAAACAGAGACATAAAATCACGAAATAGATACATAAAACATGTTGTACAGTTATAATGTTATAAGCGCAAAAAAAAGGAACCACAAAGTTGCAAAGATCGACACTTGTTACCTGCTTAGGCAAAAGGGATGGAAAAATAATGGTCGATCATGAATCGTTATACTAAACCATAGGTCTGTCGATTTGGCCCGTAAAACCAAAGAAAAAAAATGAACACAAGGGTTGATATCTGGCATCTCTAGCAATTAACACACATTTAACATCTCAAAACATATAAAATTAAAATAGAAGTAGTATTAGTCTTAATACGCCCCCCCCCCCCCGCATAGGTACCAATATCACGCTCTCGTGCGAACGTGGGCTAGAGAAGATTTGCTACCAAGCAATACGGACTTTAATTAAATATATGATTTTAGCTTCAAGGCGGAAAATGTTAGTACAAAACATAACAGGTCAGTTCACACTTTGTTCATTGTTGGAAATGCCGCATTCAATCCCTAATTTAAAATCAAAGCAAACCGCAAATCGACAGACCTACAGCAAATAAGTAACAATATTAACGCGGCCAAACAAAAGCAGGTAACAACTGTTACACCGTAAAAAGAAATTGCATGTACAACATATTTTAAAAATAAACAAATTAAGAATGAATTAAATAGTTAGCTAAATCAGATATGCATTCAAATAAAAACAGTACTACCTTGAAATAAAACACGTGGTGATATACACAAAGAGTAATAAAAGAAAATACTCAAAACTTAAAAAAATATGATGTGAACACTTCGAAGGTACGAACAAAGATGATCCTTTCCAGCCGAAAAAAAAATGCATCCCGCGCAAAAATGTCGCAAGAGCGATGTTGCCACTTGTTGCAGAATTGTGTTGTACGTTGCCAAAGCTTGCAAAATTTCGTAAACAGCTACTCTTTGGTTACCTCAACTCCAAGAACTTTTGCGAGGTTTTTGTACGTTTCCAGAACGTTCACCGAAAGATATAGAAAATTCTCGAACGTTTGGACAAAATGTATAAATGCGGCACAAACAAATCATAGAGCAGTTATTTCAGTAATTTGAAGACGGCAGTGTTAAGAAGATTATTCAAGTTTAAATAAATAAGTGATTAACGCGTGTGTTCGAGATAAATATACGGAGTATAACCTTGTACGTGACTTTAAAGTAAACAATAAGTGTTAAACTAAAGTTATCCGCGGACTTTATCTTCGTGTAAGTGATAGTGCTATATATAAATTAGTGTAAGTGTTTTTATTAAATATCCTTAGATTTAATTAGTTCGGTTAGTTATATGTACATACTTTTAGTAGTTTTAATAATCGTTACAGTGGCGTCAGTGCGGGGTATACGAAATAATGATAAGTATAAATAAAATTTGTTACCAAGTCTCTAACAATTATAATGCAGTTCGTTGTGGGACTGACACGGATTGTAATAACTTAGAAATCTGTGGTTCCTATGCAATAGAGCCGATACCTGCACCTACAAGTCTATAATATATACTATAAAAGAATCGTGCATCTAATTAACAATATAATTCTGTATTATGCGTGATGTGAAGTGCATACGACAAATTTTCTTAGTCTTGAACAAAAAGAAGTGTAATTTTTTGTATTGTTACACAGATAGCGTACTTTCGTTACGTAAATAATAATTTTGATATTTGTTTTAAATTTAAATTTATTTAAGGAAAACTATACTATTTTTTAAGTTGATTAAATTAAACTAAAATTAAATTAAATATCACAGTAATCTTTTAACTTTCATTAAGAATTTCTTTTTTATTACAAATTTAAGAAGGGATTGTAAGTTTTTCTAACACAGATGTGTTTCTAAAGAATATAGTATTAATGGTCTGTATACGTAGTTAGACATATAATATAATGCCCCCATAAAGTTATAGCTTACTATTTTACATTTTTGTTTATTTCGTTTGTTTCCGTTAATAAACAAACCCGCGAAGGTGTGAAATTACTGTATATTATTGTATTATTATATTCTGTTGTTAATTAATTTTTGTTTTTTTTTTAAATTGGTACACAATGAGTACCTAAATAATATGTAACATTTACATAAAATTTTATCCTTACATCTTAAATGATTAATTCAAAAGAGCGTTACATTGCAGCATTCCATTTAAAAAAATTGTTATAATTGACAATGATTTGTTGTAAATAAAAACTTTGATATATATATATATTTTCCTATATCTTTTTGGGCCTCTTTTTTTTCAGATAACAGTATAAATGAACCGAAAAAAATGCAAGCAACGCAGTGTTGAATATATGAAACATGACTTTATTCCGTCACCAGAAAATAGTGCTTTATCTATGTGTCTTTTATGTAATAAAACGATGTCAAACAACTCAATAAAACCTTCTAAGCTTCAGAAACATTTAACAAAGATTCATAATGACAAAGAAGACAAGGATTAAACGTTTTTTTCAAACAATCAAAGAAAAATATTTGAAAACACCGACATTACAAGAACTCATAGCGACAGCATCTAAGAGAGATGTACACTATTGATGAACTTTATCTACATGTACCAACTGTAAGTTAGGTAATACGCACCGTGTGCCGTCATGAGTCTCATCACAAAAAAAAAGAAACTGACTACAAATTAGTACTTGTGGGGATTTGCAGTTGCTACTCACAAACATTGAGCCAGACATAAACACACTCATAACATCATATCAGGTTCATTTAAGTCATTAAAAAAAATTTTTTTTGTATTTTAAAACAAAAGTAATAATTTCAATAAATATTTCTTCAACAAATGTTTTATTTATTTTCAATTTTTACGTAACTATTTGCCATTCAAGACATCAAAGTTAAATTTGTAATTTTTCTATTATTCATTTATGTAGTTTTTTTTACTTTGGGGTCCGTGGGCAAGTTTTGACTATGAAAAGAGGTCCGTGAGCCAAAAGAGTTTCTTGTCTATAAAAGAAAGTCGAATTGGATACATAAATGTCAAAATTTGACAGATGATGCTCATGATTTAAATCTGTTAAAATCGCATTAGGGATGAAAAAAGCGTTTAAAAAATAAAAGTTTACACGTTTAACCGTTTTTTTATTCTGAAAACTCTTAATCGCGGAAACTTCCGTTTCGCTAAAAATTTGCATAAAAATAATCGGTCTATAGGTTCGTTTGTGTTTTTTTTTGTTTTAGTAAATTTCTGGCGACGAGTAGTTTTTCGACACTTTTGGAATACATGTTTTTTTGGTTGTCTCATACACAAATCGTTTACAGTAGGGAAGAAAAAAGCGTATAAAGAAGAAAACGTTTAATAAACACTTAGTTTAGGTTTACACGTCTTTTAGGATCTTGTGAACTGAGGCGCCGTAGTCTGTATATGTCAAAATATTGTTATTATCCGTCTTACAAACATTCGCCAGTACGTTTTTTCTAACCTATCTTTGCTTTTATCGTTGTATTTGTTGTTAATAAGTCTTTAGGTATTATTATAAATAAATTAATTTTTATTCAATAAATACATACCTGATTATTTTTAATTTTTATTGACGTGAGTTCCTTTTAAATAGACTAACGTTATTGGAATTCAGATACACTTGTCAAATTTTTGACTTTTATTTATTAATTCCAATTTTCGACTCAAGGTCACAGTTCACGACATAATGAAACGCTTAAGTTCACTGTGCTCATTGGTACTTGTATCTTGATCATCTACCATAATGTGTCCCCAATAAAAAATCTATTATAGCAAGATTACTTAGTCGGTTTTGCCCCATGGTCGATCGATCGAACAGAAACCGACAATGTTAATAAAATACGAAGTACACTCAAACCTGTTTTTGTGCGGTCTTTTTTTGTGCGTTTTTTTGTGCGATTTTTTTTATGCAGTAAGTGAAAATTTCGATCAAATTGAACATAATTGACGAAGCTATCAATAAAAAAAATTAGTAGAATTGATCGGCTATTTAGTTTTATCGATTTTTGATATGTGAATGTATTTCATCACATTACATAAGTATGCGTCAGCCAATTACAAGAATTTCCATGTAATTAGGTAAATCACAGCATACGCTTTGAAAAATTTTATATGTGTAAAATGAGCACATAATATGTAAATAAAATATTTAAAAATGTTCGCAGGTGTATTTTCAAAATCAAATTCCAAAACGAAATTGCAAGTATGTACTAGTTATTTCGTAAGGTTTTGAGTTATTTTAAAAGTGAGACTTTTTTTATGCGGTCCCTATTCACCCCATAAAAAAATACTTTTTACTAATTGTGTTCCGAAAACAATATTTTACAGCTACTTGTGAAGTTTTGTGCGATTTTTATATGCGTTTTCTTTTATGCGGTCCCTATCCACCACACAAAAACAGGTTTGTGTGTATTATGCTCGTATTAGGAAACGAGTCCACTAAGTTATTAATTTTTATATAATTTAAAGTTTCTTCTGAAGACGTAATAACTTTTTCATCAAAATTTTGTAAATATTGCAATTCTTTAACAAGTTGCACGGTAGTTATGTCTCGTTCATTGCCAGTTCTGTCGTTTAATAAATTTTCAACTTTTTGACATATGTAATTCTAATTGTTCGTTTTCAGAGTTATTTTTAAATTTATCAATATTTCATAAAAACGCGAAGAGTAGAAGAAAGCAATTGGAATCTCTTATCCACCAATGTCTAGAACATTAAAAAACAATCAACTTTGAACTTTAAAGTTTTGTCGTGGATTGGTTTATCGTCACATTCATAATGAAAATGTTTTTTTTTTATTTTTCGCGGTTTTAGACCTTTTTGTTTTTTGAATTTAGGTTCTATGTCTAAGCTGGATGCTATTTCTTTAGCATCAATCAATAGATCATTAAAACCTTTATCGGAGCGATAAGCTTTCAAAAAATTATTCAAATTATTTAAATGATTATGATTATGCCTACCACGCATATTTGCCATATTGTCATAACCCTGACCCCGCAAATCGTTGATATTTAAGCCTTCTTTTTCTAACGCCGACAATAGTTATTTGTATCACTAGTCCAGAAAGTGCTATTTTGCGAGTATGAGCATATTTGTAGGCCGAGGTGAAACCGAGGCCTACAAAAGCGAATACTCGCAAAATACTGTTAGGACGTATGATATACAGCATATTTTTTGTGCTGACCTTTATAGTATAAATTAATTAAAAGCAGTTATTTAAGTATTGATTTTTAATAAAATTTAATAACATATGTTGATAAAACTGAAACCTGTAATGACGAAACACAATTGTTTTTGAAATTAATTTGACAATTACATAATATTATTGCAATTTCACTTATATGAAAATAAAACCATTGTTGTTTTTAGCAATTGTAAGGTATAAGCAAATTGTTATATTTGTTTAAATTTTTTTTTGTTAGTGCTACTCTAAGCAGCAACACAGATAATGGTGTATGTTAATAAATTGGACACATTGACAGATGACGTTTAATTAATTAATGATTACTAGTGCCAACTTTTAGTTACAAAATTCTACTACACTTTACCGGCCTAGGCCGGAAAAGTAAAATTTCCGGCCGATTATGATGCCTGTAAAATACGTCAAAACGAACGGAAGCACAAAAAAGAAATTTTGAGATCTTTTATTTGAGAGCGTTTTCTATGTTCTGACATAATCGGGTCGAATTTGGAAATCACTTCTATGCATTTCAAAAAGTTACAATTGTTTTGCTCAAACAACTTATTACTACTTCCACGAAAAGCTAAATTTTGCTGAGCTAAAAACTGAATCACGTAAAAATTCTTTCTATAACAGTTTGCCGGTATTTAGTTTCTCTGTTTATTACATTTTGAATTTCAGAATCAATTATTTCATTTTTATTAAAACGGCTAGAAAGATCGAGCAATTTTAAAATATTTTCAATATGTAACTCGGGGCCGTCGTACACCACACGTCCCTGCCCTTATGTACGGCGCGGGACTGGTTTCACATTCAACAATTCAAAAAGGAAGGCAGTTTTCAACTATTACATGACTAATAAGTTTTGTAATTTGCTTGCTTCTACTTTCACTGCATTTACGATTTTGCAAGCAAAAGTCAGATATTGACAACTGAGATTTAACGGCGGAACTGCCTTTAGTGTTTACATCCGACAAAGCTGTGGAATAAAGTAATTTCAGATGATTCGCCATTGCACTGATACTTGGGAAATTAATCTCTTATTACAGTTTACACTGAACCATTTTTCCATTTTGCACTTTAGAAAAGTGATTCCAAACATTCGACGGCATTTTCACTATACTTTTATTTACCCTTTAGAACGAATAACACGCGTGCAAAAATAGTTAAACCTAAACACCTCGATGCACATTTTCACTGATTGCTGAACACTTACTTCGTCGCTAAAAACAAACGGTATAACTAGTGTCAAATTTTAAAGTTTAGGGAGTTAAGCGGTCTCTACACGATCAAGTATATTGAACAATATTAGATATTGCAAAATATTATTGTGCGTCTGATACGTATATTTGTACGCGTAGGCATAATATTGCACAATAATTGATTTTGTCAGTTTAATTGAATTCAAGTCAGCATGGCAAAGCGCAATGAATTATTGCAATTATATCGTCAACATCCAGTTTTATGGAAAGCGAAAAGTACCGAATATAGTGATAGAAACCTAAAGAACGATGTATATAAGGTATTAATTGAAAAATATAAAGAAGGCGACTCAAAGGCAAACAAAGAAATTGTGAAAAACAAAAGAAGGAACTAATTATAGAAAAGAGCTAAAAAAAGTAAAAGCATCCTACATTTCTGAAACTGGCACTGATAACATTTACGTGCCAATGGTAATATAATGAACTAAATATTGTACAAGATCAGGATGTATCTGTGGATAGATCTTCTACAGTAACTTTACAAAATGAGATGAGAAGCAAGACCATGTAGACGTCTCGATAAACGCAGAGAAGCAAAACATATCAGAGGAAAGTGGAAGTTTAATTAATTATTACAAATTTTTACATTTTAAATAATATTTTCCTGTCAATCGACTTTGCTTTCGTTGTTAAAATGATATGATATCGATGTGACGTCAACATGATGTCGATGCGTCGATATGATGAAATGATGTTTATATCGATATGATGTCGATGTGATGTTGATGTGATGTCGATATCAAGTCGATGTGATATCGCAGATATTGATGCATTTCCTCTTCGTAGAGGCTGTAGATAGTGTAATTCAGGATATTCTATATTAACATCATCAGATTTGTTGTATTTTGAAATATTTGTGTACTGATCTTTTCTTCTCAAAAGGTTATGAAGGTAACAGCAAGCTATAACTATTTTCTGTACTTTTTTCTGGCGACAAGTTAATTGTGTTCAAAAGTAATCTAAAACGCGATCGTTCAGTCGGTAAAATTGCTTTTCTCATCACTATATCTGGCTTGTAATCATCGGTAATACCATTTCCAACAACTCAATAAAAGTGTAATTATTCATGGGTAAAAAAAATTGTTTAATCCCTTTGTTCCGTTAACGTTAAGTCGCTCAGTAAATTCTCACTTGTAAATTCACTTCGTTTTAAGTTTCATTTTTTAAACCAACGCCGCCGTTTTAGTTCTTTTATGTATGAAAAATATTTTCATTTTTGAGACATTTTAATTCATCTGTCTTCAGTAAATCGTGATTTCAAACAAGTGGGTATCGCACAAAAATATTGAATCGTTTATTTTAATAAATATTGCACAATATTATATTGCGCAATGTAATTGATCGTGCAGGGACCGCTTTAAACTTGTTAGGTGGCTCCCGGAAATAAATCAATCACCTCATTTTAGATAAGAGTTTTTCTTAGTAATATCGTGACTTGTGAATTTGAAATAGAATACTTTTATTTGTTATCTCAAAAAAAAATCGATTAGGTTACAAAAAGTATCAAAATTCCTTTAATACTCTTAATTACAGCTATGTCTATCAACAGATATCGAAAGTCGAAACTAACAAGACATATAAAGAACAACATTTCAGAATTGAACGAAGAACGTCGCAGCGTGTAGCTTTTTCGTCAATTTTTACACACCGTGTATACAGTTTTGGTTAAAAGTAGAAACGAAGAAATTTCTAGTTTGCAATCTTTCATACTTTGGAATTATTTCATATTTGACTCATGAGTAGTATGCATGTCGAAATCGTTATTTTTACTTAGATCGGAACTATAACTTGAATAAAAAGTAAAAAATAACTGAATTAGTTTTATTGACCATTAGAGTAAAATAAAAAAAAAACATTTGTTCCAGAATGGAAAAGTGCATTAATAATGCAAGCCGTGGGAACCTGAATTCTACAATAATTTGTTTTTTTTACCAAAAAAAATTGCATTCTCGGTTTTTCTACACTCTTTATTTTAAGATTTTCTCAAATAAATTTTAATCAATTTGTTAAGAAAAAATTGTAATTGATAACTTCTGTTTTCTTCGCATTTCTGTTTTCAATTTTCTCTTCGATAAAATTACTTCTCTTATTTATTTTGTTTCTTTTCACTCGCATAAGTTCTAAAATAGTTATTTGTATCACTAACCGAATACTCGCAAAATACTTTTATGACGTGTGATACACAACATTTTTTGTGCTGACCTTTATAGTTTAAATTAATTAAAAACAGTGATTTAAATATTGATTTTTAATAAAATTTAATAACATATGTTGATAAAACTGAAACCTGTAATGACGAAATACAATTGTTTTTGAAATTAATTTGACAATTACACAATATTATTACAATTTCACTTATATGAAAATAAAACCATTGTTGTTTTTAGCAATTGTAAGATATAAGCAAATTTGTTATAATTGTTTAAAACAATTTTTGTTAATGCTACATTAAACAACACAGATAATGGTGTATGTTAATAAATTTAACATATTGACATATGATTTTTAATTAATTATTGATTACTAGTGCCAACTTTTAGTTATAAAATTTTTCTACACTTTACCGGCCTAGGCCGGAAAAGTAAAATTTCCGACCGATTATGAGGCATGTAAACTACGTCAAAACGGATGGAAGCTCAAAATAAATTGCAATTAATATACTTGGTCTTTCCTTTTCTTTTTATTTTTACAAACTTTTTTAATCTATATATTTATTGTTCTATAATTTCTTTTCTTCAATATTTATTTTGGATTTTTCTCAAATAAACTTTAATCTGTTTATTAAGACCACTTATAATCGATGACATTTTCGTTTTTGTTTTTCACTTTTTAATTTAATTTAGTAGGTAAAATTTAAATGTTAAAAATGACGGAAATACAAAAGAAAACAGCTTCTCGCAAACTCAACGTCTACTTTCCTTACTTTTATAAGAAAATGCAAATGCGCTTCGCGTTCCCATGCAGACTTCCCTGCGTTCGCACGTCTCTACGTACAAATGTCTCGCGTTTAAAAGTCTTTGCGTTCAAACGGTCGCGTTAGAACTGGCTATTCTGTATCTCTTACGGCATTTAAATAGTGAATAATAAACAATTTCTTATTTTCAACTTCCAATTTAACAAAAAAATCGTGTTCTGTAATAACCATTTTTAAACGATATTATTAAATACTAACTAAAAAAATATCGTCGTCTTTAGCACAAATTGGTTTAACAGTGATTATATTTTTTTACAAAATTTTTGTTAGGTCAAATAGTTAATTCGGCAAAATATTAAACTCAGTGTTTGACTCGATATGAAAAGAGTAAAAACAGTTTCTGTCTTTATTCAGAGAAAGCTGGACTTCACAAATTACGATTTTAATCCACGTTCTGGATATTTTTATCGTCTGTTCCAATTTCCTAAACTATAATTTAGACAAAAGAACATTTTTTCAACTCCAACTATGATTGAGACGAATTGTTAGGTCTTCTACGTTTTTTGAATGCAGTTTTAATTTTGCAAGGATTTTGGCTATTTCCTCTTCTAGACAGAAACCAGTAGTTCATGCATAGATACAATTTTTTTATGGTACATTGATACAAGTAAATCATCTCTTCTACAAAGTGTATTTGATTAACGGGTTGTTATTTTAGCACGTGAAAAAAGAGCATAAATACAAGCAAAAAATGTCAAAATAAAAGTTCCATTAAAACATTTAAAAAAAAAACAAAATTTTTAGCAAAATAAATCGTAAACGACGGACTTGTAGTGTCCTAAGGTTGTTGACATCACGAAGAAAAATAAACTGTTCTAAGAAGTGCAAATTTCTTGTCGGCGATTTGCTGACATCAAAAATAAAAATTAATACAAAATACTGTTATCGGATAACGCGTAGTTAAACTACGGTGTTAAATGAAGCTATTCTGCATTGGATAAAACACAAACGTCTAAAAGTCGCCGAAAATTATTCGTTACTCGCGTAAATATTTGCACATTCTGTCTAATTCAATTGCATTTGCTGCTGCAAAAAATTGATTTTGAGCTCTTTTTTATTATTTACGGGGGTTTTGTATACTTCACTTTTCACATAGCTCTAGAAAAAAGTTTAAATAGATGAACTCTGATTCTGGTTTAGGAGCTGACCAGCGTCTAGTGCCGTTTCTTCCAATTCAACAACCCGTAATTATATTTAAGGAATTGCAAACGACGCGGCTTACTTGCGCAGGAACCACATTGCTCTGCGAACTTCAAAGGATAATCAAATTCTTGCGCAAAAGTTTTTTGTAAAAGTACAAGTAAGTCTTTTTGGTAAAATAAACGGTCCAATTAAACTTTTTATTAAAATATTCGCCCAAACATTAATAGAAAACTGCAACTGAAAGTTACCTTGTTAAATTTCATGAGGATTTGCTTCATTCCAAACATGCGTGTTGTAAAAATTCAGCACTCTATTTTGTGTAAAGCATAAATAATATTGTGGCACTAAAATCAAGGTCAAAAACTTTTTGTTGCTGCAACCACTCACAAAACTCAAGTCGCAGTTTAAAACCAACGTCAGTTATTTGTTGGACTCGTTGAGCATGGTAATTGTACAAAAAATAATTCATTAAAACACGATTTAGCGTACTATAGAACACGTTAGCTGCGTGGCTTATTTCTCTAGTGTTACTTTGTGTCAGATCTTTTACAATTTACAATATCACCACATACATTGAAGAAAAACAGATATTAAAGTTTTGATGTTATTAAAAAGATGCTATTGCTATTACATGGGGTGGTCTTTCTCGATCACGGTTTTTGTAGATAAGAAGAACACCTTCAGTTTTTCTAAGTTCTTGCACACACGCCAAAATAAAGTTTATTGAAGGCAATGGTCTATTAGGATTTTGTTCAGCTAAGAATCTACGTGAAGTGTGGAGATTATAATAACACTCACCATACATTAAAACAATATCGCTGTAGTACATAATAAAAAAAAATTTTATTAAATATTTTTAGGTACGAGTCCGTTAACACAAATTACTTAGCATCAACAAAAAAATCAGATTGTCAAACTCAGTTTTAAAAAAAAGCTGAATTTTGCATTTAATTATCTGAAGTCATGTTTTGGTTACAGATAAACGTGATCGTGTACACAAAGTACATTTTGCTAAGCTATGTCAGTAATAATGCTAAGAAATAAACGTTACTGTCTGCTTTAATTATTTTATTATCAGTTGATTTTGTAGATTATGAAAAATTAAAGAAAACGATCATTTGCAAAATTTCAATCAACAAACAATTTCCATTTGTTTAGGTAGTCAGGACCGACCTGAAAACTTTAATTGTAAATATCTCAAAACTAGATCATTTTAGATCAAATCTTTAAAGGAAAAAATTTCACGTAACGCCACAAGGAATCCTTTCAGAAAATATTTTTAAATTAGAAACTTATTAACACACTTACTATTACTACAGTTACTATTTTGTTCTAGTACTACCCAACTATAGGTACATACATTCTATCAACATTTGCAACGGTCTAAACGAATGTTTCTGTCCCTCGTTGTTTCAGTACCAATTTTTTGGTAAGTTTACAATTCGGTACTCGATTGACTAGAATTGTTTCTAATGATAAAATTTCTTCTTTTCTGATGTGCATGTGTTTCAAAAATTTAACAAATAGGAATCTGTCTTTTACTTTACTAAACAATAAACTGATTTAAAAAATATCGTCTTTAGGTTGTCCGCAAGGTATCAGTTACTGTTTCAAGTGAAGAAAACGTTTGATTTCCTCAAATCGATTGCATGTTATGGTTTGAAAAACTTTGGGATAAACGTACGACTGGCACGGCTCTTACATGTGTCTAATATCTGCACGAAAAAATTCAAAACCATTGAAAATTATTTGATTGTCAGGTATATCTAAAAACTTCTCTTATCGTAACGTAAACCATCATGACTCACCGTTGCATTGATAATGTTTTAGTGATATTTTTAGTATTTCTTTAATTTATTCATTAACAAAATCTCGTAATTATTAAATATGCACTTTCAGACAAGATTGCATTTGTTTAACACTCTATTAGTCTATTTCATTCTAACTTACAAAATAGACACTATTAATTAAAAAAACAAATATTAGCTTACATCCAATTATACCTTATAGTCATCCTCACTTTTCAAAACATAGTTTTCAAAAATACAAAGTTGAACAATCTTATTCTTAGTAGACAGTGGCAGTATAAATAAAAGACAATATACCTCTTAACTTTACTTTTTTTATGTATTTTCAATACTAGTTATTCAAAAAAACTATCAAAGTAAGCTATGAGGTTATTCCACGCCAAATATAATAGGCAAATATCCATAAGACTTGCAAATAAAACAAACATTTTACAAGCAAAAAATCATTAAGAAAAATCGAAGTAGGCTATGAGGTAAATAGTAATAAGCTTTTATAGTTAATCCGCGTTGAATTTCCAATTGTCCCGTAACTGAAAAAGATTGAAAACCTCCGAGTTAGCTGATAGAATGGACAGGCAAGAAAAATCTGAAATAAAAAAAATTGCCGAAAGGTTTCAAACTACCACGTCGTAGAAAACATCCGTAACAATAATAATGACGTAATATTTATGAAGTGCACGTGTTACGATATATTTCGATCCCTCTAGAAACATTCACTAAGCACTTCGTGAGATATGTATTTATTTATGTTCGCACGAAAACCTATTACCGTAATCTGTTTAAGTCTCAAACTCTCATTGTGAAAGATTTATTGAAATTTACAGAAAGATAAACACTAAACGATCCAGTGGCCGCAACCTTAAGTCTTGTAGAACGAAAATACTAAAAATACTTTAAAATATTGAGAAGAGAACACTGTGAGCTTAGAAATAATAAAATCTTAAAACAACAATAATGTTTTGACAAAAAAACTTTAATTTAGGCGTAAAATTCAAGTAGGCTATGACACAATTATGTCAAAACTTAAATTAATAGTTAATAAAAACCAAACAAACATTTTTGAAAAAATAATACCTTAAAAATAGATAGTCGAATCCACCAAATAAAAAAAGCAGTAAAAAAAGTAGACCTTGTAAAACGGAAGCAACGTAGTACAAAGTTCATTTTTGTGAATAATTTCATATTGACGGCAGTAAGCAAAATAACATCAAGTTACACATTGAAAAATACTGATAAACAAGTAAAAAAGCGTTGGTCCCACAAAAGTTTTTTGTTTTAATTTTAAAGTATAGTTTTATTGTAGTAAAAAGTAAAAAAAAAATTAAATAGGCTATGCCTATTTAAATCTTTTTTACTGCATTCCCCTACTTTATAGTTGACGTTTTAACGTCTGTCTCTTATTTCAAAAATAATACCTACTTAAATTTTTGAAACCTTTACCTCATCACTTTTTTAAAACTTGTTTGTGTCAATTAAGGTTCTATTCTCTGTCATCGCATTAAATCCTGCTTTTTGTGTTAAATTGTTTTTTTTTTGTCATTTAATCAACATAATCACGCAGTACATACCTAAATTTAGTATCTATATTATACCTATTGTTTATTTACTTTTTATCAACAGTTACTAGATTTTTTTATCTAAATGTTCACATTTGTTTTATGCATCGCCTACTTAATTCTTAAATCTTTGTTGCTTCTTCTATTGTTGATTATATAAATAAGGCTTTTAACGTACTTTAGTTCTCTATTGCTATTAATTTGTTTAAATGCGTTTACGTTGATTACATTTTCTGTTTGTGTATGGACTCAAAGTCTACTTATAGTTTTATTATATTTTGCATAATTTCTTAATAAGTATATTTTTTATCTTACTATGTATTTACTTTTGTTTTATGAATAACCTACTTAGCTACTTATCATTTGAAAGGATTAGATTTGTCTTGTTCGTCCTCAAAATTAAAAAAAAACTTTATTTAGAACATGTAGATTTTGTTTTTAAAATTTACTTTTATAGTGTTATTAAGAGACTAGCCAGTAGTTTATTTAAAAGAAGTACAGTTTTGTCAAGGCATACTTAAATTTGCAAACGATTTCATTTAGTCTAAGTATTTCATTTCACAAAGTACGCTTTGTTGTATTTCTTGATAATTACTTTACTCATTCCAACTTTTTTCTTGCCAACGTCGGCTTAAAATGTTTCCAACCTACGAGATTACGAAGAGTTTTGGTTTTACAACTCAAGGACGAATTCGCTGATGAGTACTAGGTACTAAGTATTTCTTAAATCAGACATAAACGCCATTTCTTGTCGTTTGACGTAACGCCAATAAAGGAAACAAAAGACCGTGGTAAAAATCATTAAATTCTTATTCATCTGTTTATTTTATCGCAACACCCTGTAGCTGTAACTTATTGAATAGACACAATCAAAACCTATTCTACCGTCAGATTTCAAACGCAATTAATCCTATTGGCGTCAATACACAGCGATGCCAAGTTTCATAATTAAAGTACGCTCTTTGTCGCCGTGCGCAATATTAAATTTAGCATCAAACACGAGACGCGATGCGTACATTCCACAGCCTCTTTGATGATCACAATAAATACGATTGGCGCCAGTTGGTCATGACTTACTAGATTCTTTTTTACTAATACTTGAGACGCCCTGTGTATGTTTTTATTGCGAAAATATTACAACAGCAACATTAGATTTGTGTACACTGTCATAGAAATAAAAAAAAACAAATAGCTACCTTTACGAGTACGGGCAACTCTAATTTTATTGATCTAGTAAGCCATGACGGTTCTTTATGTTAATGCATAGTTGATACTGATTTAAAAACACGTAAATCAGGGAGGAAACGCAACGTCTGCTCGTTATGACAACCGGAAACAATTGCTTTTTCCAAAAACTCTTCTATTGTTGTTTTTACGTCAGTAGAACGTGACAATTTATCATATTGTTATCAATAAAAATTTATAATCAGCCATTTTGTAATAAATATCGCATTACAATGCAACATTGCTACGTGCTTGGGTCTAAAACGTAATTACGCTGATTACGAATTTAGATAGTTCTGTGCGATGTTGCCGCATCATCCCCCATTTTGCATTTTTAAGATAACGCCAACTTCAAATATGTATTAACATGTAGGCGCCGATGTCTCATAATTTAACAGATCAGTAAAATTTATTGTTATTACAGTGTAAGTCTGACTTTAATCCCCTCGGAGGCATCGGTACTAATACAAAGAAAACCAGTTTATGGGTCTACAACCACTAAAGTTATTCAATCATCCATTCCCGCGCCCTCTGTACGTATTCACACGCACACAAAAAGCTCATCGCCAGTTTTCGTCATTATTAAAAAATGTTAAAACATTTATTAGCTTATTGTCTCGCGATTGACATGATGCGTAACACGCTGCCATTTAAAAAAAGCGCCTACTACGGATTTGCAAACAAATTCGTTTCAGAAGAAAAGCGTTATTGATTTGTTGTCATTACTTGACCCTACCTATTCTTGAAACATTTAGTGAAGCAACAAGTTGTTGCGATTTTATTATATTTAACTGGCTTCATATCGAACAAATTAATTTATATTTGAGGTTAAGCGGTAATAACCGATACGTGATCAAGATCTTATTAAATCTAATCTAATTTATTCTAGCCATACTTGCACTACTTCGGCAAAAAAACGTTTTTTATAGGTTTCTATATTTACCTACATATTAGAGGAAAAAATTGAATTCCTGTAAAACCAATAAATTTTTCGCAACCTTAGTAATTTTTTAAACTCAATGTATTTCTCAAACCGTTTTGCTCAAAATGTGACAGTAACGGAATAAAAACTTACGGTGTCATTACTTCAGCATTCTTCTCCATTTCAATTTTCAGCAACGGTTCCTACACTTATTATTTAAAAAAAACATCAACACTTGATTTTTAAAATTGATGCAAGCATTTTTCGCACCATGGTGACTTTTTGCACTTAAAAAGTCAAAATTACCGCGTCATTAATTTATTGTTTTCACTGATCGGTATTTGTTTTTCTAGCAATAGATACTGATTGCTTGATTAAGCACATAGGTAATGGATATGGTACGGTATTTCTAAAAAACAAACTCATAACTAAGTAATATTTTGTATTTTGCACATCGACTACATCCCTTACAACGTAGTTATGCTACAAATAACTATAAACAATGAAATGATCATTTTTTAAATTTTAATTCCTCCAAGACAGTCTAATTAAATACATTTTTTTTAAATTGAATTTTCGACTAAACTACACAAATATACCTCCCTAAAATTCAAAGGTAAAGATAAGTACAATAATTTTGCTCTAGCAACCTTCTCGACGACACGAAACAATTAAAAAAACAAAAATTATGTACAAAAAAGTTTTTTTTAGGTACATAAAGCATAAAAACCTAATAACAGGTAACAATAGATTATAAAACTAACGATAAAATATACTTTATTTATTGATTAAAAAAAACCAAGTCTTATGGTGGAGAGGAACATAAAACGCGTTGAGAAAAATCTATACAGTTATAGGAAAATATCGGCCGTGGTTGGCCATGAGTTTTTTGTTTTTACAGACTATCTACAGATATGTTTATGATGGTATCGTGCTGGAGTCTGGTGTTAGCTTAGATTTATCTTCGGATTTGGTCTCACCGTTGGTGGGTTCCGTGGCTTGTTTGGTTACATCTTTAATGTCGGAAGTGGCACTGGTTGCGTTGTTTAACGAGTTTAACCGGTTTTGGGTTTGTTGCCGCACCAGCAAGCTCGGATTTGGTATGTTGCGTATGCTTTGGTTTTGGTTTGGGCGCATATTGCGCATTTGTGTGTTAGGCATACGAAATTGGGTTCGGTTGATCTCGTTTAGTTTTGGCAACTTGGCTAAATTTGATTTAGCCGTGGCGTTTTGAAGTACTGGTATTTTCAACGTTTGTAAATTGGGAACCGGTAGTCTTTTATTCAAGTTCAAGCCTGTTTTTATGTTCGAATGCTCTGTAGCTACTTTTGACAGCATCTGGAGATTCGAGAGTTGTATGTTGCCGTCAGGTGTACGCACGCGCTCTGGCGATTTGCCCAAGCCGTTCAACACCTTGTGCATATCAGTCATCATCTCCGCACTCCTATTAGGTTTCGATAAGTCTAACGCCCCGCTATTGTCGCATTTTTCCGGAATTTTAGGTAGGATGCTAACGCCCGGAACGCGATTCATTGATTTTTTAATGCGTTCCAAAGGAATCGTAGGTGGCGGTGGTCGTTTGGTTATCGGTTTGAGCTCAGGTTTAGGTTTTTCAGGAGGATTGATCAACGTTATCTCAAGACTTGGACGTTTATCGTGCACGTTAGCCTCGTTCTCTTGTTTTCGTTTTCCACCTGCCTCTACCTTGCTCACAGTGAACCCGGAAGGATAAGTCGTCACGTTCGGGGAAAAATTAACTTTTTTCTCAACTTTTGGCGCTTCGGGCTTCGCCGGCTCGACTGTTGTGTATTGCTGATGCAAGTCCGCAATCTTCTGCTCGAGAGACTTTGTGATCTGTCCTTGGGAATTTTTACCCGGGTACGTGTTTTGTGTCGGAGGTCGATTTTGCTCGACGAACTTTTCGGTATAAGATTGAAATGTCTTAAGAAATGTCTTTTGTGCGTGTCGTTCAGTTTGTTCGTTGCGTTCTAACTGCACAGTCGGGTACTTTTGCATGCAAATCTCTTTAGTCTGATTCGCCTTCGGAGACAAATTGCTATTACTCGGTGGTACATCATCCGTCTCGGTCGCACATTCGACAGGCGTTTCTTCTAAACACGGACTTGGCAACACTGTCTTCGCGACTTTATCTTCCATGGAAATATGTTTATGGCGCACTTGTCGCATTTGTAAAAGCTTTTCTTTAGAGCTCATTTCAACTACTTTAGGCACCTCGGCTATCGGACTTAGTTGCGAGCTTTTATGATGCTTATGCTTGTACCCGTTATGTGGCGTCAACTTTACTTTTAACTTCAAACTTTCTTCCTTTTGCAACGACTCACTCGACGTGATCTCGGCGTGCAACTTACGCTTCTTATACAACAAATTGCTTTTCGAATGCTTGTTCTTTTTTCGCTTTTTACTATTACGGTGCTTTTCTTTCTCCTCGTCGAGTTTCTTCTGTAACGCCCACTCACGATCGCGCTTCTCAGCGAATTCCCTTATTTCGTCTTTGTCAGGTTCCTGATACTCAAAAATACAGTTCTCCTCTTTTCCACCGTTTTGCTTCTTCTGCAACTCTAAGTTCGCCATCAGTCTTTCTTTGTTTTTGTGAGTTTCCGCGTCTAACGCGTCTTTGGTTGATTCGATTCGAGGGCCCGACGTCGCTGGTACCACCTGTAACTGCTTCCCGCTACTGATGATCTTGATCGGTTGTATCTTCGCCGGTATGAAAATGCGGTAGAAAAATCGCATCGGTTTCGTCTTTTAAAAAGCAATCGGTTACTGCGTACCAGTAAAATGTGTATTTTTAACGAATAACTATGCGTGAAGCAGGTTCAATAACCTGCCTCACAATTACAATGGATATTTTTACGTGCACGCGGTGTAGCGTCAAATTTTATAATTACCAATCGTTAAAAATACGTTCAGTAGATGAACACTTACCCGTTTCCATTTGAAAGTGTACGCAACGTCCATGAGACTGAAGTGCTGAGGCAAAACCTCCCCCGAGTATATTATATCGACCTGAGCAAAATAGGCCGTGGTTTAGAAACAATCGTGAAAACAACAAACGCTCACCCTATGTTCGGCGCTTAACGCGTTCTTCATCCTTAAGAACTTCTGCAAGAGCGACATCGTCACGGCGGCCGGACACTGCAGGTACCTCCTATCACATTTTTTCTTGTCGGAAAATTCGTCGAAACTTTCACTAGCGCTAGTCACGTTCGTTAACAATAACGGACACTGTATGTTTTTATTGTCACTGTCGTTTTCTACACCGACGTTATTATTATCACAGTCACGTGTCTTTTCGGCACTTAAATTTGCACTATTATTTAAATCACTTGTTGATTTTTCATCACTCTGTTTCGTTGAGTCTTGGTAATTTGTACTTTTGGTGTCCGAAGGCGAATTCTGTGTTGTATCCAAATGAGGCTTGTAATATTCTAAAGATAACGATATTGCATCGTCGGGGCTGAGATATTGATTCTGGTCACCGCACGTCGACAAAACCTGAAACAAACGCACATATTAAAAAAAACATAAAACAAAGCATGTCGTAAAATTGAAAATGGCAAGGGGTACAAACAAAACAAAAAAATCACGGTAACAACCAATCAAAAAACACATTTTAAACTTAAGTAATAAAATTAACAGGATCTATAAAAAAAAACTTTTTAGAAAAATATGAGTATCAGCCCTTGTGTAAGTAATAAAAACTCACAGAATAAAACAATACCTCAAACAATATACTAATAAAGAAAACATACAAATGATAACAAGTACTTAATATAAACTAATAGTAGGCTGTAAAAAACCTATGGTGTAAAAACATAACCAGATCACGGTAAAATAAATACCAGCAAAAAAAAAAGATACAAAGTTTCAGCAAATTTAACAAAGACAAAAGCAACATGAAAAAAAGTCAAATGAAAAAATCTGAAAGTAAAAAACCTTGCACATAAAAGATCAAAGTTGACCGTACAAAAATTTACAAACAAAAATCATACCTTTATGACAGAGCGACACAAAATCAATTACAAACATAAACAACCAAAAGTACGAATATCGTAAAAAACTTCATTCATCTAAAATTGTCAATTTAAGAAAAAAAAATGTTTAAAAACCAAAGTAAGTCGTGAAAACAAAAAGTAAATAATATTAAAGAAAGTGAAAAAAAAACCATGGAAACCAAAGATCCAACAAAGAAATACAAGCTATTGCAAAATAGTATAAAACCAATAGTTTTTAGTTGAAAAAGAAACAAAATAAAAATCAAAAATTGCAAATAAAAACGAAAAAAAAAGAAAATGAGCTGTTAAAATTTTGATCAAATACCTAAATAAACCAAAAACAAAATACGTATGTGTAAAAACAAGAGAACAAAACAAAAAATAAGAAAATAAAAAAGTGCAGCATTTATAACCGAATAAAAAACAAAAAACCAATTACAATGCTTTCAATTGAAAAAAAATCAAAACTTAAAAAATGACAAAACAAAATAAGAAGTTTAAAAAAAAAACAATAATAAAAAAATGCAACAATAAAACAAATTACAACAGAAAAATCACAGGAAAAAAACAAAAAACAAATTTAGTCAAATATACCAACAAAAAACAATCTCAATACTGAAAATGATTAAAAAACCAACGTTAACCAAATAATCATAAAACTAAATTTAAAAACAAATAAAATAAAGTAAAAATCAAACGTAGCAATGCAAATAAAAAACTACGAAATTGACAAAAAAGTAGACAAGTTCTACAAATATAAACAAAGCATCGCAGCATTATATGATAACTATATACCTACACGAAAACAAAAATCATAAAAAAGTAAACCTAAATTCAGTCTAAAAATCAGACAACCACTTCATAAACAAAATACATAAAACTAAAGAATTTAGGTATTAGAAACAGTAAAAAACCAAAATAATTTTAAAATAAATGAAATAAAAACAACCACGGCATGATTAATAACAGTCAAAACGAATAGACAAAACCACAATTAAGTACTAAGTATAACAAAGCTAAATAAATATTAAGAAACCATAACAGACAAAGAAGTAAAAAAACACAAGAATAATAAACAAGTGTTAAAAACAACAAAAAAAACAATGGCAATTCGAAAAGGAAAAAAAATATTTAACGTTAAAAAAGTAAACAAGCTTGTAATAAAAATAACAAAAGAAAACGTAAAAAATCGTAGCCTTACAAATAAAAACTGAAAACAAAAAAGAAGTAGAATTTACAAAAACAGACAAAAAATCACAGCAGTGCATGATAACAATGTACTTAGACAAAAAAAAATTAAAAAACCATAATTCATTAACAAAAATACATAAAACTTCAAATTAACAAAAGTCAAACAACCAAAACAGAAGATTAAAGGAACGTCATCATCGGTAGCAATAAAAAACAATATTTCAAAATTACAATCGAAAAATATTGAACAAACAACGTAGCAAACTCTAAACACAAAACAAACAAAAATACATATTTAATATTAAGTATCTATAACAAAAAAAATTTTAAAAAACATCATGTCTGTAATAGTAGAATAACAAATTTGGAAAAACGTAAACTATCAAAAAGTAAAAAAAAAGATCAAAAACAATAAAAATCAAAAAACCTCAACCCGGAAAAATTTGAAAAAAATCAAAATCGCAAATTTAGGAAAAACCAAAAAAATTACCTCGAAGATAAAAAGCTAACTATAAGAAAAACCAAACAAAAACAACGTAAAAAATAGAAAAGGATCATAATCAAGTCAAAAAACGTCTAAAATTAGTAAACATAGTTAAGTACATAACAGCAAAAACAAACAAATTTGAAAAAACAATTATAAATACTTAATTTAAAAATCCTAGTAGGCTTAATAAAATAATTCAGACAAAGTTGAATAGACTGTAACAACAATAAAAAAAAGTAACAAAAACTAATTACAAAACCCCCAAAAACTCACATAAATAATTTAAAAAAAAAGATAAAACAAAAACAAGTTCAGAAATACATTACTATTTTTTTTTAAAACCATAAGACTAGAATTGAAAAATTCACAAATCGAAGTAGGTAACCAATGAAAACTTAGAGAATGTGGTCACAAAAATCAAAACTATTAAAAACCATAACAAACACGATATACTGTAACGTAACCTAAACAAATAAAAAAGCATGCCAAAAATAACATAAAACAAAAAACTACCAGAACATATCAGAACCGTTTCGGTGCATTCTAAGCAGACGAGAGTACAAAATTCCGAAAATTATCTCTAAACGAAATTCCATTGCGATAACAATGTTCCAACCTTTAAACGGCGACGTTGCCAATTTTTATCGAAACAACTTCCGACAGAATCAAGGGTGGCGCCGTCACTCAGATTAATGAGGCGATTTTGGTTCACACGTCGGAATGCGGCAAGGCATCAATTTGGCCAAGCATTGCCAACAACGAAACTAATGATTTAAAACACGCAACTTACCCATTCTTCGTGCTCTTCGTTAAGATCACCCAACACGCTGTCCTCGCTGCAAGAACTGCTCGCTCGTACTCCGGTACTTCTATAAAAGTCTTCTCTTCTCTGCACTTCTTTGTTGTATAAACCCGGTACTAACTTATAAACCAAAGCCTGGATAATTGGGTCCGATCTGTAAGAGACAATTTAAAAACCAATATACAAAAGCAAAGGCAAAACTTACCGAAAACATGAATTGTTTTTCTTTTTGTAAACGACGTTGCACGTGGGACACCCCAACTTAAAGTTCTCGAAGTATCTTAGAATACAGGCACGACAAACTGCAATTAGAAAGTTTAGTTAACAGAAAAAGTTAAATACGTAAGCACTTACAAACGTGAAGACAATCGACTAGCGTAGTGGCGTCGATGAGATACCCTCTGCACAAGGTGCACGTCAAAAACTGATTTAAATCCTTGAGGAGAATTTGGCGCGCTGTCATTCGTTTTTGAACACCGGGTGCCATGGCGAGATTTCTGCAAAAAAAAGAAGGTAATTACGTTAGGGGTCAGTTGTTTGGTGAAGAAGTGGGCGTTGTGAAAGGAGGGGCGTCCAACAAGCATGACCACGGCTAACTTACACCTGTTGTAAAACCTACTTGATGACCATCAAACTTACTTTACCTTGGGCTCCAAATAGTCGCTGACCTCCACTCGAGCGGACACTGATTCGAACGAATATATTGAAAACAAAAATTACGCTAAAATCCTAGCAGGCGCTGTTGTTACGCTAAATTCTTATCAATAAACCGCAAGCGATAAAGGCGTAATTAGGAACTGGTGGCTCGGGAAATAGATTAGAAGGTAATCTAATTTTTTAAAAATGTACCAGCGGACAATGCTAACATTAAGCATGGTAGTTGCAACAGAACAAACGAACATAACTATTATTGACGTCAAACTACTCGATTTCACCAAACAATAAAAATACCAAGCGCATACGAGGACGCAACAAATAATTCAATCACAAAATGGCGTTACGTCAGCGATAACAGTTTAGCATAACTATAAGAACACATAATTGAGAGATTTTGACATTATTTGGTAACACTCGGGCGCATTTTTTTTCCTAACGATCGTAATCAAAACGAAACAATAAACGTTTCAATTACCTACACATCTGAGAAATCGAATGTGCCATGATGGATAAACTTTCTTGCTGCGACAAAAACAAAAAAAAAATTTAAGCACGTCGGCTGTGATTTAGGTAGTTCATAATAAAGCATGAATTCGGAAGCGTTTTGTCACGTCGTGTTGCTTTTGTCAAGTAATTAAAGAGAATAATTAGACCACAAACAGAACTTTTTAAATACCCATCAAAAAAAACCTCCGTTATCATATGAAAAACCGTTTTTTGCAAACTCAGTCATGACTCGACAATTAAATCAAATAAGCAACTGTGTGATTTTATTTTCAGGTTAAACGTAATATTGCATAAAACAAAGTAAGCCATGATTAAGAAAACCGTAACAATGTTGTCGAACGAAGTTACCAACCTTACGTTCATTTTGTTTACATTAGACACCCTAAGGTGCCTTATCATCCTGTATTTAAATTCCAATATTTTCTGAATATAGTAGACCTTGATTTTCGAATGTTTCTAGACACATACATACCTACAACGCCACTATTACAGAATATCACAGTGTGCCATGGCTCGTAAAATATTTAACATCCACCGACTTTTTGATTATCTGCTCGGTAGGCTACTACTATTAATTTGAATGTAAAAATGCGTCTAATACACTCAGGCATTAACGTCAAAATCCAACCTTATAAATTTCCAAGTTGACCACGACTTGCAATTTGAAAGTATTCAATAGATTAGTAGGCGATTGATAAAACGTTAATGAAAAACGAAGTTGTTTATGAAAATTGACGATCAATAGGACGCACGCTGTATACAGAATAACGTTAAACGTAAACCACAGCCTACTTATTTATAAAATCGTAAAAGTTTATGACGCGTTCCTAATTAAAACACGTAGGTAAAACATTGACTCGAGAGTGCAAGGGTCATAGATACAAAGGGTGTACGACTCCACCTCATTGGTCGATATCAACCCTCACTTTAATTGATGGAGGGTGAGAGTCACAAAGCACTTGTCAAGAGACTGACAGAGAAAGAGAATGAAACATGCAGTACACACATAGAAAGCCAAAGTTGGATTACAGTAGGGTGGCTTAGGGATTGAAAAAGGGACGGCCCACCTTCTATTCCATTATGTTCTCCTGATACGCAACCCTTCAAAACCACGTGGCTTTCCTTGTACAACATTTTTTAAATTTATTGTTATTACTATTACTGTTATTACTAGGACTGACGATGTAACAAAGACACAAAATCAATATGGTTCAGTGAAATTTCGGATAAATCATCCAAGTGCTTAGTTATAGTGAACGCAGTGTATCAAAATTAGATGCAGTCGGAAGTTATTTAACAAATTTGCATTATACGCAGTTAACCTATTTTTAGCGATCGTCGTCTCTTTTCATAGCCTACTGTGATTTTCGATATTAATACGTCAGCACGTTGTATCGATTACGAACGTTGTCTACATTACAGTTTTCTGCAATCCCTACACGAAATCACAAGAGGAAATCGAAAGCGGCCTTTAAACCAATGCGCAAAGTTGGTGTCGAAAAGGCGGGAAATCAATTCAAAACTTCTTCAACTCGACCATAACTAAATGTTTGTTTCCATTCTGCGTTTGTCAAACCGCAAAAACCAGGATGTTTTAGTAATAATATACCATGCAATTTATTAAATCATTAGAAAATATTGTTTTGTTTTTGCGTCAAGTAGACGAAGAAGTTAACAAACTTACTACAACCATGGTGTGACCATAGCGCACTTCTGATTTTTTTCCAAGTATAGCATATGTTCTTTTTGTTCAAAGAAAATTAGCTCCTATGTTACAAAAATCCTCAGCTAATGGTAGAGTAGGCAAACCCAACCTTACCTAAAAGTAGTACAAAAAAGAAGAAATCAAATCCACTTAATGCTGCTTTTTAATTATTTTTAGAAATCCTTCATTTGTCAAAATCTCTCATAGAAGTTGATCATAATGTTCCACAAATCCATAAAACAGTGTTAGTTAACTGTGACTAGCGTCTCCTAAAGGATGTTTACTGCAATTAGTTTTTAAGTGACGGAATTTTTATATGCAGTAAAAAATGCCTTTTAGTTTCTTTATCCAAAAGTCATCCAATAAAAACATACCAAAATTATCAAACCATTTGGACACACTTTAACTTTTTCCCAAAACTTTTTTCAAATCGAATTGCCTATGATACCATTGTATCATCGCAAATTTTTGTACACTAGCGTAAATTGGCTGTGACGAACATACCACAACAAATCGTGCCTACAATTATAGTTTTTCGGCATTGTTCAGTTTAAACATAATTCCGAAGTAGGTCATAATTTTTTAACAAAAAGCTACCAAAATTTACACTAAAACCCACTTCTTGTCCAAACCGTCTTGGTTTCCCATAACATTCTTTATACAGTTTTCCAATTACTTTAATTGATATTCTTTAATAATCGAGTTCCATTAAGTTCAAAAAATTGGACATGAAAATATTATTTTAAACTGGCTGTGGTCAACATTGAAGAAATATTTAAGTCATGTAAAGTGGATCGCAGTAAGTCTTTCTTGAAAGAATCTTACAAAAAAACACTCTCTGACCTACGTAGGTTCGTAAAACTTTATTCCAAATTTTTCATTTGTCGAAAGTTTTGAAACTTACCAAGCAAAAATGTTTACAGTCATTGTTGGGTTTAACCTACAAATCATAGAGAGTCTTCACTATAATTATGCAAAATAACCAACATACCTAGTTTTTTAAATATTTTATTTAAATTCTGCACTGAAAACTTTTTTTAAACGAGTTAACCTTAATGTTCCAAAAAAGTAACAGCGTAAACATTTTTTTTTTGAAGCAGCTTCGACTATGAATAACATCTCGTAAACAATATTTGCAGTAATTATAATTTTTTGAGTTTTTATTATAATACGTAAAGTAGATCATATTTTTTACTCAAAATAAAAACAAAAATATCAAGTTTCACATAGAAAAATCTTAAAGCAAAAACGTCTTTGTCAAAAGTAGATTTAATCCATAACATTCTGCTCATAAGTTTTCCAAATTCGTGATTAATCCAAAAGAAAATTTAAATCGAGTTAACCGCGAGGTTCTAAAAACTAGAACGCAAAAGATGTTTCTTGAGGAAGTGTTAGTTTGCTATAACCAACATCTAGTAGTCAATCTTGGTTAGATTATATTTTTTCGAATTGGTTCAATTTTTGTATTATGTAAAGTAGGTCCAAGTATCTTTACTTAAAAAAGAACCAAGAGACAAAGTTTAACACCAAACTATTTTTTAGCAAAAACGTTTCTGCCTCAAATCCATCATAATCTATAACTCTTTGCAGATTTTTTTTGAATTATTAATTTGCCTAAAATTTTTTGAATCAAGTCACGATGTTCCAACAGCGAGTCAAAAAACTACAATGGAGCCAAAAACATCTTTATCTCAAACAGACCATTCTCCATTTCACCATGTTTCAAAAATCAGCAACGCAATACCTAAGCATAGTGGGCTGTAACCAATAACTGGTGGTAAGTCTTGATTATATTATTTTTTTGAATTGCTATGTGTTGTATATTATGCAAAGCCAGAAGTACCAAGTTTTACACAAAACGCCCCTTTTTTTGAACAAACCTGTTTATGCAGCAAGTATAGATCATGGTCTGTATAAATTCAATATAATTTAAAACTACAGCGTATTTTATTAAATGGCAAAACAAAAAAATAGTACCCCCAGTTTAGATCTAACGGATACAGACAGCTTCGTTCGATCAAAACTATAATTAAGCAAGCTATGCTATGCTTGCTTAATTCCATGTAAATTCTGGTAATAATTATTGCAATTAACTGCAATAGATAATTAATAGAAAAGAACACCTAAAGTTAGCGAAGCGTTGCCGCATTTCCATTTTTTTACAACTTTCTCCCGACTCCTCGTTCTCCTTTTACCAAAGTAACGGATCGTTAACAATTTCCACGCACCAGCGTTTTTAAAAAACTCGAATCAAAATAGCCTTGAAAGTTCACTGTTTATCTGAGACGAAATTATAATCTAACATTAAATTAATGCGTAACTATAAAACACGTTTCGTTCACTTTGGCAATAACCATCATCGGGTCCCCAACGTGGTGCATTAATTATTAAAACGTCAGCTGGTTCTTTAATTCTAAATCAACCCTTAAAATTTCGAAATGCTTTCGCATCAATTTCTGCGCCCTCGGCAATATTTTTTAACTCCCTCCGCGTTATTGACAAGAGAACGCTGACAACAAAGATAAACAATCTACCCTCCCCTAAAGGTTCGTGTACGAAGGAAGACGGAAAATTACAAAGCGATCCCAATAAATAGTAATAAAGGAGAGAGGTAGTAATTTGAAAGAGACGAAATATACAAATCGAGTAAAAAGGAAATAGAGGCACGCACGGATTGATGATGAGGAAGGAGTGAAGGGGGTTAGCGTAATCTAGAAGAGGACGCCGAAACTGTACGACCACTCGCTGTCGAGCATGACACGCTACGATACTGTAAATATACATAAACATTCGATTCGCTTTTGTTTATTTACATTTAATGCGACAAGCCTACTTAGATTAATATTAATGCGACACACGTGTTCGCAATTACTGCTCAAAACGATGCACCTACGCACTTATGCAATCGATACGCACGTACGCAATTAAAAAACAAAAGAATAACAAGAGCGGTAATTACGTCGATGCGTGCAAAAAAAATAAAGACACAAAGAGAGCAATGACACAAAAATCACGTTACCTTAGAATGTACAGCTTACTGTCAGGGGCTCAACAATTTCAACAAGCACATTGCGTCTAGTGCTCTCACCATACCGGCAACGCGGCACTATAAAAAACCCGGCAACGTCGCATCGCCTACATCCAGAGATAGTGTATTGCATGTTAAAATATTCCGAACTTCACTATACGATTTAGACCATTAAATCCATTCCGATTTTTGTCGTAATTGCAGAAGACGTGACCTGATTCATTCTCAATCGGATTCCGTTTTCAAAATTTCAAAATTTTAATTTTTTCCAACTAAAATTTAGATTTTTAGAGTAATATGCTGTCTTAGTAACAAATGAAGGTATACTAGCTGAAGCTCGCTTGTTTCACCGCCAACTTCGACCCGCCTGACAAAAGCCACGCCTCGAACCAATCGTACTCAGACTACATTATTGACGTCACGCGAACGTTCACGAAATCAAACGATGTTATCAACGTTCTTTCGAATGCATTCCATTTTGTTATGTCCCACGTGTGACCCTTTTGGTTAATTTTCTTAACAACCATTAATTGTTGCACGCTAGTTCGATGCATTCTTACAAGTACAAGTTGATTCTCCGCACCGCTCACTTTGATCACCTCGTTAAAAGGCAATACTCGAAAATTAAACCCGACGACGTAAGTCACTCACTCAAAAGGTTTCTTAGAAAATTGTTTGCAAATATGGTTTCTAAAAACAATAATGGCGAACCGTTTTTCTTTTAACCCTTCCGACATTGAATTAATTTCACTTAGTTGGCGTTGTGAAATCCGGTCGCTTTGTTTCATGTTAGATTCCATTAAAACATTATCAAAATTGTAGAAATCATAATTGATCGTTTGGTCAGCAGTAGTATCGAAATCATATTTTAATGTTTAACCAAACACCACAGCTAGCTTAGATTATAAAAAACTTGCGTGGGTAAATTACAATTGTTGCAAAAATCGTATTAACAATGTATTTGGGCAAGTACGCCTTGCTTGTATAGGTGTAAAACATAAGATTAATCGCCTACTACAATTCTAATGCGTTTTCATTATTTTAAACCTGAAAATCTATCATTATGCAAGTGAGTTGTGCAAATAATTCACTAACTAGCCGATTTGTCACGACCTATACTCTGCGTAGGTACCTACATTAAAAGCTTTTGAATTTGCACACAATAAGATATTTTTCAAAGGACCTTTGGGGAACTTTTTCTAATTTCTCTTTTAAATGTTACAAATGCGCTTATTCAACGTCAACTTATCGGAAAGTTGCTTTCTAGGCGTTGCTTTTTTTATAGACTTACATAGTTCTAGAAGTCGCAAAAGCTAAACTTTCAATAAAACGTTGTTTGCTGGTAACATAAAAAAATACTAAAGTTAAAGTTATTTTGACATTTATTAACATTAAAAATTAGAAAACATCGAAGTTAGCTGTAATTGCTGTGTTGCATTTATTTTTCTAAAACACTATCTGAGTCTCATAGAAAGTCGATAATCTAAGTTAGCTGCGTGTTAAAACAGTTTATTAATACATCAAGGCTTACTATGACTTAGGTTCATGAATTACTCACGACCCCTTCTTTAATAATTCGTAAGAGTTACAGTCGACTATTTCCCACATTTTTTTAGAACAAACGTTATATAACTAATGTTCTAATTGCACAACTGTTATAATATTGTTTTCTAGAAATTATAGCTTATACGAGAACCACAACGCCAATTAGATTACCTACTGTATGATTTTTGGTGTTAGTTTTTTTAAGAACACAGTGAGAACGTAAGAAAACCTTAACACAGGTCACTCCACACTTTATATATATACATAGTTTTTACGAAAATAAAAATGGTGACTTTCCAAAAAAATTCTAGTACCTACTTCAAAAAACATAGAACATGTTATCAACCGTACTCTAAATCTTTTGAGACCGCTAACTGCTTATCTAAAAAACTAATAGGTATTTGTTTTCTTTGCATCGCGTTACAAAGTAGCATGTTCTTGTTTTTATGAATTTTTCAAAAAAACGTGTCAAAGAAATAAGCAACATCGATCGAAAAAAATTACGAAACGTTTGGATCGGATTCTACCAAGATTTAAGAGTTTTATAATTTTTAATCATAACCAACTTTTTATTAACAAGTTTTCAATGTTTGCTGTTTTTTTACTGCAGAAGTAGTTAAAATGTTTTTGAAACAGAACAAAGCATATACTTACGACTAAACAAATCACAGCCTACTAACACTGTCAGCAAAGTAGCATGTTCTTGTTCTTATGAATATTTTAAAAAAACGTGTCAAAGCAATAAGCAACATCGAAATTTACGAAACATTTAGATGGGATTCTAGCAAGATTTGAAAGTTTTATAATTTTGAGTTACAACCATTTTTTTTAGTAAGTTTTCAATGTTTGCTTCTTTTACTGCATAAGTAGTTTTGAAACAAAACAACATAGTACTATGACTAAACAAACAACAGCCTACTAAAACTATCAGCAACTGTTGAAATTTGAAGTCACAGCCAACTCGTTTCCCAATATTTTCTCGTGTCTCTTAACGGGTAATTAATTAACTCTTTTTCCAGTTTTTTGTGTAATTGAAGACTTTTGCAGTTATACATCTACTTTTTCTCTATTGTTTTTAGACAACAGCAATCGGTAATACTTATTAATGAACATTTTCAGCACAGTTTGGTTCTTAAAATGACACACTTACAAATTACAACATTTTCTATACCGTAAGACACCTTTATTTTGAACATCAAGATGGCAGTTTTTTAATTAACCTGCTGTTGTTTTTATAAACTTTTCAAAAGGTTGCGTTATTTTTACATCTGAGTCTAATCGTGTAATTGTTATAAATTTTTACAATTTTTTAGAATTTAATGCTTTCTACGATGTTATGTTGTTGCTTATATTTATCGTCTTTTCTATTATAAACAACTTTTTATTCTTTATTGCCAGCGGAAACTATCTTATCTATATTTCATAAACTTATAAAAATATCAAGTCACCAAAGCAACAAAGTTGTTTTAACATTTTAGTTTACTTGTGACAGTAAAAAACAACTCACATATTCAAAATAATTGCAGTCTATTTGAGTAATAGCCTACTAAGACTATCAGCAATATATATAAAATTAAGCCTCAGTCAACTCGCCTCATTTTAGTCTACTTTAGTATTCGACTTTCATGAAACTATTTTAGAGGTCTGTCGTTTTTTTATAGATGTTTTTAGAACAAATGAAAGCTTACTTAGATTAAATCACACATTACTACAAATAATGTAAGTACCTATAGGTATGTTACGTCAATTATATACCGACAGGTTACTATAATTTTTGTTTTGTTTATTTTAATAAACTTCTAAGTAAGTACTATTAACAGAACTAAGCTTTTTCAAACTATCTTGCTTTTGTTTTTATAAACTTACTGGAAAATGAAAACAATTACTTAGGTACTATTTTTTTTTAATGCGTGGAGTTGTAAACAACTATTTAAAAATTAATTACACAGTGCGCGCCGCTTACTGGAATCACGAATAATGTTATCAATCGGGTAATCGTTTATATATAGTAATCATAACTTTGGTTTATATTATCAATTTTCTTCTCAGGTTTATTTCTATAGATAAACAATAACTTATTTTACCTCATTTAAATATCAGTAAATACATTATCTTCGAGTTACTTTAGGTATATTTTTAGTGTACTTAAAAAGCATGGGTAGTTTTTAGAATAACGTAATTTAACTACGACCAAGCTTTTTTATTTGTATTTTTAGTGTAAGCAGCTTACTGAAAAGAAATGTGCAGTCCTTAGAACAGTATAATAACATTATTTTTTATATATTTTCATTACATGTGTCAACAAACTGTTTAATGCAACAGGTCCGTAATTTTCGATTAATTTGGCACAAAATTTTGATTTTTTAAAATGTTTTATTTTGAGATTTTTTGTTTGTATGCATGTTGATGCTATAATTTTATATTCTAAATTAACAAGTTGTTAATCAGATACACGCTGTATGTATTTACTGTGTTCTAACTAATAATATATTTGTACATCGGATATTGTTATCGTCCGGTTATTGTTATCAAAAACTTCAAGGCTTAATGTCGTTCTATTAAGCAACGTGCTCTATATCTAAGTAACTAAAAACGGTTATTTTACATTATATTTTTAGTTTTATACAGTGTAGTATGTTATTACTACGACATGGCTGATTATATTTGAAGAAAAGCAAATGTACGTTACTTAGCTGTAGTTTCTACTTTTCTTTTCCTTCGGCACATTGTAAAACTACTAAAAACCAACAATTGCAAATTACGTCATTCTTTATATTGCATCTTTATTTTTAATAGATATAAGAGTACACTTTTAAAACTGATAGTTTTATAAAGTTTTTGAAAAATTCCGTCATTAAAGTAATTAAGAATTGTTTAAATATGACATTAAATAGTTTCGATCGGGAGAAATTGGCGAATATTTGAATTATTTCTTAATAAATAGCTAAATTTGTTGTTTTAAGTGTTTTTGTTTGTTTTTATACAAGCAATTGTTTTAATATTTTTTAATTTTTTGAACCTAAAGCCTACTACAACTACAACTAATAACTAACAAATTCAAATTTTACTGTTGATCTAACAAGGTTTTAGAATAATTACGTCATCAAAATGAATACATTTTTTGAAGTATTTTAAATGTTACAATAGACAGCTTTCATCAGAAGAATATTTGAGTCACGATCTCCCGCACAATTTTACTCATAATTCCACAAACAAAATTAAAATAAGCTTCCTTTTTCTATGTATTATCAATTAGTAGATATAAATGCCAACACGCCACATTCCTCTAAAAGTGATACAAATATTATAAAATGTAGATTCATACAGGATTTTCCCTAAAATTTCACAACAACTTGTAATATCCAAAAAATATCCGCAACTACATAAAATCAAATTTTGTGGAATTCCGCTACAGTTGGCATCACTACCTACCAATTCTTACTGCAAATGTTGTAGTTTTAAGTTGCAGTTAATAAGCTTGTTTAATTTAGTATATATATTTAGTATATTTAGTATAATCTTTTACAGACTCTGTTCAATTGTTCTTATTAAAAACTAAGTCATAGTACCTTAACTACAGCACCTACTAGATTTTTATGTGATTTTTAATAAACATATTCAACGGTGTAAATATCTAAGTACCAAAAATAAATGCAAATTGCAATTTATGTCATTCTCTATACAGTATTTCAATTTTCAACAAATCCAAGGGGGCAATTTTTAAACTTTGTTTCTTTTGTTATAATTTGTTATTAAAACAAATGATTTTTATTTTATTGTAAGTACCTACAACAGTTAACAATTTTTTGAGTCAATCTACTAATGAGTCACAGTCAACTAACTTTTTTTTTATTTTTATTGGCTTTAGTATTTACAAAGCAATGATTTTGTTTTTTTATTTAAATTCTACGTTTGAATCACAACCCACTTGCTTTGTGTGCTTACTTTGTCTCATATCTAAGATGACAGTTAAAATTCTGAAATTTAAGCAATTCTAATTTTTCAACATTTGACTGAAAATGGAACCGTTACAACAAAAAATGTTTGTGCTGCGGTTACAAAACCATACAACAAAAATGTTTAAACACGTCGAGCAGGTTTTTTATTAGTACTTTCATGTGTTCCTAAGTCTTTTAATGTAATCAATTTAGTTTTTTTTAGTTTTTAAAAATTTATTTATTTCTAAGCAACAGTAGGTACCTAACTGGTAGATCAACTAGTCTTACTGTGATTTTTATTACCTACAATTTCAATAAACAACTCCGGAAATCAAGATGTGAAAGTGTAAAACTAAAGCAGTAGAAATGTATGTTTTTCTTACTCTATTTTGCAACAAATTGAATAGTTTTGAGTAATAATCAATTTGCTTTATCGTATATTTTGTTGTGTTAGCCTCAAAACCTGCAAACTTTGGTGTTTTTGAAACTCATTAGAACCTGTAACTTACCTGCTACAGACGCTGTTCTATAGTTTTTGAATAAATTCTATCTAAATTACTGTGCGTTTTATGTTTTTTTTTGTTAAATAAACAACTTGATAAAGTAGTAAGAAGTAAAACAATGGCGTTATTTTTTAATCCACATATCTAAGCTGACAGTATTGAAACTGTCTTACTTTTGTTTTTATAACGTTTCTGAAATAATTTTATCCAAGCAACTAAAACTTTTTTAACTGTGACAGTACCTAAACAGTTTCTAACAGAAAAAAATAGATATTTAAATCACGGTCTACTGTAACTTTTTCATTGTTTTTAACAGACCTTTATCTAAGATGACACTTTTCAGACTGTCCTATTTACGTATTAAATCAAATAAAATGTATTTGTCGTGATAGTTTCGAAACAGATGCATATGCACATGCTGTTATATATTAAGTGTGATAGTAAACAGTTTCTTCCTTTAAAAATTGCTAAATATTTAAATCTTTACTTTACTTTACTAAACATACAGTAGGAATTTTTTGTTCTTATCTAAATTTTTCATAAATTTAAGGTTTTTAAACTTTCTTGCTTAAGTAGAATAGTGCAATAGCGTCTAAAAGAGTTAACCAATGTTTGAGTCACGGTCTACTAAAACCGACAACAAAAATAATTTCTAGTCACAGCCAACAAGCTTTTTTAGATTTCTAGTTAGTTAAAACGTGCAATTGTTTTTTTTTGTTTTTTTTAAAGTATAGTCTATTACAAACGCTAATGTTTTTGAGTAAAAAGGAATCGTATACCATCCAGCTTACTATAATTTTTATTTATTTTTTAAATACTATCTTGCAGGGCCTAAAAATGATAAAAACAAGACAATTGCCAATTATGTCATTCCTTATGGCGTATCTGTGAATGCGAAATTTTACAGTAAATAAGACACTTCTTATCAAAAATCAAGAAATGTAATTTTGAGTTGAGTACAAATAGTTCTTGTGTTATGTCTTATTGGTATCAAAACTTTTCATAGTTTAAAGTTGTATATTAGTTTTTATAAATTAAAGCTTACTGCAAATCAGACGGATTCAGAAGAGGGCTATAATGGGCTTTAGCCTCCAGCCTTTACCTGCAGAAGGACTTCTAAATCTTTATAAAAGTGAAAAGATTCGTTTTTTTTTCTACAAAATTTATAAAAAAAACAATTTTTTAAATTGAAACGCGACAAACATCAATTTCTTCTTTTAAAAATATTAAATTACGCGTTTCGAAAAACTGCAATCATCATCAAGTTACATAATAAGTACGAAGAATTTAGGAACGAGTCTAATTGATTTTCGTTCAAAAACAATAAGATATCAAGTGATATTGTGCGTGAGAAGAAAATGTTTTTTTATAATTTTACCTAAAGTAACTGATGGTAAAAAAAAGTTTTGGTTCGTTAACAAAAATAAATAGAAAAAGTTTGACATATTTTCAAAGTGATTTCAGTGACATGTCTAAATTTTAACGTAAAACACAAAAAGCTTATTCTGCCAAACAATGAGAAAATTGCAAGGTAATAGCGGTTATATTCTTCGTCGACCGCGCTAATATTCTGTTTGTTTTGTGAACTATTTTCTAAGTGTACATAATAAAATTAGTTCTCAGCAGATGGTTTTTAGGAGGTCGTGAAAGTTTTTATGAGAACAGTTCAATAAACAAAAACATTCCATCACATGGTTTCAACGAACTAAAACAACTGGCAAAATAAACTCTGAGTTTCAATTCATCATAAAGATAAATTAATAATACTGATGTAAGGTACCTACTAAAAAGAGTTGTCGAAGTGGTCAAGTTTTAATCGATAGTTAAGAAGCCTTGAGTTTGGATATGATTGTAAAACTTTTGGTTCTATGAATAACGAAAACTATTAGTTTGACTATTTCCTGAAGACACACATCAAAGAACATGGTGGAGGGACTTGATCGTACTTATCGAAAACTGTATGCGAAGAATTCATCGTGCTTATAAATAAAAAGGTAGCGAAGACTGATGTCGCCGAAGCTATGTGGAAACCAGACGTACTTTGGAATGATTCATGATTCGACTCTTGATGTGTCAAATGGGCACCAACTAGCAGTGGGTTTTTAATTTTGTTTAGAAGTGCTTTCTAGAAAATTGCAGACAACTCCAACAAGAAATTCGACGCTATGAAAGAAGTTGCGCTAAATAAGAAATTAGTGAGGTTAGAAACTAACGTAATAATATTTTGAGACGATGTCTGCAGAACACTAAAGAAAACGAATACATTTTTACAGAAACATGGCCTCAAAACTATTACTGGCAAAAATGTACTACAAGCGAGAATACCACGTGGATTTAGGTAGAAAGAAAACGCACTCAAATTTTCTGGCAGAGGAATAAGAGAAAAACTGCTAAATAAACGTTACAGGTTTCGTGTTAAAACTATACCCATGTGAACTAACAGCAGTAGAACTTAGCGAAATGTACTTAATGAACCTAGACCATACCAGTTTTGCTAATAAAGTTGTTAATTTTTAAGAATATTTGAAAACTGCTGAAGAACAACTGTTGTCAGTTTTTGAACTTCATAAAATAGTAGTAAAGGACAAGATGGCAAAAACGTTGCAGTGAGAATACTTTTCTCTATGCTTATTACTAACTGTGAAGCTGCGAGAAACTTCTCCAAGTTCTTCTTGATCAATAGCAATCTGAGGTCAGCAATAGCACAAAAGCAGTGGCATACTTTTTTTTCTTGTCGAGAACAAACTGACTACTGAACTTAATTTTGAGAATGTAGTTTAAAAGTTTTCTCAAATAAAAGTACCTGAAAGTAAGTATAAGAAGAAACTAGAAGCAGGGTAAAAGGGAATGGAGAAGAGAGTGAGAAATTTGTTACAAGAAGAGGGTTGATACAGGGATGCCTACTGAGCTCAAGCTTGTTTGCAGTATATAGGAGGGATTTGGAGGAGACAATGAAAGGACAACGGATAGGAGGGATAGTAGTAGAGAAAGTGAAAGTGTGGTCATTGGCGTATGCGGGTGACATAGTGTTGCTAAAGACGAAAGGAAACTGAAAGAGATGATAAAAACGCTGGAAAACTACATGAAAAAAAAATGAAAGTAAATACAGAGAAAACAAAAATAATGGTAGTTAAAAAAAGAGGGGGGAAACGAAAAAAGAAGAGTGGAAATGGACTGAGGAGGAAATGCAACCGTTGAAGGAATTCACATACTTGGGTTACACGATGAAGCAGGATAATAAGGAGGGGGAATACATAAAAGAAAGAGTGAAGAAAGGTTGTTTGGAGTTGACATAGAAAAAAGAAGGCTGTTGTTTAAGAAGCTAATAAAAAGTGTGGTGATATATGGAGCGGAAATATGAGGGTAAAAGGAGTAAAAAGAGGTACAAGAGATACAAGAAAAATACTGGAAATAAGTATTAGAGCTAGATAGAAAAACCCCGGGGTATATTAAAAAGGAGGAAATGCAGACAGAAAAAATTAGAGTAGAGACAGAAAAAAGGAGCTATAAAATGCAAGGAAGAACTGAGGGATAGAACCGAATTCAAAATACTACAGGAATGTTAGATAGAAATAAAGGGAGGAAAAGTGAGGAACGGGCAGGATGGCAGAGAAGAATGTTATAAAAGAAACAGGTACGCGAGAGAAGAATTAGAGAGATTAAAGGAAGAGAGAGTAGGGGTAAGAGAGGAAATAATAAAGAGAAATAAAAACATAGAAAAACAAGAAAGATGGACAGGGATAAAAAAGGGCAGATATAATGTTAATTATAAGAATATTAAAGATGAAGGAATTCCAGAATATCTAAAAGGGGAAGGAAATAAAAGCAAGAAGAAAAAAATAATAGCAAAGTTTAGATGTGGGAACGAAGAGTTAGGAAATAAATACTAGAAAACGGGATGTGCTGGCTATGTGGAGAAGAGACGGAGAACCTTAAACACATGAGGAATTAATGCAGGGAGTTAAGAGAAGAGGTTAAGAAAGTAGAGGAAATCTTAGAAGAAAACGGAAAAGGAGCGGAGTGGATGGAAGAAGTATGGAGAAGAAGAAAAGAAGTGTAAATAAATGTAAAAAGAATGTAAATGTAAAAAAAGGGTAAAATTGTAAATAGAGAAAACACGGATCACTTTTGTAACACAGATGTGAACAAATAAAGATAAACTATATAAGTAAGTAACAACATAATGACTTTTTCAAAGTCGATATAGCCCCGGGCATATTTAATTGGTGTCTGCTGTAAGTTCTGTTCTATTGCTTTTGAACAAAAGCTTATGAAAAAATTACATCATTACCACAACTAAAAGAATGTACAGAAGGTAGATAGTGCCAACTTGGATCTGCTCATTATTTTAAGTTTTGGTTCCTAAAGGTAATTGTTTTTATTTATCATTTGTTAGAAAATATTTTTTTTACAATTCTTTTAAAAATTGACGCCATCAAAACAAATGAAATCTCTGCAACATTTTACTTTAACCGCTTTAACTAAAACAATAAAGTAAAATCATTTCTTACTAAAATAATCAGCCAATGCCATTTTGAGTCACAGCCAACTCACTATTTCTCAGTACATATTCTTGTTTATTTATTCTATAAACGCGCTTACCACAGGTGTTCTTTTACGCTTATTGAACAATCTCATACTGACGTTAACTACTAATAAGTCTAGTATACTAGGATTGGCAATATTTATATTTTAATTGAAACGTTTATTTCAGAAACAACTTAAGTACATTCTGACGGGTTTGAAGAGGTGAAAAACCATGATCCAGGCTAATGTTCTTTCATAAATAATCAAATAATTTAAATCGTTATAAAGACAAAGCTGTTTTCAGCACTTATATCGTTTCTGAATTAAGTTAGGGGTGACCATTGTTTCCCCGAAAAATGTGACTTTCTTTCTTTCTGAAATAAGCGATTCGATTAAACTCCAACGCATCATTGTAGTACGTACCCACTAATTTCAATTTACGTTATTTGCTATACTTCTATTATAAACAGATCTAAGCCGACAATCATCAAATTAATTTGCTTTTGTTTTCACTTTTTACTTTACTTTTAAATCCCATCATGAAAACATCTGGAAAGATTATAGTTCCTGTTAGGGACAACAAAGAAAAACTTTCATTGAAAGAATTTGCCGAATAGATGTAAAGCAGTTTTGTTTTCGAAAAAATGCGATTTAAAAAATAAATCATTGCCTACTATAACTTAAAGGTGTAATACCTGTTCTTGTAATTTTGAATCCCAGCCAACTCGCCTTTTCTTAGCATTTTTTCTCGTGTTTTGTCTGAAAATGTGCAATTTATTTTTAAAAGTTACAGCCTACTATTAACGTTGTTGTATTATTTTTGATCAAAAAAATTACAAATGTCTTGTTCACGGTCTATTAAAATTTACAACAAATGTAATTTTGAGTTAACAGTTACCTCATTTTGTTTTTTTAACTATTTTTCGTGTTAGCCTCTTCTTAGTTCGTAATGTTTTAGACAACAGTGATCGGTATCAAACAAAACACATTCAACATTTATTTAAGAATTGCATTGCTAAATGTACATTAGACAATTGTAAAAATTATTAGTAAAGCAATTTTTTAAAAATTTAATATAATCTTTGTTTCAATATTTTAAACTTACTTAATTGCAAAATCTGGAAAAAAACATTAAATATTTGAAAAACGGATAGTACCTAATTACATTTGATTTGTTTTGACTCAATCCGACTCTAGAGACAAAAAAAACTAAAAAACACTATTTTTTGTTTGTTTAAAACTATTTAAAACTTCAAAAATTGTGCTATATGTAACTTCGTTTTAATAGTAAATTATTTACAAGAAATTGTGATTTTTTTTTTAAATTGCAAATTTATTTTTAAGTAATCGTATCCATAAAAATAAAAAAATGGTGGTTTTGTATGGAACTTATTTAAAAAAAGCTATTTAGCAGTCTCGCAAAATAATTAATTAATCGCTTTAACTTACATTAGACAAATATTGTTACTAAAAAGATTTTAAACAGATATGTACTTTTAATATTATTGTCAACTGGAGTGTTTGATTCCGAAAACTTTTGATTCTTAAACTCTAAAATTGTTTTTTCATAAGCGTTAAATTAAATCTAAAAACGTAAAATTCTAAGGATTACAGTTGCACCATTTATACACTAGAATTTTGACGCAAAATAATAAATTTTTAAATGAAGCTTTGGAGTTGTAATTATCAAAAGAACTAAACCAAAAATTATAAAAACGGATTGTTTATACATTTTTTTTAAACTTACCTTAGTTCTTAAACATTTCGTACCACTTACAGTAATAAAAGGATTAAAAACTAAATAGTTTGAGTGCAATTTGATGAACTACCATAATTTAAACACGTGAGTTTCATAAAACTATCCCTTGCAATAAATGTTTCAATAGTTAAAAAACTACAATATAAACAAGCATTTGTTAGTTACAAATCTGGGACTCTTTAAATTTCACACAAAAATTAGGTATACAAATATCTTGTTTTGTTTGAATTTTTGTTGATCGTTTTCAAAACTATGTAATTTGTGGATCTAGACGCACATGAGCAAAATTGATTACGCTAAGGAATCCATATATTTTATTTTAGTTACGTAGACATAACGAGTAGAAACTGTTGGATTGAACCAGATAAAATAAAATAAAATATTTAGAACAAAAACGTTCACATTCGAAACGTAGTTGTACACGTCACTCACAACAACATATAGGTAAATATAAAATAAAGTTGTAACATCGAAATTTAAATTAACAATTAAGATGTTTTCTAAGATTGATATTTTAGTTACATTAACCGAGAAATAAGTTATAACGCAAATTAATAAAATTCCAAAAATTTACGACTTGATTTGATTACAGTAAAATTTCTAAAAGTTTCTTTAAAGTTAATATAAGATTCATCTTCTAAATAATAATAATAAAGGTCAGCGACAAACATGTAGAAAAATATGCATGTCAACTCATTTTTTTCAGGAAATGCACGTCAGCATTGATTACGTTCTAGTCTTCAAGATGTTTAAGATTATAAAAAAAGGAAGAGAAGCAATGAAACAAAAGAAAAACAAACCTCAAATGTCAAATAACAGGCTGTTATTTTAGCAGCTAAAATTAGAGATAAATACAAGCAAAAAATAAATACAATAAAAGTTCTAATAAAATTTATCAAAATAAATCGTAAATTACAAATCTGTAGTCTCCTAAGATTGCTGACCCACGAATAAAAATAAACTGTTCTAAGAGGTGCAAATTTCTTCTCAGAAATTTGCTGACACCAACAATAAAAATAAATACAAAATAATGTTATCAGATAACAATTAGTTAAATTACAGGGTTAAATAAAGTTGCTATTCTGCTCATTTTTTTCAAATAAATTAGATAATACCGCCTCCATTGGATAAAACACAAACGTCTAAACGTCCTCAAAAGTTGTTTGTTGCAGTTTTTGTCTATTATTTACGGGGGTTTTGTATACTTCAACTTTCACATAGCTCCAAGAAAAAGTCTAAAGGGTTAATATCTTGCCTACGTGTCTAGTGCCGTTTCTTCAATTCAACGACCCGTAAAAATTATAATGAAAAAATCACAAAGGGGATGACTTACATGCGGAAGAGCTCTATCGTGCATAAACCACATTGTTCTGCGAACTTCAAAGGGTAAGTCATCAAACTCTTGCACAAAAGTTTCTTGTAAAAGTACAAGTCGCCTGTAACTCTTCTGGTAAAATAAAAAGTCCAATTAAATTATTTCTTAAAATACCCGCCCAAGCTACACACTCAACTAAAAATAATATTTATTGCTCTTAACTGTCATAAATTTTAATTTTTCGCTATTGTAAACCGTTTTTGACAGTTTTTGCGCACTTGTCAACTTAAATGTCAAATTAGTTTTGAGATATTTTGAGACTTTTGGGGGCTTCTAGTCTCTGTTCGAGCAATAAAATATTGTATTCAACTCGTTCCTGTCTAAATTGAACGCTTTTTTTCCCTCGAGGTTTTTTTAAACTCTGGTTTCATTCGGGTTTAAAATGCTCTCTTGGGAAAAAAAGTCCAATTTACACAGGAACTCGTTAAATAAACTACTATTTGGCACTACAGTCAGGGTCAAAAGCTTTTTGCTGTAATCACACAAAACTTAAGTCGCGGTTCAAAATCAACGTTGGTTAACTGTTGGACTCGTTGAACATGGTACCTAAGGGTACAAAAAATCATTCCTTAAAACACCATGTAGCGCACTATGGGACACGTTAGCTGCGCCGCCTATTTCTGTAATGTTACTACGTGTCTGATCTTTTATAATTTGCAATAATTGCATATACATAGAAGAAAAACAAATATTAAAATTTTGGTTCTATTGAAAAAATGTATTCTCCTTTTGTTGCTAATACATAAGGTGCTCGTTTTCGACTACAACCTTTGTAGGTAGGAAGAACACCTTCAGGTTCTCTAAGTCTTGCAGACACGCCAAAATAAAGTTTATTGAAGGCAATTGCCTATTAGGATATTGCTCAAGCCACAATCTACGTGTGGCGTAGAGGTTATAATTACACACACCGTACATTAAACCAGTATCGCTGTTGTACATAATAAAGAAAATTTAAATTGAATATTATGAAGTACAAGTCCGTTAACACGAATCACTCAGCATTAACTAAAAAATCCGTTCAAAAATTGAGACAAAAATAAATCAGATTGTTTAACTCAGTTCTAAGAAAGCTGAATTTTGCATTTAATTATTCGAAGTCTTGTTTTGGTTACAACCAAAGATAAACGTGATAGTGTACACAGAATACATTTTGTTAAGCTATGCAAATAATTATGCTAAGAAATAAACATTACTATCTGTTTAAATTATTTTATTAAAAATTGATTTTCTAGATGATGGAAAATTAAAAAAAAAACAATAATTAACACAATACGTCAATACGTTTTACAAATTTTATAGAATTTACGCTCATCATTTAGCGCATGGTTACAATCAACAAACTATTTTCATTTGTTTAGATAGTCAGGATCGGTCTGAAAACTTTAACTGCAAATATCTCAAAATTGTGCTATTTTAGACCAAAACTTTATAGAAAAAATTTTCATTTAACACCACAAGAAAACTACTCTTTCAGTTTGTAGTGGTATTTCAGATACACCCTGTATATTCTTTGGTAAAACACAAAGAACTTATTTTGACAAACACTTCAAAACGACAAAAAATCGCAAAGTAGTTCACCGGACGAGTATTCCGTTTGTACTTTTTAAATGTATAGAATGAAATCAGTTCTCAACATACTTGAATTCAGAAGTGGACCGTAAATTCCATCATAGGCTTTAACATACAAAAACAACTGGCAAACTAGATTCTTAGCTTCAATGTCAGATAAAGACGAAAAAATAATAGTGATGAAAAGAACTAAAAAGAGTTGTCGTAGTGTGTCAAATTTTTATCGATAAGAAGCTTTATGTTTTGAGGCGATTGTAAAACTTTTGGTTCTATGAATAGCGGAAGGTACTAGTTGAACTACTTCCTGAAGACGCACATCAAAAAACATGGTAAAAACGATTGCAAAACTTGATTGTACTTATCAAAAACTAAAGCAAAGAATTAATCGTACTTATGAGCAAAAGACACAAAAGACTGTCGTCAAAAAAGCGCGAAAAGATTTTTGGAATTATTGTTGATTGAACTCCGGACGTATCCTTTGAGAACCAACTAACAGTAGTTTTTCGCTATTGCTGGAATTTTTATTTTGTTTACGACGCTTTCCAGGAAACTACAGACAACTACGACAAGAACTTCGACGCTATGAGAGAAGCTCCAGCACTAATAGTGTTTTGAGACAACGCGACGTTTTGACAAGACTAAATAAGACGAACGAATTGTTACAGAAACCTGACCTAGATATCATAAATTTAAAATGAGGAGTGATAAAGTACGAAAAAATATACCACAAGAAAGAAAACGCACTCAAGTTCTCTGACAGAGGAACAAAAGTAAAGTTATCAGATAAAGAATTCAGATTTTCGGTGGAATTTTCATTGATACTGTCGACAGAATAATAGCAGCGTTAAAGAGACTAAAAAACTACAGCCATTTAACCGGCTTATTTGGAGTTTTTATGCGAAAACGGTAGACTAATAGCAGTAAAGCTTGTGTACTTAATCCCGATCTCAGTAATTGTGAGGCTGAGAGAAGCTTTTCCAACTCTCTTTGATCAAGAATAATAGAACGGTTTGCCTCCTGGTAATAGTTTATAGTTCTAATTTGATAAAATTAATGATTCCTTCTTTTATGAGGTTGGACAGAAGCAACTACTTCAGTTTTTTGCGAAGTTTCGTGTTCTAGATGAACACTTCATCAGGCTCGCTCCACTGAATCAACAAGAATTTAGATTTGAATAAAACATTTAATTAGAAACACAAAATTTTCTGTGTCATATCGTGCACCTTGACGAACATACGACAATTGACTCAGTGGAGCGAGCCTGATGAAGTGTTTATCTAGAACACGAAACGTCGCAAACAACTAGAGTAGTTGCTTCTGTCCAACCTCCTAAAAGAAGGGATCATTAATTTGATCAAATTAAAACTATCAGTACCATACTTTGCTGTAGAGAAGACATTAACTACCGACTTTGATTTTGAGAATGTTTTTTAATAGTTTCGCAAATGAAAGTAAAAAAGAGAAAAGCGATAAATAAAAACATTTTTATGATTTTTTTTCAAGTTGACGTAGCCCTCGTCTTCCAACACATTTAATTCTGTTCTATTGTTTTTGAACAAAAACTTATGAAAAAACTACGTTATTAAAACAACTTTAAAAAAACTTACAGAAGGTAGGTTGGACTTGATAGTGCCAACTCGGATCTGCTCCTTATTTTAAGTGTTAGTTTTTAAACGAATAGGTAATTGTTTTTATTTATTATTTGTTAGAAAATAAAACCAATTACATGTGTTATAATTGGTTTTGAAACAAACAAAACAATAATTCTTATGTTTTTACAGTTATTTCAATAAATGATGTCTTCAAAACAAATGCAAATCTCTTCAACATTTTACTTTAACTGAAACGGTAAAATATTTGAGTCACAGCTTACTAAAACTATCAGCCGATGTCGTTTTGAGTCACAGTCAACTTGCTGTTTCTCAGTATTTTTGTTTGTTTAGTATATAAAAACGCACTTACTGCTATATACCAGAAGTGTTTTTTATAGGTACTTGTATGTACAATCTCAAACTGCACGCCAGCTACTTATGTAGTTTACTAAGACTTCAACGCAATGTTGTAGTATGTACCAAGCTAATTTCAATTCATTTACTACACCTAACCTCAATTATGAACAGATCTAAGCTGACAATCATCAAATTAAATGAAAAAAAAATGAAAGGTTACAGTAAATAAAATCTTTCATTAAAAGAAATTGCGGAATATTTTTTTTAAAGAAATACCTAAAGCCTATTACAGATGCTGTTGTTTTAAAAAAAATGATAAAAAAGAAGAACGTCAACTATATATTTATATTACTAAAAACAAAACAATTGCAATTTTTGACAGTATCTATACCGCAGCTTTGTTTTTAAATTTAGTAGTTTTTGAAATAATGACAAATCAGATTTTTTTTTATTTTAAGTGGGCCGATACACAACTGCTGTGAGAAAAATATTTGAATCATTGCCTACTAGAACTTAAAAATGTAATACTTCTTGTAATTTTTAATCAAAGCTAAGTCGTCTTTTCTCAGTATTTTTTTAGTGTTTTGTCTAAAAATGTGCAATTTATTTTGAAAAGTTACCGCGTACTAATAAACGCTGTTCAAAAGTATGTTGTGCAAAAAAAATTACTGATTTGCGGTCTATTAAAATTTACAACAATTGTAATTTTGAGTTACAGTCGATTTGTTTTGGTTTTTTTTCAGGTTGTCATGTGTTGAACAACAGTTTTAATAAACAACTTCAGGGTGTAAAAACGATTAAAAAAATAAAGCAATATGTCATTTGTATATGTAGTTTTTAAACATATCAAAGGTAGCAGTCTTGTCTTTTTATAAACTTTCGAAAAATTACGAATATTTGAGTTACGAACCACTAAACCTTATAGCAAATTTTTTAATTCTGATTATTAGCTAACAGATTTTCTTAATATTTTGTTGATAAAGTTCAAAAATGTATATTTAAGTTTAAAAATATTTTTTAAAGATTAGAACTAACTAAAAACGCGGTTGTAAACAATTTCAGCGACGTACATATAGAAGTTCTAAAAATAAGACAATTGGAATTAACGTTATTTTGTATCACGCTATTTTAACGAAAGTTGTTTTAATAACCCTTGCAGAAAGACGACTGTCTTAATTTTGTTTTTTATAATATACCTACAGATACGTAAAATTATGACAAAGCAATTCACTTTTTTGATATAGTAAAGTCGTTAATAGTTTTCTTTAAAAAACAACAGATTTTGAACACTAAACTCACTAAAACAACAAATGTAGTTTTGAGTTACCGCGAAAATCTTTTTTCTTAATACCTACTTATAAATTAAACAAAAATTGAAGCACACTATAAATGCTGTTTCATTGTTTTTGAAAAAAGATCTAAAGTAGTAATTTTCAAACTATTCTGCTTTGGTATTTATACACTTTGATGCATAATTATGCGACCGAAATAGAACACTATACCAATTGCTTAAAAAAAATGAATATTTGAGTCACCGCCTATTAAGACCTAGGTGCGTAATGATTTTTAAGTCGCAACCGCAACTTACCATTTTCCGTAGATACTCATTTGTTTTAATTTATTTTTTAATTATTGCCTACTACTAATTTAGTTCTGTTGTATAATAAAAATAAAAATTTTTAACGTTTCCTACATCGAAAAGAATTACTCAACATTTGAGTCACGACTTACCAAAACTCACAACTAAGTAATGTTGCAATTTTGATTCACAATCAATTTATTTTTTTACTATTGTTTTAGGTTGGTTTCTTAACTGGTAATTGAATTATGTAGGTACTATATCATTTTTAAGATCGCATCTCTAATTATGTAATTGTTTTAAATTTCGATGAATTATGTACAAATTAAAGCTATTTGCTGATGTTGTTTTTTAAAACAACACCAAGTTTACTATTAATTTTTATTGTCTGACATTTTTTTGTTATTGCACTTCAACTATTTTCTTTACTTTAATAAACTTTAGCGTAATGTGGTTGTACTAATTAATTGCAATTTACCATATTTTCATAATTAAACTATTGAAAAAAGACAAATAATTAAGTCACGGAAAACGAACATGTTTTTATTATATTTTCGTAACTTTATGGAAATTCTTGCAATAGTCGCAGTTCTTTCAATTTTTTTGATTTTGTAGAAATTAAATTGTAGGTACTGCAGACGCTGTTTGATTGTTTTTATAAACTTTTTGAAAAATCAAGTGATCCGATTAACTACAATTTTGTTATTATTTCAGTTTAAATGAAACAGTCGACAATTTTTATCTGCTAAATATTTTAGTCACAGCCTATACGAAAACTTACAATAAATGCTCTACTTTTGAGTCATAACTAAATTACAAAATTCTGACAATGAGCTAATCGATGAAAACATTGTTTTGTTGTGTTTGTTCTGATCTAGATACCTATTGTAAAATAAGTACCGAGGAAAATCTGGCAATTGCAAAACCACTAAGCTTATACATTCGATTGTCAATAAATAGGTAAGTTTCTACAAAAAAAAGATTTTAGTCAATCTGGCTGTTTTACTGCGGTCAAAGCGCAGTGAGCTCTACTGTCATTGTTGATCAAAACAAACATGCGAATTTCGTTACCTTAAAAAAATGTATTCAAAACAAACATTAGTTCTTTAAAACTCAAAAACTTCGTGTATAGTTTGCTTTTCTTGTAATGGCTTTTTGGCGCTTTGCAGTGGTTTTCATGACTATTACTATGCTATATTTTTATAAATTCCAATCCTACTATTTTCAGAACGGTGAAAACTTAAGTTGGCTGTATATTAAAACAGTTTATTAACCCACCATGGCTCACTATGACTTGTTTAGCTTTAGCTGGATGCATTTGAAATTTATAAGACGAGTTAAGCGTACAAATTATTATGAATACTCCAACTGCGTTAGTAATAATTCATCTACATAAATCACAGCTCTCTGTTCCATTAATTGCTAAAACTTTTTTATTTTATCTTGACGTTATTTAAAGTGGCTTTAACGTTGATTAGTAAAATAACTTTATGAATTTTTCAATTTATTCAATCTATATTTTACTTAGTTCTCGTTTATAGGTAGGTACGTTTACTTATGAACCAAAAACATTAAAACAAGTTTTCACTACAATAGTAAAGCAAATACGTTGAATTTAAATGATTATGGAGAAGCGTTATGTTATTCTTCATTGATTATGTATTTGTAAATATGTCAGATAAAATAAAAATAAAGAATATGAAACGATCGCTATTCTTCGTATGGATATATGTAAACGAGCACGCAATAAAAGTTAGTTTCAGCGCATACTAGCTAAGTTTCGCATTCGTCGATGTCTAACTGTGCGTGATTTTGCGATTACTTTTCGATTATAGTAGGCGTAGGCTGTAAAAAAGTATTCACAGTTTATCCCGCCAACTATATTTATACGTTCGAAAATGAATATTATGTTGTAGGACAAAAAAATGTTTAGTCTAAAATTTCCAGTCTATTTTATTAACACCCGTAAAACAATTTTTTTAATGGTGGTAATAAATTTTAATGTTCATTGCAATCAGTAATTGCTTTATCTTTGTAAATTTCTTTATTTAAACACGCTGTGCTCAGATATATATTTCTTTTGTTTATTAGAGTAAGCACTCTAAGCTAGTCGTTATTATTTGTTAAGTAAAAATAAAAAAAACAAATTTATTAGACAACTATTTTTTAAGAATGAAAATACTGAAACTTTATTTTGTTATTTGTTTATTGAGTCTTAGCTGTCCTTGAACAAAATTTAAATAATATTCCCATTTAAGTAGGCAAGACTGAGACAAATTGCCAAATAATTATACCTTTTTTGAAACTACCTGAACACTATAATCAAAAACTGGTTCATTTGAGCTAAAACAACGCGAATCTCAGGTAGCCATGACTAAAACAAACACATTGAAATTGAAGAATTGGCAGAAAAATTACGTTACAACAATTTTTATTACTCTATAGATTGAATAAAGTATAGATTTTCTATAGGTACATTCAACTATCAAGTAGACTTTGTAAACAAAACTTGGCGCCTATTAGATTTTAAATAAACCGGCTATGTATTCACAGAACTACTACATTCAACATTTATTTTTTCGTTTATGCTAATGAATTGTTTAAGATATTTAATAATCCGGTAGGCTATGCAAATCATTTGTCAATTTTTGGTGTTAAACACAACTAACTAACAATTTTTTTTAAATTTATAAATTGTTATATTTTATAAACACCTAAAAACATCAATTTAATTTTTGATACAAAAAAACTTTATAAAACAAAAACTAGTTGCTGAGTCATGATTTACTCCGCATTTCTCGTATTTATAGAATCGTTCGTAGAATACAAAGTTTTGGCACGTTTTATCTAAAAATATATGAGTTTGAACACACGAGATTGATCGAGTTTTTAAACACCAATCATAGTGCTTGAAATTAGCTTTGACTAAAAATATAGTAGGCGTTGAAAGTATGTTTATTAACTGTTTCTTACAAAGACTTAATATTTTACATCGTATTGGTTTTAATGTTACTTTGTGAAGAAGCTTAAAGTAAATATCAAAGATAGATATTAAAGTAAGCCTTGTAATCAGAGAACCACCCGCCATTTCTGAATATTGTTTATGCTAAACAAAAGCATTCCGCTCTACTATCTATAAAATGTATTCAAAACTTAATAAAGCATAACGGATAAGCAATAGTTTTTCGTACTACTGTAATGAACAAAAATGTTCATATATACAAAAGCTGCTGTCATTTTGTCAAATGAACTCTTTCAATAATCATGGTTAGCTGAGATGTAATCATTTGTTTTTCTTGTTGTATTACCTAAATAAAGCGTACGGCTTACTAAAACTATAACTGATTTAAATTATGTACAAGTACAAATAACCGAACGGAGTTATTTAAAGTACCTATACCAAAAAGTCGTTTACAATAAAAATAAATGTTTAGTATGCTATGACTGTTGGTAAAAACACACAAAATGGCGCAATGGGCATTACATTTAACACTTTTTTTAAACAATTTGAGTTGAATAGATCTAAAAATCGCTTCGTGGCTTAAAGTTTTTCTTCTTAAAACAAAAGACGCAGGTATGATGATGAAGTGATTCTCATAAGGATTTAAGTGTACCAAAAACTGTAAAGAAAATATAGTATTTGTCTAAAAATGGCAAACTACTTATTGTATTCTTAGTAGACTGCAAGGCAAAATTTATTGGAAATCTATTAAAAGTAAAGGAAACGTAAATTTAGATTCACTTCTTTATGTTATTGCTGAAAATATCTACTTATAAAAAAATATATAGGTGGTCATGATCACGTGAAATATTTTAAGTCTAAACTCAATCAATTTTCTAAAATAGGCTGAGATTTATTTTTAAATAAATTTAACACTACTTTTGTGAAAAAATCGTTTGCTTTTTTGAAGGACTTCAGAATCACACGCTTTGTTAACAAACCTACTATAGCCAAAACAGAGTTCAGTGGGCTTTGACCGCATTAAGTGTTTTGATCAAAATCTAGATAAGTATGAAGTTTTGTTTACTGATATAGATAGTATTCTAAAGCTTTTATGTGTCAGCGCGTTTATTGAAAACAAGTTGGCTGTGATATACAATATTACAATATTGCTTGTTTTAGTAGGCCGTGACAAAACAAAACCGTTTGTTAAAACCTTTTTAGACTTGTTAATATTTAAACTTAGTGCTAAAAAACGACAATAATTTATTATTGTAGTAATTACAGCAGTGGGTTCGATAGATTTTGACAGTGTCACAAAAAAACCGATACAGTTATTTTTCTATTCTATATGTTTAGTGTGCCATGATAACCTACAAAACAATGTCGTCAATCTACGTGAATTAGAATCTTTAAAATATTTTACTGACTGCAGCGTAGGCTTTTGTTTAGATAATCTAGTTTAAAAGTTTACGAGTTGTAGAACGATAAAGTATTTAGTTTAGTGACGATAACTTTCATAATACATACCTACATACTAGTATGCAATGTAAAACAATCGACAACATAGTTTTTACTCATGTTTGTGTATTTACATGATTTTTTAATAAAAATATTTTCAAAAAGTATGTCAACAAATTTTATAGATAATTTAAACGTACCTACTGACTTTTTACTCTACACAAAACAATTCGATTCTATTTCTACTATCGCAATTTATAAAACCAACGCATAGTTTTTCGGAATTAGTACAGTATAGTAATTTTGTAGAGTTTAATAATCGCATTTTTGAAACACTAGATATATGGAGTTCAGTGAGCTTTGATGCTGGTAAAGTAGTTTTCGTACAGCTAGACCACTACCTAGATACATATGAAACTCATAGCTATCCATGATCATGTCTTTGTAGTAATTTTGCAACTTCAGTAGCTGGTCTAATAAATCATCTAATATAAAATATAAACCCGGTTTTAAAATAGTTTATGTGTATGTAAAAGTTGTTTTTCTTTAAGAATAATAAAACTGCAGCTAACATAAATAATTTTTTTAAAGTAAATTTAATTTAAAGCAAACGACTGGCCATAAACAACAGCTATTATGATTTTTTCGGCACGATTAAAACGTTTCGACGGAGGTTGCGACTTAAAAGATTGTTTGAGTGATGGGTGATTTGTAAACGTTTTTAAATAATTATTTAGATAGTTTATTTATTAAAGAAAAAATCAGTAATTTGTTTTGAGGTAATTAAACAAGTAGGCACCTTTAAACAAAACAACGTTACAAAGAATTAAAAATTGAGTTTACATTCAAAACATTTCATTGTATGCAGAGTAGGCGTTGAGAACTCAAGTTGTTAGTATATTGTTTTACGTAGTCTACTTTACTGCAAAAGTATTAGATCGGGTAAAACGATAACTTAGTAGGCGATGTAAAAACAAACATGGCGATTACCTACTTAATACGAGCTTTTTCGTACGTACCTACTTGATTTTATAATAACAGTTATTACCAAAACTACATCAACAAACTTTATAGATAAATTCAATATAAGTTTTTTTTAGTAGAAATCGTTATTTTTGGGTCAATTACAATTAGTATAACCGAAAACAAAATTTTGAGACATTGATGAGAACAACACCAAGAAAAACAAATTTACAATAACTTAAAGCATTTAGTACTCTAAGTCTTAGTAGGCCGTGATTAGAAACAAAATATAGGTACGTACATATATTTATATGTTTTTTTAAACTTTTTAAAAAATACAGCCTCTGTACTAGAATTGTTTATTAGAAAAAGAAATAAAAATGATAGTTTTTAATACCTATAATAATAATTTATATAAAGTTGTTTTTGTGTAAAATAAATAAGAGCAGCTAAAGTAAGCCATTATTAGTAGAACAGTAGGTTGTAATCCTTAAATGAATAAAATAGTGTAATCGTATTGTGAAAAACTTACGTTATTAATGATTTAATAAAATGATTTAAGACATAGCCATCTTAATTTTAAGTTTCGATAAAACCTAAACAAAATATTTCTTTAATAGATTGTTTGAATGCCTTTTGTCAACGTACAAAAAAACTATTTTAGTAGGCTTTGGTTATGTCACAAACAGAGGTATTGTCAGTGTCAGTGCTAACTAGTACCTATACACTACAAAAACACATTTGTAAATTTACGCTACGCAATGTTGGTTATTGAAAGCCAAAAGCAGTATCGGTAAATATTACCTATATGTACAATTTGTAATTTTACTGAAACTTACATAGATTTTGTAATTTTTTATACCAAATGATAATTATATATAGCTATAATAAGTTCTAATTCTATAGATTTAGTATCTAGTGTGCCATGATAACAAGAAACAAAACAACGCTTACAAAATATTAAAAAGCAGACATTTTTTAACTAGCCGCGTTTTCAAGATTGTCGTCACAGAATTCAAAACTTTTTATTGTATTCTGAGGTGGCTGTGAGAAATGTAGGTGTTATTATAGATTATTTGTATAGCGGAAATTGATACAAAGTAATTCATTTAGTGGCAATGAGTTTAATAACACACTTACAACAATCATGGCAATTACCTACTTGATTTATACACAAACGTTTTTGCCTAGATACTTACATAATTTTTTAACAAAAACTATTTCCAAAAGTGCCTATATTAACAATTTACATTTATGAAAAGTTACAAAAACAAAAACTAAAGAATCAGTTTGTGTGTACCTATTTGTGGCGTGGCTTTTACGAGATCTAAAATTTCTATTACTGTTCAAATTAGTTAACGCACTAAGCTATAAAAAACAAGATAAATGTGCAGTAAAAAAAAACAAAACTGATAGTTGACGAACAAGAGGTTTCAAACCTCAATTGCATTTTTTAAACATTGCAAACTAAAGTTTAGTGAGCTTTAAACGCGTTAAAACATTTTTTATCGAAACTAACTTAGTTAGCCATGACTGTACTTATTGTTGTCGTAGTTACAGTTTTGGTAACCAATTTAAACAAACTATGATGATTAAAAACAAAGTTAATACTTTAAAATATTTGTGAAGACAACACCAACAGACCATAACTGCAAACAAATGCTGGATATATTAAAACTGTTTTTCTGTTATAAAATAGAAACTTGGTACCAACCTAGGTACTACTTTATGTGAAGACGCTTGACCGTAATGATTGTTTCGCCAGGATATATCCAAAATTAAATTTAATAGATCAGAAATTTGCCATTATTAGATAAATGAAATAAAAGTCTATTACTTATATTAAGATAAATCTCAGTAAGCCATAATAAGTTAATAAGCTTTGAAGACGTAAGGCAACTGGGATTATCGTCAATTTAAGTAGTACTTACCATTGCCGTTTAAAGAGAATATTTGTTGTTTAGTCGGTTGAGTTTGAGTTTCTAAACAACTATTATTGTTGTTAACAGACGGCAGTAATCTGTTTCTTAAGCTGTTAGGATAAGTAGTAGGAGCAAAGCCAACTCAGATTTTTATTAGTTTATTAACTAGTTAGGTTCAACTGTCGATTGCACCGTATTTTGGAAGTTATAGTACTTAGTGTCATGTAAAGCTTACTTACTGTAGAAACTTATTAAAACAAAAGTTGCTATAGTAATGAAATTACTTAGTAATAGGTATAACCTAAAAAATACGATAGAATCGGGCATTAGACTTTAACTTAATATACTGTGACTGTGCGCAAACATGTCAAACAGTTTTTTTTTAATTAAGCGATGGGTGTTGCTTTGTTGTCTTGCGAGTGTGAGCTGTGAGAAATCGAGTTGTTAGTGAATTGTTTGTACAGCCTACTTTAATGAGAAAGTTTTAATTCGTACAAAACAATAAAATAGAAATTTTAATGAAAAAAATGCTTTTGTAACACGCGCGTGGCTATTAAGGTACTATTATTTTACAGATTCTCGCGTACTTCACACTTCAAGACAATTCTTTCTCAAAATGTAGTTGGCCACTTAACAATAACAAAATATGCCGCGTTATGTCATTCCTATATTTCATTTTTATGCGTTTCTAAGTACTTTTCTATTAAAAATGGTGATTAAATAAAATCGTGTGTTGTAAAAGTATCGTAGGAATTAAACGATTACTTGCGTGTATAAAACCACAGCATATTTATGTTATTTCTACCAACGGTTGACATGCTTTCAGTCAGTCATTTTTGTTACATTTTGAGGTGCGTATCAGAGTAGGCAATACGTTAAGATCAAAACTTTCTCAAAATTGAATACCTATTTTTGACGTTTAAGAAACTTTTCACAATTTGATAGATTAAAAATTTAATAAAAATAGAGATCAGCCTAGACTAACCATTATGGTAGATGTTTTGGTATTGTTCTAATTGTATCGTTAGTTGAAAAATGGCATAGCCTACTGCAATTTCTTCCTCTTTTATTTCCACACTATTGTCTATTTAGTTTGGTCATTCTGTAACATCTTTGCAATGTATATTAGCTTACCAGGAAAGAATACTATTGTCGTTTAAAAGCAAGAAGAGTCAACAACATGCCTAGCCACGTTTGTTTATTGCAGTAAACAAATATTCCACGGCCTACTGAATTTATATGCCACGATTCCGCGGTCATTTTATTTAACCCGAGACATTCTAATCTTTAACATCTTTGGCGTATCGAAGAGCGATTTACGACTTTGCACCCCAAGCGAAAACCAGGCGCAGTCGTGCATTTGCAATAAGGTTGACAAGCTTGCATGTTTATATTTTGTCGTTAACATTTGGTCCTTTAAACCCGTTCAAAAACGAAAGTAATAAAAACAATACCTACTTCATTAAAGAAAATTTATACATTCTTTGCTTGACGCAATTGCGTTTATTGATTTATATGACTGTAATAAATGCGGCAATAACGTTGTTGTTAGGTAATCGTACAATGCTGTCACGTCCTAAAAATTATAATACAATATCACGAGGACACTGACGTACTTCTACCACAGGAATGAAGAAATTACTTTAAAGCGTCGTAGGCCGTGTTGTAAAATACAAACATTTTAGAAGTAAGCCAACTTTGATTTATCAGATTAGTATTATTTTATTATGGCGCTGGATACTTTATGAACAATCCCCGTACTGACAGTTCCGTTGGAATTTGTTTAAATTTCCGAGTCAAGGCCAGCTATGGAAAATTTTCCGCTGTGAAATTACTAATATTGGTCGTTTTAGAAAAAAAAAATATTTTGAGACTGTTTCATCTTTGTGCTTTTTAGTCGAAAAACGATGATTTAATAAGTTTTGTTAGTAAACCAGTTGGTTGTAGCAAGTGCAACTAATTTCGTGCGCGCAGACCAGTTTTTAAAATAAAATTGCTGGTTTTATTGCTGCAACTTTACACTGATCGCTTATCGCTTGGTTGCTAACGTAAAAATAGAATAAAGCGATCCTCAAGGTCACTTTAAATATCGCACACGTTGCGTCATCAAAACGCGTTTACGTAAAACTAGTTGGCTGTGGAAACAATTATACAGCCACGTATGATTTTATTCACGATGAAAATTTAACAATTGCAATAAATAAGCGCCATTTTGTGCATTGCTTAAAAAAAAATTATCATTATTGCTTTTTTTCTCTTGCGATTAATGGTTTAGTCGCTAATAGCGGTGGATTTAAACAAATTGTTGTTGGTAACGTTTCTTTATCTTCGTCAGTTTTTTTCGATGAAAATGGGTGGCAGGAATTAAGTTTGTAAACCCACACCACTGCAGAGAGGGTGCGATGAGCGAAGTCGGGGGGTCGCTTTCGATCAATAATCCACGTCACGTTTTCTCTCTGTTAAACGTTCGTGAGTGCATAGTGGTAGAGCAGATCTGTCACGAACGACCATTACAGATTCTTTATGGCCTCCCCCCTGAACCTAACACTTTTACAACTGTAGAGGATCAGAGTAATGAATGGTCAATTTTTTTTACAGCGGCTACAAAAATCATGGATGCTTCTTCGAAACCCTACAAATTCAATTTGGGGGCGATTATTTTAAAACGGACAACGGCGGGAGATTTAAATTACAGATTGACCGAAGTTTATGGAGATTACAACGCTCGTAGAACCTTATCAGTAAGTTCCAGGGTCTTTGTCACGAAGAGAGAAATGATGTATAACATCAATTATGAGTGAAAGACAACAAAATTTTGCAGCGCCCTCTGTGACGCATTTTTTTATAAATGTCATTAATTAAATATTTTTTTCTTAGCCATACAAATACTTCCATTACAAATAATGAGAGCAGTTACTGTAAAAATCATTTTACCATCTTATCTGTGAAAAAGAACATTATTTAAAAAAAAATCTTAAGTAGGACATGCTTATTAACTTGTTAAATCTAGGCGTCTTCTATCGTTAGCCTTGGTTTACTAGAGGCAGTGTTACGTAAAAACAAATAACAAAGAATGTAGGTACTAAAGGTATTGCATTGAAAAAACTAAACATCAAACATAAAAGCTTTTATTTTTGTAAAATGCTTTTTTACATTAATTTGTAATTCGTACTTTTAAATGTCATGGCCTACTGGAAATCGTCATCGCCTTTTTAAACTCGTTTTAAGACTCGAATCGTGGCTAACAATCGATTTCTATCAATTCCACTTTATTAACTAAAAACATTTGATAACAGTCTATTTATTGCTACTTTTGTTATAATGTTGCCTAAATTAAAAAATTATCAAGTGACATTAGAAAAACAAAAGAAAAAAAAACAGCGACAACAATAAATGTGTACAAGTGACAATTGTATTTTGTTTCCTTAGCTATCTAGTAATAACAGTTTTACTTTGCTATATCACACATTTCGTGAATGTTAACAAATAATACAATTATAAGACCCGTATACTTCTAACTCAAATATGGTCTTGTTAACAACAACTAAATGTTTATTTTGTCATTATCAATAAAGTATTTGTTAACTATAATCAAATCCAAATCTCGTTAATTATAAATAAACACTTTAGTCTTTAAAATTTTTTGAGCGTTTGTTACAGCTTGCCTACTAGATACTTATTTTTTTTTATGTAAACAAACAAAACTAGCTAGTTTAATTGGTACCTACTGAGATTCTGACACTTAGTCAAAAATAGAAAAATTAAGGATTGAGGAATTTTTCTTGTGGATCAAATTATTCTATTTTTTTAACTTTTTTAACAATTGAAAAAACAATAAATTTACAATTGAGGGTATGTTGAGGTGAGTTAGTGTAGTAGGCCGACTTTATTTTTTAAATACTCTACAAACCAAAACTAGTTTTTAGGTGTAGTTCTTACAAAACGTACTTTGCAAACACGCATAATTATCCAGTAGGCTGAAGAACAAGTACTAAAAAACATTTTTTTAAAATATAAAACCCGCATCTGTTAAAAACACAGTCTACTTAGTTTTTATTTGAAAAAAAAACAGTAAAGCAACTTTAGAACAAAACAAAAGACGTATTCATTTCATATTCGTCTGTAGGTATGTGTTAAAGTGAATTTTAAACAAGAATGTAGCAAGCTGTGCTAATTTTTAACGCAATTTAGGATTCTACGTGAGTAACGATAAGCTAATAGAACTTAAGTTTAAAGAATTGTGTTTGTGTTTAATACTCTTTTTGAGAAAACAAGAACGAAAAAGTTACGAGTAGGAGGCAACTATATAGGTATCTATATAAGTAGGCCGGGAGTTTTTCTTTCTTAGGCACTTTTTAAATTTTGAAGAATCAAAGTGATTTACCTAATTAATAACAAACAAGCAAAAAACTGCAATAAATGTATGTTGCATCACCATTGTCAAAAATATCTTCTTTAAAGGCATCTTCTGGCTGAAATTCAAATAGTTTTTTTTTTACAGCTTTTGAGATCTTTTTTGTCTATTTTTCCAGTTTTAGAGCTTGTATTTTTTTAAGCCTTTTAATAAGAGAAGAGCTGGTCAATTGAATTGTTTCGTCATTGAATCATTGAATCGTGTTTCGTCATGTGTCGTTTTTTTAATTAGAGGCGAAACTTTAGGCGGTGAGAAAATGTCATTCACTCAAACTGTTTTCTTTATTTTTTAGAAACAGTATCAATACATACAATTAATTAATTAATTTTGTTTAAAAAGAATGACGCTGTCACTAGTTCACAATCTACTCAAATAACGTTATTCGTAGCTTACTTCATTAAATATTTTGTTTTCAAAGCAAAACAAAATTATAAATTACAACTTACTAGAGAAATTCTGTAGTGTTTAAAAACAACTCTACTAATTAACTAAAGCATAAGAACATTGCATCAACAGAGTTAAAGATAGGTAAAAAAAGTAATTTAATTACCTATGAAAAATGCAAGTGTTATGCTGTAGTGAGCTATAAACCATAAAGCAATCCCAAGAGAGTTGCCGCACCTAACTAAAAAAATTGTGACTACAATATAGAGGGCCCAAAACCTAAAGACAATTAAATTGTACAATATTTAATCAAAACCACATACACCATCTTGTTTTTCAAAAATATGTAATAACTGTAAGTTTATATTTGAAAAATGAACATGGCGTTTTTGATCAACTCTCCCTATGATGGCGATGCTTGTGAGAAACTCTTACATACAAAAACACAAAAAATTATTGTTAAAACCAACATTTTCTTAAAGTCAGAACATGAAAATTATCCTAACATAATTTTTTAAGTTTTTCTTCATTTACATGTCTCATGATACCATTTTTGTCATGCTGTACACTGAAGCCAATTCACTGTCTCTGGTTCATTCATTGAAATTCATTCGGAAATTACAGTAGGTACCTATCGGTATGTACTTTTTTTTTGGAGATATTTCCTAAAGAAATTTGCTTGGTGTTTTTTTAAAGTGTCGTTTGTCAGATTTAGAAGCTTAGCTCTTTTAATGTTTTGGCAATTGGTTGATTAGTACCAAACTGAGCAGAATATTCAGTAGTTACAGAAAATACTAGATCAGCAATTGTGTAAAAATTGTAGGAATGGCATCGGGTTCTAAAAGAAATATTTCCGAAAAAGGAAATTAAATTGATATCATTTGCATTTGCAAATCCAATCATTTTTACAGATTTTATATGGGAAGCACGCCTTTCTAAAATACAAATGCATCTTTCAGGCGGCTTACTAGAAACAAAATGATCCCTTAACTATTTAAAAAACAGTTCAATACCAATGTACGATGACTTAGGATTCATAAAAACTTTAGAACCTGAAAGTAATAATGGACACATCTTTTAGATGAAATTAATGTATGAACATCCTTAGCCTCGTCTGTTGTGTACCAGTTTCGTTATTTATTTAAAAACCGGTTTTGTTCATGCTCATTATGTTTTCCGTAACTCTTTTAAAACAAATCGAAAAAATGTTTTACTTTTTTTTATTCATTTTCTGACTTCGAGCAATGGATAATCTCGGTTACTGCTTTGCACTTAATTCTTTGTTTTTTATTTTAAATAAGCTTAACTAACCATAACCGGCAAATCCGGTTTCACCAGTCTTTTTTCATTCTCTATTGCCAACACACCTTGGAAACCAAAATGTAAATTAGGGTTAGTTCTTTGTGTTCTTCTTCTCCGCAATGTTCGTGAAGTGTACCATATTCACGTAAAGCTACTTCCAACTGTTTTGCCGCCAATGTCTACTTGGTTTGAAACCAGGTTTTTGTTTATATTGTGAGGGCATCCTACAAAAAAAGCAAGAACACAGCCATACACCCGTTCACTAAAAATTTGAATATTATCACCTACATAACCTCAATCTAAAAATCAAAGTACTGTATGATCACAGTTTGCACACTAAAACACCTGTGCCGACGAGTAATTTGGCATAACCGAAGAGTGGCTAGCAAACATCGTTCGTAATTTTACTTTAGGCGCAATATATGAAAACTGGGGCGTCTATACCGGTGAAGTAACTTTCCCGTAATTACCTTATAATTTAGAACAATATCATTTGATTTTTATCGATAACTTTAGATTTATAAGTTGAAATGCTCAACAGATAAAGCTATGCCACTTTTGCAAACACTTTTTATTGTGATTTACACTCAACAATGCACCAAAGTTGACAAACATGTGGTGTTCTCTCTTATTGAATCCAAAAGTGGCAAGAAAAACTGAATTTTAAAAGCACAAATGACACATAACCTCACATAACCTCACATAACATATGTCAGAAAATAATGAAGTGAACGCAAATACATATAATCCAATTCAACTATTTGACTAATGCATCAGGCTTACAAAAACGATATCGCGCTCAATTCAAATCAGCCAATCATATAATTTCTGTCAGTTTTCGTAAGAGTTGCCCTAGCTTTATTTGTTGAGCATTTCAATTATAGTCTATTATTTTTCATAGAATATTAAAAATTATTGATTTTAACAAAATCTCAGAATACAAACATAATCAAAATAAAGTAGGTTTTGCTCGTAGGTACTTTTATATACAAATAATTTAACAGAATGTTACAGCCAACTATTTTTGTCACTTTTAATTATAAAGATAAAAAAAAAAATTTTGTGCTGCCAACATTGCAAACGTCAATATTCGTTCGTTAGTGTAGTTACGTAATGAACGAAAAAAGCTCTAGGGTGGCAAAATGAAAACTAGGGATCCACATAAAAGTAAGTGTTCAAAGTGAATTAATATATTAGAACGAGTATGCGACAGGTGGAAAAATCATTTTAAAAATCTTGAAATTCAATTAAAATTGAAGAAAAACGGTGTTAAAGTTAATGTCAAATTTGACAGATTTAGTAATAAATGTAGTACCAACGTTATATTTCTGTTGATTTTTTTTTATTTTTTCAAAAAAGAATTTAATTTTATAAAAGGCAACACAAAAAATAATGTACATTACTCTCGTCGAAAGAATCATAGCATAACTCACTCACATGCAAAGCTCGGCCGTGCGGCCTCACGTCGCATTAACGTTCGTTATGCTATTTCTTACTTTCGACTATTATTATTATTATTATTATTATTATTATTATTATTATTATTATTATTTAGTAATGTACATTATTTTTTGTGTTGCCCTTGACAAATTTACATTCTTTTTTAAAAAAATTAAAAAAAAATCAACAGAAATATAATGTGGGTACTACATTTATTACTAAATCTGTCAAATTTGACATTAACTTTAACATCGTTTTTCTTCAATTTTAACTGAATTTCAAGATTTTAAAAATTATTTTTTCACCTGTCGCATACTCGTTCTAATATATTGATTGACTTTGAACACTTAAATTTTATGTGGATTTCTAGTTTTCATTTTGCCACCCTAGAGCTTTTTTCGTTCATTACGTAACTACACTAACGAACTAATATTGACGTTTGCGATGTTGGCAACACAAAAACTACTATTAATGTATGCTTATTTTTTTTGTATTTGCAAGTAGTAGCTTATAATTGTCGTTAAAAGATATTCGATAAAAACAAATACTAGATTTTTTGTCAGCGATACAAATACATATTTTAAAAAACTAAGAAATAGTTTAGTAGACTTTGACAAACTAGTATTTACAAAAAATGCTCTATGTTAGTTTTCCTAGTTAGTACACTTACCTGTTAATTTTGTTTTTAAATGTTAAACGAAAGTTCCCAAGTCGATTCATTAGCACATCTCTTGTACCTATTGGAAAAATTAAAGAAAATTTAGCTGAATTCATGTTAAACCAAGAAAAATAAACCTATTTTTTTAAATTTTTTAACTTGTTGATTAGTTATTATAAATACAGTAGGTACATAATTACCCACGTTCAAAATAGGTACAAAAAATGTGTTTTATCTTTGCTTGCTTATTTATTTAGGTTAGGTAGGTTATGACTATCATTAAAATGTGCATAAATGCAAATTTTGTATATGATGTAAGAAAACAAACTTTAAAAAACAGAAATTAATTAGTTTCCGCTATTTAAAAACAGTAACTATTTTTTTATTTACATTTCTGACATTTATATTGACACATGCATGCTATTTTAACTTTTGTTGTGACTATCAACGTGTTTATGAAACGTTAAAATTTTTTTTTTTAATTTTCGATTAGTTTAATTCACGAGTGAAAATTATTTAAAAAGTAGGAGTGGTATAAACAAAATTTATATAGAATATAAAGCATTATTAATATAAAAAAACAGTGTTTAGTTAATTAAAAACGGCGGAGTCCTATAGGAACATTTTACTCTTTCAACAAAAAATCAAAATTTAAAAAAACAGCTATCTAAAATTTATTTGTTTCAATTTAAGGTTAATCTTTTCAGTAATATTTGTCACAAACGCCAAAGAAATTTTACTTCAATCGCGCGCAAAGATTACACACAATACATTTTTTTTTATTTTACTTAAAATACGCAGATTATTAAAAATTAAACCTACGCAATGTGAATAGTTAAACTTGATTTTTTTGTAATTACGTTAAACATTATAAAATTATTATTTATAAAATTTCTTTATGTACGTTACAAAACGTAGTTTTGAAAAATGAAGAATCGTGTAGTAGGTTTATATAAAAACAAATAATTTTTAATTTTAAACTAAAGAAACGTCAGTAAGTATGTACGTACAAACGAGAAAACGCATTTATTTACAACATTAACAACATGTTTTTTAGATGATAATAACGAAACAATATTTTTAACCGCGAATCTAGAAAATTACGTTTTTTAAGTTTTTGTACTAACCACAGCCACGTTCGATATTAGTTTTCGATTACGTCTAAACTATAGAAACGACAAAGATTAAGTTGGCTATAGCTTCTAAAATATTTTACTTTTTTTAGATATATACGAGGTCTGGCTATTAAATAACGAGACTGCATATGAAAAAACATGGGCGTGTACTAGTGTACACATGTAAGAAGTGAAACTTCTTTATGGCCTTATTTTTCGCAAAATGATCTACATGCAACTTTTCAGAAATTGGTTAAATAAAGTTAAATTAGATAAAGTTTAAACAAAAGGATTTTTTATCATAGACATGAATACAAATAATACAATTATTTCACTTTAACTTTTTGCTACTAAGATTATTACAGCATTTCATTAATTGTAATAGAATTATTACTATCATTGTCATCGTTATTATATATTTTTGTAATTAATGGCTTATGGTAACTGAAATATGAAATTGAATCTACAAAAATTAGTTAATTGATTTACAAAAATTAATAACATATTTCAGAATTTATACTCTATGCCAATTAATTGATGTTCATTAAATTAGCAGTCGTATTAATTAAAAATGTGACGCGTAACGAAATAAGCGACATGCTATCCCTACTGCGTTGGAGAAACTGAAAGTACTCTTCGTCTGAACCAACCGTGTTTCACTTTAACTTTTTGCTACTAAGATTATTACAGCATTTCATTAATTGAAATAGAATTATTACTATCATTGTCATCGTTCAATCAGAAATTGAGGTTAACCTTAAATATCTTAAATTTAAAAAAATTAATAACATATTTCAGAATTTATACTCTATGTCAATTAATTGATGTTCATTAAATTAGCAGTCGTATTAATTAATAAATACTATTTTAATGAAATCATATACATTGACCGATAGTTACAATCAGAAACTGAGGTTAACCTTAAATATCTTAAATTTAAAAAAATAAATACCACAATCCCACCCAAGTATTAGAAAAATAGATATAATTACTTACTTTTGTTAAAAATCCACTGGAATTAAAATTAAAATAAAATCTTTGATTTGTTGATCACTTTAGTATTGATATATTATTTATCACGTCGCTATTGCGTTTCAGAAATAAAAAAGATGGCGCGTAACGAAAAACCAACCGTGTTTCACTTTAACTTTTTGCTACTAAGATTATTACAGCATTTCATTAATTGAAATAGAATTATTACTGTCATTGTCATCGTTCAATTAGAAATTGAGGTTAACCTTAAATATCTTAAATTTAAAAAAAAAAGATGGCGCGTAACGGAATAATTGAAATGTGACGCGTAACGAAAAAATGTGATGCGTAAAATGTGACGGTAAATTTTTTTCCAACGCCGATAAAGAAGTTTCACTTCAAAAAGAGGTTTATTGTAAAAATTATTCTACAATTGAAAGCTCCTCTTCAATGTACTCCCCTCGTCACGCGCCGTTCTATTGGTTTTTTTCCATTGGTCAAAGCAATGCTGGAAGTCTTCTTTTGTGAGAGCATTTAGGAGCTCCACCGATTTTCGCTTCACCTCTTCCATCGACTCGAACAGGGTTCCTTTTAAAGCAGACTTGATTTTCGGAAACAAGAAACAGTCACAAGGAGCACTGGAGTGCCTCTAGCGGCTAAATAACGCTTCACAGACAGCGCGTTTATGGGTAGGCGCGTTGTCCTGGTGCAAGATCCACGACTTGTTTTTCCACAACTCCGGCCGTTTCTTACAAACTCGCTCTCGCAGTGTTGCCAAAACTTTCAAATAATAAGTTTGGTTTACAGTTTGACCTTCTGGAACCCATTCAATCATCACGATGCCGTTGATGTCGAAAAAAACGATTAGCATGGCCTTAAATTTTGATTTGGACATCCTTGCTTTTTTCATTCTTGGCGATGAAGGAGTTTTCCAGTGCATGGATTGCCACTTAGTTTCAACATCGTACTGGAATATCCAGGTTTCATCGCAAGTGATGATGTTTTCCATCAATTCAGGCTCTTCATCTAACCTCTGAAGAAAATCTGAGCAGATCTGTTGACGGACGAGCTTTTGGTCGGGGGTCAAATTTTTTGGGACCAACTTCGCACAGACTTTTTTATGTTCAATTCGTCATGTAAAATTTTTCTGGCCGTTTCTTTATCGCCCTTTACAGTCTCAGCAATTATCCGAATGCTCATACGAGAATCTCCGCACACAATTTTATTGATTTTGGTCAGTGTTTGCGGAGTTGAAACAGACACAGGTCGACCTGGACGTTGGTCATCTTCGATGCTCTCTCGGCTTTCAGAAAACCTTTTATACCATCCGAAAACATGTGCACGAGATAGAGAATTTTCACCGTAGGCTTTTTTCAACAATTTATAACACTCCGTAATAATTTTTTTTAATTTAACGAGAAATTACACATTGATTCGTTGCTCATGTTGCACTTGTTATCGGCACGAGAAAAACCACGTTCGTTTTAACTTCTATAGAAAAAATACTACCACAGCGACAAAAACGTGTTTTGGTACTGACGTAGCGGACACTACACGCTAACCAACGCTGCATTCGTTTTCCTCACTTCCCCTCTAAGACGCCTTCTGCGCGCGCAGTCTCGTTATTTAATAGAGACCTCGTAAACTATACTTAATTAATTTATTTCTGTATTTTTTTACAGTTGATCAATAATAAAACAATTAGAAACTAAGAAACTTAGAAAGAATACATCAAAAGAAACGTAAAAATTCTGAAACCGTTTATTTTTATTTTGCTTTTCTTAATTTTTTTCTAAATTTAAATTGGCAATGGATTTTTCCTGGGCCGATATTGTACTTGAATGGTAACTGCAGACAAACACTTGAATGTCTGTTCCTCGGAACACAACCTCCAACATATTTAAAACTGTCTTGCAATTCAGTTGATCTAAACCACAACCAAGTTTGGGTACTGCCAATTTCTTAATATTGTGGAACTCCATTTTTCTCTTGAGATTTTATAATGGTCGCAACAGATTTTCGTATAACAGCATTGCACGTGAGTACTTTTTCGTGAACAGATAGAAAATAAAGGTTGGTCATCACGTCGAACGCCGGTTGCTGTCTTCATAGTTCATCTAACCGTTCAAACTTCTTCTTAAATGCGACTGCAACTCTTTTGGACAGTCGAAAATCTTTGTTCACGCAGTTTGCGATGGCGTAATCTTTTTGTGTTTGGAACAGGTCTTGCTGTTTGTTATGTTGGTTTTCTTGTAACAACAAAAAAAAAGAGGCAACGGCTAACACAATTTCCCCGGAGAGGGAGTCGCAGGCCTTATGATGCTAAATTATAGATTAAAGCTAAAAAAAGGCGCCAAGACGATAAAGGATTAAATTAGAGAGATATCGTCTAACTCTTCCCGTAGCTGAAAAAGAATAAATAACACGACAGAAGTAATAACACAGAATATGTATTTATTGTATCACAGAAGTAGTTGAAGAGGTCAAAGACAGTATATAAGTATAGTTATATAAAAGTTACAAACAATATTACATGGGTTCATATCACAAGCCAAATATAAGTTACGGCCTTTGTCTGGGCAACACGTCGCAAATCTACATGCCCTAATCGATCTAACTTTTACATTTAACGAAGGAATGACTTTACTGTATTAAGTTAAATTTCAAGAATACGGAAATTAAAGTATCGAGAATCAAAGCGCACCCGATAAGTATGTAACACACAAATAAATTAATATTAATTGTAGTTACAACCTAGTAAAAAATGCAATACTTACAGTAGAAAATGCAATACAGTTGAGTATTATCCAGTAGGAGATTAGCTAATTCCGTACCAGTCTGACCTAAAACGTAATATGTAATTTGACACAAGCGTACATACTGTGTTAGCACAAGTAATTTGATTTAATGCGTACAATATTTGACGTAAAAGAATGCGTTGAGCTTCTCTCTAATTAACTTCGCACTTGTGTAAGTATTTCTTCCCATAAAGTGGTGTACAACTTTTTAGCCTTCAGCAACCTGACGTCATGGAAACTTTTCGACAAACAGGTGTTACCTACGTTAGTGATAAGATTACAGGTAGAGAGATCGGACCCGCTAAAGAGATAATTTAAGCCCTCAATACAAAAAAAAACGTTATAAAATCACATACCCCAAAATAAGCTTTCACTCAACACTACGCAAAATTCGCCCACATATTCACGTGGAATGGCGTGAACCAATTCAATAATGAAAGCCTTGTTGAGCCAGAAAGACCGGTCCGTATTTTACAAAACGTTAGCAGGAAACAAATTTGTATTGACAGCCGGTTACGAAGAAAAAGGTAGGGCATGTCGAAGGACAAATTTTATACTAGAAAAATTTTTATACTTGAAAATTGATCTACCAACTTTTTAACATAACATGTTTCTTGGTTGTAACTCCAAATCTAGCCTTTTCAGAACGAACGATCATTCTCATAAAGTTATTGAAGTCTATTCTATCCATTTGATTCCTGATTCTGCCTGTTATTATCTTGGTTCAAACCTGGGCTTGTGTTGTTGTCGCTATCAAACGGGGCTTGCTTCTAGGTGGTATTTGAATGCCATATATGACGTCATTAATACGCTGCATAAGTTTATAATGGCCCTTCCATTGCTTCTGCAGCAGCCATGTCTTCTTTAAGGATTATACAACCACACCATGTCGCTAGGTTAAAACCGACCGTTTTGTGCCTTGTTTTCATTTCGTCGCTGGCAATTTGCGTGTTTTTACCACTCTATGTACTTTGTCTAGACTCTTTATCAACTTGCTAACGTAGTCTTTTCCAGCAACTTCTTTTTCCAGTCTTTGTCCAAATTAGATGTCGCATAGAAATCGTATGATAACACAGTGTTGGGTCTGCGCTTTCATAAACAGATGATCGGTATACCAATAAGAAAAAGTGCAAGTACTGATACAAGTCTCTTTGGTGTTCGGACACTACTTTCGCTAAGAACTTTCCCATGGAGAGGCGTCGTCCTAGTTTTCTCAATTCTTCTTGAATTAGTATACCGTAAGCTTCCGTCCATTTCGTGAAATAATCCATTATCACTAAAATGTATTTGTTGCCTGAAACATGTTCTGCAACCGGCTTTGCAATGTCAATCGCTACTCTCTCTAAAAAGCTTCTCACGTTATACTGTTTTATTGGTGCTTTTTTGCAGGATCATTTTCTCATGCGCAGACCATACATTTACGACACCATTCCATAACGTCCTTTTTGCAGTTCACTCTGTAAAATCTTCTTCGAAGTTTTATTAATGTCTTCTTCACGCCACAGTGTCCTTCTGATGTAGCATCGTGCAAATGCTGCAACAATTTTGACCCTGAGCTCTTTGGCACTACGCAACTTCAGTCTGTTTTCTGTGCCCTTGACATACTCCAGGGATCGCTTCAAAAGATCGTATTCCACTCTCAAAGAGTTCCATTGCGCCTTTTGATGTTTCTATCCCTAAACACCCGTTTTTTTCCCAAGGTGGTCGTCGGTTGATTGCTTTCCTGTGTTTGGTAGGTTGGGGAGCTTATGGCTACCTCAGTGCGACTTCTGTTTTGCTGGTCAAACTCTAACGTTTGGGTTACAGCGTCATTCAATTTCTTAGGAAGAACTAACCGTTGTAGAGTATATAAATTTAATTTATTTATACAAGAACTAGTTACACGATTATCAATGAATTTTATAAACGTAACTAATTAAATCTAACGATATTCAAGAAAAACAACTTAATTTATATATTTCTATCACTAGAAAAATAATGTCTGCGGATAACTTCTGTTTATCTAAACTTGTATTTGTTTCTGTTAACAACACGTCGCATTTATTTTTCACTAGCACGTGCGTTTTATTTATTTTGGCCGATACCGAATTCTTCTTCTCGCTAAAGTCGATTCGAAAACTGACTCCAGCTTTCTTTGAATACTTTTTATATTCTTCCGTTATCTGCATCCAGAATGTTCCACTTTTTTCGATCAATGTTTTGAAGTTTCCTATTACTTCGAGAAAGCTTCAATACAAACCATTTATGCATTCATAAAAAGAGACGGTGCAACTGTAATTGTCAATTAACTTGGAGTGCTTGTACTTTAATCAGTTTTAATTCGAAATTTTTATGTTTGACGCTCAAACATGTTTCCCTGTCTTTTAATTTTGGAGTTACCACCCAAAACGGTTTTGCTCTCAGTAGTGTCGTGTAATACAATTTGATCCCAGTTTCTTCGCCATGTCAATGCTTTAACTGTGAATAAAAGGATGTGTTTTTGTTTCTTAATACTTACACTCCCTTCTAACGTCATCTATTTCAAAGAAATCTATGACTTATTGACAAATTTCTAACTTCAGAACTATTTCGGAAAGTTTGGTATCTGAGATGAGAACGTCTTCCGGATTTGGGCCGTGTCATTTTTGTAACTAAAGTTACCACGGTTTCGCGCAACAACAATGACACTTTTCAAACTCGGAAGACGTTCTCATCTTAGTATAGACTCCGACCGTGAAAACCTTCGCTATTATATTTGGTATCTGAAGAATCGATTTTTTGTTTCTTTGTTTTGGTAAAAACTTTTTAGCTATCTAAAGCAATTTGCATTTCGTTAAAGTAGTTCTACTGACATACTTTTGAAAACAATTGCTTCGCTAAATAACATATTTTACGTATTTTATGAGGTACGTGAATGCCTTTTAATAAAGCATCAACTTGGCTGTTAAGAGTGGTAAGCTCAGATTTTTTCTGGTCCAATCTTTCCGTACTATTTTTCTTCCTACTTGTGTTCTTACTGGAGGGGTTATGACTGAATCATCTGAATGTGGTGAAGTTTTGGTTACTATGTTTGCTAATGTTTTCTTCTTTTCTCGGTACTTTTTTATGTTTTTTTATCTTTTCTGTTTTCGGTTCTCAAGCTCTGTCATCTCAGTAATGTTCTTCACGTTTTTTTCTGTTTTATTCTTTTGATAATATGCTCTGTTAATCAATGATCTTATTTAAAAAAAAATTTTTCTAGCGTAACCTTCTTCTCTTCAGGGCAAATAAGTCAAACTATTTTTTTAGTTGGTTTTTTTTCTGTTTTTTAGCCTCTTGTTACTCCATATTGCTATCATAAAAAAAACAAAAAGTATAATAGAAAAAAATATATATACCTAGAAATTATTAAAACACAACATAAACAATAAGTTTATAAATATCAATTATTCGGGAACAAAAACAGTCATGCGCATGCCCGGGAATGCTCCCAAAATGACCGTTCACAAAATGACGTTTTTACATAAACGTGATCTTTTTCCTTTATTTAAATATTTAAATTCAAACGGCTCAAAAATGTATAGAAATTCTAAAGAATTTTTGTGAGAATATATTTTTTATTGTGTATTGAGTATTGTACAGGACACAAACAAAAAAGTCGTGTATGTACGTTTTATAATAAAGTGCACGCCGCTTATTGAAATCACGGATAATGTTATCAGTCGGGTAATGTTATCGCTTTATTAAAGGACGGATTGGACGTATGCTACTACTACATAGAAAGAACATCGTTTATAGTAATCAAAACTTCAGTTTATCAGTTTTCTTCTCGGTTTTTTTTCTATACATGAACTATAACTTATTTTGCATGATTTTTTTAATCGAAGCTTATTCGGTGCGTGCTTCTATTTAAAACAAAGAATATTTATTTCTAAGTTCAAGTGATATCAAAACTCTTTTTCTCTATAAATTAATATTGTCTGAAGTTTGATGATCAATTATTGTCGGTGTGGGGACTATGTACCATCACAAAATTAGCATGCGTCTAGCGTCAATCTTCTTACTTGATTGAATCAGAGTGATCTTAACTTAAATAAAAAAATTAACATTTTAAAACAATATAATAAGTTGCCAAAAATAAGTCAGCGGAATGCTGCTGGGCAGTTAAAAATTAACTATGTACGTCGTAGACGGTAAAAATGAACATGTACAGGTCGAAATTGAAGGACGTGGTCACAGTCGAAGAAATAAACTAAACTTGTGAGCGTGCAATAAACATTTTAATCTTCCAGGTTAATAAATAAAGTACATTGTATTTTTACGTGACACCATCTTATTTACTTTTCGCGTACTAAAACTTAAGTTAAGTTATACACGTATATAGTATTCGTAATATGTACCTATATATAATTTATTACTGTCTCCATATGTGATTAAAAAACCGATAAAAAATTATAGAAAACAACGCCAAATTAAAATTGGTGAAATTAATTAAAGAACAACAAATTGACAACAGTAAAAATCTATTTTCGGCTTCGTTTACAATTAGATATACAAGGTCGCTGATAAGTCTCGAAATGGTCAATTATCGCAGAAAATAAATATAAAAGATATCAAAAAAAGTTTTAGAGTTTTTCAACATCTACTAGACAGTAATAATTTTAATTATACAGAGTTGGTCATAAAGGCGTGGCACACCAAAATTGCATTTTTTTAAATAGAACACCATCTATAGTATTCGATATTTCAATTCTTCTCTCAATTTTAAGCAGAATTTGTAAGAGCCTACCTAAATTCGCTGAAGCAAATTTTGCACTGTATTTAGAAGAGCGTTTTGAGAAATATTATTAATTTTATGCATTATCTTTGCTGGCAACTCTTCGGTATTTTGTGATCCAATTTTGTAAATTAAAGTTTCGACATGACCCCACAAAAAAAAGTCAAGCGGCGGCGGACACCTAGCTGGCCATTTAATAGTTTTTCTGCGCCCTGTCCATCTGCCAGGAAAATTTTTATTTAGATATGCCTGTACCTTAATGTCAAAATGGGGGAGTTTCTGCAGAAACCATATTTCTTCCGCTGGTAGATTTGGATCGTTATTGTTTGGAAATAACCGACTAACGTCTCGAACAATTGATTCTTGTAAAAGTGCCAAATATCCATCAGAGTTTACATTTTCGTTTATGAAATATGGTCCTACGATATGTTCATCAATGATACCACACCAAACATTTACTTTTTGCGGTCTTTGAGTATGAGCTTGTTCCTCAATTCAAACAAAATGTAGATTAGTCGGAAAACAAAATGTGGTTGGCTAAGTTAAAATTTTGACACAACTTCTCTATAATAAGTTCACAGAGCTCGATTCTGCGATCAAAATCGTCTTCCTTCAGTTCTTGCAATAGATGAATTTTATATGGACGGAACTTTACAATCTTTTAAATTGAACATTGACTCATATTGTGATTTGAAGTCAATTGTTGTGTCAAATTTTTCAGATTCTCCAACACATCCAATACTGCATTCAAAACATTTTTTTCATTTGTAACTGGCCTTCAAGTTCTAGATCAATTCTTGACACTGCCAGTTCCGTGAAAACGATGCAAAGTTTTCGAAACTGTGGATTTGGAGATTGATTCTCGGTCAGGATGCAACTCATTGAACATAATCACCACTTAAACCCAGCTTCATGTTCTATCACCATACCGTACCATCATTACAATGTCGATACGTTCAGTTTTACTCAAACTTGCTATTTTGCACAGAAACTGTTGACACTAAATGAATGTTTGACATTCGCTGGTATGAAAACAAAAGAACAATGCCGCGTTTCTAAGGTACTTTGATAAACTACCTACAGAATTTCGTTTTGAGCATCTTAATAAAATAGAATTTCAAACAATTATAAACAAACATCGCAATCGATTCTTTTTAGAACCACAAAATGTTTTCAAAACAAATTCGTCATTTCATTAATTATCGTTTTTCATTCAATAGATTTTAAAACAATATCGTTTATTTTCAAAATTTGATAACCAGGTAACGATTGAGTTTATGTACATTACGCTACTTACAAATTTTGCTTAAAATTGAGAGAAGAATTAAAATTTAAAATAACATACAAACAACCCTCTATAATTAAAGTTATTGCTGTCTAGTAAACATTGAAGATCTCTAAAACTTTTGTATACAATTTTTTGATTGACCTTGAATATTTTTCTCGATAATCGACCGTATAAATAACCCATATATTAGTAATTACTAAAAAATATCTACATTACTATGTAGGCATTGCTAGCTAACTTGTATATTTAGTGATTGCATAAAAAACAAATTTATTTACACAACAATATGGTTTTCTAAAAGATAATAAATGTAACTTAATACATTTGATTCAATCTAAAGTACACAAAAAAGTATGTAAATTATAAGAATTCAATGAAAACGTACATTGTTTTAATGTACTATAAGTCGATGTATACCGTACATTAACTTTATGTACAATTTTTGTTTCTGTTTTAAATGTAATCCGACAATTAAGGAAACTCATAATTAGTGTGTATGCAAAAAATACAATCATTAAGCTGTTTATCAAAATGACATTTTACGTAATCTTTCAAAAGTATTAATTTTATCAGGCAATTAAATAAACTTATTTAGAATAATGACATGCTACGTTAAGTATTATGTTTGACTAGTGGACTAATTAACATTACTAAATGAAATTGTCCATATTCGTATGATTCAGTTTTTGATACTTTTTATATTCATTAATTTATTAAAAATCAATATTCTTAAAGGAAACGTGAAACAAAGAATTTAAATATTTTTTTTATTCGAAAAATATTTGTTCAATAATAATAACTCGTTCAAAATTGGCACTTTTCCGAAAATTACCCGTTTGCTATTTTGTTGTGTAAATAAATTTATTGCTTTTTATGCAGCCACTAAATATTATTTTATTATGTATTTAATATATATTAATATATATCTAATTGTAAACAAATCCAAAATGAATTCTTACTGTTGCCATTTCGTTGTTTTTTAATAAATTTCACAAATTTGAATGTGGTGTTGTTTTCTATGATTTTTATCGGTTTTTTAATCACATATGGAGATAGTAAAAAAATGATATACATAAACCTATTACGAAAACGTATATAATTAAACTAAAGTAGTTAGGTATGAGTTTACAGTACGTAAAAAGTAAATAAGAAGGTGTAACGTAAAATTGTAATGTACTTTATTTATTTACTTAAAAGATTAAAACGTTTATTGCACGCTCATAGGTTAAATTTTTTTAGACTGTGACCACGTCTTTCAATTTCTACCTGGACATGTCCATTTTTACTGTCCAGTTTTACACATTTAGCTTTATTTTTGCAGTGTATTTATAGATTCAAGTACGTATTTTGACTTACCTGCGTAACATTACCTTATTTATACATCTGTAAATACATTAACTTTAGTTACTTTTTATTTGAAGTGTAGAAAGATGTGCAGTTTTTAGAATAGCAACTTAATTTAACTATGTCTTTATCTTATGTGATAACACTATTTTGTATTTATTTATCTAAGTGTCAGCAAATTACTGAAAAGAAATGTGTTCTTAGAACAGTGAATTAAACATGCTAACAATGTTTCTGATTTAATTTTATTTACGGTGTCAACAAACTTAGAATAATATTTAATGCAAAAAGTGCGTAATTTTTTATTTATTTGGCTCGACATTTTGATTTTTTTAAAACTTTTTTTTTAATATTAAATCGCTTTAAATAGGTTGTAAATTAATTTTTAGTACCTGCTTTAAAGAATTCTTTTTAATGGCATTTTTGAAAACAAATTTTGTCACCCATATGGCTGACGGTCTCAACGAAAAAAAATTTTTTTTTCGTTTATTACATTTATATAGTTAATACATGAATTAAAAAGTCGTTCTTTTTATAATTCAAAAGAGAAACTTAATTTTTCAAATAAAAAGTATACAGATATTGTCTAAAAAATATTTTTCCGGTTCAAGCCTTCTAAAATTTTAAACTTTCAACTGAAAAAACTCGTGTCAGTCATAAATGGATGACGTGACCCCAACAGAATCTTAAATGTCACCCGTATATGACTGACGTCACAGCTAAAATTTTAATCAGATACACGCTCTATGTATTTACTCTTATCTAACCCATAAACATTGTTTTCGTAATTATATAATTTTGTTATCATTTGGTTGTTGTTATCGAAGTCTGTAAGTCTCAATGTGATTTTGTTAAGGGACACGTCCCTGTATTCTAATCTGATAATAGTGACTTTAGAAGTGAAAAACTTTGCCGCAAAAGTATAAAAAGATGTGTTTAAAATTTGTGGTTTAGACATATTATTTATTGTAAAATTTTGCCGCTTTCGAAGAGCGCCGCCTCCACCGCATACGTTACGCCACTGTCTCAATTATAATTAATTTAACAAAAACAGGAAAATATTGTTACGATTTTTCTTTTGCAATAAAAGTACTGACTTTTATTTTTATTTTAATTTTTTTAGATCCTAAATATCTAAATCTAAAAAAAAATTGAAAAAAACAAAAATAATTGATTTTGTGTTTTGGCATAATACAAAACTAAAATTAAAGTACGCTTTGCTTGACGTCATTCTTTATAGTTAAAGTGAAAGAAAGAACATTTTTTCACACCATAAAAATAAAGAATTTTAATGCGTTTTTTGAAGTGATTAGCTCAAGTTACAGCAGTAGACAACTTCAATTTATAAATGAAAAACTACTACTATTATCTATTTATATCTTAGGTTTGCCTACCAAACCTTTCTTCATACTTTTTTATTTATTTTTAATTATCAACGATTTTACTTTTACGCAGTTCTAAACAATAAGTGATATTTTTTGTTCAAATTTTTTAGAAATCTGGCGAGTTGTATTTTTTATTGGTTTCGATGCTATTCTTTAAAATGTTCTTATTAAATTATTATAACCGTCGCAACTTTGATTTGCGTCTCGCGATATACCTAATCTTGTTGCTAAGGCTATAATAATACACTTCTTAACCATATATAATATACTATCATTACAACTTTATTTTTTTCTAAATTCTAACGGAATTGTTTGTGACGTAGGTACTTATAGAAAATAGCACACTACGATTTGAAAAAAAACTAATGAAGCTCTAATTTTTCTATTATTTTTAGTTATTAAAAAACAAAAATTAAAAACGTTAAAAAACATCTAATGCTTTTTTTAAAGAAGGTAAGTTTGGCCAAAGTTACTGCAGTATATTAAATCTCTGCTACAACCTACTTATATCCTAGGTTCTCCTACCAAAGCCTACTTAGTACTTTTTCATTTATTTTTAATTATCAACGATTTTACTTTCAAACAGTCGTAAACAATAAGTAATGTTTTCTTCAGCTTTTTTAAAAATCTAACGAGTTGTAGGTATATTTTATTTTATTTTCAATGCTATTGTTTAAAACATTATTTTTATATCTAACGAAAATCTAAAATTAATGATTTTTGTTTAAATTATCTTATAGAGTTAACTTTTATTATTACAAGCAAAACCTATACTTTGATTTTGTTTTTTTTTGTTAACTGTGTTAAAGGCAAACAAATTTTGTGCTTTCTTGGAAGTTATTTTAGCAAGTAACTATAAAAATCAAAGAGTGCGCTGTGACTGTGTTAAAAACAAGAAATTTTTAATTTTTTTAAAATAGATTTACGACTAATACTAAGTAAGTTTTAAAAAAATTAAATAAAAAAGTAAAAAACATCAATTCTATCTTGCTTTGAACAACTAAAGGTTAACTTATATTTGTAATAAACATAGTAACAAGCTTCTTTTTTGAATATAATCTATCGTGCCATATAGGGTTTTAATAACAGGTAAGTAATGAACAAATTATACTTTCTGATAATTCTACAACGGTTTAAAAAAAAATTACCAGAAAAATAACTTATTTATATATACTCTTTGTACATACCTAAGCCACGCCTTGAAAAGATTATTATAGCGACACAACTTGTATTCATCGATGTTTTGCTTCTCGCGATATAATCTTGTTGCTAGGGCTATAATGATACAGTAATAACCTTCGTATATAATATACTATCATGACAACGTTATTTTGTTTTGTAAATTTCAACATAATTGTTCGTGACGTATAGAAAATGGCAAACTATGATTTAGAAAAATAACAAAAAGAATATACAACTGATTTAAACCACGTAGAGCCCTATTTTTGTAATATTTTAATTTTGTGTACTTATTTATAACATAGCAGTCTTAATTTCTTAGTCACTGTCAACTTTCATGGTAATCGAAATCTAAAACCAAAGCAAGCTTTGAATTAAAAGTTACAGTTTGTTTGAGTTATTATTTGTACATTGTTTCATTATTGCTTTTCAAGTAGGCTGTATTGAAACAGATATTTTTGATTTGAGTTTGAAATTTAAAAAGCTGTCCCTTGAAAACATGTCTTTATTTAAAAAAAAGTGTTTACAAAAAACCATCGCCACCTAAATAAATCTTAAAAATGTAAACTATAATTTTAAGAAAAAATTTTTTTTTAATTTTTGGTGTTTTTAATTGCTTTTAATTCATATACCTACACAGTAGTCTGGTTTTCGCATGTTAAAACTATAAAAAAAAGATTAAATAGTAGGCTATAAAAAATATCCAACTAAACCAAACATGTTTTTTTTATATTGTTATAAATAATATTTTTTATTTACTCTTATTAATGTAAATTATTAGCTATTAAAAATAAAAAGTGTAGTGGGCTGTCAGTATCAGCATATATATATATAAAAAAAACTATGTGTTTTCTATTAAGACAACAATAATGTGTAAAACATTACTGCGTCATCATTTTGTAGGCTTACGTGCATAAATACGAGAAAATATGATTCTTATTGTTTCTGTATTTTGATTGCGTTAAACACAAAGTTTTATTACTTATATTCTTTAAAGGAGACGGCTATGTTTCAAGTTATGTGTCATTGTAAGCAATTTTAACATTACATCTCAATACATTGTATAAACATGTTTCGTAGGTCACTAAAGCTAACTAGTACACTTTTTAAATTTTTTTTGTGAAATCTAATATTTTAAAACAAAATCATTTTTAAGAAAACGAGAACAATGTTTAGTAGTTTCTTAGGATTCATAAAATAATATAAGAATTGCAAAAATGAGAAACGTGAAAAACTATAGTCCCAAAATAAAAGCTAAAAAGACAAACTTTTGAATGTCTAAAAAAGGCAAAACAAAAAAACCTAACTTAAAAATTGCAAAATAATAAACGTATTTATTTAGTAGCTTATGATGGTTTCGCATAAAAACGTTTAAATTATTAACGACGGTCGCTTAAATGACGTCGAGCAAAGCCTACTTTATAATAATAAACAATTTCATTGCGAAATGTATAAAAACTACTAAGTAATTCAATTATTTTCGACTTTTCAGAACCTACAAAATAAAAGAACAACCGTAAAGCAAAGATTATTCTTCAAAAATAATTTATTAGCAATAATACTTAAACCTAATCACTAGTAGGCAATGAAATTTTATGATTTGGTTCAGGAGTATTTTCACATTTTTTTTTGTTTTACTTTAATTAAGTACAAAAATAATTTTGACAGCTGGATATAATAGTGTTGTCGTGTAGGAACCTTTTATTCAAATATTGCGCTATACCGGGGACTGTTAAAACAATTTATTTAATTTTGCGTTAAAAGTTAATGTACTACGTATTTTGATACATCTCCACAGTTATCGTAGTTGGCTATAAACAACATATGGTAGGTACTATCGCAAGTTTTGTTGTTTCTTCTCTTTTTAATAAATCTATAAAATACGCGAAGTGTGTTGCGCGTCATTGTTTTGTTTCTAAAGCATGCTTGATTAAAACACGTTTTATTGTTCAACCGACGCCATTTCCATTATCGGTTTTATACACACGATTAAGTTTTATATAACAGCCGTAATTACAACAATTAAAAATGGAGTCGTTGAGACATTCGGGCGCAAAACTTAGAAGACGTATTAGGCGTTGGAAAGATATCACTTTGATACACATATCGTGTAATTAACAAAGTCGATTTTTTTTGTTTCGGACTTAATTACGCAATTCAGATCTATTGTAAAACTTGAACCGAAGTTAATACCAGAGAGTTACGAACACAGCCAACTGCGATTTCAGTCTCCCGATCCTGTTATCCTAATACTCCAACACTTAAAAACGTCAAAGCTTGATTGTGTCTTGTCAAAAATGACGAAAGGCCGATTAGTGTTTCTCATTTTGTTTACAATGTGTGCCAAAAGTTTATATGAAAACAATAAATAAAACGTGTAATCGAAGATAGCCACGACTGTAGCTCCATCTACTCGGCAATTACATTTCCTCTAAGTTTTGAGCGATAATTGCATTTCGAAAACATTTTTTGACCGTAAACGGATAAACAAATTAGTAATAAAATGCGAGAAGAACGAAAATATTCCGTTGAATTATAGTTAGTTCATTCCATGGCCTTCGGTGACCTTTAACTGCGCAAGCGCTGCCTGTTATCGTATCGATCGTCGGTTGTTTCCGTAGATGCCCTGATAAATCGTCGTTGTATTTAAGTTTACGTTTTAATTACATTTTTCTAAACGCCGCTTTGGATCGAACGAATTTTTTATGTTGGATTTATATAGTGCGTCGTCTTGTATTTGCGATTATTCTAAGACCTCAGAGAGCGTTTGTTTTGTTCAAAAACCTACTTAGATACGTAGTTATTACGATTATTGACGTTGTTAGAGTTTATTTGGGCGATTGCAGCGGTACCCTGGTGTATTATCACTAATGCTATGTTTATAAATTCCGTGTGCGTCATTTTGTAAGTGTAGGTTTTTTTATTTTCTGCCACGATTTTTAACGTGTGGGCCGCATTATACAATCGCATTAGCATTTGCACACGATTTTTTATAGAAGTTTTTTATTTGTAATTATTTACGCCGATTCCAGTGGCGTCCGCTGTTTTTTCGTCATCGTTAACAATATTGGTTTTTTGTTACAATGGAAGGGTTCCGTCGTCTGAATATATCAATAACTAACAACACTAGATAGACTTTGAAACGACGTCAAAAAAAAACATAGTAGGATTTGATTGTATTAGTATTTGTTTTGTAACGCCTACTTCAACTATTTTTCGTTAGAACTCAAATAATGTCTTTGGTTTTATATCAATCGCAAGCAGTGGAAATGCTAAAACCTACATAACCTATAACTTTTGGTTTTGTCTGACCTCGCTTTATTTAACAATCTAACCTCAATCTTATCAGACAATCTATAACCTTAACGTTTTTCTTTATTTTCAGTTTTCTACGACTTTCTATTTCACGGTGCGTATTTGGCCAACCTATGTTTTTGTCTAAAAAAAGCAAGCATGAGTATTATTAGTCTACAATCATGTTAAACAACCTAACCTCAATATTTTCATTTAACTTACGAGATTCTACAAAAACTTGTTTTTCTTCTAATTGAAAGATCTAACCTAACCTGTTATTAATACATCTAACCTCAAACTCATCAAACAATCTAATTCGATTAATTTCTTTTATTATGTTTTTTTTCTAAGCTCAATTTTTATCTAAGCTCAATTTTATGATGCATTCTAACCTCAAAAGTTTAGTTTTTAGATGCTTTCAAAATCTAAAATTAATCTAAATTACGTAACCTCATTATTTTTTTTTAATCGCTGGTCTACAATCTATTATTGTATGAATCATCGTTTAGTTATCTAATTTGTTTAAAAACCGCCACTTTAAAGCTATAAGCTAACCTCTTGTTTTTTGAGACAATTTGTCTTGATTCTGTGGTTTTCATAACAATCTAACCTCAATACTAAAAAGAATATATCTCTAGTTTCTCTTGGTTCTAATAAAGTTTAGAATGATTTTTTTAATTTTTTTTTGTCTACGAGAACACAACTTTTATCTTGTTCAACAATCTAACCTTAATTTTATTAACTTCTGGATCTTATCAAATCTCAAACCTATCATATCATATACCTAAATTCAACATTTTTACAAAAAATGAACTTGTTCTAATCTTGTTTAACAATCAAACCTGAGTTTTTCTAAATTTTTTAACTATCGTTTTTTTTAGCTACGCTTTTACCAAAACCTAATTTTGAACAAGTAGTCGTAATTTAAAAAAATGCAAGCGTTTATTTTAATAATGCAACCTCAATTATGTTAAACAATCTAACTTCAACAGTTTTCTTTTACTTTCGTTTTTTTTTACAATCTAATAGTAGCAGATAAGTATCTACTTAGTAATGGATTTATAAATTTCTAGATTTTATGAATATCTAATTCAATATATTTAAACAACTTAACCTTGACGTTAAGTAGGTTTCTTTTTCTTCTACGAAAATTTTACTTTAATCTGATTTAACTTTACTCGTCTCAATTTTTAGCTTTAATTAAAATGATATAATTTCCTTTGTTTTTTTTACCACAATCTACTTTTGTGTGAGTACTCGATTAGTTAACTTAATTCTTATTAAACAAAAGCATGTATGAGTTTTAATAATCTAACCTCACTTATTTAAAACATTGCTCTTTTTTATCTCCTTTTTTCTGTAAGAGTTTCATCTTACAATCTTACCTTAATTTTTATAAATTCTAAGACTATTTTAAATCAAACCTTAATTTTTTTAAATCTTAACGTTTGGCTTTGTTTCTTTTAACACAATTTAATTAACCCAACTTTTGTCTAAAAAAATGCGAGCACGTGTTTAAATAATCCGACTTCAATATTTTTCTTTTGTTTCTTTTTTTACAAAAATATTGTTTAACAATCTTACATTAATGTTTACTTTCATTTCATTTACTAAGATCTAACTTTAATTTTATATAACAAGCACATTACAAACTTTGTAGAATTCATTAAAATCTAATTTTAATATTATCAAAAAACCCGAACACTGTTCTTTTAGTTTCGTTTTTCCACAAGAATCTAGTTTCTAGTTTCTAGATTAAATAAATCAAACTTTTGTTGACGTGCTAACGTTCAGATGTCAAAGAAAACCAAAGCCATCTAGATTTTTATGAGATACTGCCGTGGTTACGATTCTATTTACTTTTGAATCACTGTTAGGTACAACTGTTATAAGTTAGATGAAGAAAGTCAAATCTTGATTCTACGACGTAAAGCTTGCTTATCATTAAAAGCTGCTAAAGTAAATTGGAAATAAACTGGTTTAGATAGTTAGGTTTAGGTATTGAAACGTTTGCGAAGTTTTTGTAAATTTCGAGAAAGTTCACGTACTTTTTATCCACGTCTAGTTCACGAAAGAATATAGAAGATTCTCGAAAGATAGCAAAAATGTATAAATGCGGTACAAACAAATCATAGGTCAGTTATTTCAGTAATTCAAAGTCGGCAGTGTTAAGAAAGTTATTCAAGTTTAAATAAATAAGTGATTAACGCGTGTCAAGATTAATTCCAACAAATTAAAAACGTGCGTGACTTTAATGTAAACAAGTGTCAGTGTTTAAATAAATAAAAGTTATCCGCGGACATTAAACTGCGTCCTCACTGAGTCGACACTGTCGATTGACTCTGTCGATCGACGTTGTTGATTAGCAAGTCGACAAAACTGCATCTGTCCACACCAGATCGACAGAAATGTTTGTCGATCAGTCGAAATCAACATGTCAGACGAAGATGACGCATTAGTTGCTTGTGCCGCATATATTATTATCGCCAAAAAGAGAAAACTTTCTCGTAAAAGAAGATTTTGGGTTCGACCAAGCCTGCGAAGTAGAGTTAGATACAATGCTAGCGATTTGATAGAGGATTTAAGGAAAGATGATGTCAACATATTGAGCCTTGAATACAGGTGTAATGGTGGATTTAGAAATTTTTTTCGAATGTCGGAAAGTGAATTTGAATATTTATTACAAAAAATCGGGCCAAAAATTTGTAAAGAAGATACCAATTGTAGACCTCATATTCCCATAACGGAAGCGTCTTGCTGTAACGTTGCGATTTTTATCAACTGGAGATTCGTACCATTCACTAATGTATCTTTTCAAAATTTCAAAACAGGTGATTTCAAAATTGTTCTGGAGGTGTGCGAAGCCCTTATTGATGTATTACAAGAATATATAAAGGTAAGTACTTAATATTTATTACTATTATTTACGAGATACATATAAAAAAGAAATACCTAGTATAGCTACTTTTTAATCAAATTTTAACGACTACAAAGAGCAAATAAGAACAAATAACAGTAGTACAAATAAGCTAAAACTAAATATTTAAAGTAAATCCTAAAGGAAAATAGTACCGCGCATATCTATGTTTATTGTGACGTATGATGTCGTGGAGTTTGCAGCTGGGTGAGGAAATTATCCACAGCTTCATCTTCATCAGTAGTCATTGTAGAAGTTGACAGTGCAGGAGTTGGGGGATTACCAGAAGAGCATGAGGAATATGATTCCGGCGACTGTTGCGGCGGTAAAATCGTTAGTAAGCCACCGGAATTAGCTGGAGGCAAAAAAATATTGCTGAGACAGAGGATAATAGTGCTGATGCTGAGCCTGGAGGAGCCTGCTGCTGTGGTTGTTGTGCTACGGGATAATTATAATTTCCCAATTTTGCTTCAAACAAAAGTGTACTTATTTTGTGTTGCACTATAGCTTGAGGATAAGTAGGAGGCAAGTTTCTGAATGTCACAGCCACTTCTTCGCCACATATGGTGAACACATCCTTTGGTTTTTTTGCAGCTAATGTTTGCTTCATTGCTTCGTATGCTTCATTGACCATTGAGTCATCGAATCTTCTTTTCCTTGATGGTACATCAGCAAGAGTTGGAGACTTGAACTGTTTTTTTGGAGTAACATTGTCCTTTGCTTTTTCAACATTATTGGCCTGTGAGTTACTCATCGTAGAGTCTTGTGAGCTGTTGTTTTCATCATTTAAAATGCAATGTTGCGTGTTCTCAAGGTCATCAGTGGTATCCACATCGTTGGCATCGTCCACGGCATCCATTACCGATGAAATCTGTAATATAAATATTTATTATTTTACTACTGTTGTAACTGTTTTCAGTTTAACGATTGAAAAATAAAATTAAAAATATTAAAATTACTTTTTTTTTATTTCAGATGCCTAAAAACGAAGCAGAATGGAAAGCCGTTGCCGAAGACTATCACAATCGTTGAAATTTTCCGAACTGCGTCGGAGCTATGGACGGAAAACACATATCGTTGCAGGCTCCAATAAACAGTGGCAGTGAATTTTTCAATTACAAGGGATTTTTTAGTATTGTATTGTTTTCCGTAGTTGACGCAAATTACAACTTCATTTACGTTAATGTGGGATGCCAAGGGCGCATTTCAGATGGTGGCGTGTTTAGTAGTACCACATTTAATAAGCTTCTAGAGGACAATACAATGCATTTACCTGAAGAAAATCAACTCCCAAATAGTGAACTAAAAAGCCCATATGTTTTTGTTGGAGACGATGCATTTCTTTGTCAAAAATATAATGAAACCATATGCAGGAAATCACACTCAAAGGTTCTAGCGAAAGAGTATTTAATTATCGCCTCAGCAGGGCTCGAAGAATATCAGAAAATGTGTTTGGCTTAATATCTAACGTATTTAGAATATTTCGTAAACCATTGCTATTGGAACCCCAAACCGCTTGCAAGGTGACGTTAGCAGAATGTTACTTGCACAATTTTCTTAGAAAAAGTGCATCTAAAAGCATTTACAACCCTCCTGGAACATTCGATTCTGATTGCTCTGATTCAAGAGACGTTATTCCAGGAGCTTGGAGAAATGATAATCACCCTGGCTTAGCAGATTTACCCAGAATACCCAGACGAAGTGCACTGCATGCCCAGCAAGTGAGAAACACCTTAAAAGACTATTTTACGACACCCGAAGGAGAAGTTCCGTGGCAATACGAAATATGTTAAAATGTATTGTTTGACAACATAAATTTAAAAATAAAAATAAAGTTTTTAGTTCTCAAAATCTACATACCTGTAGCTCTGAATCCAACATCTCCTGGGCTTATTTTTTGTCCAGTAAGAATTTCAAACTTTCAAAAGCAAACCATTTACTTGTATACACATCCTCGGTACCAGTGCCAGATTTCTTGCTATCCTTTATTTTTTTTCAATTTCTTAAAATTGACTTGAAGATTTTTAATTTTTGTTCTACAGCTTGCTTCTCCATGTTAAATTGATTAGCAATTTCCATCAGGGCATCGTGCCTCAAGTTTCTGTTCTTATAGTTTTTCATTTTGGAATCCCATAGATTCTTTTTCAGTTTATATGCCTCAATAAAGGCTATGACTTTATCTTGCTCCCATTCCATTTCTTCTAACGAATACCACAAAACACGAATACTACGATGTCAACAAGATGGTTAAAACAGTTTGTCGAATGTCAAACGTCGAAAACACGTCAACACACTAATGTCCATCGACTGCTCTTTGATGTTTACCGACAGGCGATGGAAAACAAATCGACACGTCGATCGACTTATTTTGTCGATTGTCATGGTCGTTTGCCACGTACACACCGAGTCGACACTGTCGATCGACTAAGTCGATCGACAGTGTCGACTCAGTGAGGACGCAGCTTTAGCTTTCGAGTGATAGTATTATATAAATTAGTGTAAGTATTTTTATTAAATATCCTTAGATTTAATTAGTTCGGTTAGTTATAAACGTGTAAATATTTTAGTATTGTTACGAATTTTATTATTAAAACTAATTTATTTAAACTACTAAAATTATGTACACGTTTAAACTAACCGAACTAATTAATTCTAAGGATATTTAATAAAAACACAGTATAATTTATATATAGCGCTATCACTGACACGAAGATAAGATAAAGTCACACACTTGTTTAATACTTGTTTACGTTAAATTCACGTACCAGATTATTCACCGTAGGATTATCTCACACGCGTTAACGACTTATTTATTTAGACTTAAACAATCTTCTTAACACTGCTGTATTTGCGTTACGGAAATAACTGGCCTACGATTTGTTTCTTCGGTATTTATACATTGTGACAAAACGTTCCCGCATGTTCTGCATCCTTCGGTGAACGTTCTAAAAAACCTCGCAAAGGCTCTCGAAGTTGCGAATAACTTCTCGAACGTTTCACTGCCCCCTTCTTAGGACTGTTCTGTCCTAGAACAGGAGACTGGATGTGACACCGGTAAAAAGGATCGTGGCGATAACGGCAGTTTTTTTCCATTTCGGCAACTTCCTTGACCATAAAAGTAGCAGTCAATAGACTTTTCCTGACCTGATATTGTTCTTGGTTGGTAACTACAGACCAACACTTGAACGCCTGTTCCTCGGAAGACGACCTCTAACATGTTTCGAACTGTCCTCCAATTCAGTTGATCTAAGCCTCAATCAAGCTTGGGTACTGCCAATTTCTTAACATGATAGAACTCCACTTCTCTCTTGAGATTCCATAATGTTTGCCACAGATCTTTGTATAACGGCTTGATACGTGAGTATTTCTTGGTGACCAGATAGAAAGCGAAGTGTCTGTCACCACGTAGTCCAAAAACTTTTCCCACTGCCGGTTGCTGTCTTCGTAATTCATCTAGCTGCCCAAACTTCTTTTTAAACACGACTGCAACCCCTCTGGACATGTCAAGATCCTCGCTTACGCAATGTGCGATGGCGTATTTTTTTGTGTCTGGAACAGGTCTTGTCCTAGCTTTTCCACAAACCTCCGTATAACTTCATAAACTTCTCGAACTCCATTTCTTCGATTGGATTCCTGGTTCTGCTACTTATTACTCAGACCTAAACTTGCGTATTGTGGTTATCGCGAGCAAACGGGGCTAGACGATCGACGTGGACCACTTTTGGCTTGCTTCTGGGCGGTTTTCGGATGCGATATATGACGTCATTAGTACGCTGCATGACTTCATAGAAGCCCTCCCATTGCCTTTGCAGCTTCGGCGACAAACCACGTCTCCTTTGAGGATTATACAACCAGACCATATCGCCAGGTTGAAACCCACCATTTTGTGCCTTGACGTCATATCTAGTCTTCATGCTGTCGCTGGCAAATTGTGTGTTTTTACGGACCCCTTCATGCATTTGGTCTAGCCCCTTGGTCAGCTTGCTGACGTAATCTTCTCCAGCAACTTTTTCTTCCAGTCATCGTCCAAATTGAAGATCGCATGGCAATCGTATTTCACGACCGAGCATGACACAGGATGGTGTTTGGCCTGGGTTTTCGTGAACGGATGATCGGTATGCCATTAGGAAAAGGTGCAAGTACTGATCCCAGTCTCTTTGGTGTTCGGACACTACCTTGGCTAAGTACTTGCCCATTGTTCGATTGATCCGTTCAACCATTCCATCAGATTGAGGATGGAGAGGCGTTGTCAGATATTGTACTTCCTTCTTAAATACGTGGCACTTCTTTCGGCTCAGTTTGAGATTAGTCCCACGTAGTCGCTGAAACACTTCCTTCAAGTTGTTCAAGTGTTCTTCAAACGACCTTCCAACCACAATCACGTCGTCCAGGTAAACCAAGCACGTCTCCACCAAACGCTCGAACGTTGCAGGAGCGTTACACAGGCCGAAGGGCATCACAGTGAACTGCCACAAACCAGTTCCAATCGTAAAAGCTGTTTTTTCACAATCATTGAGTTCTAATTCTACCTGCCAGTAACCACTCTTTAAATCTAACGTAGAAAACCACTGGGATCCTGACAGGGTGTCTAACGTATCGTCAATTCTGGGTAAAGGGTAGCTGTCCTTTTTGGTTACGTCGTTTAGCTGTCTGTAGTCTACACAAAACCTCGTTGATTCATTCTTCTTCTTCACCAGTACCACTGGGAATGCCCATGGGCTACTTGAAGGTTCAATCACGCCTTCTCTCTCCATATCCGTAATTATTTGTTTGGCTTCTTCTTTTTTCGCCAAAGAAAGTCTGCGTGGATGTTGTCGTTCTTCCTTTAGAACCATTCTCCAGCGCGAACACATCTTGATACTCTTCAATCAACACTTTAACTTTAGCCAGCTGGTCTTGGCTGAGGTTTTGGCATTTGGTGGTAAGAATGTCCAATAGATGTTGTGGACACTTCTTTGGCGATGTATCTTCGTTCGACTTCACGCATCTCACAATTTGTGATACTGGCGTGCATTGGCCTACCACCGTCTTCTTTTTCAACGTTGCAGGACCTGAGTTGATGTTTAAGATCCTTACTAGCATCGTGTTCTTTACTCGTACTAAAGTTCTGCCAACGAGTAGTCCTTTTTCAACTAAGCCGCCCTCCATTGGTTCAATAGCGCGTATGTAGCCTTCCCGGAGATTTCCATCCAGGCGTGCCATCACCACACTTTCCGTCCTTGCAGGCAGAATTACGTCTTTACTTAATAAGACTCGCACGGCTGCTTTCTCTGACGAATGAAAAGGAATTTCTTCATTGTCGATCTTCAGGACATCGTTCTTCATATCCAAATGGAACCCATACTTCTTTATCACGTCCATTCACAGGATAACTTTTTCCGTGATGTCGGCTACCGGTACTTGATGATCAAGTACTCTATTTCCCAAACCAATGGTTACTTTGACTTGCCCGTGAGTAGATATTTCTTCGCCCGTCGCCGTTCAAAGTCGCACTGTTACTGGTGATGTCTTCTCGTTTTCCAACATGTCAGGACGAATGATGGTTTTTGTTGCTCCTGTGTCAACCAGTAACTGAACACTTCTTCCATTGTTCTTGCCATCAAAATAAATGCTATGCAATTGCTCCATCGGCGATGCTATTTGAATTGTAATCTCCAGAGCTGACTAGATGAGATTACTTTTTGTCTCTTTTGGTCGCCTCGTTCTAAATTTTCGAGCGCTCTTCTTGTCTTCTTCTTAGGTTTAGTACGATGCCGTCGTACATGGCCTATGTCACCGCAGTTCAAAGTTGTCACTCCTCTTTCCCGAAGTATTCGTCGCGCTATCTCCTCGATGCTTTCCAGTGTCTGCGCGGGTACTTCTGTAGCACAGCAAAGTATATGACCGTCTCGTTGCGTTGCTTGTTTTGCTGCTTCAAACTCCAAAGCATGCACCAAAGCGTCATCCAATGTCTTCGGTCGAGCTAACCGCAGAGTCTGCTGCGTTTTGTTGTCTCGGAGGCCGTCTACAAAGGTTCGAATAGCCAACTGCTCCAAGAAGGTATCTGGCGCTGTATGATACGCAAGCCGTGTTAATCTGGCGATGTCAGCCTCAAACTCTTCAAGACTTTCGGCAGCTTTCTGAACCCGACTTTCAATTTGAGCTTGATACACTTGTTGAAGATGAGCATCTCCATATCTCATTTCTAAACGCGAAATTTAGAGTTTGTAATTTTCTTGTAGGTGGTCAGGAACAGTTTGTAAAATTCCAAGCGCTTCTCCATGTAAGGACACTATTTAAGACGTCGCTTTCTGCTTGTTGCTCCAACAATTAGCTGTAGCTGCGGCTTCAAACTGTTTGTAGTAGGTAGACCATGGAACTTTACCATCAAAATTTGGAGGTACAACTTTAAACTTGTGAGTGGTTTCTTCCCGATGGTCCATTATTAAATCTTTGCTCGTGACGTTTCCTTCACCATGGCAAACTATTTGGTTCATTCTTTCTTCAAGCAGTTTCATTCTATCCCCTACTGCTTCTATTTTGTCATTCATAGATTCGCAAGTTTCGTAAAACTTTTCTTCAATTTTTCTAGAGTTTTTTCCATTTTCTGCGAATTTTTGGGAAACTTTTCTTGCATTTTCTGAAAATTTTTGCTCATTTTTCTATTATTTTCTTCCATATTTTTATTCATCGATTCGAGAATTTCAAATATTTTTGAATGCATTTTAACTGCTTGCGAACGCGTCACCGGCATAAATTTAACCACAATTAATAATTTAAAACAAAATTTAATAATACTAAATTTTAATAAAGCCCGACACTGGTTTAACGAAACGAACAGCTAAGATTAAATGCTATAAACAAACACGCGTATCCCGAACTAAAGTTTTATTTCTTTACGCAATCAATGTTTTTTATTACGGGAGCGATATTACTTAATAATACTTAATAATATTTACACTAAAAATCGCGAACAGCTTTATCTATTTACACGATTTTCATGAGTTTTGAACCGGACACCTGACACACGAATATTATTATTAGAAGTAATTTATTTAAACTACTAAAATTAGGTACACGTTTAAACTAACCGAACTAATAAATTCTAAAGATATTTAATAAAAACACTTACAGTATAATTTATATATAGCACTATCACTGACATGAAGATAAGATAAAGTCACACACTTGTTTAATACTTGTTTACGTTAAATTCACGTTCAGATTATTCACCGTATGATTAACTCACACGCGTTAACGACTTATTTATTTAGACTTGAACAATATTCTTAACACTGCTGTATTCGCATTACGGAAATAACTGACCTACGATTTGTTTCTTCGGTATTTATACATTGTGACAAAACGTTCCCGTATGTTCTGCATCCTTCGGTGAACGTTCTAGAAAACCTCGCGAAGGTTCTCGAAGTTGGAAATAACTTCTCGAACGTGTCAGTATAAATAAATTAGTTTTAAAATTCATTACAATATTGTACGATATCAATTGAGTAATCCAGGATTCTGCCAAAATGACTAACAAATTCCATATTTTTTCTTCTTTTAATACAATTTACAAATAAGTTCATCTAATTCCGAGAATAAGTGCACCAAGTCATATATCTACAACTCATCTCTAAGAAGATCGAGGAGCTGAAAAATGTCGTAATCAACCTATCCAAAAAATAACTGTGAAGTGAACGAGAAGAAAGTACTTGCTCTAGGTATAAAATCGTTATCACAGAGGTAGAAAACCATAAGAAAAATACCAACTATTGATGCAAAGGAAGTACGACAGGAAGTGAACAGAGCATTAAAGAAAGAAAAATACAAAAGCGCAACATTTACAGGCAAGAAAAATAAGCGTTGAGAAATTTAAAAGTCGATAAAAACATCGTCCTACTGAAAGCAGACAAAGAAAATGTAACAGTGCTATTAGATAAAGAAGATTACCACAGCAAGTTGGGAGAACTACTCGACGAAAACACCCGACGGAGAAAATTACGAAAACAATTAGAGAAAGCATAAAGAAATCCTCCATACCCAAAGAGGTGCAGAAAAAATTTGAACCAAGGACCACGAGATCATCCAAACTATACAGTGTACCAAAAATGCACAAAGATGAATTACCACTAAAACCGATCGTGAGTAGTATTGGATCCCCAACGTAGGACTTATTCAAATATCTATCTAACTTACTGAAACCTTACACCGGCCAGACTACATCATATGTGAAGAACTCACAACATTTCGTGAACTTCCGTTCTACGGTCAAAACTAAACCTACAAAAGTTTAGTGAGTTTTGATGTAACCAATTCATCAATGTACCTACGAAAGAGGCATTGATCATCCTTGCACAAATTGGACTACAAACAGACATAATCGATTTAGTAAAGGTTTGCTTAACAGTATAGAAGAATGGAACAGCAATGGAAAGTTCTTTATCACCCGCAATAGCTAACTTGATTATGTAGGTGTTTGAAGAAGAAGCCATAAGATCTAGTGAGCCGAAACCTAAATGCTGGATACGATATGTCGATGATACCTTTGTAATATGTCAGCACGGGGAGGAGTAGTTACAATTTCCGGACCGCATCAATTCACCACACAAAGCCATCAAGTTCATCATGGAGAAAGAGCAAGATTAGAATCCACCATTAATAGTGAAGAGTGTGCGCAGTGTACACAAAGAAGACCCACGCTGACGGATATCTACACGCTAGATCTCATCATCTAATGCAAAAGAAGACTCTTATAAACACACTACTATCTAGATCCGAAACCATTAGTAATAACCTACATTCGGGCAGTGAGAAGATGCACCTCAGCACCCATGCACTTAGACATAGACATAGACATATACGAGAAAGCCCACAAAGCGGCAAACTGAAACGAAACTAACAAAAATGATAGCCTGTTTACCGTACATAGCGGGAGTTACATAGAAACAGAAGATACCAGCACGCTCTGGCACCACTACACTAATCCAACCATATCTACCAACAGCGAAGAACAGGTTTGCAAGAACAAAAACAAAAGGTTTCTATAAGATATGATTACAGTGCGGAGAGTGTTATGTAGGACAAACAGAAAAAACAATAAAGACACGAATTAAAAAACACGAAAGAGACGTAAGTTTTAAAAGAATTGAACAATTGACAGGGGCAGAACACACACATAAAACAGAACATAAAATGGACTTCGACAAACTAGAAGTGATAGTTACCACTAAAAACTACAAAAAAAGACTAATCAGGAAAGCTATAGAGATAAAAAAGAATAACACCGTCAACAAAGAAGATGCGTACCACTTCAGCAACACGTAGAAGAGCTTACTACACATCACCGTCACGGTTTATAAGGCGATAGACAATCAGTTCAGTGATCCTGAAGAAGTTGAAAGTATGCATTAAATTATTGAAACTCATGCCTTCTTTTGTTTGATAAAAATTAAATCAAACTAATCGAGTAGGTATACACATACGTAAATATAAACGTTGTATTTAGGGCATTTAATATGCTTAAGATTTAGGTTAAATTTTAGTAAATTTAGTAGATTGTGATTACCTAAACTTCAATAAAATCAGAAAATTCAAAAAAATTGAAGTTAGATTGCTTAAGAAGATGCACAAAAAGAACCGAACACTGAAAATCAATCTAAACTATATGCACGAAACAAAATTAAAAGAATAGTGAGCAGGTTAGATTGTAATAATATTTAAGTTAGATGTTAATGAATTGTTAAAGTCTTTAATTTTCTTTTTGTTCTCAAGAGCTTTCTATTTGTTAAACAATCTATCTTAACTTTTTTAGATTTTTAGTTTTTATTAAAACCTAACCTCAATTCTGTTAAATGTTGTAATCTTAAATATTGGTTTTTTACAATCTTTTTTGTTTACGTACTCGTTTAGCTAACCTAATTTTTTTATAAAAAAAGTTTATGGATTTTAATTATGTAAACTTAATCATGTAAAACCGTTTAATATCAATATTGTAGTGAATTTTAAAACTAATTTATTTAAAAAGCTATTTACACGTAATTTAGATAAGATTATCATAAATTAATTTTTAATTCAATTGACGATAATAATAATATAACGATATTTATTAAATTATTTTTTTTTGGGTAAATGGTGTATATTTATTTAGAAATACAATTGCTAGCTTTCGAACTTTGTCTAAGTTCTTCGTCAGGCAAAAATTAAATTAATTTGACAATTATAAAAAACTAAGGTAACTAAAAACAATAACTATAACGTTGTTCACTAAAGTTCCAATACTTGATACTTTACAACTTTTACAACGACAGTTTGATAGTAATACCATAAAGTTATTTGAACATTGTTTGACAACATCATTCTTTTTGTTTAATGGTGAATACTACAAACAGATAGATGGTGTAGCAATGGGATCACCAATTTCTCCATCTATTGCTAATTATTATATGGAATATTTTGAAGAAGAAGCCTTAAAATATGCCTCAAAAAAACCAAAATTATGGCTAAGATATGTAGATGATGTTTTTGCAATTTGGTCTCATGGTTTAGATGAACTACAAATATTTCTTTAATACCTTAACAATCGACATCCTAACATAAAATTTAGTATTGAAAAAGAAATTAATGGTACCTTACCTTTTCTTGATGTAAAAATAGAAAGAAAATCAGATGACACTTTAATACATTCAGTTTATCGAAAACCAACACATACAGATCAATACATAAACGCAAATTCTCATCATCACCCAGCTCAGAAACTTGGAACGATTCGCACATTATATAATCGTGCAATAATAATTTGTCACCAAGATAAATTACAAAAAGAATTAGAACACCTTAAAAAAGTTTTTATAAGAAATGGTTTTAATAAAGAACAAATTAAAAAGTTTCTTAGACCAAAGACAAGACCTACTTTAACAGATGATTCAACTATTAACCAAAACTTTGTAATTCTACCTTTTGTTTCCAACATAAGTGACAAAATTGGAAGAATACTAAGTAAACATAAGATAAAAGTAGCTTATAATACTACTACTAAGATTAAACATTTGTTGAATCCTATAAAAGACAAAATACCTTACAATACCTGTGGAGTGTACCAAGTCCCATGCACTTGTGGCAAGGTATATAAAGTTCTTGCCATAAGAAAAGAGCTCTACGTCATCATCGTATTCATATGAATCAAGATTAACGCACTAGTCAAATTAAGTGTTAGTTTATTAGTTACAATTAAAAATTCAGTGTTGGCTATCCTGGTTAGTTGGTACCTATAAGAATTTTAATTTGCTGTCACAACACGTTTAACCTTCAAAATTAATTTTCGCTTAATTCGAGATTACTAATATTAAAATAAATATTAAAAACTACTGCAATTTATGTTCGATTAATTATATTTATTAAAGTGAAATTTAGATTTAAACATATATACTTATTACATTTTTCTAAAATCAAATCCAGTTATTGAAGTAATATAAAATGAAAAAACGTTAAGCACAGCGAAGTCATGTATAATACAATTTAAACGTAATTTTAATACATAAAACTACGAAATGAGCAGCATCTTAAGTAACAATTGGTTCTAAAAAATGATCAGTTTCAAAAACAATATAAACCTCATTTATTTTAATCATCACTATCTGAGGATTCCGATGAACTTGAATCGTTTAAACCATCATTAATTATTCCACTGTAATGTCTAATAGCTTTTCTCGGTTATACCACACTTGTATTAGTTTTTCTGTATGAATCACACACTTTTCCCATAATTCGGAAGTACATTGTTGTAGTACTTCGTTCCACATTGAAATTACATTTTCATCTCCATACCCGTCCCTACCAATGTGTTTATTGTAATATGACTTTGCATGGGCCCATATTAATTCGATTGGAACTCGGAATGGTAGGGTGGTAGTCATAGCACTCCATGTCCGTGTTGCTGTAACAGTTCGTCCACTTCATATTTCTTTTCTTTTTTGTGCTGTTTAGCTACGTCAAGTAATTCACTTTTGAACATGTTAGCATCATACGAAATATTATTTTTATTTAGCCAAGAAGTTAAATCAGATTTGTTCCAACTTGACGAAGGCATTTTTTCTAGTAACATGGAATGATATTAGTCAACACTATAATTGATGATTCTTTCAAATTATTAAGTAAACATTCCACAATCCATTTTTTAAACGTTTCACTATTCATATCATCATGATAATCTACATGCTGAGATTTAGATGAAAACAATAATGCATTCTTTACAAATCCAGATTTTGTATCGGCATGTAGGACAATAAATCGTTTTCCATCGTAGCCCTCAGGTTTACGTACACTTTTTAAATTATCATGTCGCCATACTTCTTTTAGCAAATATCCAAGTTTCATCCATAAAAACGACTTCACGTGGAAATTCTGAGTTAAGGTTTTCTATGTAACATTTTAGAAATTTAATCCTCGTCAAGGCTATATGTAATCTCTTCATCAAGGATCTACGGTGATCATCTTTCTTGAATTTAAAGCCAATTTCATGCAGCGTTCTATTTAAAGTGCGATCACTTAACAAAACTTGTTTATGTTTGAGTTCGCTGTTTAGGGAATTCACAGTCGCATGTTGTTCTAGAAAAAGTTAGTTTATAGAAAGATTATGAAGGTTGCTTTCATCGGAACTTACTGTTTGTGTACATCCTATACAACGTGTTTCTTATAATTATTTTTGAAGATGCTGGCAAGTCTACAGTTTTTGACTTCTTTCGTGACCTTTTCTTTCCATGACTTAATAATACTGGATTCAATTTGTGTTCAGAATTTATCCGCTTAACAGAAGCTAAGCTTATGCCTAATGCAGTTGCAACTCTCTGTAAATAATATAATGTAATGTAAGTTAATCATTTCATTCTTTAGTTTACCTCTTGAACAGACGTTAATGGGATCAAAGGACCCCCATCATCCTTTCCTCGTTGAAAGTATGCAAGTAAATTAACCACCATTTGGCAATACTGAAAGCGTAATGTTTTACCTTGTATAAAACCCGACATGTTTTTGTTCTAAAAAGAACTGTTTGAAATAAAATAATGCAAAATAATAATAATAACCAAAGATACAAAATGAAGCGAAAATGACAGCAAATCGTGTTTGACAAAACGTCAACTTGATTGAAGTCAATTGAACAACTTTATTCATAACGCATGTAATCAATATTCCCTCTTTGTTTTACACATAGTTTATGTCTTGCTTATATATTAGTCAGTATGTTATTTCTTACATCAGTAAGTAATGACGTAGGGATCTTCTCTTATGGCAAGAACTTTATTGGCGAAACGGGTAGAATTATAGATACGAGATTAAAAGAACATAAAAGACATCTTCGTTTATAAAACCTACTAAGTCTGCCATTGCCGAACATGCACTTGACACTCTTCATGATATAAACTTTGAGAAAACTAAAACAATTTCTAAAACAAAGAACTGGAAATCAAGAAAGATTAGAGAACCTATTGAAATTATCAAACATCCTAACAATTTCAATAGAGACAGTGGTTACGAACTTTCTGACACATGGTTACCTGTTATTTCTTAATCTTAATTTGTCCACCATTGACACTTAAGCTACGTCTAGAGTTTTTATGGTGGTTTTCCTTTAGACCTTCGAGCGAATGCTGTAGCTAAATAAGTTGCACTTTTGTTTATCTACACTAGTATTTTTTTTACTAGCACACGCCTTATAACTATTTATTTATTTTGACTAACACAAAGTGAACACTTTCGACTTCTCACTAGATTAAACTTCAAATCTCTTCGGATATCTTTTATATTTTTACTTTATCTGAACTAGAACATTTCATCTTCTGTGACAATCTTATCGAAGTTTCAAATACTTTACTGCCTTCTCCTTAATACTATTCTGTCCTAGAATAGAAAAGTAGATGCTGCATCGGTAGAAAAGGTAGTGACGATAGAGGCTGCTTTCTCCATTTCGACAACTTTGAGCATAAAAGTAGCAGTCAATGGACCTCTTTTGACCCGATGTTCTACTTGGATCAAGTTTGAGAACTGCGAATTTCTTAATGTTGAGGAACTCCATTTCTCTTTTGAGATTCCATAACGTATTCGTATAACGGCTTTGTAGTTGAGTACTTCTTGGTGACCAGATAGAATATGAAGCGTCGGTCATCACATAGTTTTAAGACTTTGCCGACATCCGGTTGCTGTCTTCGTGGTTTATCTAGTCGTCTAAAACTTGTTATTAAATACTACTGCAACTTCTCTGGACATCTCAAGATTTTTTATCACGCAATGTGCAATTCCCTTCGTGTTTGGAATAGGTTTTGTTGTTCGTCGGCAACTCCAAATCTAGCCTTTCTTTAACCCCCGTACATGCTCATAAATTTATCGAAGTCCATCCTATTGTTACGAATTTTATTATAAAAACTAATTTATTTAAACGACTAAAAATATGTTTTTGTGCTCCCAACATCGCCAACGTCAATATTCGTTCGTTAGTGTAGTTACGTAATTAACGAAAAAAGCTCTAGGGTGACAAAATGAAAACTAGGAATCCACATAAAAGTAAGTGTTCAAAGTGAATTAATATATTAGAACGAGTATGCGACAGGTGGAAAAATCATTTTAAAAATCTTGAAATTCAGTTAAAATTGAAGAAAAACGATGTTAAAGTTAATGTCAAATTTGACAGATCTAGTAATAAATGTAGTACCAACATTATATTTCTGTTCATTTTTTTTTATTTTTTCAAAAAAGAAGGTAATTTTATAAAAGGCAACACAAAAAATAATGTACATTACTCTCGTCGAAAGAAACATAGCATAACTCACTCACATGCAACGCTCGGCCGTACGGCCTCGCGTCGCATTAACGTTCGTTATGCTATTTCTTACTTTCGACTCTTGTTACGTAAACTACTATTTACTTATACTAGAAATATGTACACTTGTAAATTAATCGAACTAATTAAATCTACTAATATTTAATAAAAACACTTACACTATAATTTATATCACTCACACGAAGATAAGATAAAGTCCGCGGATAGCTTCACAAACTTGTTTACACTAAAATCACGTACGAGATTATTCTCCGAATATTTATGTACACACACGAGCTAACGACTTATTTATTTTAACTTGAATAATCTTAACACTGCAGGCTTCGCATTACGGCAATAATTGACCTACGATTTGTTTCTTCGGTATTTATACACGTTTGGAAATCCTTCTCGAGTGTTCCCTATCTTTCGGTATATCTTCTAGAAGATGGATAACAACTTCCAAAAAGCTCTTGAATTTGCAGATAACTTCTCGAACGTTTCACTATGATTCCTGGTTCTGCTAGTTATTAACCTGGTTCAGACCTGATCTTGGGTACCGTTGTTATTGCCAGCAGACGGGACTAAACCATTGATATAGATCACTTTTAGATTTTTAGATACAATATATGACGTCATTAGTACACTGCCAAACTTCAAAAGAACCCTCGCGTCCACGTTCACTTTGGAGATTATACAACCACACCACGTCGCCCGCTTGACACCTATCGTTTTGTGCTTTGAGGTCATATCTGGTCTTTATTCTGTTGCTGGCAACTTGTGTGTTTTTACGGACTGTCCTATGTACTTCGTCTAACTTCTTCGTCAACTTGCTGACGTAGTCTTTTCCAGCAATTTCTTCTTTCGGTTTTCGTTCAAATTAGCAGTAGTATTTCACGACGGAGCATGCCACAGGATGGTTTTTGGTTTGTGCTTTCGTGAACAGATAATCCGTATCCGATTAGGAAGAGGTGCAACTACTGATCCCAATCTCTTTGGTGTTCAGACAAACTACTTGGGCTAAGTACTTTCCTATAGTTTAAATTATCTGTTCAACGATGCCATTAGATTGAGAGGCGTCGTCTTTGTTTTTTTCATATCCAACAATCGGCAAACTTCTTGAAGCAGCGCAGACTCAAAGCTTTCTGTTTCTTTCTGATGATCAATTAGTAAGTCATCGGTTGTGACACTTCCTTCATCATGGCAATTCATTTGGTTTATTCTTTCTTGAAGCAGTTGCGTTCTTTCTCCTTTGCTCTAGTTCGTCTTCTATGGTTGTTGAATTTACTTCTAACGTAAGTTCTAATTTATCTTCTACTTCTTTTAGTTCTTCTATTTGCATTTCTTCTTGAAGAGTTTTAATACGGTTGTCTACACTAACTTGTACTTGTTCCTCAATAGCTTTTATTTAATTTTCATGCTAGTTCGTATTTCTTCTTTTAACTTTCTAGCATTTTTTCCATCTTCTTTTCTTGAATTTTCTGAGTATTGTCATTTATGTTTCTAATAAGACTACCAAAATCCATCACCTCGAAAACAAATACAGATCAACGTCTATTCCGGTTTCTTCCAAATTTTTGCGAGCCGTTTTTGCAACTCAACTTTAGTACTATCTATTTCTAGATCACGTTCTTCTAGTTTTATAACCCCAACTGTTAAATTTCAAAGTTTCTTTGTCGCAATTGTTCATTCACTTAATATTGAATCGCATAGAAGCTTCGATATCATTCAAGATGATTGGACGTGATTACCGCAATGTTCTCAAAGCCAATAAAGCAAAAATCTAAAAAGTGTCCAAAAGAAGTTTGTTGTTAATCTAGTGAGAAATCGGTAGTGTAAAGAGTTAAATAAATAGTGATTAACGCGCGTGCCAGTGAAAAATAAACACGTCGTGGAAGTGAACGTGTTGTTAACAAACAAATACCAGTTTAAATAAACAACAGTGTAAGTAAAAAAAGTAAAATTCGTTACATTATTGTTTTTGTTTTTAGCACTACATTATATTTAAAAACGATTATTTATTATTAAATGCCTAATTTATAAGTGCTGATAAAAAACTGTAACAAAGAAACACACGCAAGCTCTTACTAATCAGTAATCAATCAACAGTTTACTATTACGTATTTGGTTCTACACCTATAACCAACGTAACAAAGTTTATTTAAAAACTAATCATTTACAGGTAATTTAGATAAGATGATAAACTAATTAATAATTAACACTAATAAAATTGTAACGATATTTAAGAAAAACAACTAAGATGTAATTTATTAGTCACTCGGTATTTATAAACACTGTCCGCACATAACTTGCACTTTTGCTTATCTACACTGGTATTTATTGTCACTGGCACGCACCTTATAACAATTTATTTATTTAGACTGACATAGTGTTAACATTTTCGACTTCTCATTAGATTAAACTTCAAATCCCTTCGAATGTTTTTTATATTTTTACTTTACCTGATCTAAAACATTCAGTCTTTTTTGTTAAAAGATAAAAAATCAATTTTTCTTCATTATTTGATCTATCAAAGTCTAATCTCAATCTTATCGTACAATATACCTAATGTCAACAGTTTCCTCTTAGTTTATGTTTTCGACAACATCTAAGTATATTTAACGTTGTTTAAAGATGGAATCTTAGTTTTCTTAAATTTCTAGATTTTGTCAAATTCTAACCTCAACGTTTCTTCTATTTCTTTTACAATATTTTTATCATACATACTTTTATCGTATGTAACAATATAACTTTAACGTTTGGTTTTTAATTTTGTTTCTTCGCGTTTTTTATTTAATTTGTTTTTTTTTCAAGAATCTAACTTGTATCTTGTTATGCAATCTAACCTCAATTTTTCTAAATTTTTTGGTCTAATTAAAGTATAATCTCAATGTAGTCATACAATATACTCAACGTTTTTCTTTTATTGGTTCATATTTACATGAATCTTGTTTAACAAACAAACTTGAATTTTATTTAATTCTTAGATTTTGTTAATATTTAATATTAATAACAATAACGATATAAGCTCCTAAATTCTTAGATTTTACAAAAATTTAATCTCAATTTTAGGTATATTACATAACTACAACATTTATGTTTACGTATGAGTACTCTATTATTTTGATCCAATTTTTATCAAACAAAAGATAACACGCGTTTTAATAATCTAACCTCAATCATGTTAATTACTCTAACCTTCACAGTTTTCTTTTTCTTGTTAAACAATCTAACGTCATTGTTTACTTATTTTTCTTATATTAAAATCTAACTTGTTTAATAATTTAACGTTAATGTTTCTAAATTTTGAGTCTTATTAAAACCTAACCTTAATGTTTTCAAACAATTTAACCTCAACGTTTTTCTTTTATTTTAGAAATTTGTACAAGAATCTGCTTTTCGTCTTGTTATATAAACGTTCTAAAAAGGATTTTATTTTAATTATTTGATCTATTAAAGTCTACTCTCTCTCTTTGTGCTCGTTTTAGCAAAATTTAAATGTTTATTTCCTGTTTACGATCGAATTTTAATGTTTCCAATGTTTTAGATTTTGTTAAAATGTAACCTCAACATTATTAAACACTCTAACCTCAACGCTTTCTTCTCTTTCTGCTACACAATACTAACTTAGGTAACAATCTAACCGTATTTTTTTTAATTCTTAGGTTTTAATCAAATCTAACCTTAATCTTATTAAACAGTCTGACTTTAACGTTTGGTTTTTATTTTCACTGCTCTACGTTTTTCTTTTACTTTTCTTTTTCACCAAGTATCTAAGTTTCATCTCGTTTAACAGTCAACCCTGTGTCTCCTAAATTCTTAGATTATTAAGACATAACCTCAATCTTAATAAGTAATTATAGGTATTTACCGTTTGGTTTTTAATTTTAATTTTTTACCACAATCTACTTTTTGATGAATACTCAATTAATTAACATAATTTTTATTAACCATAAAATCATGAGTTTTATTAATCTAACCTCAACCATGTTAAATATTCTAATCTCTACATTTTTCTTTTCCCTTAATCTTTTTATAATAATCTTTCTTGTTTAACAATCTTATTTTTTTTTAATTCTTAAACTTTATTAAATTTTCAATAAACAATCTAACTTAAATTTTTGTTTTTGATTATAATCTACGGTTTCATAAATTCTCTTAGTTAACTAATTTTTTTTTTAAACAAAAGCAAGTATGCGTTTTAATAATATAACCTCAATTATTTATTATTTTTTATTCAAAACTATTTTGAAATACGCGGGTGTAAAATCAACTTGTAATGTTTACCGCCCTTATAGCTTATTTACACTTATCTTTTATGTATAGTAACTTATACTATGAGATAGCTCTGCCATCAAGCGTTGTTAATGGTTACCCCATTTATACTTAAATATAAAGATATAGGGTTGTCGATGCAATTGTAGGAATTACATGAGAGCGTTCTCCGACTGCTGATGAGCCCCAAAAGGGTGAAACGGCCGTCCAGCTTTAACCCCAATGTATTTTACGTTGTGGTTTTATCCCGCAGTTTTATTCAAAACCTCCTAACCTCAACATTTATCCCTACGTTAGTCTTTCTACAAGAATCTACTTTCTTTGGGTAAATCAATCTAACTTCAATTCTTATACAAAAACCTACCTATAATCGTATTTAACAATAAGATTAAGTTTTTAGATTTAATTAAAGTCTAACCTCAATCTTGTTAATTCTTATAATGAGTATTCGTTTAGTTAACTTAACTTAAAAAAATACGACATTATTACCTACTTTTTAACGCAGCCTCAGCCATCAGAAGCAGTCTAACCTAACCTCAGCAGTTTTTTTTACTTTCGTTCTATAGAAAACTAACTTTTTAAATAATTTAAGCTTAGGTAATGTATCTGTTCATACTTCGATTTTAATAACATCTAACTTTAACTTTATTGTGTTTAGTTAACCTAGTTTTTTTTTCTAAAAAAAAACAAGCTGGGATTCGAGTAACCTATCCTCGATCATATTAAACAACTTAACCTCAACGTATCTTTTACTTTTGTTTTTCTACAAAAACTCTGTCTTTCAGCTTGTCTGTCCTAACCTGAATTTTTTCAATTTACTTTTAGTGATAACGACACTTCACATCTTTGGCTGTTACCATAGTCCAAAAGTAAAGAAAACCGTAACCAACGCGGTATTTTATAAAAATGAAGATAGCTTTTGTTCTCTTTTGATGCCAGGCCAACTTTAACATCTGAATGTCACTTTTGAGTTTAAGTACAAAAATTCGTAGTTTCTCGACAAAAATTTGGTTTATCGAATTTTATTAATTCGAGGATATTGAAATTTGATCTCGAAAACCTTCTCGGCGGGAGTTTTAGATTTCCTACAAAGTTAAAGAACATCGTATCGAGGATCCAAACAGTATTTTATCAGGTTGAAGCGTCGTTGTGCGGTCCAATACGTCAGTTACGCGTGGTTTTTCATGCACGTCGACGTTTTAACACACCTTTTCGCATTTTTTTCTAGAGCATCGTAGCGAATTTTGTTTTGGAGTGATCGTCGTGTAACGTGACATGTTCTCATTGTAATGTATGCGTTGAGGTTGTAATTTGCGAACAGGTCGTGTTCGTCGAGAATTTGTTGACGTGACGCGAGTGTTTTCCGTGCCGATGACGTGTAGAAAAATCATTGGGGATCTGACCTGTCCACGATAATGACAATTTATTTCCGTAGTTTTGTGTTAAGCGTGGAGTACACGTTTGGTTGTTTTGTCCTTGTTGCGCTTCCGAAAAGCCGACCGGTCGACGTGAGACGCTCGTTTGCGGGATGGCGTGACAACGTTAACGAGAAGGAACTTCAGGGGTTACACGGTCTGGGAGATAGCGTTGTTTCTATGGCAGCTTTGATCGACTTCAGTGTAGCAGCAGCTAGTTTTATCTAAATAATTGAGGCGTTGAATGAGAAACTGCGTCACTTAAGCGACGCCGATGACGTAAGTATTTATTTATTGTTTGTTATGGGCTAGGCACTTTTGATTTGCTGTCGTTTAAAGTAGTAACAGCGCTTACCACGTGCTTTTGCGCAGGAATTCCGCAAACAGCGACATATAGACATAATATTAAGCTCGATGTTTTTTTGTTCTATATATAGACCGGCTAAGTGAGGCCTATAATTATTTATGTGCGCGGCATGTAGTTTATTCGAGTATATAACACGAACGTTTGCGAACTTTAAATGTCCCTTTTTCTTAGAAAGCAAAATGGAAACGTCGTCAATTATCGCTTGACGATTAAAATAAATGCAAATGCGTATTTGTGTGCCAAGTCAATAAACCTTCTTAATAAAATCCATATTTTAAAATACGAATGTCAATTCGAGTCCTTCGACTTTTACATACGGGCAGACGAACGTCTACAGATTAATAATGGAATTTTTTTAAAGATCGGAAGGCTCGATAAGGTCTAACATGTAAATGCGATAATTCGTATGCATTAAACATTCTTTGAACTCAAAAAAAGACATTTGTGTTTTAAAAGAGAAAGAGCGAGAGTTGCGACAATAATCGAAGTAGGCCCCGCAGCGCCTGCTACGATTTAATTGGCGCCGAAAATTGGGGACCGCTATCTTGTTTTGCAATCGGTTGTCACTGAAACATGATCGATGTTGTCGAACTTGTTTGTTTAATCATTCTCGCGAATTTCACCACTAAAATTGTCAAGAAAAAGAGCGATCAACGCTCAACAAGTTTAATATAAATGTCATCAAAGCAGGCTTTGGAAACAAAACGTTCACAAACGCCTAATATGATTAATCCGGCAATTCCGTGATTTGCTTTAACAGTGACAAAAATAGGCTTATGTTGCTTAATGACAAATAAAAGCAAAAGCGAATTATAAAGCTAAGTTAGATCTCCAAATAGGGTCTTTGAGATATTTTTGGTAGACTGCTGTTAGAGTACCTAAAGTTGGAAATATCCATTCAATTTAAATTTTCAATTCGTTACATTCCTAAATTGAAAAAATTAACTTAACTATAAGTAATCATAGTTTTGATACCGGAACGTTCGCTAAAGCCTACTAGGTATAATGAATTTGGATATAGTTTCTTCAAGTGGGTAAAAAAATCGGATTCAGCTACTTCATGACCATATAATCAACCAGACAAATTCGTTTACAAAAGCAACAAAAATAAAACAGTTATGTCCGGATGCATAAAGCAAAGTTAACTGTTGTTAGCTGACGTTGTTCTTAACTAAATAGAATTACGTCAGCAAAATGATTTTGTACCAATGACGACGTGACCACGTAGTTACTACATATCGTCAAAGTTAATGCTTTATGCAACGGGGCCTTAGATTGTTCAAAACTGACAATAAACAGATAGTTTGAGAAGAATTGCGTTAGAGTAGCGTTAGATCAACAGTAAGTTGGAGTTGGTCTAGGATTTTTAGGTTATGTTGTTAAAGAAATAGTTTTCAATCCTGTCAAATCTTACAAAATTGTGAAGGTAAACATGAAATTACTCTTAGCTATTTGACACTCCAACTTCAATTTATTCAATGCTTTATCAGATATTAAAGTTGTAGAAAGATATAAATATAAAAAATGTCAGAGAAATAATCTAATCTAAGTAAGGTTAGATTGAACTTTTTGCGACAGCTGCATTATACCAAAGATGCTCTTGGTAACAAAACGTTCACAAACGCATGGTTGCGATTATTCTGCATAGCTAAGATACCTTTCTATGTTATATAGGTCGAGATTAGATTCTTGAGTAAATGAAGGTTATAGTATTTCGAGATGCTGAGGATGGGTTGTATTACAAGTTGTCTTACCTAAATTGAGACTGTACTGATACTCAAGAATTGATATCTCTTTATTTAATTAAGTAGATAGAGCTGTAACATGATCCATTAAGCCGCATTTGCACTTTTTAACGAGCTTTACGAATTTTGTACCAAAACGTTATTAATTTTGAAACTCGCTAAAACATAGGTAATCAGGAACTAACGACTAACGAGTTTTATATGAATGTCATCAAGGATAGCTCTGTAAACAACACACGCACGAGCGCCCGCTGTGATTAATTTTAGATTTAGTTTGAAATCAAGTTTTTGGGGATCTCACCTGAATACCTTAAATAAGAAACAAACCTTCTCTTTAGACAAAATTTCTAAACTCACTGGTTTTAATTTAATTTAGAGAACAAAATTTTATGTACCTACCTACTTATATCAACCATCTTCACTTTAAAATTTATGAATCTCATAACTCTAAATTACTTGGGAATTAAGTTGGTAGACTTTAAGGCTATCTAACTTAACTTTAATATCAGTGAGAAATGTCTTTCTTTATGAAAAAATTTCTAATCTAACTGCTTTAATCTAACTTTACTTTCGAATTGAGTTTCTGATGATTTAATTTGGGGTTTAAACCTTTACGTATCTTCAGCCATTTTACTTTACTTTAGAATTTACTGATTCTAGATTACTTAGAAATTGAGATTTCAAGGCTATTTAATATAAGCCTAAAAATCTTAAAGAACTAACCCTTGTGGAAATAACGATTTTAACTTAACTGACTTTAATTCAACCTAAGTTTAATTTTGAATTGAGTTCTTTTAAATCAGATCTCACTATGCGTAAAAAAATTACCTTTACTTTACGACGTAATTTCTAACTTCACTGATTTTAGTTTACTCTACCTTTGCATTGAGGTTCTGACAACTTAAGTCTTTGACGAACAAACTTTTATGCATTTAAATTATCTTTAATTTGCAAATCTCTTAATTTTACTGGAATTTATTTTCTCTAATCCTAAATTGCCTAGAAACAGAGTTTATAGAGTTCAATGAATCTAACATTTTTTTAAATAAAATTTCTCACTTTAGTAACTTTAATTCAATCTATCTTTAGTTTTGAATTGAGTTTTTGAGATTAGATCTTACTACGCGTAAAAAATGTAACTTCAATTAGGACTTAATTTCTAACCTCACTGATTTTAATTTAATCTAACTCTACTTTTGCATTGAGGTTCTGACAACTTAAGTCTTTGGCAAACAAACTTTTATGCATTTAAACCATCGTTAATTAGCAAATCTCTTAATTTTACTGGAATTTATTTTCTCTAATCCTAAATTGCCTAGAAACAGAGTTTATAGAGTTCAATTAATCTAACATTTTTTAAAATAAAATTTCTCACTTTAGTAACTTTAATTCAATCTATCTTTAGTTTTGAATTGAGTTTTTGAGATTAGATCTTACTACGCGTAAAAAATGTAACTTCACTTTAAGACTTAATTTCTAACCTCACTGATTTTAATTTAATCTAACTCTACTTTTGCATTGAGGTTCTGACAACTTAAGTCTTTGGCGAACAAACTTTTATGCATTTAAACCATCTTTAATTTGCAAATCTCTTAATTTTACTGGAATTTATTTTCTCTAATCCTAAATTGCCTAGAAACAGAGTTTATAGAGTTCAATTAATCTAACATTTTTTAAAATAAAATTTCTCACTTTAGTAACTTTAATTCAACCTATCTTTAGTTTTGAATTGAGTTTTTGAGATTAGATCTTACTACGCGTAAAAAATGTAACTTCACTTTAAGACTTAATTTCTAACCTCACTGATTTTAATTTAATCTAACTCTACTTTTGCATTGAGGTTCTGACAACTTAAGTCTTTGGCAAACAAACTTTTATGCATTTAAACCATCTTTAATTAGCAAATCTCTTAATTTTACTGGAATTTATTTTCTCTAATCCTAAATTGCCTAGAAACAGAGTTTATAGAGTTCAATTAATCTAACATTTTTTAAAATAAAATTTCTCACTTTAGTAACTTTAATTCAATCTATCTTTAGTTTTGAATTGAGTTTTTGAGATTAGATCTTACTACGCGTAAAAAATGTAACTTCACTTTAAGACTTAATTTCTAACCTCACTGATTTTAATTTAATCTAACTCTACTTTTGCATTGAGGTTCTGACAACTTAAGTCTTTGGCGAACAAACTTTTATGCATTTAAACCATCTTTAATTTGCAAATCTCTTAATTTTACTGGAATTTGTTTTCTCTAATCCTAAATTGCCTAGAAACAGAGTTTATAGAGTTCAATTAATCTAACATTTTTTAAAATAAAATTTCTCTTTTTAGTAACTTTAATTCAATCTATCTTTAGTTTTGAATTGAGTTTTTGAGATTAGATCTTACTACGCGTAAAAAATGTAACTTCAATTAGGACTTAATTTCTAACCTCACTGATTTTAATTTAATCTAACTCTACTTTTGCATTGAGATTCTGACAACTTAAGTCTTTGGCGAACAAACTTTTATGCATTTAAACCATCTTTAATTAGCAAATCTCTTAATTTTACTGGAATTTATTTTCTCTAATCCTAAATTGCCTAGAAACAGAGTTTATAGAGTTCAATGAATCTAACATTTTTTAAAATAAAATTTCTCACTTTAGTAACTTTAATTCAATCTATCTTTAGTTTTGAATTGAGTTTTTGAGATTAGATCTTACTACGCGTAAAAAATGTAACTTCACTTTAAGACTTAATTTCTAACCTCACTGATTTTAATTTAATCTAACTCTACTTTTGCATTGAGGTTCTGACAACTTAAGTCTTTGGCGAACAAACTTTTATGCATTTAAACCATCTTTAATTTGCAAATCTCTTAACTTTACTGGAATTTATTTTCTCTAATCCTAAATTGCCTAGAAACAGAGTTTATAGAGTTCAATTAATCTAACATTTTTTTAAATAAAATTTCTCTTTTTAGTAACTTTAATTCAATCTACCTTTAGTTTTGAATTGAGTTTTTGAGATTAGATCTTACTACGCGTAAAAAATGTAACTTCACTTTAAGACTTAATTTCTAACCTCACTGATTTCAATTTAATCTAACTCTACTTTTGCATTGAGGTTCTGACAACTTAAGTCATTGGCGAACAAACTTTTATGCATTTAAACCATCTTTAATTTGCAAATCTCTTAATTTTACTGGAATTTATTTTCTCTAATCCTAAATTGCCTAGAAACAGAGTTTATAGAGTTCAATTAATCTAACATTTTTTAAAATAAAATATCTCACTTTAGTAACTTTAATTCAATCTATCTTTAGTTTTGAATTGAGTTTTTGAGATTAGATCCTACTACGCGTAAAAAATGTAACTTCACTTTAAGACTTAATTTCTAACCTCACTGATTTTAATTTAATCTAACTCTACTTTTGCATTGAGGTTCTGACAACTTAAGTCTTTGGCGAACAAACTTTTATGCATTTAAACCATCTTTAATTTGCAAATCTCTTAATTTTACTGGAATTTATTTTCTCTAATCTTAAATTGCCTAGAAACAGAGTTTATAGAGTTCAATTAATCTAACATTTTTTAAAATAAAATTTCTGACTTTAGTAACTTTAATTCAATCTATCTTTAGTTTTGAATTGAGTTTTTGAGATCAGATCTTACTATGCGTAAAAAAATGAAACTTTACTTTAAGGGCCAATTTCTAATCTCACTGATTTTAATTTAATCTAACTCTACTTTTGCTTTGAGGTTCTGACAACCTAAGTCTTTGGTGAACAAACTTGTATGCATTTAAACCATCTTCATTTTAGAATCTATTAATCTCACTGGAATATATTAATCTCTCATATCTTAACTTGCGTAGAAACTGAGTTTATAGAATTCTACTTTTGCATTCAGATTTTGACAATTTAAGTCTTTGGTGAACAACCTTTTATGCATTTGAACCATCTTAATTTAAGAATCTATTAATCTCACTGGAATTTATTAATTTCTCAAATCCTATATTGCGTAGAAACTGAGTTTATAGACTTTAACTATTCTAACATTTTTTAAAATATAACTTCTGACTTCAGTAACTTTAATTTAAATTACGTTCAGTTTTGAATTGAGTTTTTGAGATCAGATCTTACTATGCGTAAAAAAATGTAACTTCACTTTAAGACGCAACTTCTAACCTCACTCATTTTAATTTACTCCAACTCTACTTTTCCATTATTGTTCTGACAATCTAAGTCTTTGGTAAACAAACTTTTATGGATTTGAACCATCTTCATTTTAGACTCGATCAATCTGACTGGAATATATTAATTTATCAAATCTTAAATTGCGTAGAAACTGAGTTTATAGAATTTATTTAATCAATAAAATAAAATTGAGTTTTTTGAGATCAGATCTCACTATCTGTAAAAAATCTAACTTCGCTTTAAGATGCCATTTTTAGCCTCACTGATTTTAATTTAATCTAATTCTACTTGAATTCTAATTGACTCAATAAAGTTTAATTATTCTAAGCTTTTCTAAAATAAAATTTTTGACTGCAGTGACTTTAATTTAATCTATCTTTAGTTTTAAATTGAGTATTTTAAGGTCAGATCTAACTATGTGCAAAAAATTTAACTTCACTTTAAGACTTAATTTCTAACCTCACTGATTTTAATTTACTCCAACTCTACTTTTGCATTGAGGTTCTGACAACCAAAGTCTTTGGTGAACACACTTTTATGCATTTAAACCATCTTCAATTTAAAATCTCTTAATTTCACTGGAATTTATTTTCTCAAATCCTAAATTGCGTAGAAACTGAGATTTTAGAGTTTAATTAATCTAACATTGTTTAAAATAAAATTTCTGACTTCAGTAACTTTAATTCAATCTATCTTTAGTTTTGAATTGAGTTTGTGAGATCAAATCCTATTATGCGTAAAAAATGTAACTTCACTATAAGACTTAATTTCTAATCTCACTGATTTTAATTTAATCTAACTCTACTTTTGCAGTGAGTTTCTGACAATTTAAGTCTTTGATGAACAAATTTTTATGCATTTAAGCTATCCTCATTTTAGAATCTATTAACTTCACTGGAGTTTATTAATTTCTCAAATCCTTAATTGCGTTAAAACTGAGTTTATAGAGTTTAATTAAATTAACAATTTTTAAAATTAAATTTCTGACTTTAGTGACTTTAATTCAATCTATCTTTAGTTTAGAATTGAGTCTTTTGAAATCAGATCTCACTATGCGTAAAAAATCTAATTTCACTTTAAGACGTAATTTCTAACCTCACTGATTTTAATTTAGTCTAACTCTACTTTTGCATTGAGGTTATGACGATATAAGTTTTTGGTGAACAAACGTTAGTACATTTAAACCGTCTCCATTTTAGAATCTATTAATCTCAATGGAATATATTAATATCTCATATCTTAACTTGCGTAGAAACTGAGTTTAATTAATCCAGCCTTTTTCAAAATAAAATTTCTAATTTCAATGATTTCAATTCAATCTATCTTAAGTTTAGAATTGAGTTTTTTGAGATGAGATCTCACTATGCGTAAAAAATCTAATTTCACTTTAAGACGTAATTTCTAACCTCACTGATTTTGATTTAATCTAATTCTACTTTTGCATTCAGATTTTGACAGTCTAAGTCTTTAGTGAACAAACTTTTATGCATTTGAACCATCTTCACTTTATAATCTATTAATCTCATTGGAATTTATTAATTTCTCAAATCCTAAATTGCGTAGAAATTGACTCAATGGAGTTTAATTAATCTAAGCTTTTGTAAAATAAAATTTCTGACCTCAGTGACTTTAATTCAATCTGTCTTCAGTTTTGAATTGAGTTTTTTGAGATTAGATCTCACTATGCGTAAAAAATCTATTTTTACTTAAAGGCACAATTTGTAACTTAACTGATTTTTATTTAATCTAACTGTACTTTTGCATTGAGGTTCTGACCATCTAAGTTTATGGTAAACAAACTTTTATGCATGTGAACTATCTTAATTTTAGACTCCATTATTCTCACTGGGATTTATTGATTTCTCAAATCCTAAATTGCGTAGAAATTGAATTTGCGGAGTTTAATTAATTTAACCTTTTCTAAAATAAAATTTCTGGCTGCAGTGACTTTAATTCAATCAATCTTTAGTTTTGAATTGAGTTTTTTGAGATCAGATCTCACTATCTGTAAAAAATCTAACTTCACTTTAAGACGCAATTTTTAACCTCACGGATTTTGATTTAATCTAATTCCCCTTTGCATTGAGATTCTGGCAATCTAAGTTTTTGGTGAACAAACGTTTATGCATTTGAACCATGTTCATTTTAGAATCTATTTATCGCATTAGAATTTATTAATTTCACAAATCCTTAATTGCGTAGAAATTGACTCAATAAAGATTAATTAATCTAAGCTTTTCTAAAATAAAATTTGTGACTGCAGTGACTTTAATTCAATCTACCTTTAGTTTTAAATTGAGTATTTTGAGATCAGATCTCACTATCTGTAAAAAATCTAACTTCACTTTAAGACGCAATTTCTAACCTCACTGATTTTAATTTAATCTAACTCTACCTTTCATTCAGGTTTTGATAATCTAAGTCTTTAGTGAACAAAATTTGTATGTATTTGAACAATCTTTACTTTAGAATTTATTAATTTAACTGGAATTTATAAATTCCTCAAATCCTAAATTGTGTAGAAACTGAGTTTATAGAGTTTAATAATTCTAAGATAATCTAAAATAAAATTTGTAACTGCAGTGACTTTAATTCAATCTACCTTTAGTTTTGAATTGAGTATTTTGAGATCAGATCTCACTATCTGTAAAAAATCTAACTTCACTTCAAGACGCAATTTCTAACCTCACTGATTTTAATTTAATCTAAATCTACCTATCTTTGATAATCTAAGTCTTTAGTGAACAAACTTTTATGTATTTGAACAATCTTTATTTTAGAATTTATTAATCTAACTGGAATTTATAAATTTCTCAAATTCTAAATTGCGTAGAAATTGACTCAATAAAGTTTAATTAATCTAAGCTTTTCGCAAATAAAATTTCTGAGCTCAATGACTTTAATTCAATCTATTTTTAGTTTTGACTTAAATTTTTGAGATTAGATCTCACTATGCGTAAAAAATCTAATTTTATTTTAAGACACAATTTGTAACTCCACTGAGTTTCATTTAATCTAACTGTGCTTTTACATTGATTTTCTGACAATCTAAGTATATGGTAAACAACTTTTATGCATTTGAACCATCCTCATTTTAGACTCTATCAATCTCACTGGGATTTATTGATTTCTCAAATCCTAAATTGCGTAGAAACTGAGTTTACAGAGTTTAATTAATCTAAGCTATTCTAAAATAAAATTTCTGACTGCAGTGAGTTTAATTCAATCTATCTTTAATTTTGAATTAAGTTTTTTGAGATCAGATCTTGCTATCTGTAAACAATCTAACTTCGCTTTAAGACGCAATTTTTAGCCTCACTGCTTTTAATTTATTCTAATTCTATTTTTGCATTGAGATTCTGACAATCTAAGTCTTTGGTAAACAACCTTTTATGCATTTGATCCATTTTCATTTTAGAATCTATTAATCTCACTGGAATTTATTAATCTCTGAAATTTTAAATTGCGAAGAAATTGAGTTTATAGAGTTTAATTAATCCAGCCTTTTTCAAAATAAAATTTCTAATTTCAATGATTTCAATTCAATCTATCTTAAGTTTAGAATTGAGTTTTTTGAGATGAGATCTCACTATGCGTAAAAAATCTAATTTCACTTTAAGACGTAATTTCTAACCTCACTGATTTTGATTTAATCTAATTCTACTTTTGCGTTGAGATTCTGACAATCTAAGTCTTTGGTAAACAACCTTTTATGCATTTGAACTAACTTCATTTTAGAATTTACTAATCTCACTGGAATTTAATAATTTCTCAAATCTTAAACTGCTTAGAAATTGACTCTATAAAGTTTAATTAATCTAAGCTTTTCTAAAATAAAATTTCTGACGTAAGTGACTTTAGTTCTATGTATCTTTAGTGTTGAATTGAGTTTTTTGAGATCAATTCTCACTATGCGTAAAAAATCTACTTTTACTTTAAGACACAATTTGTAACCTAACTCATTTTTATTTAATCTAACTGTACCTTTGCATTGAGGTTTTGATAATGTAAGTCTTTGGTGAACAAACCTTTATGTATTTGAACTATATTTTAAAATCTATTAATGTCAGTGTAATTTATTAATTTATCAAATCCTAAATTGCGTACAGATTGAATTCGTAGAGTTTATTTAATTTAACCTTCTCTAAAATAAAATTTGTGATCTCAGTGATTTTAATTCAATCTGCTTTTAGTTTTGAATTGAGTTTTTTGAGATCAGATCTCACTATGCGTAAAAAATCTAATTTCACTTTCAGACGCAATTTCTAACCTCACTGATTTTGATTTAATCTAATTCTACTTTTGCGTTGAGATTCTGACAATCTAAGTCTTTGGTGAACAACATTTTATGCATTTGAACCATTTTTATTTTAGAATCTTTGAATCTCACTGGAATTTATTGATTTGTCAAATCCTACATTGCGTAGAAATTGACTCAATAGAGTTTAATTAAACTAAGCTTTTCTAAAATAACATTTTTGACTTCAGTGACTTTAATTCAATGTATCATTAGTTTTGAATTGAGTTTTTGAGATCAGATCTCACTATCTGTAAAAAATCTAACTTCACTTTAAGACGCAACTCTAACCTCACTTATTTTAATTTAATCTAACTTTATCTTTGCATCGAGCTTTTGACAATCTAAGTCTTTGGCGAAGAAACTTTTACTTCATTTTAAATATACTTTTGAATTAATTTTTTTGGAATTTAATCTCACTATTCTTAAAAAAATAGTTCCTTACTTTTAGATGGAATTTTGAACTTACTTAATTTTAATTAAATCTTACTTTAGTTAGAAATGGAGTTTTTTGGTAAAATGATTCACTTTATTAATTTCACTGATTCTAAGTTGCATAAAAATTGAATTCAAGATTATTTTATCTAATTTAATTTTTCCCAAAAATAAAATTTCTTAATTTAGTTATTTAAATTCAATGTAACTTTAGTCTAGAATTGAGATTTTGGGAATCATTGTTATAGAATATAACGTTATTTTAAGATTCAATTCGAATCGAGTTTTTGACATTTTCTGTTTTTGACAAACAAACTTTGACGCATTTGAACAGTATATTCTAACTTAAAAGTGATTAATCTCACGTATTCTAAATTACTTAGAAATAGAGTTAATAGAAATTAATGTTATTAGAGATAAAAATTCTAACCTCAGTAACTTTAATTAAATCGAACTTTAATTTGAAACGTTTAAGATTTTTAATTTAATCCAACTTTACTATCGCATCAGATTTTTACGTATTTGAATCTCGCTTTAAAATTTACGGATCTCTAATTTGATTTGAGTTAGTAATGAATAATTAACTGGTCCATCTCTTATTTAATAATAACCTAAACTTTTTTTTTGAAACAGATTTTTATTTTAATTTTACCGTAGGTACTTAGTTTAAATTTATGTTAATGTAAGAGTTGATGCTGAAGAAAGATGAGGTTAGATAGCATGCATTTGAGGTTATGTTGAAGAAACTGGTGTTTTTTATATATAACACCGCTTACTTGATTTTTATTTTTTTAATCAAATGCTTGTTGTTGCCCCACATATTTCCAAATGGAATTTGTATTTAATTATCAAATAGCTACCAAATCTAATATCAAACCCTCTTGGTGAAATCATGCCCCTCTGGCACTTAACAATACATAGCATGAGACTCACCGAGAGGCCTCTCTATTAGAAGCCGCTCCTCTCGTACATTAGTCGAACAAAGACAACCTACAGGGTATGGTTTATACGCCAGACAAGAACGAAGCATTCTGTAGACCCTTAAACCCTCAGGGAATGTATACCGAAAACACAATAAAGAAAATCGAAGGATGCTTTAATACGGCTGTGTGCCAACACTGCTGAATTTCCAAAATCGTATTCGTCGTTGAGCGGGTGTTTAATGAAGATCGACGATTAAAAACGACTACGTTCAGGAGCTTCCACCCACGGCATAGAAAAGAAAATTCGATTTAAAGCCGATGCTTCTTTGTAGTGTTGGTCAACAGCCGATGCCAAATACTAAGAATGGTTACTTAATATTCTCGCCACTCCAGATTGTTGTCTTTTGTCGCAATGCCCAGACGAGCGGCGTTGCACATCAGAAAACTAAATTTAATTAAATTATTGGCAAAAAAATACAACGTTACAAATCAATAGCTTTACCACCCTCGTAAATTACTCGATAGGGTGTGGCTCCGTGTCTCCTAATTTTGAAAAAAAAATCGTACGGAGAAAGTCGTTAAAGTCTCAACGACCAATCACGATAAACTCTGACGTCATTAGTATCAATCTTTTGTTTCATAATCTACTTGACTTTTGTATAATCTAGCACCTAGACAGCCGCAATTTGTAAAAATTGTGGAATTAGATAACGAAGAAACAGAATTTGGTGTAGTTCCGAAAAATTCAAGTTCTGGTATACGCACAAATTACCCGCTTCATAAATGCTAATGTTTGAATATGTTGCCGCAATTAAGCATAACATAACCTATAATTGCGAGAAGGGATTTTCGCCGTTTGGAAACGCATTCGTAAAGAAGAATGTAAATTACCACCTACCGCGTGAACTCCCAGAAGTATATTTTGTAACCCAAAACCATCCTGGCACACGTATGTATAAACGGAAAAGGACGGAAAAAGTTTTCACAGCTGTTCAACGCATCCTCGTTCGCCAAAAGAACTCGACTAGCTTTATCTCTTTTCAAGCTTAGGGCTAGCAGAGACCTTTCATTAAGACAGAAACAGCCTGGTGCAGTGGGTACTTACGCCAATGAATTAATGCATATCGTACACTGTTAAAACCCAATATCACTCGTCGACGTACGACCGAACGTTTATATCCTTACGAGCGAGGCATTTTCTCGTTAACAGTGTAGAGCTGAACCAATGATTAGTGGAGCTTCGACTACACTGTTATGTTTTTAAGTTCGTCTACGATTTAGTGGATTATTGTATTAAAAATTGGCAACATGGGAATTTTGGTTATCGTGGCCTATATCCTTTTAAAAACTTTTCAGAATAATAACATTTGAAACGAAGCAATAATACAAAAAAATCAAAAATCGTATTTTCATTAACTTTTCTACTTGAAAAAACGCATCAAAGTACGCTATCCTTTGCTTTGCTTTAACAAAGTAGGTCAGTTGTTATTTTATTCCGTTTTCATGCCTAAATACAAAGTATTATAAGTGTACCATTTGTAATCTAAGGTTAGGTTCATCAGTATAAACGTGAGGTTACGTTTTGTTTGTGTGGTTGTTATTAGAAATTAATAGTTTCTTTTCAAAAAAAATCGTCTTGCTTTGAAGTTACCTTTGTCACTAAAACATTAGATGGCTTCTAACTAACAAAAGTTGACAATGACATAGAGAAAAATATAAATACTACCTATAGTCACATTTGTTTAAAAAAAACTCACATCAACAATATAACTTCGATATTTTTATGTTTTTAAAAAACTTAACCTCAAAACTGTGAAGCAATCTAACAATAACATAAGACTACATTCAAGTAGGCTGTGATACTTTTATTGTCTATAAATTAAAAAAAATATTAAGCATGTTATGAACAAAAGATCAAATAAAAAAACAGTAATCTAAATTTAAATATGCTTTGACTACGTCATTTTTCTTTCATGATGCAAATTTAGAAATGTTTATTTTACATTAGATTAGAATTAATGTGACAATACTGTATTTTTTCAAAGTGCCTATCAAAATCGCCGTCTTTTGCGTTTTATTGATCGGCACAGTGATGCTTTCTATGAAAGTGGTCGAAACTTTCTAAAACAGTAACGTATAATTAAAAAAACAAAAGCAACTGATTGAGATATGTTTAAAAACGCACCTGCGTCATAAATTTTAATATTTAGTGTGCCGACCGATTGTCTTTTGGTTCGTGCACAGCCCACTTTATATGACAGCTGTCACCATTTTTATATTATGTTGTCTAAACTTTAGTGTTCGCGGAAATTAAAGTGGAGACGAAACGTTGTTGTACCTAAAATAATAAAAATATAGTTGCAAACAATGTGATAATGGGCTAATCTGTTTGTCTCAAAATTAATTTTTAACCTAAGTGAAAATCCTACAAGGGAGAACGATGTTGTCTCTTTGGTTTTAAAGAAGATTATTATCGTTTTTGTTTATTAGCTTTTAGAAATACATACAGTAGCTTTAACCGCTTTAACACAAAATTCAACATAGTAGGCTAAAAAACAAAAAGATAAATGTATGATCTAGGAGAAACAACATAACACAACTAATGAAAAAATGAAACACAACTAATGAAACCAAGAAAACAAAATAATAATTAACCAAAAGCAAAAAAAAAAGTTTTGTTTACGTTTTTAAAAAGCTTTGTATTCTAATTTCAACATTTTTTTGTTGTTTAAACTGGTTTTGTATAAAAAACAATGATCGATTAACATATTCTTTCCTTACAAACCGTGGCAAAAAATGTAAAACTTTTTTTTGACAAAAACTAAAATTTTGTTTGTATTCTGTATTACGACTAGTTCTTAGTATAAATTTAATTTAAATTTGATTTTTTTAAAATATTTGTCTCAAAATAAATATGAAGATAAAAATGTAAGTAAAAAAGTAAACTGGTACTAACACAAGTTAGTAGGCTTTTTACCATTTCTTCTCGAACAATTGCTTTAATTTAGCCTGCTAGGGTAATTTTTTTGTACCTATTTGTACTCAGAAAAGTACGTTAAAATGCGTTTAAAATCACTAGATGTTAAAGTGTTTACTAAAGAAACTTTATGATATTTTAGATTTTTCTGCAGCTTACTAGTTATAATAGGTATGTAAGATAAGATTCTTATTTTTTTTAAATAATAAATACGTGTTTTTTGAAATACCGGCGTTAGTTTAAAGAGGCTTAAGTGAAGACTCGATTTCGTTCTTGGTTATATTTATAGTTTGTTTATAACCGTTTTGATGGGCAAAATTGGTCTTGGTGTTACAATCTTGTCTTGGTCTCGCAAGATTTGCAAGACCAAGACCAAGACTCAAGGTTGCAAGACTAGCTCTGCAAGATATCGGCAAAAACAAGACTATTTTACAAGTCTCTTGCAGTTTTTTTCTTATTACGAACGATTATTTATCTTATTTTATTTATCACACATACAAAAAAACATTCATTTTCTCAAAAACCCCTACAACGGATTTTAAACCGACACGGCGCCTGTACTACTCATGCAAATCCCTCAAACATGCCGAGGAGTTGTTCCTTTTTCAAAACAACTAAATTCTCAAAACTTAAAAGTACATCTATTATAAAATACAACGGACGCATTGCAAATGCAATAGTGATTATTATTTAATATAATACATTATGTAAGTAAGATAAGTTGACTAAACCTTTCCGATGTGGAGAGTTTTTCACACTCTTTGCTCCATTATCCTCAGACTGTTTTGCATTGAGCGTGGAGTTAATTATTCGTTTAGCAGTCTTGAAAGAGACGAATGGTTTAGATTCTCAGATTTTTTTTAGTTTAGCTTACTGGATTTTAAAGTATGTACAAAACAATAATAGGCGCCGGGCATTTTCACATTTTTTACATAACCTACTGTTCTTTTAGACTACTAAACAACAATTTTTTCGTTAAAAATAAAACAAAACACGGCGTCACTTAAGCGTTTTTAAACTAACACCGGTATTTAAAAAGCCGTGGTTTTATTTTTTTAAAGAATAATCTATGTGTATCTTTTAGTTCCTGTTTGTGTTTTAAAAGTTTCAAAGTATTTTGTGAACAGTTTTTTTCATTTACTCGAATTAACGTCTTTTTAGTAATTCAAAAAATAAAATAAACAAGTAAAACTAAGTATCAATATAAAGAAACGTAACAAATTGCAGAAAAAATAAAGTAATAGTACAAAAAATATTTGATTTTTGTTTGTTTTGTGAAAACATTTTTTAAGTTTGACTTTTAAATTTAAAAAATCTGAAATTTTAAAAATTATTAGATTTGAAAGTTAACCAAAAAAAAACTGGTGTGGCCACCACACGACTTTCCTATAAGGAATGATGAAGAAATGTATTTTTATAAGGTTATGTTGTCATAAAACCACTTTGGAGTGATATGTTTGTATTAAAAACGATTAGTAAATCGCCAATTAACCAGACTTTTGTGCAACCGACTATTTATTTTTTCTAAAAAAAAAATCGTAGCAGGCAGGATTCGAACTTAGATTATATAATGGAAATCACTTTAAATTATAAATTAAATATCTAATAAACTGTTAATGTTAGAAAAAAACTTATTTAAATAAATTGTTAGGAAGAATTATTTTTATAATTCGAATAATTTACATTCGTACAAAATTATATCAGAAAAACTGTTCAAAATGACGGATACACCTACTTCCGGTTTCTTTATCAGACCCATATTTTGATAGACCCAAGAGAATATGAAAAGCCAGCTCCATACCAAATTTCAAGTTACTAGGACTTTTGGTTCGAGAGTTATCGTGGATACAACGTTACACACAGACACACACACTCACACACAGACACTCAAAATTTTTTAGTCAAAAATACGTTTTTCTGATTCAGGAGACCTTGAAACGTAAAATTCCTCAAAAAAAAATTTTTGAAAAAAAATTGCGATCGCTATACTTTCCTTATAGGAAAGTAAAAAATAATCCACAAGACTGAAAAAACAAATTTTAAATTACCCGCTTACTACTTTTAAATGTCTATTTGTTGGTAAAGAAATTGTGCATCGAGTATTGTCGAAACTAAAAATTTTTTTAGAAAGATTTGGTTCAGGTAGCTAAATTCTCTGCTGAGTAGGTATTAAGATTTTAATTTTTTGCTACTGATTACTTTGGCAAAAAATTTAGTTTTTATTAATTAGAACGCGTTTATTTAAAAGTTTGTTTTCTAACTTTAATTAGACTAATTCAAAGTTAGTTTGTCATGCATTTGTTCAAAATTTTTGTATTGTCATTTTTTTAATTGCAATAGTTTTGATATTTGATTGCATTTTTTTTTATATTTTTATTAATTAAAATCACCGTCTTTAAAACAGAAAAAATAGAGAAATAGAAACTTTAAAAAGCACAATCGCATATAAAAACTGTTAGTAAAATTCTGATTTTTTTAAAGAATTGGTCGAAGCTTTTTTATTTTTCTATTAGTAATTTCTATTATTTTTTTCTACTTTTGATGAAAAAACTATCTTATACCTATTTCAAAAATTTTAAAAATAACCCCAAATAATTTAACTGAAAAAGAAAATATAAAAACGAAACATAATTTTAAAGATAGCAGTCTACTACTTTTTTTACGAATTTTTGCAAAAAAAAATTGTCTAATTTGACGAATTATTTTTGAAGACAACGATGCCTTGGTCTATTGCTTGTTTAAACATTATTTAGTTTTGATTCCAACGTCATTTTCTTTAATTCAGCTTAGAAACGGTAATACTTGTAGTCGATAATCAAAAACAAATACCATGAATCGTAAACTTGATAATAGTCGAACAGATTTGACTTATCGAAGTTCTATTCAATTTTAAGATTCAGTAGAGACGCAAAGCTCTTCTGTAAAACAAATTGCTACAATGTCGTCCACTTAATTTATCAATTTACACTATTGAGTATTGTAAAAAAAATAAAAAAACATTTTTTTAATCAACTTAAAATTTCTTCTGAAAAAAATAAAGTTATGTTGGCTGCGTTAAGGCAATTGTTTACATATAACAATTGCTTTGGTTGCTAGTTTTACACCAGTTTTCTGCTTTTATAAAAAAATTGAATCCTTAACACATAAAGAAAAAATAGAAAAGCTCATAAACAAGGTTAGGTGTAATTTGTTTCTCTTAAATGGTTTCACATAAACATTTTTGTTTTAGGCTTAATTCCTAACCTAAAAATTTAAAAAAATTAAGTAAATAACTATTAATCTTTTTATGGTTAATTAAAAATCGAATCTAGAAGGTTGGTTCTCTATTTCGACATAAGAATTAGCAATTCTCACACTAAAATCCGTGTAAGAATTAGCAAATTCTTACACGAATTTTAGTTTTTTCAAAGTTGGTATCTCTGCAGTGTAAGTTGACGTTATATGAAAAAAAAATCAAAATCATTGTAACTCAACAATTGGAATTTAAATGTTGATGCCAAGATAAAATAAAGATGTTCTATTAATTCAAACTTATTTACTTATAAAGGTATAAAGAGATAATTTCGTACGAGATTTTAGGTTAACACATAAGCTTCAATATGTCAAAGTGTAACTGTTACCAATTCAATAAAATACAAAAGTTTCCCAATGTTGTTTTAAAATTAAATTATACAAAAAATATTAAAATTGAATCAAAATAGAGAAAATAGTATAAAATACATGTCATAGAATACGTTTCAATCACTCTACCGTTTCATAAACTCGCTTATGATGAAACTGGTCTCGTGATTGAAGCGCGTTCATTCTCTAACTTGTGTTTTAATATGCTATTCTGAGTTTGGTATCTAGATTTCACTTTTATAAACATTTTTTTATATTTAATCATTTCTAGAAGCAATAAATAATCTTTGGGAAAGTAAAATGTCTAGTAGGCTAAACCAAGCTATGGTCTATGAAAAACAAATGTTGGAGTGACGTCACTCGCTATTATTTTTGTCCTACTAATTATACATTAATAAAGTAAAGAAAATATTAACATTGTTATTAGCATTGTTAAGTCGAACATTAAAATCAGCTTAATTAAAAATAATTAAATTGTTTTACAAAACAAGTAGGCGCTGATTTTATTTTGGTTTTTGTTTTTAAATCTACAATTTTTTTAAATACTTATATTAAAAACGTAAATCGAATCTGATGTGGAATGATGAAAATTCGAGTTATCAAGTAGTTTGAGATTTTGAGATTCGTTTTACGGAAATTTGTTATCATCAATTAAGTTTTATTTTTAACGGGCAGTTATTTTTCTGAACGTCTATAATGATTTTCTTGATGATGTTGCTACTTTGACATTTAGAGTTTTTCTGGTAATTCTAATTTGAATTGTATGTATTACTGGTTTGAGAATACTTATGATTTATATGATGTGTGTCGCTTTATTTTATCTTACGGCACATGTTTAGCCCTTTCATTGCGAGGAAAATTTTTGTAGTCGTGCGCTATAAACGTGGAAAATTGGGCTTTGCGGTAACGTCCGGTACGGACGTGTACGCCCGGCTCCCGCAACGACCGATTAAATTGTGTAGATGTTTTTTTCGTTATTTTCTTTTAAAAAATATCTTGCAGAAAGTAAACATTTTTTCAAATAAAATTTTTATTTTTAATTAAAAATAAACAGTATTTTTGGTTAAACGTATAATTTCAAAAAAAAAATTCGTAACACCATCCCAAAATGCAGATAAGGTTAGAAATTTTTGACTGTGTGATATCTTTCAAAACAAATAAGAATACACAATGGAACATCACACGGTGAATAGCAGAAAGAAAGTTTCCTTTCGAATTTTTTTTTTGAACAAACTATGCAACGCCTATATTTTTGCTTCTGGGTTCTTTCATGCTTTGGAAGCTGTTCAGGAAAATGTCTTGCAGTGAGTCTCAGGGGAGAATCACCATCTAGGCTCCTTTTACTTGTAGTGCGTGGTGTATCGTTATGGTAGGTACTTCTCAACAAGTTCTTGTACTAACTTTAGTTGAAAATCTGCTACTGGTATGTTTTCACCAGTCTTCAGTTTGTATAAAGCATGCGCATATTATATCATATCAACTATGTGAAAAAACACTTTCTTGTACCATTTGATACTTTTTCTTACTCACTCGATGCAACTAAGTTCTTATTTAGATTTCGGTTGCTTGTTTGAGTTTTGCGATTTATCTCACGCCCTGATGAAGCCCCTTACGAAAGTGTGCGAAACGTTGGCAACTTCGGTTACAACAATAATGACACGGTCCAAACCTGGAAGACATTCTTATCTTAGTATAGATTCCGGCCGTGGAAGCCTTCGCTATTACAAGTTTGAGAAAATTCACGAAGCATCCATTTTCCAGAAAGTTCACCGAAAGATATAGATCATTAGCGAAGGATTGCCAAAATGTATAAATGCGATACAAACGAATCATGGGGGAGTTATTCCAGTAGTTATTCGAAGTCGGCAGTGTTAAGAAGATGTTTAAATAAATAAGTGATTAACGCGTGTTTGAGATAAATACAACGAATTAAAAACGTACATGACTTTAATGTAAACAAGCGTTAGTGTTGAAATAAATAGAAGTTATCCGCGGACTTTAGCTTTCGTGTAAGTGATGGTGCTATATAAATTAGTGTAAGTGTTTTTATTTAAATACCATAAATTTAATTAGTTCGGTTAGTTATAAACGTGTACATATTTTTAGTATCAATAAATTAGTTTTAATAATCGTTACATTGGTGTAAGGTGTGCGGTATCGAATAGCATCGTGTAAATTAAAAAGCTGTTTGCGATTTTAGTGTAAATACCATTAAGTAATTTAATACCGCTCCCGTAATAAAAACATCGATTGCGTAAATAATCAAACGTTAGTTCGCAATTCATGTGTTTGTTTATAGCGTTTTATTCTAGCTGTTTCATTTCGTTAAACTAGTGTCGGGAATTATTAAAATTTAGTGTTATCAAACTAAAATAGATGCGAAAATATTTGAAATTCTCGAATCGATGAATAAAAATGTAGAAGAAAATAAATAAAAAAAGGGCGAAAATTTTCAGAAAATCAAAGAAACACTATCTGAACATTCTCAGAAAATGGAAGAAAATTCTAGAAAAATAGAAAAAAAATTATTTGAAATTACCGAAAAAAATAGAAGAAAAATTGATGGAAAATTCTAGAAGTTTAAAAGAAGAAATACGAACGAGCATAGAAAATCAAATGAAAATTGTTCAGAGGAAACCCAAGCAGATATGTTAAATTTAAAAGAAGAAATTTGCGAATCGGTGAATGACAATAGAAGCAATAAAGGACAAATTAGAACACAGAGTGAAACTGCTTGAAGAAAGAATAAATTGAATAAATTGTCACGGCGAAGGCAGCGTCACTAATGAAGATTTAATAATGGATCATCCGGAAGAAACCACTCACAAGTTTAAAGTTGTACCTCCAAATTTTGATGGTAAAGTTCCATGGTCAACCTACTACAAGCAGTTTAAAGCAGCAACTACAGCTAATGGTTGGAGCAACAAACAGAAAGCAACGTCTTTAATATTGTCTTTACGTAGAGAAGCGCTTGGAATTTTACAGACTGTTTCTGACCACCTGCAAGAAAATTACGAACTTCTTATTTCACGTTTAGAAATGAGATATGGAGATGCTAATCTTCAACAAGTGTACCAAGGTCAAACTAAAAGTCGACTTCAGAAAGCTGCCGAAAGTCTTTAACAGTTTGAGGATGAGATCGCTAGATTAACACGGCTTGCGTATCCTACAGCACCAGACACCTTATTGCAGAAGTTGGTTATTCAAACCTTTGTAGACGGCCTCGGAGACAGCGAGACTCTTCGGTTATTCCGACCGAAGACATTGGATGACACTTTGGTGCATGCTTTGGAATTTGAAGCAGCAAAACAAGCATCGCAACAAAATCGTCATAAACTTTGCTGTGCTGCAGAAGTACCCGTGCAAACACTGAAAAGCATCGAAGAGATAGCTTGACGAATACTTCGGGAAAAAGGAGTGACGACTTTGAACTGCGGTGAAATAGGCCATGTACGACGGCATCGTACTAAACCCAAGAAGAAGATAAAAAGAGCGCTTGCAAATTTGAAACGTGTTGACCAAAAGATACAAAAGTTAATATCATCTAGTCAAGTTCCGGAGATTACAATTCAAATGGCATCGCCGATGGAGCAATTGCATAGCATTTATCTCGATGGCCAGATCAATGGAAGAAGTGTTCAGTTACTAGTTGACACGGGAGCGATGAAGACCATCATTCGAGAAGACATCACCAGTAACAGTACGACTTCGAACAACGACGGCCGAAGAAATATCTACCTATGGGCAAGTACAAGCAACCATTGGTTTGGAAAATGGAGTATTCAACCATCAAGTACTGGTAGCCGACATCACGAAAAAAGTTATTCTGGAAATGGACTGGGTTTCATTTGGATATGAAGAATGATGTCCTGAAGATCGACAATGAAGAAATTCCTTTTCATTCGTCAGAAAAGGCGGCCGTGCGAGTCTTATTGAGTTAAGACGTGACTTTTCCTGCGAGAACTAAAAGTTTGATGATGGCATGCCTGTATGGAAATCTCCGCGAAGACTACATTCGCGTGATTGAGCCAATGGTGGGCGATTTCGTTGAAAAGGGACAATTCATTAGCAGAACTTTAGTTCGAGTAAAAAACACGATGCCAGTAAGGATCTTAAATATCATTTCAGATCCAGTAACGTTTAAAAGAAGACCGTGGTAGGCCAATGCACGCCAGTATCTCAAATTGGGAGATGCGTAAAATCTAAGAGGATACGTTGCCGTAGAAGTGTCCGCAACATTTATTGGACATTCTTACCTTCAAATGCCAAAACCTCAGCGAAGACCAGTTGGCTAAAGTTAAAGTGTTGATCCAATAGTACCAAGATGTGTTCGCGCTGGAGAGTGGTGGTGAAACATAAAATTAATACCGGAGAAGCTCGGCCGATACGACAACATTCGCGCAGACTTCCTTTGGCAAAAAGAGAAAAAGCCGAACAAATAATTACGAATATGGAGAGAGAAGGCGTGATTGAACCTTCAAGTAACCCATGGGCATCCCCAGTGGTACTCGTAAAGAAGAAGGATGGATCAACCAGGTTTTGCGTAGACTACAGACAGCTAAACGACGTGACTAAAAAAGACAACTACTATTTACCCAGAATTGACAAAGTTTAATGGTTTTGTTTTGAATCGATAAGTTTATTCACTCTATATTTTTACTTTGCAGATGTAAGTTTATCTGTAAGATCGCAAAGTTCTTACTTCACAAATTACGAGTGTTTCTTGCTGAAATTGTTGTTTAGGTTTTTTCATTTACTTTATCGATGTCTTTTGTGCCCTTTTTTGTCAACTATTAAAACGCTACAAGGTGATATACATATTTTAAAATTATCTCTGGAGAACTTAAGAACAGATTCTCTGTTTGTTAAGGAGTTTGAAAGTCGAAACAAAACCTTTCTGAAAATTCCGCTCTTTGATAACCTTGTGGTATAATTGATACTCAAGTATTTGATACGATGTTGGTATAAGCCGTGAACGGTTTTGTCTTTATACTTTTCTTAGTTAAGGTAAATGTACCAGTTTTCGTCATGTGAAGAGCGTTATGGTTACATTTATCGAATTGGCGCAGTTTTCAAATAGTATTTTGTTTTTCTGCGAAAAGTAAAATTTTGGGCTTGTACCAGTACTCGTCAGAGCAGAAAGTGGCTCTGCTGGAGAATCCGTCATCTCACGCACCGGTGTTTGTCATAATACTCATTGCATTGATTAGAATGAATCAATAGAATATACCTAATGAATTTCATCAGTCGTACTTACCGTAGGTTAGCTGAAAATGCAACAACAAACAAATTAATCGACTGATCTTACTGTTTTGGTTATACCGTGGGGATAAGAATTTCTTGACAGAATTAACAAATGATTAAAGATGCCTACCTAGGTAATGAAAGCGATTTATTGGAACCTAAAAACAAATGCTACAAACAAATGTTTTTGCCGATTTTGGAACATTAGCACATTTTTCATGTACCCAAATGTTGCATTTTTGCATAGTATCATGCTTTAAACCACATCTTCTTCACAAATTGTCAAATCTTTTATTTCAGTTTGTTTCTTTTTGCTATCGTTTTTTGCACGTCTCTTTTCTTCTAGTTTCTTCTTTCGAATTTTCATTTTATTCAGTTTTTGTATTTTTGTCTTTTCTCTTTTTGTAATAGTTTTGCCACTGTTCTGAAGTTACTACTGCTGGTACTTTTTTCTTTTTTTTCTTAGATGAAGGTTTTGGAGTCTCTGGGCAAAAAAGATTTTTTTTCAATGAAGTAGGAGCACCTTTCGGTATATTCTTAAGAACAAGTAAATAAAGAAACAATATTCAGGTGTTTAACCTAATGCAAGTTGGCTAACCTTGAGTAATGGTGTGGTTCAAATATTCATTTTCGTCAATGTTAAAAATGACATCATCGTTTTGAAACAAACTATCAAAATCCATTTCATTTACGTTTGTGACTTGGTCTGAATCACACTCTGTTTTGACGCTCTACCAAAAATGAAACAGACTTTTGTTTTTTTGGTTTTCCATTCAAATATCTCCAGAAGCAAGAGTTAGTTTTTTTATCCATACGCCCTTCTAAACACTTTAAATAATCCATGGTGGATGACTTGCTGACATTAGCATTCTTTTCGGTTTGCTGTTGCGCTATGTTTTGGTTTTCTTCTGTTTTAAAATACTTTATTACATCAAAATTAAACGGTCAAAGACCTTTAAATCTGTTCTGTAACATTATTGATTCTTGTATGCATGGTGTAAGGATGTTTTAATCGTTCTCTTGAATTCTTAAGTCTCCATCTGTTGTAAGGGATGAAAAACTGCTACATCTATTAGTTGCAAGAAATGTATTGAGTTGGGATAAAAAGCTACAAGTTCGATTTTTTTCTGAAGAGAACTAACAGCTAACATTGGTCATAACTTCATAAAATGTCTCTCCAGTCATCCAACCATTATTGGAGTTTCTTAGTCTCCAGAGTTGAGAAAGAGAGTTTGCAAAGGTTTTGGGAACTTTCTTAAGAGACACAACTACTGCAAAATTCCTGCCGCGTCTTTCATTATTAGGTTTGTAATGCATTGCTTTTCGTCAGAATTAATGACATCGTGTACAAGTTTATGCCCTTTGCGTACTAGAATTTTATTGTTTGCAAGACTAAGGAAGAATGCTGTTTCCTGAATCCTTCTTTTGGAAATAGTCCCTTACTTCATGAATCCAATTTTTTATGTTTCTCTTCGAAACTCCTGTTCTTGTTAGATTATGTGAAACACTTTGTGTGAGTAACGGATGCCGTTTCATAAACGCCTCGTACCAGTGTCCACCTGGTTTCCTCGCGGTAAACGGATTTTCCCTTTTTAATTCCTTCAGCAACAGCTACACACTCTAGTAATTGCTTCTTGTTTACAGGAAAACCTACTATCCCTAAATATAGCACCCGCTTGACTAAATGTGTCTTCTCATTTTACGAAAGCATAGAATTTGGGCCCATTTTTCGAAAAACTGGTGGCTTCTATTTATGTTTATCTGATAAAGTCATCCTAGAAGCTTTGAATACTTTAGATGCCTAATTTACGCTCATGCCCGCTGTAACGGCCTCTAAAGCTTTTTCCATATCGTTTTCCTCATACTGAAACCTAGTCCTGTGTAAAAAACAGAAATTTTCCAGTTACCGTCACACTATGCACCAGTGTTTGTCACACTTTGTATCTCAAAAAATGAGTTGCACAGAAGCTTTTGGTGTTGGTTCTTCTCACGGCACTGCAGTTTGACCTAGGAGAGCTACACTATTTTTATATTAAAATTTTATGTCTGTAATGGTAAAAATTATACGATCATAACTATAACATTTTGTTTCGTGTTTTCAAAGGAATACTCAATTATAAAGGTAAGAAACTAAAGTATGCATGTGTAATGCTTTTTTAAAAACATATTTATATATAAGTAATTTTACTATGGATATCAATTTTGTGACCAATAATTTTCATAGTAAAATTACGCTTTTTTTTTCAGTGAAGTTTGGAATCAATGTGTTTCACCTGGTTAGGTTGCGTACCAGGGCGTGATATTTTTTTTCGGCCACAATGATGATGTAAATGACAGAAATATAGGTGCATTAAAAATTAAAAACTAGAAAATACGAATATTTAGGAAATGTATTAAACATCACAATAAATAAATGTGTAAAAAGTTATTACGCGTTAAATAAGACAATTTTTGGAAAACGGGAAATAGACAAGAAAACTAAAATAAGAGTGTAAAAACACAATATTGATACTGCGATACTAGTATGCGAGCGAAACGTAGAAATTACAAGATAAACAAGAATTGAAAATTAAATCAAATTCCTATGAAAGGTTGCGAAAAACAAATATGGATAGAAAAAAAAATGAAGAATTAAGACAAATGACGCAACAAGAAACAATTACAATAGAAATAAAAAGAAAACGATTGAATATGATTGAATCGAAAAAGAAGATAATAGAAATGCGAAGAGTAAGAAACCTAGAAAAAGGTGAATACAAAAAATAGAAGAAGAAAGACGATAAATGCAATAAAAATGTGATATGAAAAAAATTGGTTGGGACAGAAAAAAAGCATTAGCTTAGCCTACTACATTTATTTTGCGCTCACTATCGTTTTTTAAGCTTACTAAATTTTAAAATATGTACTAAAATTATTTTCAAAAACCAGCGAAGTCAAAAATTAATAAAAAATGTTGCGTACCTACAGACCTAAACAAGCTTTTTAGCTAACGATTGCATTTTGTTTCATTTTTACGATTTTGTTCTTTTTGTGGTTTTTACTGTTTCGTTTAAAACTGTTTTGGTTCTGTTATAGTATTTGTTCAAACATTTTGTATTGTCAAAATTGTTTTTCTTAATTTTAAAAATTGCAAGTTTTGATATTCGGATCAAGTAATTTTTAGATTTTTATTTTAAGGTGATAATTTTAAAAAATGGCAATTCTCAAGCCTAAAAAATTAAAAATTTTTGAATAAAGAACTAAACTAAAGCATTCTCTTATCTAAAATTATGTTTGTAAACAAAGATAAATGGTTAGCCTTTTCATCTTAGCTCAATTTTTTTTTAGTTTAAAATGTTTGTAATTTTTTTATATTTAAGAATCAATCGAAATTTTAAAAGTACCTACTGATAGAATCAATTTCACACGGTTAACCATTTTTTGTGACTGCGTTTTATTTGTTAAAATTAACATCTTCTTATTGATTTAAACATAAAAAAATTTAAAAAAAACAAAATCACAAATAAAACCAAAAAAAACTGTTAGTGAAAATCTGTTTTTTTTAAAGTTTTCGTCGAAACTTTTTAATTTTTTTATTAGTACAATTTTTAAAAATAAATAATTTAACTGGAAATGAAAATCTAAAAACAAAACGAATATTAAAGTTAACAACGTACTACTTTTTTAGGAATTTTAGCAAAAAAATGTCAGAAGACAACGTGAGATAGAATGGATATGTCACAGCATAAAACTTCTCTCACTATCTTTGTCTGTTGTTTATTTAAACATTCTTTAGTTTGCATTCCATAGTTATCTTCTTTAATTCAGCTTTAAAACGCTGATACTTGAAACAGATACATAATTAAAAAAAAACTATGAATCGTAAACGTAATATTTGCTATTTTAAAAACTTTTTGTTAATCAAAATTTTTTTTAATTAAAAAAATGATGGCTAAGCTTCAGCAACTGTTTACATAGAACAACCGCTTTAGTTGCTAATTTTACCACGGTTTTCTTCATTTACAAAAAACAACGAAATTAATAGTAGGCTAATGGTAAAACAAAATACATAAATAAGTTTAGGTGTTATTGATATTTTTGACTCTCTTAAATAGTTTATCAAAAACATTTGTTGTATATGTAGGTACTTAATTACTAGAAATAAGAAATAAATAATCAAAAATCAAATCTAATAGATTAAACAAAACAAACATTTTAACTATTCCTTCTTTTATTTTCTATAGTCACGAAGTGTAACTTCAATTGTTTTTTTAGCATAAATAACACTTTTTTGAAAACTACACTTAAAAAAAATATCTAATTTACGATAGTAGGTCTATTTCTATTTTTATACAATTTTTGGTAATTAATCTTTTCTAGAAACAATAAATAATATTTTTTTAAGTGAAATATCTAGTCGACTAAGCTAGCATAAAGACCTATAGAAATCAAACGTTGGACTGACGTCGCTCGCTATTAATTTTTGTCGGTGCTTTCATTTTTAAAGATATCAAAATTAAGTGTCGCAATTATTGTATTAACCTACTAAATTTTTTATGAAAAAAAAATTATAAAAATATTAACATTATTAGAATTGTTTACTTCGAATATTAAAATCATTTTAATTAAAACTAATTAAATTATTTTACAAAACAGGTAGGCGATGATTTTATTCTGGTTTTTGTTTTACATAAAGGGGTTTTAAGTCTACTATTTTTTTAAACGCACTAAAAACTTAAGTAGAATTTGATGTGGAATAATGAAAACTGGAGATATTCAAATTCGTTATACAGAGGGTTGTTATCATCAATTTGGGATTATAGAAATTTACGATGCAGGTGTCAATTCCTTTTGTTGCCTGATTACTGACTAAATGTGTTGGAGTTTAAAAAAACAAATCCGGACGGACACAAACTAGTGGAACGTTTAGACATTTCCGTGGCAGTGAGGTGGTTTTTTTCGTCCTAATGCGCGATCTTCTTGGCGGTCAGCGGTGTGATTACGTCACATACAATCCATTTTTTATCTCTTCTGCAATCACGATATTTGTTTCTGTTGTTTTCACCACATTCTTGTATGTACAGCTGATGTGAAGTGTCGTGCAAACAACCGTCTTTTTTCACTTTCTCTATCAGCACTTCTGTTTCTTCTCCGATCTTAAAAGCAAACGAGTGATAGCTTTCCAACTTTGTACAAACCTAACGCCTGCGACAGATCGCCTGATGTGTCACAAGGATGATGCAATGTTGCGTCATATAATTATATCGCCGGACCGCGTCCTGTGTGTCAGAGCCTTTATCGTCTCAAGGTCAAGTATCAAAATTCATGTTTAAGTTGCATCTCTTTCTAATTCAGGCGCAAATAAAAAATGCGTTTAGACTACCATCAGACCATGGCAGTGAGATGAGTGACAAAAAAAATGAAAAAAATAAATAAATATGGAAGTTCTGATGATATTTACATCGAGTTGGATGCAATGTTGTCTCATATAATCATATCACCGGATTGCTGCCCGACGCGGCAGATCACGTCCTGTGTGCTAAAGTCTCTATAGTGTCCAGGTTGAGCTGCATCTCTTTCTGAACGGGAAGCAAATTAAAAAGGCGTTTAGACAACCATCAGGTCAAGACAGTGAGATGGGTTTCCTATTGTGACACAAAAATGAAAAAAAATGAACATGGCAGTTATGATGTTGAGTTGTATCTTGATCTTTGTTGGATAGATAGGTCAAAGTTTGGGTTTGCAGATATGCGCACACTATCTGTTTCTTCGTCTGTTTCTATTATTAAGTTTATGGTTTCTTCTTAATAAACAGCTTTCTTATAGTTTTTACAGTCAATCTGCGGTTTAGCTTGATTGTCTTTTTGCAAAGCTTAGCACATTCTATATTTTTTCTCTTTCAGTGTTTTTTCTTCTTTTCTATAGAATCTTCTAGCTTTTTTAGTCTTTTCTCAGAGAGAAGAGTTTCGAGTTTTACTTTTAATGGGAGACTATTTTTGTAAACGTCTATAATGATTCTCTTGATGATGTAGTATGATATTTAAAGAGTTTCTTTCGGAAGGTTTTTCTGGTAATTCTAATTTAATTTGTATGTATCACTGGTTTAAGAATGCTTATGGTTTATAGATTCGTGCCATTTTTTTATCTTTATGTTTAGTGTGCCATACGTTTTTGTGAAAGTAGGTTTATTTCTTTAATTCGCTGCTTTTTGTTTAGGAATAAGAATAAATATGAAATATAACTCATTTTTTCTGGTTTCTTTGATGTTTGTCTTAATAGTGGTAGAGTGTACATTGAAATTACATTACAAGACCGGTTGTATTTTGTTGTTTTTACAAAACTGTACTGTACAATTCCAAGTTAGAATTTGATGATTTTGTTTGGAACAGATAAGTTGTTAGTCACTTTCTATTTTGAACCTTTTTAGTCCTTTTGTAGACCCATAGTTTTTGAGTAAAGATACTGTGTAGGTGTAAGTTTATCTGTAAGACCGCAAAGTTTTTACTTCACAAATTAAGATTTTTTCTTGCTGAAGGTAATGTTTCGGTTTGTTTTCTTTACTTTATCGATGTGTTTTGTGCTCTTTTTTGTCTTCTCTTCTCTGTCAATTATTAAAACGCTACGATGTAATATATATACAAATAAACAAATAAACAAATAAACAATAACAAAAAGGAAAGGGATGAATAAAAGAGAGAGAGAGAGGAAGAGGAAAAAGAAAGACAACAAATATTTGAAAGAGGAAATAAAACAATAAGATCACCAGACATTAAAAAGATAACGGAGGAAATCGAAGGAAAAACCTCAAGTACAGAAGGAGAAAGGAAAGGAATGGAGGATTTAAAAGAAATTATGAAAGAAATGATGAAGCAGATGGAAGAAAATATGCAAGGAATAAGGTAAGAAATCAAAGAAATAAAAAAAGAAACAGGAAAAAGAGAAAAGAAGTGGAAGAAAGAAAAAGAGGAACTGGTGGAGAGAATAGAAAAATTGGAGAAAAAAGCGGAAGATGAGGAAATATGGAAAAGGAAGAATAATATTGTGATAAAGGGGTGGAGAAGTGAAGAACCACAATAAGATTTAGCATTGATGCTGGAAGAAAAATTAAATGCAAAAGTAGAAGTGAAAAAAGTGATAGTAATAAACAAAGAGAAGAAAAATGAGATGGTTGTGGCGGAAATGGGAGGATGGGAGGAAAAGCAGAAGGTAATGGCGGAGAAGAAGAAATTAAGGAATACAAGAATATATATAAGTCACGATTTGACATGGGAAGAAAGAAGAGTGCAAAGAGAAATAATGAACATAGCGGTGGAAAAAAGAGCGGAAGGGAAAATAGTATGGGTGGGATACAGAAAAATGGAGATAGACGGAGACAAATACATATGGAACGACATGGATAGAGGTCTGAGCAGAGAAAGGGGAGAGAAAATAGGCAACCAAAGGGCAAAAAACTAAAGAGCAAAGGGGGGGCGATAAAGAAGAGAAAGTTGAGGAAATGGCAAAGAAAAGGAATAATTAGAGATGGAAAAGGAAAAGAAAAAGAAAGAGGAAAAAAGAAAGTAAGGAAGAAGCACAGGGAGGGGTGAGTGAGCTGAGAGTATTGTTTTGGAACGTAGCGGGAATAAAAAACAAGGAACAGGATTTTTGGAAGTACATCAAGGAACAAGATGTAGTGGGATTACAGGAGACATGGATGGAAGAAAAAGAATGGGAGTGGTGAGAAAAAGAGTTGCCGGAGGAATTTGAGTGGGTGGTGCAACATGCAGAAAGAGAGAAGAATAAAGGGAGAGCAAAGGGGGGTATAATAACGGGAATAAGAAAAAAATTGTTGAGTCAGGAAAAGAAAGAGAAAGTGCAACAGAGAAGAGGAGTTGTAGAAAGGAACATACAGTGGGGAAAAACAAAAATAAAAGTAGTGACGGTGTATATTAGTAGAATGAAAGAGACAAGGAAAAACATAGAAGAGATGATAGAAGAGAGGGAAGAGGAACTGATAATTGTAGGAGGGGACTTCAACGCAAGAATTGGGAGAAGAGGGGGGAATACAAGAAAGAAAAGGGACGGGAAAGAGACTAACAAAGGACAAGGTGATAAATAAAGAAGGAAAAGAACTGCTGGAAATGTGCAACGAAAAAGGGAAACGGGAACAGAGAAGAAGAAGGAATGGGGGAATTTACGTACATAGGAGAAAGGGGAGAATCAATAATAGATTTTGTAATGACAAATGAAGAGGCTGGAGAAAAGGTAAAGACATTTAAGGTGGTAGAAAGGGTAGAGTCAGACCATCAACCACTGGAATTGACAATGGAAGGAAGAGAAAGAGAAGAGAGAGAAGGTGAGGAGTACATAACAAAAAAAGGTGGACAGAAGAGGGTATAAAAAATTATAAAGAGAGAATAAGGAATTCGGTATCGGTAGGGAAGGAATCACAAGAGAGTGTTGAGGAAATGAGAGAGATGATGAAAAAACAACAGAGAGAGTCAGATTTGAAAAGTGGAAGGGGGAGAAAACAGGATGGAAAAATGGCGGAATAGAGAATGCAAAGAAACAAAGAAAAATGCAAAGAGAGCATTAAGACAGTAGAGAAAAGGGAGGAAAAAGAAAAATTTAAAGAAGCAGTAAAAATATACAAGATGCGAGAAAAAGAAGGAAGAAAGCAAAAAGAAACAAGAGGAGCAGATCAAAGGAATAAAAACGGAGGAAGATGTATGGAAGTACGCAAAGAAAAAAAGGAAAAAAAACATGACGACAAAGGGAATACAAATTGAAGAAACCTAAGAACCTGTTGGAAGGAGAAGAACAAAATCAGAAAAAAGAAAAGACGAGGTAGTAAGACGGGAAGAAGGAGATAGGGATAGAATAAATGAAGAAGAAGTAATAGAGGCAATAAAGAAGATAAAAAAAGGATTACGGGGAAGAAAGTGTAGCAAAAAGGATGACGGAAGTACTAAACAAAATATGGAAAGGGGAAGGATTCCCGTAGAGATGGAGGGAGGGAATAATATGCCCAATCCATAAAAAAGGCGAAAAAAATAAAGTCAAGAATTACAGAGGGGTAACATTATTAAGCACGGCATACAAATTATATATTAAAAACTGTAAATTTTGCTGCTTTGAAATTGCTACTGCTAATACTTGCTCATTTTTTTTCTTAGATAAGGATTTTAGAGTAGAAACACCTTCCGGTATATCGTTAATTGGAGATTGGGTTGGTGATGAGTGGAAATTCAAAAGCATTTCTGCTGATTTGATCCTAATCTATAGCTAATGCAGATCATTAATAAGATTGACTTCCATTGCCGACACTCCCTAAGATTTTTTAATTGAATGATTTAGTTAGAATGCATTTTTTTGTGTTTCTGCCAAAACTTCTGGATGTATTTCGTCAGTAACTGCAAAGTGTTCTACATTATACTTTTTGTATCCAAGTTTCTATAAACTAGAACTTGTCAAAGAAACAAGTTTAGTAAAAACAGAAAGAAATAGGTGATTATTTGTCTTTTTTCTGCGCATGATCTATAATACAAACCTGGACAGAAACTTGGATCGTTTCTAGTTTTAAAAAAAGTTTAGACCCGATAAATTTTCGGTTTCACACTATACTTTTTTCTTTCACAAGTTCTAGTTCATAGAAACTTGGATGTAAACTTGGACGCAAAAAGTACAATGTAGAACAGGATTTAATGAAAATGATAAATAATGTTTAAAAAAATTTAAGTTGCCTCACTTGGAATACGCCTTATTATGTCAGGAGTCATTTCTATGGAACGCAGAAGAAAAATAATCCGAGACCCTTAAGAATAAAACAAAGATAGGAAAAGTTCTGAATAAACAATTGCGTTAGCTTATCCTACTACATTTATTTTACACTATCGTTTTTTGAGCTTACTAAATTTTAAAATATGTGCCAAAATTATTTTTAAAAAACCAACGAAGTCAAAAATTAATAAAACATGTTGTTGCGTACCTACAGAGCTAAACAGGCTTTTTAGCTAATGATCGTATTTTGGTTCATTTTTACGGTTTTGTGCTTTTTACTATTTCGTTTAAAACTGTTTTGGTTTTGTTAGTTATAGAGCATTTGTTCAAAAATATTGCATTGTCAAAATTGTCTTTTTTTATTTTAAAAATTGCAAGTTATGATATTCGGTTCAACTAATTTTTAGATTTTTATTTTAAGGTAATGATTTTGAAAAATGGTAATTCTCAGCCATTAAAAGTGCAGTTATAGTAAAGTCTAAAAAATTAAAAATTTTTGATTAAAGAATTTTCTTGTCTAAAATTATGTATGTGAACAAAGATGAAGGGGACAAAATCCATTTTTTTTTAATTTTAAAATGTTTGTCATTTTTTTTACATTTAAAAATCAATCGAAGTTTTAAAAGAAGGTTAGATACAATTTCACACGGCTATGTTTTGTGACTGCGTTTTATTTATTAAACTTAATATCTTCTCGTTGATTTAAACATAAAAGAATAAATAAATTAAAAAAAATTTAAATCACGAATAAGACAAAAAAACTGTCTTTGATTTTTTAAAAGATTTTTTTAAATTTTTGTAATTTTAAAAAATAATAAACAATTTAACTGCAAATGAAAAAAAAAAACTAGATTTTGAAGTTCACAGCGTACTGCTTTTTTACGAATTTTTGCAAAAAAATGTCAGAAGACAACGTGAGATAGAATTGATATGTCTCACATCATAAAACTCCTGTCACTGATGTCCTTGTCTGTTGTTTGTTTAAACATTATTTAGTTTGCATCCTTTAGTTCTGCTTTGAAACGCTAATGCTTGAAGTCGATAATCAAAAACGAATACCATGAATTGTAAACGTGATAATATTTGCTGTTTGTAAATCGAGCAAATTTGACTTATCGAAGTCCTATTATATTTTAAAATTTAGTAGACTCACAACGCTCTTCTGTAAAAAAAATATCACAAACGTCGTTTACTTAATTTATGAATTTGCATTTTTAATATTTTTATTGAGTAAAAATAATATTTAAATAAAAAATTTTATTACCTACAAATTTTTTTTTTCTGAAATTCAAAAAATGTTGGCTAAACTTAAGCAATTGTTTACATAAAACAACTACTTTGGTTGCTAATTTTTCCACAGTTTCCTTCATTTACAAAAAACAAAGAAACCAATAGTAGGCTAATGGTAAAACAAAATACAAGTTTAGGTGTGATTTATATATTTGTCTCTCTTAAATGGGTTATCAGAAACATTTGTTGTACTACATGTAGGTACTTAATTACTAAACTAGAAATAAGAAGTAAATAATTAAAAATCAAATCTAAAAGATTATACAAAACAAACATCGTAACTATTCCTTCTACTATTTTCTATAGTGACGAAGTGTAGCCTCGATTGTTTTTTAGCATAAATTAATTTTTTTGAAAACTTGACATGCTACTTTTGATTTTTAAAACTACACTTAAAAGCAAATTTACGATGCCTACTGTTTCTATTTTTTTTACATTTTCTTGTAATTAATCTTTTCTGGAAGCAATAAATAATGTTTTTTGAAGTGAAATATCTAGTAGGCTAAGCTAACAATGTGTACGAAAAACAAATGTTGGAGTGACGTCACTCGCTATTAATTTATGTCGATATCTTCTTTCAAGATATTAAAATTTAGTGTTGCAATCTTTGTATGAACCAACTAAATTTTTTATTAAAAAATAAAAGAAAATATTAAAATTATTATCATTGTTAAGTCGAAGATTAAAATCATTTTAATTTAAAATAATTAAATTGTTTTACAAAACAGGTGCGCAATGATTATATTTTGGCTTTTGTTTTAGAGGTTTTTAAACCTATAAACACACTAAAAAAATGGTTAATACTTCGGATTATAGACGTTTACGATGCCGCGTGCAGGCGTCAATTGCGGTTGTTGCCTTATTACTGACTAAATTTGTAGAAATTTTAAGTTTCAAATAGTATTTTTGTTTTTTTGTAAAAAGTAAAAATTTGGGCTTGTAGGTACCAGTATTCATCATAGGAGAAAGTGCGTCTGCTGGAGAGTCTGTCATCTCGCGTACCGATGTTTGTCATAACATTCATTGCATTGATTAGAATAAATGTAATGAATCTCATCAGTTGTAGTTACCGTTGAGGTGAGAATGCAACAACAAACAAATGAATCGGTCGATCATATTGTTTGGCTATCCAGTGGAGATAAGAATTTCCCGATAGAATTAACAAATGATTGAAACTACCTACCTAGGTAATGAAAACGATTTATTGGAAGCTAAACAAAACTGCTACAAACAATGTTTTTGCCGATTTCAAAACATTAGCACATTTTCATGTACCCAAATGTTCTATTTCATGCATCGTATCATGCTTTGAACCACACTCTCTTCACAAATTGGACAGAACCAGCTCGAGTTGTTTTCTTCTATTTCAGTTAGTTTTTTTTGTCTGTTGTCTTTTGCACGTTCCTTCTCTTCTAGTTTCTTCTTCCTAATATCAGTTTTATTCAGTTTTTGTAACTTTTTGTTTTTTTTTACTTTTGTAATAATACACTGCTCTAAAGTTGCTATTGCTGGTTATTTTTTCTTCTTTTTTTATATGAGGATTTTGGAGTCTTTGGTCAAAAAAGATTTTTTTAATGGAGTCGGAACACTTTCTGGTATATCCTTAATTGGGATTGGATTGGAGATGAGTGGAATTTCTGTTGATTTGCTTCTAATCTCTTGCTAATGGAGGTCATTAATCAGACTGACTTCTATTGTAGACACTCCCGAAGATTTTTCATTGAGTGGCACCGTTATGCATGCACTTTCGTGTATTTCTTGCAAAACTCATGGATGTATTTTGCCAGTAACTGCAAAGTGATGATAAACGTTACAAAATTTTAAGTTACTTTACTTGGAATACTTCTTATCTTATCATGAGTTATTTCCATAGGTGCTTACTTTAACGTATTCCTTCTACCATGCGTTTGCTCTTGCAGGTCTGCGAAAACAAGTAGATAAAGAAACAATGTTTAGGTGTTTAACCCAATGCAGGTTGACTAACCTTGGGTAATGGTGTGGTTCAAATATCCATTTTTGTCAATGGCAAAAATAATAACATTCTCTTTTTGAAACAGACCATCAAAATCGATTCCATTTGCGTTCATAGCTCACACTCTGTTTTGACCCTCTTCTTGGTTTCCCATTCAAATCTCTCCAGAAGCATTGAAAATATTTTAGATCTATATGCCCTTCTACATACTTTGAATAATCCATGGTGGATGACTTACAGACATTAGCATTTTTTTTCTTCACTAGAACTGACTCAAAGCTAACGTTAGATGTGAAATGTGTCTAACAATATATGGTATTGCTGGAAAATCGATCTGTTTTTTTTTTAACCGTTGAGATACTATGATCAGATTTTCCTACTCCCCAGTTGAGGCACGGAGTTTGCAAAGGTTCTGAAAACTCTCTTAAGAGGCACAACTACCATAGGAAGCGTCAAAATTCCAGCCCCGTTTCCCATTGTTAAGGTTGTAATACATTTCTTTTCGTCAGAACTAACGACGTTGTGTACCAGTTTCTGCCATTTGCGTACCAGAACTTTATTGTCTGTAGGACTAAAGAAGAAAGTTGTTTTGTCGCAATTAAAACTTCTTTGTGTTTCAATGACGTCCATCAAACCCTTTTTTGGAAAAAGTCTTTTACTTCCTGTAATCATTTTTTTATGTTTTCCTCCGAATCTCTGTTTTTGTCAGATTTTGTAAAACACGTTGTGTGAGTACCAGATGACGTTTCATAAATGCCTCGTACTAGTGTCTACTTGGTTTCTCCATCGTAAATGGATTATCTCTTCTCAGTTTCTTCAGCAGCAACTGCACACTCTCTAGTAATTGCTCCTTGTTTACAGGAAAACCTACTTCTCTTAAATGCAACACCCAGTTGACCAAATGTGCCTCCTCATCTTTTGAAAGCATATAATTCGGGTCTATTTTTTGAGAAACTGGTGACTTTCTTTTATCTGATAAAGTCATCTTAGAAACTTTGAATACTTTAGATGTCTGATTTACGCTCTAACTGCTTCTAAAGTTTTTTCCATGTCGTTTTCCCCATACCCCCATACTGAACCCTTGCCATCTGTGTAAAAAAACAAAAAGTTCCAGTTACCGTCACAACTATGCACCAGTGTTCGTCACAGGGAAAGACAACTTTGTATCTCAAAAGAACAGTTGCACAAAGGTAGGCGTTTGGTGCTGGTTCTCCTCACGGCACTACAGTTTGAGCTAGAAGAGCTACACTATTTTTACATTAATATTTTATGTCTGTGATGATAAAAATAACAGGATTATAACTGTAATTTTTTTTTAAAGCACAACTTAATTATGAAGGTAAAAAAACCTAAGTATGCATGTGTAATGCTTTTTTACAAATATATTTGTAACACATATGAGGCAATTTTAATCCAATAAAGGATTTTACTATGGAGATTATTGGTCATTTTAGGACCAATAATTCTCATAGTAAAATTGCGCCTTTTTTTTCAGTGTAGTTTAGAATCATTGTGTACTATGAAGGCGTGATAATTTTTTGTTTTAACCACAATGATTGCGTAAACAACATAAATATAGGTACCTACATTAAAAAATAAAAACTAAAAAATATAACAATATACAAATATTTAGGAAGTGTATCAAGCAACACAATAAGTAAAAGTGTAAAAAGTTATTACGTGTTAAATAACACAATTTTTGGAAAATATGTGAGCGAAACTTATACATTACACGATAAACAAGAACTTAAAATTAGCGCAGTGGAAATTAAATTCCTATGAAAGATTGCGAAAAAAACAAATACCTATGAATAGAAAACGAATTCAAGAAATAAAACAAAGACGCAACAAGAAACAATTGCAATGAAAGTAGAAAGAAAACGACTGATTATGATTGAATCGGAAAAGAAGATAATAGAAATGGGAAGAGTAGTACCTTAAACCTAGAAAAAGGTAAAAAGACATAAAAGTTCGAAGAAAGAAAGACGATAAATGCAATAAAAATACTTGCGATATGAAAAAAAAGGCAACGAAGCAGAAGAAAAATAATCCGACACCCTTAACAATAAAACAAAGATAAGTTAAGTTCTAAATAAACAATTTCATTAGCTTAGTCTACTAGGTATACTTATTTTACACTAACTATCGTTGTTTAACTATATTAAATTTTAAAATAGGTACCAAAACTACTTTTAAAAACCAGCGAAGTCAAAAATTAATAAAAAATGTTGCTGCATACCTACAGAGCTAAACAGGCTTTTTAGCTGACGATCGTATTTTGTTTCATTTTCGGCGTGTTGCTCGTTTTGTGGTTTTTACTATTTCGTTTAAAACTATTTCGTTTAAAGCGTTATATAAAGTTTTTTTTCCAAATAAGAACTTCTAAAAAGTCGATTATTGTAGTTTTTTAGCATAACAAATTCCGTTTTTTAATTTTTACTCTGTTTGGTCACAAAAGATAGTAAGCAACGTCACTAACGTTGGATTTATGTAGGCTATTGTTTGCTTAACTTACGCGTTAATAAAATCACTTATTGTTTTAGCTGAAGAAACTAAACAATTGAAATCTAATTAGTACTAGGCTTCAAAAGAAAACGCAATTTTGTGTAGTAGTTCGAGTAATTTCGACAAAGGCTCAAAAATTTTGTTTTTGTTTTATTATCAGCCTACTGTTAGTTTTTCGTGATTCTCTTTATCAAATTTGTGAGGTTAGATTAGTCGATTGCCAGGTTACGTAAAACAAACCGTCTTGGTCAACCTTAAATTGAGTGACATCTAACTTAATTATTTCAGTTCATTTGGGCCAATTGTAAATTGAATATGGCGAGTTAAATTTACGTACTACGCATAGTACAACTAACATTGGTATTAACACAAAATAATCGACAAAATTCTAAAACGATTTAATAAATTTCGATAAAACTACAAAAATAAAAAAATTGACGCAAAATAATAGTTGCCGATGTCAGTTTAAAATTTGTTTTTACTTTTGTTAATAGATGTTTTTTCTACTTTCTTCATTTTTTTTGCAATTTGTATAATCAAATTCTTCTTGTCAAAATTAATAATTTTTTTTCTAAGTAAACAAATGCTTTAGCTTCGACTTCCAGTTGTTTAGATTGGGAATTAAACTTAAAAAAAGTTACTCTTTTTGAGGGTCACAATAAAGACAAAAAAAGTTTTGGTGTTTTGTTTTAATGCTACTACATTTTTAAGTTTCTTCTTAATTTGTTTCCTCCAACTACGTGTTAAGAATTAATAAAAATATAATTTTAGCACGTTAATTTTTAAAGAAAAGAAAGAAACTGCTACAAAAAAATGAGTTAGTTGTATAATAACTTTGACATTTGTTTTAAGTAAATGATTTTAGCTATTAGTTAAGCTTTTTTGCATTCAGAAGTCTTTTTATTAATAGTTTGATATAAAGATTTTGTTCTGGTGTGTTTTATAAAAAGTTTTTTGAGTGCTGATGGTTTATTGTTTTCTATCAAAATTTTTTTTAAAAGTCCATTAGCATCTCTCGTCAATTTTTCGTCAATTACTTTTAGTCCAAATCAAGCCAAGTTTTTATAATTAAAAAAGAAATGTGACTAATAAACACTTTTATTCAATTAATGAAATTTGAGAAATGTAACATCCTAACGGTTCCCCTATTTTTCTAAAACACAAACGAGTGTAGAAACGCGCAACGCGTTTTAACAGTGTACTGTTTGATTTGAACAAAACCTTAGTAAAGTAACAGCCGCCGGTGGAACGCTTTATATACCTAAAATATATAAGGGGAAATAAATACATAGCCTCTCTATATACCTTCTCTCTCACAAACGACTGTCGGATGGGAACTCAGCAGTCTGTCGAGCAAAATCGTGCCGTGCTATGAACAAACATTACGCTAACGCAACGTTCAGTGTTTTCCACGCTTTCCATTTTACCCAGAGGTGAAATTTTTTTTCGCATCGTTCGTTAATCAACTACGGCGTTGATTTTTCCTTAATCGTAAAAATTCGAAAATGGTGTTTTACGCGTAAGTGCGTTTTTTTCCTTCTTCTACTCGAGTGCGAGTGTGAGGTTATGTGCTGTTTAGGTCGTTAATCGTAAATCGGGTGGCTTTCCGAAGTTTATTTTTAGTAATTTTTTTCGTGCAATTTCAAAACGAAACAAGTGACTTTCTGGACGTCAACTTAACAAGTAAAACAATTGATTTGTTGTGACTTTTGTGCGTTTATGAAAATGTGAAGTGTCTTTTTGGGCATAGATTTCGAGCAGGTAAATATTCATTGTTGTTAATTTGTAAATGTTGTTTTTGTTGTCATAGTTGCTTACGAATTACGCTCGATTGTACATAGCGAAAACCGCCATGTGTTTTCCTATTGCTTGTTAAGCGACGGAATTTTCAAATTTTTCAAGGTCGTCGCTGGTTTATCAGCACGGGTCGGGTTTACGACGTCGACAGGTAGATTTTCTTGTGTCTTCAATGCGACGTTGCATTTATTCAGGAAGCGTTCCGACAGTGGTGCGCTCGAATTAGGCACGGGTACGTTACAGTTAGGACCTGGTGCCGCTGGTGCCTGTTGTAGGGACGACGGTGTCCCCTTAAACCGAAGCAAATAGAAAACTCGTACGTAATTGCGTCACCCTTTCTTTTTAATCACATTAGCCGTGCGAAAACGTTCCGTTGCAAAACACCGTGTTGCTTACGTCACGTCAAAGAAATTCTAGTCTACACTTAAACACTCCGGCGTAATTAAGTCTAACTAACAGAGTATGGTTGAGAGGATGTTTTGGATTTCACTACCAAGTAAACAATGGCGAGGTTATCTACAATGCGACACTCCAAAAAACAGATTCGTTTTTTAACTAAACTACTTTTTACCCAATTATTGTTCCTTATTCCTTTGATCTTAATCACATCTAATTAAAAGGTTTCTAATTGTACTTTGATAGACTTGAAAAATAAGATCGATGCTGTGACATGAGAAAGTTGGCGAAGTTTACAGTTCTTTTAAAAACAATTAATTTAAAGTCACTGAATTTGATTCGAGTTTCTTTGGCCTAACCTATCTTTTTTGATAGACTTATATTACTTTAGCACGACTTTAACAAGCCAACTCTTATCTAGCTTTTGAATTATATCAAAATTTAAAAAAATTAGGTTAGGTTTATAGTAAAGTTAAATCTTGTCACAGTAGAAAGTGTATGTTTACAGCATATTGTAATTAAAAAACGTCAATACTAATGTTTTTAAAAATTTTTGTCACACTCCAGACTTAGTTTGACTTAGGGTCCCTAATTTGCAGCTGGCTTAGATAAATTTACATTAGAACTCTAACCTAGCTTTCTCTAATCGACTAACTAACCTCAACTCGACTACCAATCCAACATTTTCGTTCTATCTTTCCGAAATTTTCTTTTAAATTTAAAAATGAGGATAGAAAACTACTAAAGTAACAGTGTGACAGTTGAAATTCTGTGTTAAGTTTAACGTTGGTTTCGACAAACTAAAACAATTGAGTTAGAAGTCGCTTTAATCGATTAACATAACCTTAACTCATCTTTAACAATCTATAACTATTCTTCTCTAGCGTTTGCTCTGTTTCGAAGTTAAAAATGTAGACAGTAAGTTTAGCTTACGGTCTTTGCTATACAGCTGGTTAGGATGAACTAAGACAATTAAATTGGAAGACGCCTAATTTGAGACCTAACTAATAAATTGTCAAACAGCTGATTCTATATAATTTTTTCTCTATCACCATTTCGTAATAAGACAATCTAACAATTAGATCTGACAGCGAACTGTATGACAAAATTAACAGTTTGCTGATTTACCTTATTACCAAATTATTATAGAAAAAAAACTACTTTGACAATTTTGTAATTTTTCTTAGCTCAACTTTGCTTTTATTTTAGCTAAGTTTAAGTAACTTTGTCGACTTTACTACTATTACCCTTACTGCTTAACTTTACTTTCTTTCATAGGTTTGTAGTCTAAGATTCGTTTTGACAATCTAACCTCAATTTGACTATGACAACTTTTTTTTAACATAATTCTACTTTGATTTTGAGAATGTATAATTTATGCTTGGTTGACTTTATTACGCTTAACCTGACAGTTTAACTTTACTTTTTTTTTGGTTTTGTAGATCAATTTTGATTTTGACAATCTAACCTTAATCTAGTTCTGACAACTTTGTAATTTATCTTAACACAACTTTCCTTTTATGTTGACAAGTTAAGGTTTAAGTAACTTTGCCGACTTTAACCGCTTATCTGTACTTTTGTTTATGGTCTTGTAGTCTACGTTTCATTTTGACAGGTTAACATTAATTTGATTCTAACAACTTTGATTCTTTTTAACGTAATTTTGCTGTAATCTTGACAATCTATAGTTTGTTCAACTTTGTTTACTATAGTACAGTTAACTTAACTGCTTAACTTAATTTTTTTTGGTTTTCAGCTGACTTTTTAATTTGACAGTCTAACCTCGATTCTATTTATTGTTTTTCTTTATACAACTTTGCTTTTATTTTGACGAACTGATGTTTATTTAACGTTGTCGACTCTGCTACAGTTAACCTGACAGTTTGCTTTTTTTCTTTGATGTTTATTTTCACATAATTATTGTTTTAATTTTAACAATTTTTTTAGTTTATTCAAATTTGTAGACTTTGTTATGAGTAACCTGTTAGCTTAACTTTTGTTTTTGGTTTTTTAACTTCATTTTTATTTTGAGAATCTAACCTTACTTTGATTTTGACAATTTTGATTTTTATCTTAACATAATGTTGTTTTAATTTTGACAATCTTTAGATTCTATTCAACAATCAATTTTGACAATCTATTCAACTTTGTTGACTTAAGTCTCACGGGTAACGTGACAGCTTAACTTTATTTCTGTGTTTGGTTTTCTAACTTTATTTTTATATTAAGAATCTAAATTTAATTTGATTCTGACAACTTTAATTTTTTTAATTTTGACATTGTTTAGTTTATTAAAGTTTGTCGACGTTTCTACGGGTAAACTAACGGTAAATTATACCTTGGTTTTTGGTTTTGTAACTTTATTTTTATTTTAATAATCTAATCTTAATTTATTTTGACAACTGTGATTTTGCTTTAATTTTAGTTCGATTTTAATCTTTAGTTTATTCAATTTTATGGTTTTTCTCACGGCTAACCTGCTGACAACTTAACTTTACTTTTGTTTTTTGTTTTCTATTTTTGTTTTTATATTGACAATCGAACCTCAATTTGACTCTGACGTATTGGATTTTTATCTTTACATACTTTTGTTTTCATTTTAACAATCTTTATTTTATTCAATTTTGTAGACATTTCTACGGGTAACCTGACAACTTAACTTTATTTTTGTTTTTGGTCTTCTAACTTTATTTTATTTTAATAATCTAACCTTAATTTGATTTTGCTAACTTTGATTTTTTTGTAACATAATTTTTCTTTAATTTTGACAATCTTTAATTTATTCAACTTTGCGATTTTTTCCACGGGTAACCTGACATCTTGATTCTACTTACGTTTTTAATTTACTAACTTTATTTTATTTTAACAATCTGACCTTAACTTGAGTGACATTTTGGATTTTTATTTTCATATAATTTTGTTTTAATTTTAACAATATTTAGTTTATTCAACTTTGTGATCTTCTCCACGGGTAACCTGACAGCTAACTTTATTTTTGTTTTTGATTTTCTAACTTTATTTTATTTTAACAATCTAACCTTAATTTGATTTAGACAACTGTGATTTTTTTTGTAACATAATTTTGCTTTAATTTTAACTCGATTTTAATGTTTAGTTTATTCAACTTTGTGGTTTTTTCCCACGGGTAACCTGATATCTTAACTTGACTTTTGTTTTTGGTTTTGTAACTTTGTTTTTATATTGACAATCGAACCTTAATTTGATTCTGACATCTTTGATTTTTATCTTAACGTAATTTTGTTTTAATTTTAAGTCTTGAGTTTATTCAACTTTGTAGACTTTTCCACGGGTAACCTGACAACTTAACTTTATTTCTGTTTTTGGTTTTTTAATTTAATTTTATTTAACAATCTAACCTTGATTTGATTCTGACAACTTTGGGATTTTTTCCGCGGGTAACCTCACATCTTAAATGTATTTTTGTATTTGGTTTTCTAACTTTACTTTAACAATCTAACCTTAATTTGATTCTGACAGCTTTGATTTTTTTGTAACATAATTTTTCTTTAATTTTGACAATCTTTAGTTTATTCAACTTTGTGTTTCTTTCCGCGGGTAACCTGACATCTTGGCTATACTTTTGTTTTTGGTTTTGCAAATTTATTTTTATTTTGACGATCGAACTACAATTTGAATGTGACAACTTTTTGATTTTCTAACATCTAACCTCAACTTGTCTCTGACATCTTGGATTTTTATCTTCACATAATTTTGTTTTAATTTTAACAATCTTTGGTTTATTCAACTTTGTGATTTTTGCCGCGGTTAACCTGACATCTTGACTATACTTTTGTTTTTGATTTCCTAACTTTATTTTATTTTAACAATCTAACCTCAACTTTACTGACATCTTGGATTTTTATCTTCACATAGTTTTGTTTTAATTTTAACAATCTTTAGTTTATTCAACTTTGTGGTCTTCTCCACGGGTAACCTGACTGCTAAACTTTATTTTTGTTTTTGGTTTTCTAACTTTATTTTATTTTGACTAACTAACTTTAATTTTATTCTGACAACTTTGACTTTTTTAACATAATTTTTCTTTAAGTTTGACAAGCTTTAGTTTATTAGACATTGTGTTTTTTTCCACGGGTAACCTGACAGCTTAACTTTACTTTTGTTTTTGGTTTTGCAAATTTATTTTTATTTTGACAATCGAACTACAATTTGAATCCGACAACTTAGATTTTTTTTTAACATAATTTTTCTTTAATTTTGACAATCTTTAGTTTATTCAATTCTGTGATTTTTTCCGCGGGTAACCTGACATCTTGACTATACTTTTGTTTTTGATTTTCTAACTTTATTTTATTTCAACAATCTAACCTCAACTTGTCTCTGACATCTTGGATTTTTATCTTTACATAATTTTGTTTTAATTTTAACAATCTTTGGTTTATTCAACTTTGTGGTCTTCTCCACGGGTAACCTGACAGCTTAACTTTATTTTTGTTTTTGGTTTTCTAACTATATTTTATTTTAACAAACTAACCTTAATTTTATTTTGACAACTTTGATTTTTTTTGTAACATAATTTTCCTTGAATTTTGACAATCTTTAGTTTATTAAAAGTTGTAGTTTTTTCCACGGGTAATCTGACAGCTTAACTTTACTTTTGTTTTTGGATTGGAAATTTATTTTTGTTTAGATAATCGAACCTCAATTTGAATCTGACAACTTAGATTTTTTTCTTAACATAATTTTGCTTTAATTTTGACAATCTTTAGTATATTCAACTTTATGGTTTTTTCCTCGGGTAACATGACATCTTAACTTTATTTTTGTTTTTGGTTTTCTAACTTTACTTTAACAATCTAACCTTAATTTTATTCTGACAACTTTGATTTTTTTTGTAACATAATTTTGCTTGAATTTTGACAATCTTTAGTTTATTAAAAGTTGTAGTTTTTTCCACGGGTAATCTGACAGCTTAACTTTTTGTTTTTGGATTGGAAATTTATTTTTGTTTAGATAATCGAACCTCAATTTAAATCTGACAACTTAGATTTTTCTCTTAACATAATTTTGCTTTAATTTTGACAATCTATAGTTTATTTAACTTTGTGGTTTTTTTTACGAGTAACCTGCTATCTTTATTTTTGTTTTTGGTTTTCTTACTTTCCTTTAACAAACTAACCTTAATTTTATTCTGACAACTTTGATTTTTTTTGTAACATAATTTTACTTGAATTTTGAGAATCTGTAGTTTATTAAAAGTTGTAGTTTTTTCTACGGGTAATCTGACAGCTTAACTTTACTTTTGTTTTTGGTTTTGCAAATTTATTTTTATTTTGACAATCTGGTCTCCATTTAACTCTGACATCTTTCACTTTTATCTTTACATAATTTTATTATACTTTTAACAATCTTTAGTTTATTTAACTTTTTCACGGGTAACATAACAGCTTAACTTTACTTTTGTTTTTGGTTTTCTAAATAAAGTTTTATTATAACAATCATACTTTAATTTGATTCTGACAACTTTGATTTTTTTCCTAACGATTTGTTTTAATTGTTTACAATCTTTGGTTTATTCAACTTAGTGGACTTTCCTACAGGTAACCTATCAGTTTAACTTTTTTTTGTTTTTGGTTTTGTAATTTCATTTTTATTTTCACACTTTAATCGCAATTCGACTCTGGCAACTCTTCTTTAACATACTGTTACTTTAATTTTGACAATCCATGATTTACTCAACTTTGTCAACTTCACTACAGTTAACTTGGCAACTTACTTTAATTTTTTGTTTTTGCGTTTTAGCTTAATTTATATCTTGACAATCTAACCTCAATTTAACTCCAAACATTTGATTTTTATATTAACATGCTTTTGTCTTAATTTTGACAATCTTTGGTTTATTTAAATTTGTAAACTTTCTTACGGGTAACCCGTGGTAACCTGACTGCTTAACTTTTTTTTGTTTTTGTTTTTGTAATTTTATTTTTATTTTGATACTATTATGTCAGTTTGACTCTGACGGCTTTGGAATTTTCTTTCTAACATACTCTTACTTTAGTTTTGACAATCTATGGTTTATTCAACTATATCAACTATGCTACAGTTAACTTGACAGCTTAATTTCATTTTTTTGTTTTCTAACTTTACTTTAACAATCTAACCTTAATTTTATTCTGACAACTTTGATTTTGTATTAATTTTGACAATCTTTAGTTTATTAAACGTTCTAGTTTTTTCCACGGGTAACCTGACATCTTAACTTTATTTTTGTTTTTGGTTTTCTAACTTTACATTAACAATTTAACCTTAATTTTATTCTGACAACTTTGACTTTTTTTGTAACATTTTGCTTGAATTTTGACAATCTTTTGTTTATTCAACTTTGTGGACTTTTATACGGGTAACAGCTTAAATATACTTAGGTTTTTTGTTTTGTAACATTATTTTTATTTTAACAATCTGGCCTCCATTTAACTCTGACATCTTTCACTTTTATCTTTACATAATTTTATTATACTTTTAACAATCTTTAGTTTATTTAACTTTTCCACAGGTAACCTAACAGCTTAACTTTACTTTTGTTTTTGGTTTTCTAACTAAAGTTTTATTTTAACAATCATACTTTAATTTGATTCTGAGAACTTTGATTTTTTTTAACGATTTCTTTTCATTGTTTACAATCTTTGGTTTATTCAACTTAGTGTACTTTCCTACAGGTAACCTAACAGTTTAACTTTTTTTTGTTTTAGGTTTTGTAGTTTAATTTTTATTTTGACACTCTAATCGCAATACGACTCTGGCAACTCTCCTTTAACACAATTTTACTTTAATTTTGACAATCCATGGTTTATTCAACTTTGTCGACGTTGCTACAGTTAACTTGACAACTTACTTCAATTTTTTGTTTTTGTATTTTAGCTTAATTTATATTTTGATAATCTAACCTCACTTTAACTCCAAAACTTTGTTTATATTAACATGCTTTTGTCTTAATTTTGACAATCTTTGGTTTATTTAAATTTGTAAACTTTACCCGGGGTAACCTGACTGCTTAACTTTTATTTGTTTTTGTTTTTGTAATTTTATTTTTATTTTGACACTCGTACCTCAGTTTGACTCTGGCGGCTTTGGAATTTTCTTTAATTTTGACAATCTATGGTTTATTTAACTTTATCAACTATACTACAGTTAACTTGACAGCTTAATTTTACTTTTTTGTTTTTGATTTTTAGGTTAATTTTTATTTTGACGATCTAACTTTAATTTAACTCTGAGAACTTTGATTTTTATCTTAACATTATTTTGTATTAATTTTGATAATCTAAGTTTATTCAAATTCGTACAGTTTCTTACGAGTACGTTAGTTTATTTAACTTTGTGGACTTTTGTATGGACAACCTAACAGCTTAACTTTACTTTTGTTTTTGGTTTTCTAACTTTAGTTTTATTTTAACCACCTAAGTTTAATTTGTTTCTGACAACTTGATTTTTTTCCTAACATAATTTCGTTTTTATTTTTTACAATCTTTGGTTTATTCAACTTTGTGGACTTTTTTACGAGTAACCTAATAGCTTAACTTTAGTTTTGTTTTTGGTTTTGTAGCTTTGGTTTGACAATCTAACCTCAATTTGACTTTGACAGCTTTGGAAGTTTTCTTAACATAATTTTACTTTAATTTTGACAATCCATGGTTTATTCAACTTTGTCGACGTTGCTACAGTTAACTTGACAACTTACTTCAATTTTTTGTTTTTCTACGGGTAACCTGACAGCTTAACTTTACTTTTGCTTTTGGTTTTGTAACTTTAGTTTTATTTTAACAATTTAACTTCAATTTGATTCTGACAACTTTGATTTTTTTCTTAACATAAATTAGCTTTAATTTTAACAATTTTTAGTTTACTTAACTCTGTGAACGTTTCTACGAGTAACCTAACAGTTAATTATACTTAGTTTTTGGTTTTGTCACTTTAGTTTATGTTAACAATTTAACTTCATTTTGACTCTGACATCTTTTCTTAACATCATTTTATTTTATTCAACTGTGTGAACTTTTTTACGAGTAACCTAATAGCTTAACTTTAGTTTTGTAGCTTTGGTTTGACAATCTAACCTCAATTTAACTTTGACAGCTTTGGAAGTTTTCTTAACATAATTTTACATTCATTTTGACTATTTATATTTTATTCAAATTTGTCAACTTTACTACAGTTAACTCTAATTTTCTTTTTGGTTTTTAGCTTAATTTTTATTTTGACAGCCGAACTTTGATTTTTGTCTTAGCATAACTTTGTTTTAATTCAGCCAATATTTAGTTTATTAAAGTTTGTGCACTTTCTTGCGGCTAATTTAACAACTTAATTTTACTTTGGTTTTTTAACTTTATTTATATTTTGACAACTTAACCTCAATTTGACTTTGACAACTTTGTAATTTTTTATAACTTATTTTTGCTTTTATTTAGAATCGTACTGCGATGAAGCTGAAGGCTTAATTTTACTTTTGTTTTTGGTTTTGTAACTTGATTCATATTTTGATACTCTAATTTGATTCTATTTTTTTTAACATAATGTTACTTTAATTGTGATAATTTTTAGTTAATTTTAATCTTTTAGACTTTTTTACGTATAACGCGACAGTTTAAGTTTTTTTCATAGCTTTAGTTTTATATTGGTAATCAAACTTTAAATTGACTTTGGTTCTTTTCATAACCTTAATTTAGTTTTGTTGGTTTTGTTGTTTTGTTTTAATTATGAAAATATAACTGTTTCTTAACCTAACTGTTTTTGTTTTGACAAGTTAAAGTTTTATTAGCTTTGTAGACTTTGCTTCTGTTAACATCACACTTTACTTTAGTTTTTATTTTTGACAATCTTACTTTAATCGAACTCTGACAGCTTTGGTTTTTATCTTAACATAATTTTGTTGTAATTTTGATAATCTTTAGTTTATTCAACTTTGTAGACTTTCTTACGGCTAACCTAACAGCTTAACTTTAGTTTGGTTTTTGGTTTTGTAACTATATTTTTATTTTGACAACCTAACCTCAATTTGACTTTGACAACTTTGTTATTTTTTTAACCTACTTTTGCTTCTATTTTGACATGCTAAAATTTAACGAACTTTGTCGACTGTACTGCGATAAAACCACTGGATAAAACTAAAATCTTGATTTTACTTTTGTTTTTCATTTTGTAACTTGATTTTTATCTTGACACTCTAACTTCAATTTGATTCTGATTTTTTTCCTAACATATATTTGGTTTGATTGTGATAATCTTAATTTCAATTTTTTAGACTTTTCCACGGGTAGCCCGACAGTTTAATTTTTTCAAAATTTTGGTTTCTTTTCATAACCCTAATTTTGTTTTGTTGTTTTGTTTTAATATGACACTATAACTTTTTCTTGGCCTAAATGTTCTTCTTTTGACAAATTAAAGTTTAATTAGCTTTGTTGACTTGGCTATTGATAACATCGCAGTTTAACTTTAGTTTTTGTTTTTTTTAACAATCTTACTTTAATCGAACTCTGACAACTTTGATTTTATTGTAACTTTAATTTGACTTTTACAACTCTGGTTTTTTCTTGACCGAACTTTATTTTTATTTTGATGACTTAACGTTTAATCTTTGCCGGCTCTGCTACTGTTCAATAAAAGTTTAATTTCAATTTTTTGGTTTTGTAGCTTTATCTTAATTTTGATAAACTAACTTTAATTTGACTTTCACAACTTTGGTTTTCTTGACTTAACTTTGTTTTTATTTTGATGACCTAAAGTTTAATACTCCTCGATTTTGCTACCGCTGTGACAATTTAATTTTTTTTTAGTTTGGTATCTTTATTTTGACAAATTAATCTTAATTTGCTTCTCACAAATTTAGTTTTTTTCTTGACTTAACTATATTTTTATTTTGACGACTTAAAGTTTAATCGCATTGTCGACTTTGCTGACACTAATTTGATATTTAATTTTACTTTATTTTTTGGTTTTGTAGCTTATCTTTATTTTGACAAACTAACGTTCAGTTGACCCTCACAACTTTGACTTTTTTATTTTGATGACCTAACTTTTTTTGACAATACGTATGTAATTTTTAACTTAGCTTAAGCCGACTTTACTACAAGTTTTGTGTATAATTTTTTTTGACAATCTAACTTTACCTTTCGTATAACAACTGCTTTTGTTTCGTTAATCTATTTCTATGTCTTCTTTGAAAAACGACCTTTTACTTGACGTTATCGACTCAGAAATAGTCTTAACTTCGTGTATGTTTCTTGTGTTTTGGTTTAATATTTATTTTGACAATTCAACTTCAATTTGACTCTAAAACTTGAATATTGTTTTGCTAATCTAACATTACGATTATTTTTACAAACTATTTTGTACCAAAATACAAATATTTTTGAGTTTAAACCGCGTTCTTTGTTAACACATTTCACAAAATTCATAAAAACAGTTTTTTGTTGTGGTATCTAATCACATCCTGATTGACAACTTTGATTTAGTATTAAGCTTCTGTTTATTTATTCATTTTGCGTTTTATTCGCAAGAATTTTTTTTCAAGTTGGTTGTGTTTTATTAACTTACTTATCGTTATTGTTGTTCTATTCGTCTTTATTTTTTTATGTTTATAATGCGATCGTTAGCATCACCATCATTTATTTCTTACGATGGCTATCTTTTTTCGATTACTCATGCTCGCAAACTTAAGGGAAGCAAACTGAGTCATTCATTTTCCAAATTTTTCATTCATCTTTCAGTTTGCACGAGTAGGTTGTAATAAAAACAACAGTTGTCTTAATTTCCAATCTAACAGAACATTTTACAAGGTTAAAACAATGCAACAGGTGGCGTACAAAAATTCGTTTAGATCGAAGAAGGCATCGGCATTGATCTTCGTTTTTTCGCGATTTAAACCGTTAGTAGATTGAGGTTACGTTCGGTGACAAATAATATTAAGTATAAAGAGCACGTGGTTTGTATCGATTTGATTGCATTTTGAGGCGTAGTCGCGAATGATGTTTTAATTAATCTTAATTGGCTCGTACTTATTACGCTGAGACAACCCAAAAATTCGGAAATCGTAGCGTCTTTATTCTTTCACCCTCGAAAATGTCTTTCTAGTTTCTTTTTTTAACTCGTGTTATTAGCGAATGCACTTGTCCTTTTCTATACCGGATATTATATATCCATAGGGGATGGGGATGTACGGTTCATGCTAAAAACATACACGGTTTGTTCGCCGTCGGTTTTTATGTATTTTAAATACCCGCGTAACAATGCACGTTTTGATTGGTAGATTAATTATACGTCATCAATGTGAGCACCAATTGCTTTCGTTGATTTTTTTTATGAAAGTAGGCGCTGGGCTCCTTTCGAGGCGATCTTTGACCTTGCGTTTTTTTTCTGTTTAGGAAACATGATGGATTTGGCGAATAAGACTCGCGAGAAGATTAAGTTAGTGGAAATTAATCCCCATTTAACTTGTAGCCTGTGTAAAGGTTACTACATCGACGCAACTACAATTTCCGAATGTCTTCATTCATGTAAGTACTAACGCTTATATAAGTCATAAATTCAATGCTTGATATTTTTTTTAGTTTGCAGAAGCTGCATCATCAAGTTCCTACACGAGCACAGTTACTGTCCGATATGCGAAGTTATCATCAACAAGGCTAAACCAAATCTTAAGTAAGTGTAAACAACAGGTAACGAGGGTATAAAAACACACCCTTGCTTTGATTTTCTTGGGGGAGATCCTAGTTGGCCTGGTTGACAAAAGCGCGTACATTGGTATCCCACCTGTTGCGAGTAAAGCGAAATAAATTAGTTGTCTTCCGCAACTAGCGTCATGGCCAACCGTGACACGGCGTCTCGGCAATCCCGAGCACCGCGAACTATTAAAAATCCTCGCGTTGACCGTATGCACGAAAAGATCAAAATCAGAAGGGAGTAAAACATTATTGATGAGCTGGTTCTGCGCATGCTCACAAAAGCGCGTACACGCTTCGGTGGTTCATAGAGAAAGGCGCGTATTTTACTTTGACTAAAAAAATACTTTATTCAGCAATCGCGTTGGCCATGACGACTCTTTTCTATTATGCGACTTCGCTTTTACTTACGTTGATAATTTTCAGGTTAGACAAAACTCTTCAAGACATTGTATATAAATTAGTACCTGAATTATTTCTTAACGAAATGAAAAGGCGGCAGCGGTTTTACGAAAATCATCCCGACTTAGCTACCAAGGTAACACCGGAGGAAAGGGGAGAGGATACCGAAAGGACGATATTTAATCCTAGAGATACAATAAGTTTGTCTATAGAATATATTAGGTGAGTACATTTTCTATCGCTAATTCGAACCGGATAACCATTAACCGGTTACTATCAATACATGATTTTACGTTAATTAAGAGTAAGTACACGTAATACAGACGTTAAGATCAAATAGCGTTAACACTTTTTTAATTATAGCATTACCCGGTTATTATTTTACTTAAAATCGGTTTCGGTTAACCGTTCGCATTGGGTGTTATTAATTATGAAATTATTGCTCAAATAAATATAACGAACATTTAAATTTTTTCCGTAATTGGTTATGGTTTAATTAAGGATTTGCGGTTACGTTTAACTGTTAGTTTCGTTAGGACATTAATATTCTAATTATGAGCAAAATGTAGATTGAGTCTGTTATGGTTAAAACCAATCTTTGGCGTGGTTTTAGGAACTACGTTAGTGAAGTTTTATCGAAAATAGAATATTAATCGAATCGGTTAAACCGTTTCTGTTTTTAATACAAGTTAATCGGTTTCACATATTAACATTAATTATTTAAAACTCTTCATGATGACAGATATACACTATAACAAATTTATAAAACAAGTTTTAATATTTTTATAGTTAAACGGTTATAATACGGGTCTTTGGCTTTATTTAAGGAATACGATATCAAAACTTACTATAAAGGACAAATATAAATTACGCTAAACCCAGTCACATGTTACCGAAAATAGAACATTAATCGAATTGCTTGAACTGGTTTTTCGTATGTAATTAACCGGTTTTACATACTATTTTTGACGCTGCTCTAATTTTTGTTAACCGGTTTTTGTTACAAACTGATAACTTCCTTTTATAACACTTTAATTTAACTTGAACAAGTTACTGTTGTTAACCGCTTATTGTAGACACAATTAACCGGTTAACACTAAAGTAAACTTTAGATTTCTAATGTGAAAACCAACAGAATGTACTATCACATTGGTTAACCGGTTTTAACTGTAACAGAAAAATTCTAGGCACAGTTATCGGTTATTGAATTTGGGTAACTGATTAACCGATTTTTTTAACTGTTTGTTTAAGTGTGAGATTTAATTAACTTCGAATAGTTCAATCGACGAATTCGACTAGATAAACTGAGACGTTGCTTTTTTTGTCGTCACAACACACTGGCATTCCCGACCGGTTACGAACGCGTAATGATACGTGAACTATCACGAAACGCGTTGTAAATTTTTTATTAATTTTATGAATTAGGAAAAAGCATGGCGCCATAAATAATAAATTTCTAATAGACATAGTTTCGAGTTTATCTACGTAAGGTGTATTGATTACGAAACACGCAATTTATGTGCCTCAATCTGAGCGTTAACGCAACAATATGCTTTAAAAATTCCATCGAGATTTTCGTCTCGTTCCTTCTGATATTTAAGTCGCGTCGTTGTGGTTGTATAGTCTGTAGATGTTATTTTTTTTATTAATTAAGCGAGACGGTGCCTTTGCTGGAAAGCGCGCTTAGAGAAATGTTCGTCGTGCGACTTTGGCGCAATAAGGGGACATGCCGACCACAAAATATAAATTTAATGCGCGCCTGTGAACTACAACCCGCATCATCCTCTGCACTCCACTCATTCGAAAATCAATATATCCATAAATAATGCATCACATGCTCGGCCTATTTCTTCTTCTATATCTACATTATGCACCACCGATGCTCCTGGTCTTTACATGCAACAGCACGGTGCGATTTTTACCTTTCTCTTCGTTTTCTTTTCGTTTCATTAATTAGGTGTAGAATAAAGGCTTGAGATGAGATTTTACAACCGACCCCTGCGTTGTAAAATGAACCGTTTCACAATTCTCTAATTTGTGGGTTTCAAAAGAAGGGCTGTCGATTAAAGCCGCAGACGTCTTTGAATTTTTTGTGTGTGCGTTATCTGAAGACCATCACTTACGTAAAAATACAGCTGTTTTATTAAATAAAAAACGTTAGAACGTATAACGGGGTTTAACCGAATCGGTTAATGAATGCATGTGTTAGAAAATAACCTATTTTGATTAACTGAAAAAAAAATTATCTTTTAACGAGTATTTTTGTATATGCTACTATTTAATAGCCAACTCATCTGGATCTAATTTTGTTATAACCGAAGCGGTTATTTGTCTGCCGAGTTCTAATTTAAATTTATGATTATGTTTAATCAAACAAAGTTACTTACGAGTTTTTAGAATTTACTAATCAAAGCTTACAAAATAGGTACTAGAAACGATTTAAGTTGGACTTAGTTTTTGAGTATTTAGGGACTAATAAATATGGTTCTAATCTTGTTTTAAGCGAATTGGTTACCTAACCGGTGAGGTCTATGTTAGATGTATAATTATTTTGAAACTATCTAAAGTTCTTTTAATTTTTCAAACGCCCACTTATAATTTAGGTAATTCTTGTGAAAACTATAACCTTTTTTAGAGCATTTGCTAGTCAAAGTTGAAAAGCTTAGGGTTTGTTCTAATCTTGGCATAACCGAATCGATTGTTTAACTGCAGATTTCTAATTTAGATAATTATTTTTATACGATGAAAGTTGCCTTTAATGTCTGTGTATTTAATAATCATAATTTAAATACTCATATCTGCTTCTGATTTTGTTATAACCGAATCGGTTGCTTAACCGTCGTGTTCTAATTTAGATTATTATTATTATAGAATCAACATTCCCTTTGATCCTTAAGTATTCATATCAAAATTTAAGGTTTGGTTCAAATTGTAGTGCAACTGGGTTGGCAACTAATTAATAGCTTTAGTTTCGGATCGTTATTTTACGGATATTATGTTTTCATAGCCTACTTTGTCGCGCGACGTTCTTGTTCTTGTTCATCGGCTTTTACGGCGGTAGTGTACAACAGGTGCAGATTAATTACGTTCACGACAATTAGCGCCCAGTTATAACGAGTGTGTCATAAACCCGGAAGAATTTTTCTTAACTTAACTTTGTGCTCGAAAAAAAGATTGGCGCAAATCCAATTTGTCTTTGATTCGAAGTTGAACTCTCGATTTCACACCCTAAGAGTATCAATTTCCATCGTAAAACTGTATCGAAGACACAACATTTGCTGGACGAGATCCTTGTTAAGGTTTTTTTCGTGTTGTTTCTTTTTCTCCCGATTATAAGAAGTTAATTTTCGTTTTATCGTCGAACCACGGCTTGTACTTAGTTGTCCCCTCCACGACCACTGAAATGCGTGTAGTGTGAGAGATAAAGACGCCAAGCTGCATTTGCACGTAGATGTTTCGACGTAAATGTGCGCCTACTTCGAATCGGAATTTCGATGTTTTGCAATTGTTTCAAGGTTCTGGTCGTGTCCTACTTTGATGCAAATTCTGATGCTGTATCTGTGTGGGCCACCGACGGTGTTCGTTTAATTGCGTGCGGTTAATTACGTAAACTGATGCATGCTGTGAATGATGCGAGTGACGCGAACCGTGAAACTCAAAACAGCTGGGTCCTACGCCCAAGCTTCTTTGTCGCACATATTCACCATCTCCGTCTAAGCTTTCCTAGAGCAACGAAACGTCTCGATGACGAGTGTTTGTGTGCTCTCAGCAGACGGTTTGTTTCGTCGTCCTTTTTCAAACTATTGTTCGGAAATTGATCTTCTTTGTCGTTAACAAGCAACCGGTTTTTAATATTTTCAATGTGAAGAAGAAAGTCGACCGTGTTTTATGATTACAATTCTGTTTTACCCGTATGTTGCTGCTTACCAGCAATTCCAGAAGTTAGAGTTTGTGTGACGTTTATTGCTACCGGTTGCGGAAGACCTTGACGGCGCGCGTTTCCGACATTTACCTTTAATCGTACGCAATTAATCTCTTAAACAATTCCCAGAAAAAGACCGGTCCCAATATCGATCCTTGCGGAATTCTCCTCTCGTCCAATCGAAGACCACCCATTACTTTTATTAGTATTTAATCGTAGTAGGCGTTGGTTGTTTTTTGTTATTGTTTTCCAACTTTACTTTTGGCAGGTGTCGACGTCACGTCGAAGTTAATGCGCGTCGCGATGGGCGTTGGAATGGAAAGACAATCGAATTCACTGCTTGTTTTATGTTTCTCGGGTGGAAGCAATGTGTGCACAGGAATTTTTCACCCATTTCCACCGAAATGTCGAACCGAGTGCAACTATGTATACAATCATAGTCATATTTGATTTAGATAGTTCTATTCTAATCGGGTTGGGTTGTCAAAAACTCTGTTATTATTTTTTCGGAAAGTGGCTTTTACTTTTATTGTTGTGCTATTAAAATCTCAGATTGTTTAAGTCCTACCCGACAACAATGGAAACTACCCGCTATGCAAGGCAGTTCCGGCAACAATAATTCAACCCCTATTTGACTGCAGTCACATTTTGTTTCCTCAAACGTTTCTGCGCTGCAACAAAGTATTCCGGTTTTATCGAACTTGTTGATGTACCTAAAGTAGCTTATGACACATCACGGCCTAGTTGATTTTAAGTTTATCTCTCAGTAACTACAAATTGTGAAGAAAAATCAACGCCTACTGTAGTTATTGACTTTTTTAACTGTTGATTGCTAGAGAAAGCAGTTTAGGCAATAAAAATCCAACACTTATTAAATTTTGTTTGTCTTTGAGTTATTTTTTTTGTGATATTATGTAGACCGCGTGCATAAAATTACTTGATTTAAGTAGTTTTTTTTTTAGTTTTTTATAAATTGTACTTACTTCTAAGACGTTTCTTTGTTAATAACAAAAAATACTTGTGACAGCCAATGAAATTTATTTTTAGTTTTGGTTTTTGTCACATTGCTAGAAGCATCAAAACAAGCATTGCCATTTGGATGTAAGTTGAACCTCTGATTGTAACGAGTGATGCGAAGTCGTAGACTTCTAATTTCTTAAACTCCAGTGTGTACCACCAAAAATACTACTCCGCTACAAAAAGCAATACTCGTCCCGAAAACTCGACGCCTTCTTTTCTTCTTCTCTACCTTTTCGATCTACAAGTTTTGGTCGATTGTCGAATGTTTCAATGCGTAGATTTGTTTTAATTTAATCTTTGTTACCGCAAGAGGTGGTAAGCTGTAACATAAAAGGATTTACTGTACTTTTAGTGGAAAGTTTCGTTGTAGCGAGGTCCGGCATTACTCCTACACCTCAACCTTACTGTTTTGAAACTTGAAACATTGTGCGAAGCGTTGTTTTTGTAGTTTTTCAACCCAAGTGAGTTGAATCGTAGACGCAGGAAACAGAAGCAGTAATTTGTTCAATTGTCGAATTCATTGGGATACAGTTGGCGCTGGAAACAAAAACAATAATGACTGGCTTAAATTAAATGGAAGCATTTTAACCTTGACTTGGTGGTAAAAAATCGCAAATTACTTGATTCTTTGTTTGTTAGTTTCTCGTAATGACAAAAACTGAGCGAATACGATAGAGCTACTGTGTTAATAAAAGCAAATCCGTTAATAAAACTTTGACGCTTCTTGGCAAAATTGGTTGCGTTGTTTAGGTATAGATACAATTCATAGGTTTTGTGAAGTAGATAGGCCGTTAAAACATCAATGATAGCTTACTTGGTTTTACCGGAATTTTCAAATGAATATTCATGGTTATACGCTAAATTTAAACTTTTTATGCCATAGTCGTAACAAAAAACATTTACCGCTTCTCTTATTAGTAAAAAAATTCGTTTTATCGCGGTTTGGTCAACATTACACAACTATTTTCAAAAATTCTCTGAAACGTTGGTGCATACTGTTTTTCAATAATAGGTTTTGTTCGACATAAAGTAGGCTAAGAAAACAAGGATATCACTGTCTATTTGATTTTTAGCGGAAACCTTTAACTTAGCCTTAGGTATATGCATTAATCTAAAATTTTATGACAGGTAGCAGGTAGTAATTAAAAGATAAGTAACTACCTACTCGATTATTTTTCTTACCATCAAAAACAGATCGAATTGGTTACTATAAGTAAATGGCGTTGAACATGTTTCGTTTTAACGAGGTTTGGCAGTTGTACTTACTAGAACTAATCGAGGACGACAAAACTACATCCCTACTAAAACCGGATTCTTCAATAAAGCTCGATGCTTCTTTATCTATCAGCAAATTTTATTTTTGGAAACATTATTGTATCAGTTTCTCAATTTACCAGTTTTGTTCAATCATTGAATTTTTCGACGTTGGACATTATAGACTTCGTTCAGACTGTAACAAAGAAAATATGGTTTAGTATTCGATTTAAGTAGAAGGTTTAGTTTAACTGATATTCAGTAAGAGCACATTCACGATTGTAAAACCTCAACGATTACATATTTAATATCAATTTATACTTTACGAAACGTTGCATTAGCCTGTCAACTCTCCCATTTTTTTCTCTTGTAAATTTCGAAGTGTGCGGTGAAAACAAAAACAATTATGTCACTCCAATTTCAGCAGGTGGCAGGTTGTAACAATAAAACTTTTACCGCCTACTGGATTTAAGCGGAAAGTTTTGTTGTGGTAGTTTTTCCGTTTACAAGTTTTGTTCAATTTTTGAATTTTTTTAGATAAAGTAGAGTGTAAAAACATTCATGACTTACTTGATTTTCTTTAAAACCATTATAAGGCTAACGTTAAACGTAACATAGACTGTGGAAACAATAATAGGTAATTATTATGCATTGAAAGTTAAATGTTATGGTGTGGCAGATCGCAAGCTGTAAAAAATAGATTGTTTTGATTTGAATGGAAAGCGTTATTAGCAATGCTTGATGATAAAAAGACAGCGCTAACTTATACGCCTACTTGACTATAGTAAAAATTATTTTTTGTGAAGTTAAGTGTTTGCTCAATCGTCAAACTTTTACTCGTTTGTATACTATTTATAGATCGTAAAATCAAAAATGTTCACAAACTACTTCATTTTCAACATTAACGTTATAGGTACGGTAACGTCAGAGTGCTTTGTGTATGGTTAATTAAAAAAAAAACATGGCTTACTTGATTTAAGTAGAAAATTTTAGTAAAGTTGGCTGTAAGAAGTAAACTTCTCTACTTTTTTTATAGACTGCAATAGAACTACTCTGTCACTAGATTAAACCCTCTATAAATACGCGACGTACCTATACCTATATAATCAAATATTATTTTTCGGAACGTTGCGTTGGTTTTTCAATTTATCGCCGAATTTTTTATGTAGGTATCCGCGCTAAAAAGAAATTTAGACGTATATACAAACAAGTTTTGTTCGTCGTCAGACATGTCTTACTTCACAAGCAAAAACTTTATTAGAAAAAATGGCATTTGTGCATTATGTAAACGGGTGAAACGTACGTTTTGTTACAGTATGACAGACGTTGTAACAAAAAACGCATACCGCCTCAAATCTTCCAACGTAAAGTAGGTACTAACAATCATCATCATGGCTCACTTGATTTTTAGCAAACATTTTTTTAAATTTATAATTTTATGCGTTAAACATAAAAAAACATTTACCGCCTACTTCATTTATATGAAAAGTCGTAAGCAAGATTATTTCTACTATTATTTGTCGTACTAACAAAAACTAATCGCGTACGAATGTTGTTGCGTAAGTTTTTCGGTTCAAAGTTTTTTGCAGTTGACAGCGAAAACAAAGACATATAGCCCACCTGATTTAACTTGAGACTTCGATTAAAATTGGTCAGAAACTGTTACAACTTTACTAAAATTCTTGATTTTGTTGTTTACGTAGCACATTTAGATGTGACGTAGATTGTAACCGAATTCCTGAACTGTTTAGATCCAGTACGACAAAAATTACAAGGACACGCCGCAGAAAGTTATTTGAACAACGAAAACTCATCAAATTCTGCTATTTAAATAAAGATAAGCATAGACAACATCAAAAGCTTCATTTACAAGCATCAAATTGTTAGTAAAGTAGGCGGTAAAAATAAAACGTTAGACATGGGCCTACTTGATTATTTTTTTTAACTTCTACGGTACAACTTGATTCCGTTTTCAACAAACGTGGTTTTCAAAATCAAAGGCGCTGTGTGTTGACCACGCCCTAAAAACAATCACACATGATGACGTCACTGCGTGCACTTGCTTTTACAGGCAATTTTTATACATTTAACATTAGATAAGAACGTTGGCGTTTACGATAAGTCGGATCAGTGGGTAGAGACGATAATCAGTTATTGTTTTGTAACAATCCATAATTAGAAATTGAATTATCTTTACGTAGCGTGACTTTTATAAACACAACCGTGTAATTGGGTGTAATTACTTATTAAATTATTTTTATTTGTTTTAGCGACGATTCGACCCCTGGCGCGATTTTGATTCCTCAACTGCATGAAAAAGAAGTCGACTGCAACGAAGAGAACTCTGCGATTAAAAGGTTCCTGCAGTGTCCCGGCATGTGCCGAATTGAAGTATTGAAAAAGTTCATTCGCAACAAGTACAACGTCGACACTAATCAGTATTACGTAAGCATTCTGACGCGAAACAAAAGAGTCGAAGTTTCACAGCCGCCTTTTTTCTTTTCGCAGATCGATATTCTATACAAGAGGGTGCCTCTACCTGATCACTACACCCTAATCGACATTGCTTACATCTACTCGTGGAAAAGGGTAAGTACGCATTCCGTTTCCTCTTTCCCCTCAGCTCCTATGTTTTCCAATCTAATCAAGCTAATCACTTGCAGAACGAACCAATGAAATTCTTTTTCAAAATCACCGATATTAAGTTAGTCACCGATACTTTCGATTACCTGATTCAACCGCAAATTAAAGCGGAGAAAATAAACGCTGAAAAAGAATATACGAACATCACGTTAGATCGCAGCAGTAACGTTGAGATAATAACAAAAATACAAAAGGTATCGAACAAGAACGGTTTGCAAATCGGCATTAAAATAACAAAGCAGGCTGTAAAAAAATCGCCACCGAAAAAAGAACTTGAGGTGAAGACACCTGTTGTTGATGTGGATCAAGAGAAATCTCAATTTCTAAAGTCGTTTCAACTCACGGCAAAAACCACTATACCGCCGACTCCTGTAAAGAAAGCTCCTAAGCGGAAGAACCCAAGTCCGATCAAAACCGAAAAGGCGAAGAAACCGAAAAAAGTTGTTCAGGTACAATCGAACCCGGCTGTGCAACAAATACTAACCAACGTTAACCAAAACGGTCCCAATCTATCAAAAATAGTTGAAGGTAGTAACGACCTTCAAGCTCTTCTTTTTGACAGTTATAAGATCAACATACCTTCGTCTTTATCAGTCACAGTAAAAAACGAAAAGGACGATCCTACCTTGACTTTTCAAAAACCGGTTCAAAACTATATCGAGATTTTAAAAATACCCGAAACTCAAAAGGAGACGAAACCCAAAGAAGAAGTGAAAATAGAAGAGACACCGAAAACACCACCTCCTACGAACAAAGTCAATGCTCCGCCCACAAACTTAGTTAAATTAAATCCACGTACTCCTCAAACGTTTCAAAAAATGTTTGAAGAAGCTATACGGAAGCCCGAATTTAACAGCAAATTTCAAACAGTGCCGATAATCAAAGAAAACACATCGCCTGCATCAAAAACGCCTGATAATAAACGTAATATTTTGGAAATCGCCACGAAATTGTACAAAAAGACCAAACTGGAACAGGAGAAAAAAGAAAAGACGAAGAAGAAATTGCAAGAGCGTCCGTTGAAAGATTTTAACAGTTACATATCATCAAAGCCGCCTGTGTCAACGCCTACTACATCACCAGTTCAAACAGTCACTAGCCTTCACTCACCATCACTCGGACTTAATTACACCGTATCGGTGGCTCAAACTGCAAAGCCCAAAGTATCTCCAAAACTAGATATCGAAATACCTTCGTCCTCCACCAACGCAAAAACTCCCACGCAGAAACAAAAATCGCCCTCACCTGTGAAAAAAGATTCGGGTTCAACGGGTTCCAAACTCAACGTCAACATAGTTTCAAGTTCAGCCACTGAAGACCAACCCTTAAGTCCCAACAAACTTCTCGAAAAATACAACATACAAAATCTGGCACAACTCTCAGCCAATTTTAATTTTCCCCAAGATTTGTTAAACTCGTCGAATCAACTTGCCGCGTTACGCCAAGCCATGATCTATCGACACTTCGAAATGCAAAACCATCAAAACTGGCTCAACATGAATCCGGGTCCCCTGATGCAGTACGAAAAGTACCTAAAAAGCTTTTCGAAATCATAGCCTACTTTGTTTTTTTTTTAAAAAAAGCGACTGACGTTTGTTCCTCGATTTGATAGTAATTAATTCGCGTTGTATCGACCACGCGTTGTTTTTTGTTGACTATTTTCGAAAAAAGGGCGGTTCGACATTTACGTTGTTGTTAATTTACTTAAATTATTCTGTTTTTTTTTAAATAATTGTAATTAAATACTAGCGTAAGTTTACTAATGTAATATATTTTTCATTTTTTAATAAAAAATATAAGTACAAGGTACGCGTCGTAGTTTTTTTAGTGGTTTTACAGAAATGGAAACTGGCATTATCGCACAAGGTGGCAACACTGCAGACGAATAAAAAGTTTGACAACGCGTAAGTAGGTAATGACTAGTTTTTTACAGCGAAGATAAAACGACACAATGTTTTTTTGGGTGTGCACAGTCATTTGCATAAACAAACTCTTTTTGGAGGTAGGTATTTAATTTATTTAAAAAAGGTTTTCTAATAAAATCAATTTAGTTCAAAAATGTGCTCACTAAGGACTCTTCCTGACGCCGCCGCTAGTTTTTTGACAACTAAAAGCGTTCCAACAGCGCTGATAAGCATCATTGCATTTTTTTTTCGTTAATTTACCTAAGTGGGTTTTTTTTAAGTACTTAATTGGTAAGATTGTAATGATCAAATAGAATTCAAAAATCTGGTTAGTAATAAGCATTACCACACAGCATAACCCGAACGCGTTTTTTATGAATTCTTTCGTGATATTTTTTCAGAGCAATCGGAGATTTTCAATTTTGAAATAAATAAAAAGTGACATTGCAAAAGTCGTAAGTAGATTTAAGGAACATGGGAAGTTTCCACAAAAGTTAACACCAGTTTTGTGTAACTAAAAATATAAGGTGTCAAAAATGGCAACAACGCCATAGAACTTGCTGTGTATGGACCTATGGACAACTCGCATATTATGTGCATAATCCGAAGACATTTAAATAAAAGTTCTTATATAGGTATCTACGTACCTACTGATTGTAGCGTGAAATTTTTTCAAAGCAATTGTTGAAAATCTGTTGCGATTCTGCGACAATCAATAGTGACAACACCGCAAAAATTTTGAATAAACGTAAGACATTTTTTATAGCAGTAGGTATTTAGAAGTCACGGTTCAAAGTCCCAATTTGGTGTCGATACGTGAAATATTTGAACTTACAGGGGACGCTTCACATAACAAAAAGAAGTAGGTATTAAACTGAAACGTCGCAAAATCGAAGGCAAACATAAGATAAAACAAATACAACGAAAAACAATATTTTATAACTAAGTAGATAAGTGTAGGTACAGTTGTAGTTTGGGAAGAATGTATTAGGATCAAAGTAGTTTATGTGACAACGTTGCATACGTACGCTGTGCCATAATTCAAACTCGCTTGTTTTTTTACTCGATTTTATTGCTTTCAAAACACGTGTAAAGAATTGATACAATCGAGTTATTTGGCAATAAGCCATTTACGTATTTAACTGACTGAAGTAGTGGCAACATCGCAAAATTCTAAATAAAAAAAGTAGTTTAATAAAAAATCGGAGACATGCATAGATAAGTAGTAGATGTTTATATAGCAATATAACTGTAATTTGGCAACAACGTGTTAGGACTAAACTAATCGATGTGGCAACATTGGATACGATGTATGTAGGTACATTTTCCAAGCTCACTTGTTTCCTGCTATTTCAATTGTTTGAAAAGTATTAATAAGTAGGTATAATGGAATAACTTGGCGACAAAGCATTTACGAAAATTTTAACTGGGACCTTTCAAATAGTAGCAACGTCGCAAAATCTTCAACAAATGAAAAAAAAATTAAAAACTTAAGTATTTAAAAAAAACCGGTTAAAAGTAAGAATAAATTGGGCAACAACGTCAAACACAATTTATGTGGCAACGCTGCATACGCACATAACCCAAACTCGCTTATTCTTTTACTGGTTTTTACTTCTAAAATACGTGAAAATGACTACTAACTTACCCATAAAACATTGACAACAGATTTAACTGCTAGGCATGACTGCCTTCATTATACAAGAATTCACTTGTTATTTCATTCAGTTTACTAAGTGACTTTGTACTAGCTGTATGTATTTAAATGTTTGAATCGGTATCTTTAATATATCTAAACATACACAGAAACTTTGGTATACGGAAGAGAGTTTGGTAAGTTTTTTTTTATCGATTTTAATTAAATATAGGTGAGCAAGTACCTAAAGACTAAAAACTGTAAAATGTATTAATAAACGTCAGTGTTTTGAATAAAATAGGTTATATTGACAGTGTTTGAGGCTAACTTAATCAGTAATGCTCTAATTTCGACAACTGCGAGATGGAAAAACTGCAACACCTTTAAGCGTCGATGACGTAATATGCACCAATGACGATAATCCAAATCGTCGATTACGATCAAAGTCGTCTACGACAAAACAATTTTTCGTATCAAAATTATAAAATAAAATCTAATTAAAGCTTCACGCCAAATTTACCGAAAAATTCTTCAGCGTAATAAAATTTTTTTTCGCGTTGCGTCTCCTTCTGTCGAATAAAATTTTAACGTGCAGATAGAGATGGAGCGTGCGACACGTAGAGTATCTATTTATAGATTTCCACGTCCTTTACTGGCATGATTCACTTGCAATTACATTTATTTACGAAAAAAGACGAATAGGACCGAAGTTAATACTAAAGGATAATGACCATGCAACATTGCATTGCATTCTAATATGCGTTATCTCTTTTGCGAGCGTTATATAAGTAAATTGGGGTTTCTAGCCGTCTTTGTCTTGCATACGTATTTGTCGTCTTTGTTTATGCAGGAAACTGTTCGTATTGCTTTGTAATCAGCACGATGCAATGCGTGGAGCGAAGCCTGGTTTACACCCAAGCGTTCGGTGCTTATATACTACAGTAAATAAGATTTTGTTTTTGTGTTTGTGTAAGTTGGCTTTGGATTTCATTTGTATGTGGGTAGGTACACATGTGATAAGGGTGCGATAATTTAAGTAAGTTAATAAGGGATAACGAACAAAAGTTTTAAAAAAAGTAACACAAGAACAACGCCTACTTCGACTTAGGTTTTTTTAGTAAACAAACGTTGTTTTGATTTGCGGATGTGCGTTCGTATAGTAGGCGTTGTTTGTACAGCGTGTTTTTGATCTCCGGTTAATTAATTTGCGTTAGAATTTGCAGATGTTTCGGCAACACGGCAAACTGTGTATTTACTTAAACAGTATATAACGGCAACAACGCTGTTAAGCTAATCTTACGAAGTGACAACACAGTCAATTCAGATAAATGCATTACGGTCGTGCGTACGTGACATTTAGCAATAACACAATCGAGAATGATGACGTAACGTCTGTAACAACTGTCGCTTGTCTTAGAAAAAACGCGATAGACTAAAAGTTAAAACGCCACTAAACGATACTAAAATTAAAAATTTAGTTTCGAAAAAAATCGAGGGTAGTCGCCTTTTATTCTTCTATCGCTAGGATCAAATTCAAATTTTCTAACACTTAAGGTCTTTAAAATAAAAAATAGTTGATTTGGTTCAAGAATTTTCAAAACCAATAAGAATATGCTGGGCTGTGGTTACGCCCTTCGATGAATGAGAAGCGTGCTGGGGCGTAACGTAGGCCGGGCTTCGCTAGGAATTTCTACCAATTGTATTGCACCGTAAAACAAAAGACCGCAAAACTGGCCAGGTCACTTTGATTGTAATTTTCAAAAGAATTTTGACAGCGTAACGGAATTTTTAGTCGGTTTCACTGATAATGAATAGGCTATTATAGTTGCAACGCTTGCGTTGTTTTTTTAACCAAAGTATTTTTTAAGGTTAGTTTATAAAGTAATTTCATACGTTTTTATGGCAAACATCTACTACGTGGGTAGATAAATATCAATCTTTATTGAATCCTTTTTTTTCAATGATTTGTTGTTTGTTAGCGTCACCTACCGACAAATAGATTTTTTACTAACGTGCTGTTAGCGTTTACAAATAGATGTCGCTAGGTATTCGCTAAAAATCGATAATTGGTTATTTTGCTACAAAATAATTTGGTAAATAATAAATAGCAAAGCGAAGGTTTATTAAGCAGTTTTATTTTACAAAGTACCTACTCGGTTTTTGCTATTCTTGGTTTCAAAACGAATAATTTTGACAGTGTCGATTTACGCAGCAATGAAATTATGAAATTAAAGCTGTAATTGAATCAACACTTATTTAAAACTTTATTTGCTTTTCAACAATGATTTTGGATTAACACATGATAACGCTGCTGTACCTATATAATAAGATTGCAACGTCGCTTTTTTTAACTTATCTAGAACGCGTTCACTATTATTTCGGAGGTTTTATTTCCGGGCACTTCGACGCCGTCGTCGGAACCGAATCCGCCATTGGTTACAAAATAAACAAAACACAGTAACCCAAAAATCAGAGGTACTAAAAAGCGTGATCCCAAAACTACGAAATCGGCTTTTACTCTTGGGGTTTTAACCTAAAAAGATTTTGGTTAATTGGTTTATGTCATCAATATCACACATGACTTACGTTTCCACTTTCAACGCAGTCTTTGATCTGGTCGTCGTCTTTTGATAATATGTGAATTGCGATGGTTTCAAGTAAAGATGTTACCAAAAACGTCATGCACATCCACGTAAAATATTGCATAGATGTTGCGTAAGACGTTTTGGGCTGGAACTTTAAGACGCACATCGTGTAAGTCATGACCAATCCAATGCCAACTAAAAGTCTTGCGACCAATGCTTGTTTTTTTAACCAAAACGGCAACCACGATATAATCACGATCAAAATGCTTGGAAGAAAAACCTGATGCACATAGTAGCTTAACCTCCGAGTGAAGTAAATGCTGATGTTTAAGAAACTGTACTCAACTACAGTATGTGATAGTACTTGATTAACAATTAGATAGCTTTTTACCTACCAGTTGTTAGATGAATGCTACCAGAAGATGATACAAGCTTATCGACTTGGAAAAGAGGAAGAACCACACTTTCGCTAATTGATATCGCTGAATGTTGTTTCCACTTTAGTATTATAGAATCAGTGCCAGATCCATCTAGACGCAAGTAACTTAACTACGCTTATAACCACAAAAACAACTTACATGATTCCATGCGAACGCTGCATTGTTGCTTATCGAAAGGAAACCGTGTAAAATCCATGGGACATGCAAGCGTAACCGATACCCTGATTCAGTAAAATAAAAAAACTACAGCATTTAGTAGGTACCCACTCACTTTTTACTACATTCGACGTAGCCATCTGGATAAATTTTGATAAAAACGTTTGGACGAAGTACATCGAAACCGTGTCCCTTCTTTTCATTTACGAAAAAAGTGTCTGGAGTCCAAATCACGCCGTCGTCATTAATCGACACATAACCAAATTGGTTGTTGGCAATGTACTTCAATCTATGGTCCTTCCATCCGTGCCGAAAATATAGAGTCAGCGTAAACTCCTACGCAACTGTGACTTAGAAAAAAAAAGTAGTTTAAAGCTACTCACCAAATTATTTTCGTTAACATCTTCGATGTCCAATACGTGTAGAGAAGTTTCAACTACGGTTACGCCATCTATTGACGCAAGTATCAGTCACAAATAATATTGCGCAAATACCTACTTGTGTTATTTCCCGGCGCTACAAAAATTTCGTTTTCGTTTTTTGGCAAAATTTGATCCAAAATTTCTCTTTTCAACTGGGACACCGTCTTGCAACTACAATCGCTTAGTCGGATCAACACTAAAAATGTTTGTTACTTACCAGGCTTGCTGCGATAGGCACGCGATGAATAAAACAAGCGTTTTAAGCGACTTCATGTTATCGAACGGTGCTCCACCCGATGGTGTTTTGTTATTTAAATACGCGAACAAAAGCGCAACGTAGTTATCCTTTTAAGGTTTATTAAATTTAATAGTTCCTTTATTTGCTTAACGAATTCTTTAAATTTATTGTGACTGGACGGCAATTACGGCTGTTGTGAACGGTAATGGCTAAAATTGTTTGTCGTTTGTTTACGAGCGTGGCGTCACTTTCTGTCAAAATTAATCGGCAACAGTGATATATGGTACAACGCCTACTACCTATTGTTTACATAAAACTGTAAGGATTTATTGATGTAGGTACGAGAAAATCTGTAGGTAAATGGCAACAATGTTATTTCACAAAACGCCTACTATTTTATTCAATTACTTTTTTTTATGTCAGCGTAAATTGTAAGAATTTGTATTCATGGCAAATTATGTTTTTGGCAACACTGTTACTAATATTTTATTTACTCTAAATTTATTCTAAATGCGCATCTGTTAAATAATTTCTTAAATGTTTATATAGTTATAGAATCCTAAGAATCTGTTGGTTGACATAATTTGTTGTTATCAACTCTGTAATTTATTACATACCTCGTCTTTATTTTTTTCTAAATGAACTACTTATTGTTTTTAATTGTTTTTTTAATAACGACAAGACAAACATTTTGAAATTTAGAGACTTGTAAATGTGCGTACAAAAGTGTAAACAGCAATACGGTAATTTATTTCAACGCCTACTAATTGCAATTTTTTAAAACAAACACTGTACCTTTTAACGTGAGAATGAAAACTTAAGAACATGTACCTAATGCAGGAAAATCAGTCAGAATGGCAATACTATAGTTTTATTTGACGCCTACTTACGTATTTATTATTTTTTAAATTTAGTCTAAGTGAGCAGTTGTTAAATATTTTTTTTAATATATCTTATAAAACTGTATACATAGTTTGGGTTTGGCAACACTGTAATGTTTGTTTTTTGCGTATTGTTGAACTTAATTACGTTTTTTAATTGTTTTTTTAAGTTACCACGATAATCTAATGTACCGTAAAACGGGGTTACTTTATACAGGTTTTTTTAGTTTTTTTGTTGGTAACTTTTTTTAATGGTCAAAATGTTATCTTTTTTTTGCTCCAATAGAACAATGTGTGTGACCTTTGGTAGTTTGGTCAACAAATGCATAACAAAATATTTCCTTCCCCCCCACACAAAAATATATATTTTTTTTTGAAAAGGTGTCAAAGAAACCTCGAGTGGGGGGTTTCTTTGACATAACGTTGAAATGTAGGTTATGGCAAAGATACAAGTCTTTAGGGTTACTTTGACATCATTTATAAGGTTTTATGTTTTGCGTATGGATTTAGTGTGAAAAACATACTCTTCTGTGCCGAATACTTTCTGAATTGAAGCCCCTTGACTCTCTTAAAAACCCCAGCAGACTACTATCGAGAACACGTTCAGTTTCTTCGGTTTGATCTCCTGGAAGCTTTTTCAAGACAGCTTCAGGATCGAATGGGTAAAGGCCCGTTGTTCTGAATGAGTTCTCGAGATTCTTGGTTATATTGGGAGCTAATGCATCCATTAATCTCTTCAGAAGCATGGGAAACTGTGGTTTTGGAATGAAGCCCCGAATTCTTGATTTTTTTCTTCAATTGTCCAGAACCTTCCTCCATTGTTTCTTTAAAGGACCATAGACACTGAGTTCTAGATGTTGCAACATGTGGGTCGAGTTTGGGGGCAGAGTTGTAAAATAAATGTTGCTTCCCACTGCAGCCTGGATGACTTCAGGGGAAAAATGCGAAGCAAGATTATCACCAATGACAATAGTTTTTTCATTTTCTTGTCTGTGTTCCTTTATTATTATTATTTATTGTTAATTGTTTGGCCATTCGGCCTTACAATGGGTTACGTTACATTTTTCTCTTACATAATAATATAATTTGTACAGAAATTTAAAAAAAAACTAAAAACAAGAACTTTCTCCCCTAAAATCTTCCCATCACCATCTTACTATTCTAATACTTTAGATCTAATCCTCCCCTCTTATCCTTTTTTCCTTTACTGATTTTATCCAATCCAATCCCTCCCCCTCCTCCCCAAGCAAAACCTTCCTCCCCCTCATTTCTTCCCTTAGCTCGCCACACTCCTCACTCATGTGCTCTATGTCCTCCCATCCCTCCCCACATAATCTGCATCTCCTCATTGCATCCTCCTTCCAATACTTATTTAAGTTCTCTTCATTGCCGCATCTAAACCTGGCTATTAGTCGTTTTTCTCCTAAGTTTCTCCTCCCCATCAGATACTTAAGGACGTCCCTGGACACTATATTCCCATACCTTACATTATACTTTCCTTCCCTTATCTTTCCTTCCCTCTCTTGCACCTGCGAATCTTTGTCTCTTAGTACTATCTCTTCCATATTTAACCTCCCTTCCACTCTCCTTCTTTCCACCTCTTCTCTTGCGAAAACTCCTCGTTGATAGTACAGTTTTCTTTTTTCCTGCCCATATATGTTTTTACTATCCTTTACCGTCCTCCAGCAACATTGCAAAATTTTTCATTCTCTCCTTTCCTTCATTTTCTCTTCATAACCCATCGCCTTATTCCCTGCTTCTATTCTAATCTTCTTTAACTTCCCCTCCTTCTCCCTAATACCCTGTTACCCTTCTTTGCTAACTCCCTTATGTGCGCATCATCTTTATTATCATACCTTAGCCTATATCCCAAATATGTCACTTCATTTACTGTCTCTATCCTCTGTTCTCCCCAACTTAACTCCTCTTTTTTCTTTCCTCTTTTCCCTTTTTGAAAAACTACCATCTTAGACTTTCTCACATTTAAACCCAAGTCTTTTCTTTCCAGATACCTCTTTATCGTATGTATCATACCTTTCATCTCCAACTCATTTTTTGCCACCATGACCATATCGTCTGCATATGCCAACACCCACACTTTAATCCCTCCTTCCATGACAACCCCACCACACTGACCTCTTTTCAACACTCCTTCTATGTCCCCTATATACAGTGCAAATAAAATTGTTGTCTTGTCTGTCTGTAATGCGGTAACAAAATTTTAAAAAACCATACCTTAAACAAATTCATGTCAAACCAGCCGCTACTACTGTTTCTATAAATTGTTCCAGGTGGTCCACCTTCTGTCCAGTTCTTATAAAGATGCTTGGATTTGTACACAACCATGGGAGGAATCAATTTTCCTTCAGCGGTACCACAGAACATGATGCTTACTGATGATTTTGAATGTTCCTGGACTCTTTCGACGCGTTTGTGCCCTCGAGGTACTAATACTTTTATCGCCCCTGGGTCGTCTGTAATGTTTGTCTCATCGTAATTATAAATAAGAGCTGGCTTTAAATTCACAAAAAACTCTTTGATCTCGTTAGGACCCATTGATGCTCTTGAAGCCTTGATATTTGTCGCCAGTCTCTGCGTGAGGTTATTCCGAGCTGCAAACTCATTCACAAAGCCATAGCCCGGCAAGTTATCTTTCCACTGCTTTATAACTCGACCCTCCTTATTTACAAACATTTGAACGACGGTTCGGACATCAGCCTTTGCCAACGGAAACCCCCAAGTGGCTAAAACAGTCAATGTATCGGCAAGTAATTTTTGATTTTGAGGCGTTAAAACAGTGGGGTGACCCGGCTTCCCATCATGTCTGTGATGGATTTTGTTAAGAATGGTGGTTCTGTTGATTTTGTACTTCTTGGCAGGAGCAGCCTTGGTAAGTCTACCTGCTCTAACTTCTGCAACGGCTCTTGCAAGGTCTTCATCACTATAATGCTTATAGGTTCGGCCAACTATTTTTCTTTGATAAGTTCTAACCATTGTTAGATATAAATATCTACAAATGAACACAAGATTAACATAACAAAATAAAAAAAAGTGTATTACAACAATTAAATAGGTCCTACCTACCTAAACTTAACGTAAACAATATCATAAACTACGAGAACTGTACAGAAAGATGTTTTAAGGTGTATTTACGCATCTCGCTAAATACAGCAACAATAAACACGTTCGCACTGGTCGGTGAGACGGGTAATCGAAAAGCTAATTACTCTCCGCACTCGTCACACACTACATAAAGTCACGTGAGTTGCATTGCGCGATTGTTCTGCCGCACTTTGGCGCTTTGTTAAAGTAGCCCCAAAAACTGTCAAAGTTACCCGTAAAGTCAATTTAGCCCCGTTTTACGGTAGGTAATGACTTATAATGCACAGGAAAAATGTAAACGGCAACGCTGTAACTGATTTTAAAACTTTAAGTACGGTACGGGTTTTTAACTACTTTAACTTGTTCATAACGTCAGTATGATAATTTAAAAACTTTTTTTTAAAAATCAGTGTAAATGGCATCAGTTACCCACATTTTTTAATAATTTTGAAGTTATTCTAAATGGTAATTTTTTAATGATTTTTTTAAATACTACGTACAAAACTAAAAAAAAATTTTAAAAATTGGTTTATCGCAATACTGTAATTCGTCACAACGTGATCTAATTACAATATTTGTAATTACGGCTTTTTATTTGTTTTTATAATGTTAGAATTTAAGAAATTGTATTGCATAAGAATTATGGTAAATGGTAACGCTGTTAACATAAATACAAAAAAAATTATTTGCAACATTGTAACTTACTGTACCGTAATTTTTCTAAATATTTTGTTAAAGTATAACGAAAGCTATAGAATTGATGCATTGTTAATTACAACAATGTAATTTCATGCAACGCTTACCTACTTAGTATATTATAGTATTTTATAAGTTTAATCTAAGTGCTTTATTAAATAATTTTTTAAACGTTGTTATAAAACTAAGAAGTTTTTATTTTTTTTTGTAGGTAAATTTTAATGCTGACGAAACATTTTTTGTCTCAATCTCAGAAAAGTGCCTATATCAAGCATTCAAAAATTTTTGACCAACTTTGTTTTTACCGATTTATTATTAATCGCAACGGAAAATTCGTTTAAATCTTTGTTATCTAATAGTTCATTAAATACCAATTTGAAAAATGTCTTTGTTTACTCAATTTTTTTGGATAAGATAGTTCTAAATTAGAAATTAATGGCATCTGCGCCTATATAAACTTTACATAACCATAACAAAAGCATCAGTTCTGTCAATTCAACACGAACAAAAAAAATGAAAGCCGCATTCTTAGTAAGTGTTTTGTTTATTACTTTTTTGTTTTAAAAAATCTCTGTTTTTAGATTTTTGTCGTTTTGGCACTTATTGCCTTAACTTTTGCTGTACCATCGGCGAATCCAGGACCAATGCCGCAACCTAAGCCACAATACTGGGGTTACAACTATGGATATGGAATGCCTTACTATGGTAGGGGTGTTTCGAGTTCATAATTTTTGACTAATTTTTTTTATACTAGGTTATGGGTACTATTATTAAAAGACTGATTATTGACTGGACCAACATTAATGAAACCGCACGCAAAAATAAATAAACTTTAATTTAGCTATATGTATTTGTTTTATTCATCTAAGTAAGCCGCGATTCTGCGACGTGTTAGTGTAAACAAATGACGTCGATTCACAGGTATTTTGATCGCAATTCTGGCATTGATGTGCACGCGTGATTAATTAGAGTATACCTGGTGTTGTTTATTGAAGCGTCAACACAATGTTGTTAATTTAATTAGTGTATATACAGGGTGCGTGTTTGATTCCATGGCCGACGTGATTGGCGTGCTAACAATAGTATTACACACTAAAAATCGATGTCAATGTCGCGATGTTATAATAAAAAAATTACACCGGAATTGTAAATTAAATTAACATTAGAAACAATTAACACAACCGCTGATGACGTAGTTGGATTTAAACGCAGGTGTCCAAGGTTTTTTTCTCATTGGTTCAGTGCAATCCGAAGCAAAAAACGATCAATGCCAAGGATAAATAGCATTCAGCATAAAAATGCATCTAACCTGTCATTACTAGTTAGTCACTTCCGTAACGAGTTTCAGGTGTCGCGATGCTTTGTCTGCTCGTAGTGTTTCTTATAAGCGGCGCGATCGGTTATGAAATCTACCTAGGTGACGATTTCGAAGAAAAGTGGTTCGAGCAGTACTTGGACCACTTTGACGCAAGGGACAACAGAACTTTTTTTATGGTATTTTATAGTTTCGTGGTGCTTTATTGTGTAATGTTGAGGTTTTTGTAGAGGTATTACGAAATCGATAGTTTTTATCAACCTGGTGGACCGCTGCTGCTTGAAATTGGGGGTGAGGTTACTGTGGATCCGTCTTCGTTAGCGTTGAGTCCTACTTTGGCTGTTGCTCGGCGGTTGGGTGGCAAAATTGTACTTTTGGAGCATCGGTACTATGGAAGCAGCGCCCCTTTTGAGTAATTTGTTTATTTTTTATGTCGAGCTACACCGACTTAACGAAACTTACAATTTATTTTGAAAAATATCTTAAAAAGTAAATAAATGTTGCCAACTGTAGCTTTAACTTGCTTTAACTGAACGCTGGACAATTATTCTAAATTATTTTTTTTTTGCAAATTTCTATATAGGTAAATTCTAAAACCTTGTTCAAAATAAGATTATTTTAAAAAAATCTGTAAACCAAAATTTTTTAGTTCCTAAACATATGCTGTTTTCTCAAAAATAAAATCAAAAATTTGTAAAAACGAAAACCAAAAAATGGATATTTTTTTACTGGTCGTTAAAAATCAAAACACGGTTTAATACATTTTTCGATTATTGACAATGCAATATTGCCATGTGTATCTAAACGTAGTTTCACAATTTCTAATGAGTTTTGAGGCAACTTTGGTAATTTCTAAGCTTGTGTATGGTTTTGACAGTTTTTTACGTTTTGTTAAAAATTCAAAACTTTTGGGCAAACTTCAAACTGTAATAAAATAAACCTAAGCTTTGACAACTTAGGTTGTTGTCACTTAGTACCTACTTATTTAGTTTAAAAACTGCATTGTTGCTATGTAAGATTTTAAATGTTTAATATTTTAGGAATATAACAGACACTGAAGATTACAAGTACTTAAGCGCGGAGCAGGCGTTGGAAGATATCGCCCACTTCATTGAAAAATACAAGAACCTTGCTGGACTATCATCGAGCAAGGTGGCTGTGTTTGGATGCTCGTACGCCGGTACTTTAGCGACATGGATGCGTTATAAATTCCCACACTTGGTTGATGCCGCCTGGGCTAGTAGCGCACCAATACGAATAGTACTCGATTTTTACCGTATGTTTTCACGGTTGCAATTTAGCTTTAACTAGTTTTTGATTTGTTACAGAATACTACGAAGTGGCTGCTGAGATTTATTCAAACGTGAGTTCCGAGTGTATTGCAATGATCAGGCAAGGTTATCGCGAAGCTAAAGCAATGTTGGCAACACCGGAAGGTGAAAAAACTATTAAAACAGTATTTGAGTAAGTAGGCTTCGATAAATTCGTAACAATCGTTTAAAGTAATTTTTAAAGCGGATGGGAATGTGGGAATGTTACCGAAATGAGTGGACCTGAAATATTGGCGACGATGCGGATGGTTCTATCAAATCAGTACAGTAAACCTAACCACGGCGTTGAAAGTTGTAGATTTTTGCAGGGTAAAAACTCGAGTACGACGCCTTTTCAGCAGTTGGCTGCTTTTATTCTGCAACAGGCGGGAAATGTTTGTTTTGACGAAGATCTTGATGATTGTAAGTGTGACTGGTTAGTGTTTTTGTTGTTGTAAGTCGTTTATAGTAATGGCGTGGTCGTACCAGACGTGCTCCCAGTTTGGTTTTAGTTTTACTACTACTAGTTATAACCAACCGTTCAAGGACACGTACTCGTCAATTGAAGCCGATTTGAAATTTTGTGCTGATGCTTTTGGCAACGAGTAAGTAAGCATTGATTGAAACAAAAACGGTGATTGTTTTTAGGTTTGATTTAGAAGCGTTGCAACGCAGCATCGACCGCATGAATCGAGTGTATGGTGGTGGTAGTTTAAAAGTAACTAAGGTTGTCACATTTCATGGAAAACAAGATCCCTGGAGTGCGATGGGCTTAAATCAGGAGATGAATAAAGATACGCCGGTTTTTTTGGTACCAGGTGCGTCTCATTGCGCCGATATGAGCAAATCGGAGGATGATGCTGAATTACCACTATTGCATGAATCCAGGAAAAAAGCAATTAATATTATGAAAACGTGGTTGCAATAAAATCAATATTTAGTTTATGTTTTATTCTGATTACAAAAATTAGTTTTGAAGCCATTTTGTTAAGATTTCTCTACCTTGTTTCTTTGCTTTAGTAAGTTGAGAGGATTCGTTGTCTTGGTAGAGTTGGTCGGCACAGTGGGAGACACCTTAATTATAATAAGAATTAGTTATTGAAGTATATCCGTTTGTTGACCGTACCTGGTATCATTATCACTGGTGAGTCGGCGGTTTTTTGGTTGTAAAGACCTAGTTTGTGCCAAGGGTCTTGAGCCCCGTGCACGCTAAGTACTTTACTGACTTTAATGTCTTGCGATCCGTAATTTCGGTTGATTCGGTTAATACCTTTTTTCAATCGCTCCAGTGTGAACCTAATCATGTTTTAAGATTATGTGAGTGGTACCTAAAAACTTACTCTTTTCCAAAGTCTAAACAAGATGCCATGTCTTCGTCAATAACGGAATAAGAATCGTCAAAAGGTTGCTTATGCGAAGACATCGTGATGCTAAATCCAAATTCGGTACAAGTTTGGTACGACCAAGCTACTTCTACGTTTGTTTTTAGTAACGTTTTAGTTGAAGGTGTTGAACTTACCGTTATTCGGATAGGTTTCGTCTTCATCGGTGCACACATCTGGGGATTTAATTTTTAAGAATAGAAGCAACGCTTGTAGAGAGCTCGAATTGACGTTTTGAAGAATATTGCAGCTGGTACTACCGTGGTCGGGTGGTATGTTGTGATCGGCTATTACGTACCTGATGTTGGTTAGTATAGTGGTTGCTGTCATCTCCGAAGCATTTCCGCAGCTCCAATTCCTGCAACGTGTTTTGTTAAATCGGTTTTGGCACTTTTTATGTACTGACTCAAGTGCCAATTTGATTTGTTTCTCGCCTTTGGGTGTCGACAGAAGTTGCTTAATTTCGATGTAACCATTTTTGATTGTATTATAGCACCTCTGACTGATGTTTGAGTAGACTTCACCAGCGACTTCTAAGTATTCTAGTGGGGTTTAATGATTGAGGAGAAAACTTAAGTGTGAGCTTACCGTAAAAGTCGGCTACGGCGCGAAGCGGTGCACTACTGGCCCATACAGCGTTTACTAGGTGTGGGTATTTGTATCGAAACCACGTGGCTAAAGACCCCGAGTATGAACACCCAAAAGCAGCTACCTGTATATTTAAACGTATTGTTAATTGCCTATATTAGAAAAATTAATGTTATGTAAGTTGCATACTTTGCTGGAGCGTAACTCGGCTCGTGTTTTTTTTAACGTATCAACAAAGTTGGCTATGTCTTCTAATGCTTGTTCCACGTTCAAATACACCAAGTTTTTCGCGGTTAAGTTCCTGAAACTAAGGATAAGCACAACTAAAGTTATTATCCACAACCTCTTACTTAAAAGGCGAACTTTTGCCGTAGTACCGGTGCTCAAGCACGATTATTTTACCAGATAATTGTTTGGCTAGCTCGTAACTTTGACTTTGTTTAATCGTCAACGGGCTGATGTCACTTTCGCCTCCGATTTCTAAGAGTAAAGGTCCTCCTGGTTTAAAAAAGACGTCGTTTTCCAAATACCTCTAAAATTAACACACGTAACTTCAATCGCTTAAACCGCATACTCACGCGCACCATCAAAAAAGTTCGTTTATCTTGAATGTTGAAGTGATCGATAGGCTGCTCAAACCATCCTAATTGAACGTCTTCCTCTACCGACTCGATTTCGTTGGTGTTTGGTAACACAAACGCCTATATTAAAAATTTTATTCAACGAAAAGATAAGGGAAAAACGTACCTGGACCGCGGTGATCGCCACCAAAAGATTAAAGATGAAATCGGACATTTTTTGATCGGTGCCGATTACGAAGCACTTAATCGTAGCGATAATTTTAAAATGCACGCATTGTGTGCAGATTCGTTGGCCTTCGTCGACCGTTTATAAATATTCATCGTTTCATCGCTTTGTAATTTAAGTTTTATTTTTTCTGTTTACGTCGAGACGGCGGTGCCGACGATGACGTCATTCGCACAGCCTACTTTCTTTTAATTACATAGAAATAAAAGCGTCGCCGTCTCTGACGACTTAAGTGGAATGTTTTCTGTTAATTGCTCGTTACCGACAAATTTAGATGTAATTACTCGATAACAACAAACAGTTCTTGGAAAACATTTTTCAGGTCTTAGTCCGCAATGATTTGTTTTTTTGCAACAAGCTTACTTAATTTTTGAAGCGTTTAGAATTTGATTCAAATATTAACGCTTTTTGACGCAAATTAATTCGAATCGTTAAAGAACGATTACTGAAAGTGAAGGTTTCGCTAATTTTTCCGTCGCTCATTAACTTTTGGTATAAATACAACAGGAGGATTCACTACCGCAACGATTAAAAATGAAAGTTGTCATCGTGTTGATATCATACACGTTCGTGGTTAACATCAGTTGCTTCCATTTGCGTAAGTCTTTTATATTTTTGATTTTTTATAATTAAAGGTTTGTGTACAGCACCTGGCATTACCACGTGTAGTAAATCCGATCCAGATTTTGACGAGTGTTTGAGAAAAAGCGTCGAAGATGGCGTTTATCGATTATCAACGGGTGAGTACGTTGACCAATTGATTCGATTTTAACTAAATTATTTTTAGGAGATAAACATTTAGGGGTCGTACCTTATGAACCTCTTTACGTAGCGATGATTAGCGTTGATGAAAATCCTGGAGCAACTGTAAGAGTAGCACAAAAATTTCTTAATATAAAGATCCACGGTCTTTCTTTAACGAAAGTGAAGAAATTTAAGTAAGTACCCGAGTCTTTTAGTCTAAAAAAATTGTAACAATTTTCGCAGGGTTGATTTTGACTCGTGTTACATCTACGCTGAGACTTTATCGCCATTAGTGCGCACAGAAGCTGAGTACGAGCTTAAAGGTCAATTACTAATTTTCCCGGTAAATGCAAAAGGCAACAGCAATGTTACTACAAGTACGTGTTCTTAAGACTATTACGTAACAGTAACTTTATTTTTTTTTAGCTAATTTAAGCATTGAGCACAATATTACATGTCAGAGGTATATGAAACGAGGCAAAGAGTACATCCATTTAAACAGTTATAAAATTACTGCAAAGCCTGAGGGTATTACCTATAATTTTGACAATCTCTTTGAAGGTAATCGTCGGCTCAGTGAACAAATACATAAAACCATCAACGAACGAGCTTTGGCAATTTTTGAAGAAGTGCGAGGCGTCACCGAAGAAAGTTACAGCTTAATTTTTAAAGAAATTGGCAATAAAATCTTTAACAGGATACCTTTTAGCGAAATTTTTAAGGATTAGTATTTAGTACAGTGATAAAAAGCTTTGTTTGTATTAGGAAAATTTAATTAAACGGCAACAGTGTTTAGGTTGTAGTTTTTTTGACAGTTGTAGTTTTTTTATTGTAATGTGTCACGGAAAAATATATTTTGTAAATTGTTTTTGGTGCGTCAAGTTAAAAACTGCTTGCACGTTAATAGCGTTTTTGCATTTGTTCGGCGTTTTTGTACTTTTAGCAACGGACGAGAGTGCGTTCGAAGCGTCGAAACCGAAGAGATTTCGGGAATTTGTTTACGTGTTCTCTATGTTACTGAATACTTTCTTTTTATACGTGGTCGTTAAAGAAAAGTACATTTGTGTCATAATTTATGGATATACTTGCATGGTATTGTTGTTTGGTGTGTATTTTGAATTGTTTTGCATGGCGGCTCAAGGCGCAGAAGGATACCAAAAGATTGTAACTGATAAATACCAAAACGGCAACGCCGTTCAGAAACTTTTTTATACTAGAGGCTTTTTACTAAATCTTTTTTTACCGTTTAATGTTTATTTTATTGCTGTTATCTTTAGTTATGCAGCTCAACTTAAGTTGAGCCAAGCGCTGTTGTGAGTTAATAATAAATGCTGTCGAAATGTGTATGACGAGTTGATTGTGTCACTAAGACTTGGCGAATAAACAATAATTGAAATTTTAGGGTGAAAAGTATTTAAATTTTAAGAGTTAAGTGTGCAGCGTCCTCTGTTGGTGCTAACTGAAACGGTCACTTAAGTATAAGTTTTTCAAATAAACGCAACTTTTAAATTAAATATTGTATAGCTATTAAAAATGTTTATGTGGGTATTAAAAACACTTTAATATAATGAAAATGTAATCATTTTTGTCAAAATTAGTTTTAGTAAAATTTTAAATATGTACTCACAGCGACATCTCTTTGCATGAAATGCTAACTCGTGTAAACTAAAGTAACAATTCTTATACTTAATTGTATTTTTATCAAAAAATAATTTATACGTAATAATACAAATACTTAAAATCTTTAGGTATAATTTATTTTTTAGCTGTTAAAATTATTTTTATCAAGTTTTAACAGGACGTTGGCAGTGGCATCTTTTAACAAAAACTAAAACGACCATATAAGTTATATTTTGGTTATATTACTATGTAAAGCAGACAGATTTGAGAGAAATCTCCCAATCTGGAAAGACGTTCTTATCTTAGTATGAACTTCGGCCGTGAAAGCTTTCTCTATTACAGCAATAATCTCTTTTAAAATCTCTGTATTTTCCAAATTTCGCCACAAACTCGTCAAACTTTTGTGCGCTTTAACTTTTCTTGGTCCTGCATTCCTCTAGTCTAGCGTTGATACGCGAACGCATTAAGCAAACCAGACAAAAGTTAGACATTATTTCTAAACAATTCTTTTATTTTCACCTTGAGTTAGTCAACACTTTTTCTTCGGCTGATTGGAATCTCTTTAACAAGATTACTCACTAACAGTTTAATACCACTTTACGGCTAACCATTGAAGTTCATCTCGAAAAGCTTTCATTATTATAATCTAAGAATCACAAAGTGTTATCTACTACTGACTCCTTAAAACCGATCGTGAATTAATCTAGTTTGAATTTCAGTTTAGAATAGGAATTACTGCTATCCGAGGGTTTGAATTTTGCTGTTTGCTTCCAAACTGATTCTTAAAGAAGACATTTAATGTGGTGTTGAGTCTTTTATAAGACATTTTCCTCGCCATATCTCAAATCCCATTCATTCACACTGGCAAAATTCATGACTTGTCTAAAATTCTTAAAACCAGAAAGAGTTAGCTTTGAAAAATCTTTGTAGGAACCTCGATATCATCGTTCTTGCAGCAAACAACGGAAATGCCACTGTTGTTTTGAACCAGTCGGATTACGTTGTGAAAATACATTCTATTCTGTTAGAGGAAACGATCGCTCTTTTAATTCGTAATCCCACAGCGAGGATTGAACGTAAGGTCAGCGAAATCATCATCTTTTAATCTACTTCTTGAAACAAAACCTAGACTTACGCCTTCAGATTTGAAACCATATTGTCTATAATGACTTCTCAAAGTTCACAGACAAGGTATATCTCTTCGACCTATCTTCAGTATTATCCAATCTCCTACCTACAAGCAAGCTACAAACTGTAACAGCGAAGGCTTCCACGGCCGGAATCTATACTAACATTAGAATGTCTTCCGGGTTTGGACCGTGTCATAGTTGCAACCGAAGCTGCCAACGTTTCGCCCACTTTCGTAAGGGGCTTCATCAGGGCGTGAGATAGCCATAACCTAAACTCTGAAAAGGTAAGAAAGAAAACGATAACCTGAAAAAGCAAACGAAAATCTAACAAAGAGTTTGAGAAGTTCTTAGTTAGATTTCGATTGCTTGTTTGGGTTTTGCGATTTATCTCACGCCCTGATGAAGCCCCTTACGAAAGTGGGCGAAACGTTGGCAGCTTCGGTTGCAACTATGACACGGTCCAAACCCGGAAGACATTCTAATGTAAGTAAAGCTACAAACTAACCAAGTTCCTGTCCAACATTCTTTGCGAATTTACAGATAGAACTTCTTTTCAATTTTCAACTCTCAGCATTTGATTCAACGTTTAAAAACTATAAAGCTTAAACCACACAATCTTCTTGTGAGTTTTGATGTCACTTCACTTTTTACCAAAGTTTCTATTAAAGATTCGCTTATTATCATCGAACAGATGGAAATTGAAACGAATGGTTCTCTCTAATTTCTTGAGGTTTTTGTGACTCGTAAATCCGATGTACTTCTGAATAATGCCGTTTCTCGTAAACTCACCGATACGAACAGATACTTTAATTCTTCGACTCATCATCATCATTCATCGCGCTTTTTCTATTTGCGAACTTAAGAATTTAGACTCGAAACTTTGTCATTCTACTAGAACCTTGATGAACAATGGGTATATGCAGCGGGATATTCAAATTGTTATTAATTGTCGCCTACATCGACGTGCCCTAGTACCTGGCATTCGAATTCGAAATTGTCATTTTTACCTTTACATTCATAAGATCAAATAGGGAAACTTCTTCCGAAGAATGATACCAGATCCATATTCAACTCGAAAAGCAGAATCTTTCAGGTTCTTTCTTCTCCTAAGGACAAATTTCCCTTACTTTTACATCAACGTGTATACCAAATTCCTTGCTCATGTGGTTTAGTCTACATCTGTGAAACCGGTAGTTTTGTCATTACATACATTTCAGAACATAAGGAAAAGACATATTTTTAAGTTTGCGATTGCGGACCATCATTTTAGTACAGGTCACAATATACAGGGTGTCCCACGAGGTACTGTACATACTGAAATGGTATGTTCCTTAGGTCGATTTAAGTAGAAAACGTTCTATAAATATAGGTCCAATTCGCTATAGTTACACAGATACAAGCGTTCAAAGTTTATAACTGATCTCACATTTTTTGAAAATTAATTATTCTTAGTCAACTTGGAAACAAAAACCGAACAATATGTCATTTATTGCTTTCTTTTCTACTAATGTCACAGTCGATTTTATTAAATGAAGTGTAATTTAAATGCAAAATGCCTTCTCATTTTTCTAACGAAGAGTATGCTGATATCATTTACATTTATGGATTTTGTGATGGAAATGCGAGATCTGCCGTTAGGGAATATGAACGAAGATTTCCCAACAGGAGGGTGCCAAATCACCAAACCTTTTCTTCTGTGTTTCAACATGTACGGACTCATGGTTCATTTCCATCAACAAGATCTGACCGTTCTGTGCAGTTAAATGTGAATGAGCAGGAAAACATTCTACAGATGGTTGATCGGAGTCTAGGGTTGAGTACTAGAAGAATTTCTTCTCAAACGGGACTCCCCCGTATGTCAGTATGGCGAACATTACATGATGGGTTTTTGTATCCCTATCACATACAACAGGTTCAGCATCTGGAACCTGGAGATTTTGCTGCCCGGTTGAATTTCTGCCACTGGCTACAGGTAAATCCACAATTAGTTCCATTCATTTTATTTAGCGACGAGGCGCAATTTACTAGAGATGGAGTGAACAATACACGTAATTCTCATTTGTGGTCATATCAAAATCCACATGGCACAACAGAAACTAACTTTCAGCGCAGATTTTCTGTTAACGTATGGTGTGGCATGATTGACGATTAACTTATTGGACCTTTTTTCTTTGAGGAACGTCTGACAGGAGAAGCATATGCTAACTTTATGCGGAATGAATTGCTACCGCTTTTGGAAGAAGTACCTTTACTAACAAGACAACAAATGTTTTTGCAACATGATGGAGCTCCTCCACATTTTAGTCGGCATGTGACCGAATATCTAAATGTTACTTACCCCAATAGGTGGATTGGGCGTGGAGGCCCGCATGCTTGGCCACCGAGATCGCCCGATCTCACACCTTTGGACTTCTATCTGTGGGGTCATGTGAAAAGTTTAGTATACGAGGTAAAAGTTAATACCAGAGCTGAACTAATAAGCGTATCCTGGATGTGTGTCAACAAACACAGAACAACCAACAGGTGCTTCGAGCGGCTACTCGGTCCATTTTAGATCGCAGCCGTCGTTGTATTAATGCCGAAGGAGGTCAATTTGAGCATTTGATGTGATATTTGTTTGTTTGCTTTTTTTATGTTTGTTTTGTAGTTCGATTTTCTGTTTTCAATAATAATAATTTTCAAAAAATGTGTGAGCATTTATAAACTTTGAACGCTTGTATCTGTGTAACTATGGCGAATTGGACCTATGTTTATAGGACGTTTTCTACTTAAATTGACCTAAGGAACATACTATTTCAGTATATACAGTACCTTGTGGGACACCCTGTATATTTTAATTTCCTTTCTTCTTCAATAGAAAAATCCGATAGAACATAGGAATCATTAAACACCCCAATACCTTCTTCTGGCTTCATTTGTCTTCATGAAGTTTTGTGTTCTTTGTTTTTTTGCTTAAGATAAGATATTTCCGGTCTTCTAGCTTTTTTTTGACGTGATTTTCTTTTTGCTGCATTTGAAAGCTTATTTTGACTCCATCATTACACAGCCTTCAGCACAACTTCCTTTTTCTAGTTTTATTATTTAACTTATAGAAGTTAGCAAAAACAAAATTGTAATAGCGAAGGCTTCCACGGCCGGAATCTATACTAACATTAGAATGTCTTCCGGGTTTGGACCGTGTCATAGTTGCAACCGAAGCTGCCAACGTTTCGCCCACTTTCGTAAGGGGCTTCATCAGGGCGTGAGATAAATCGCAAAACTCAAACAAGCAATCGAAATCTAACTAAGAACTTCTCGAAAGTTAGGTTATCCACTTGTAAAACAAGCCATAACCTAAACTATGAAAAGGTAAGAAAGAAAACGATAACCTGAAAAGCAAACGAAAATCTAACAAAGAACCACTACCGAGTTAGGTAATCAACTTGTGAACCAAGCCAGATTCTAAACTCCGTAGAAGTGACTTAAGAAGAAATAGTCTCCGTATTTAAAGGAAAAGGATCGTCACGGATGATTAAGCTCGACCCTGATTGGGTTACGGTTGCTAGGGGGCGTGTTTTTGATAAATGACTAATAACCGGGAACCAAAGAGGGGATAGTTCGAAACCATGATCGCGATTGAAGTTATTGGGGTGTTTGATGATTTCTATGCTTTCTCGGAATTTTCTGTTGAAAAAGAATGGAGATTTGGCAATCAACGAAACATTATCAAAATCTATCTTGTGACCTGTAGTAAAATGATGTTCAGCGACCGCAGACTTGGAAGTATACCTTTTCCTTATACAACGATCATGTTCTAAAATGCGAGTAATGACGGAACGACCGGTTTCACCAATGTAGACTAAACCACAAGAACAGGGAATTTGGTATACACCTTGAGATGAAAGTGTAGGAAATTTGTCTTTGGGAGAAGGAAGAATCTGAGAGATTTTGCCTGTCAATTTGAATATGGGTTTAATACCATTCTTACGAAGGAGTTTCCCTATTTGATCTGTAACCTTGTGAATGTAGGGTAAAAAGGCCAATTTCGGGTTGGATTCGGGAGTAGAAATGTCCTTAGGTAATCGAGTACGTGGATGTAAACGACGATTAATAACTCTATGAATATCTCGCTTTACATAACCATTGTTCACTAAGATTCTAGTAAGATGACCGAGTTCTGAGTCTAGATTCTCAGGTTGACAAATAGAAAAGGCACGATGAACCAAAGATTCAATAACAGAACGTTTCTGTGCAGGATGGTGATGAGACGAAGCATGAAGGTATCTGTCCGTATGGGTGGGTTTGCGATAAACAGAATGGCCTAGAAGTCCGTCGGGCTTACGAGTCACAAGAACGTCAAGTAATGGAAGAGAACCATTACTTTCGATTTCCATAGTAAATTTGATATCTAAGTGTTGATTGTTAAGATGATCAAGAAACTTAGACAATTCAAGATGACCATGAGACCAAACAATAAACGTGTCGTCAACATATCTAAACCACACTTTAGGTTTTAATATTAATGATTCCAAAGCAACTGTTTCAAAGGATTCCATAAAAATGTTAGCTACAACAGGTGATAGAGGAGAACCCATAGCAGCACCAGAAACTTGTTCGTAAAACGTATTATCAAATTGGAAGTAAGTAGAAGATAGACACTTTTCAATAAGAGGAACCAAACTCAAGTCCTTGCCATGTTGAGACAGAATCTGTTTGATGATAATAAGCGAATCCTTAATAGAAACTTTAGTAAAAAGTGAAGTAACATCAAAGCTCACGAGAAGATCTTGGGGTTCAAGTTTTATAGTTTCTAGACGTTGAATAAAATGCTGAGAGTTGAGGATGTGAGAAGAGGTTTTACCAGTAAACTCGCAAAGAATGTTGGACAAGAACTTGGCTAGCTTGTAAGTAGGAGATTGGATAGTACTAACGATAGGTCGAAAAGGAATACCTTGTTTGTGAATTTTGGGAAGTCCGTATAGACGAGGTGGTTTAGAATCTGATGGGGTAAGTCGACGTTTAGTTTTAGGAGGTAGATTGGAAGATTTGATGATTTGGCTAACCTCGCGTTCAATCCTCAAAGTGGGGTTATGGGTTAGAAGTGCGTAAGTTTCCTCAGACAAAATAGAATTGATTTTCGTAACATAATCAATTTGGTTCAAAACTACAGTGGCGTTGCCTTTGTCGGCTGGAAGAACAATAATATCCGGGTTCTTACGAAGACTTTTTAGAGCTGACTCTTCCGACTTAGAAATGTTGGATTTAGGAATTTTAGATGATTCAAAGATTTTGCCAGTGTTAATACGAATGGGATCTAAGATGTGGCGAGGAAGATGTCTTATAAAAGACTCAACAGCACATAGAATATCTTCTTTAGGAATACGTTTGGGAGCAACCGCAAAATTCAAACCCTTAGAGAGCACTGATTTCTGTTCTGAAGTGAGAACCAAACTAGATAAATTGACAACCGTCTTTACTGAGTTAGTAGTAGAAGAAACTTTACGATTTTTGGATTCCAATAATTGAAACTTTTTGAGATCACCTTCAGTGGTTAGTCGTAGAGTGGTATCAGACTGCTGGTAAGTAATGTTGTCAAAGAATTTCCAATCATCCGGGGATAGAGTGTTGGCCAACTCAAGATGAAGATAAAAGAGTTGTTTCGAAATGGTGTCTAACTCTCGCCTAGTTTGCTTAATCCGTTCGCGTATCAACGCTAGACTAGCACGGTGTAGGATGTTTTTAGAAGAACGTGTTTGAATGTGGAACTTAATTTTGAGGAATCCAGGAATGCTGTTGTGGTCACGACAGCGACTAAGAAAGGTTAAATTGCACAAAAGTTTGACGAGTTTGTGGCGAAGTTTGGAAAATACGGATGTTTTAGAAGAAATATTCTCCCCGTAGAGATTGTTAATGTAATAGCGAAGGCTTCCACGGCCGGAATCTATACTAACATTAGAATGTCTTTCGGGTTTGGACCGTGTCATAGTTGCAACCGAATAACTTCAATCGCGATCATGGTTTCGAACTATCCCCTCTTTGGTTCCCGGTTATTAGTCATTTATCAAAAACACGCCCCCTAGCAACCGTAACCCAATCAGGGTCGAGCTTAATCATCCGTGACGATCCTTTTCCTTTAAATACGGAGACTATTTCTTCTTAAGTCACTTCTACGGAGTTTAGAATCTGGCTTGGTTCACAAGTTGATTACCTAACTCGGTAGTGGTTCTTTGTTAGATTTTCGTTTGCTTTTCAGGTTATCGTTTTCTTTCTTACCTTTTCATAGTTTAGGTTATGGCTTGTTTTACAAGTGGATAACCTAACTTTTGAGAAGTTCTTAGTTAGATTTCGATTGCTTGTTTGAGTTTTGCGATTTATCTCACGCCCTGATGAAGCCCCTTACGAAAGTGGGCGAAAGACAAACAAGCCCATGATTTAAGTTTTTGACATTTTATAATAAAAGTTTATAGTTGCGTATCACATTTTTATTATTAAAGTTACTAACTTAAATGTTAAGCTTAACAAATAAAGCTGCAGGTTATGCAACACACATTTATTAGTTTAATTGCTAGGTAATTTTTGTTTCTATTTTTTTAGAACATACATTGTTTTAATCTTTTTTTGTTACAATTATAAATTTTTACATGTTTATTAATCTAAATAAATACGTTCAGTTTCAGCGTTAAAAATAATTTGAGTATATTAGCCCCTAGATATACTAAAATATCTTAATTTACAAAACTTCTGTATTACATTATACATTACATGCATTAGTTTAGTATTAACAAATAAATTTTCAGTTATGAGCGACTTATAAACAGCTTACTATAAGTTATTCAAATTTGTCGCTTCAATGCATTCCCAGCGTCATCTCTTGACAAGAATTTAAATCGAATTTTCTTAAATCAAATTAAATTTAATTAAAAGTATTTTATTACTAGTTTTACTAAAAACGACTGTTTTTAATCAAATTTAAGTGCTTTAAAGTATTTTGTTTGTTTGTATTGCCACCTATTATTGGTAAAATAAAACAAGATCAAACTGAATTATTACATTCATAAATCAACGATAAAATAATTTAATGTTTATTTTTATTGCTATTAACAAAAAAATACGATTAGTATATAAAACGTTAAACATGTATTAAAGTTAAGGTAGGCAACACACAATGCATGGTTATCTTCAGTGTGCATATATGAAAAGTATAAATATGTAAACGGTAGTTCTTCATAGTGAAGGAATTGCATCTACGTCGACTACTAATTAACAACTACAACGACGGTTTCGAAACCAAAATAACTGTTTAAGCATGAATTAAATAACTTAGGACAAATTTTCAAACGCAACTTGTTTAACCTGTTTATCGTTGTGGGCATGAATGGGGCACCATAATACGACACCGACAGTTATTCTATAACGAAACGAGTTCGATCACTTTTGCCTTATATCGATCGAGTGGGAGTCTTCGATCAGAGACATAAAAATTGTATAATTGGACTAGTTTTACAATTATGTGCGTTGTCGTGGTTGCACAACGATCCAAATTCGATTAGTAAAAAGTTTCTATTAGAACAAATTACATTCAAATAATACCTACGCGTCAGGCAATATAAATTAGGAATCTCAGCAAAATTTAAAAATCAATGGGATTTGTGATTGGTCTAACTTCGCTTTAGGCATATTTCGATGCAAGTCCAAAGCCTTCTTTCAACATAACAAAGTCGTTTGTGATGTCTGTTTGCATGCCAGATGTGATCCATGTGGAAAAGTCAATAAAACGGAAGTAAATATAAAAGTGTTTGTTTAAATCCTAATCTTCGGCTATTTTTAGATATACGTATTGTATAGTTATGGTCACGTTAAGCTTGCCCACTATTCAATCATTTAGCGTTGATTAAAATTTATACCAACATTGTTAGTATCCAATCATGAAATAAAAATTGGTTATCGTCGACATCTAGCGTTGCATAGCGTACTGGGAAATATAATCATAGAGCGCGCTAAAGAAACAAAATCGATAAAAATCAAGACACTTTCGTATGCGTAATTTTTATACAAAAACTCCCCTTGTTGCGATTGTAATTGTAATTTTCGGCGGTTGCACCCCATGCATATTGTCACTGACCACCTCGTTGGTTAAAATGGGGTCCATGCAGCGCAGGGAATTAAGAAAAATCGTATTTGTAATAGCGCCCTTATTGATCTATATAACCCACGTGCACGCACACCTTGCGCAATGCGCACTTTCACAAATCAACGGAAAAAACGAATTATTCATCAAATTGGCCGTGAAATCATTGATTGTTTGTTATTGTTATCCGAATTTGTTGAATTTTATCCCCACGCGAATCTAGCATTCGCCGTCCCGTTATTGTCAGTAGCAGCCGGTTGTCAGTTTTGTTCGATTCTCCGCGGAGGTAACATGCTATCTCGTCAATTCAATTGTTTAATTTTGCAACTGTTGTGATACAAACGTGCTTGTTTTTTTTTATTTTCCAAAGCTTGCTTATTGTGCGATGCAAATTGCTTTTTAAAACATGTCGGGGGTGATACTAGAAGCTAGGCCTTTTCGGCCTTTCAAATCGGGCGAGGAGTACCTCTATGCCATGAAGGAGGATTTGGCCGAATGGTTCCAGATCCTGTATCCCCATTTGAGGATCAACGTCGACAACTTCATGGATCGCCTGGAAACAGGAGTCGCGCTATGCGAGGTAAGAATTTTTTTCCAGAACTCCCGAGCACATCCGTGACCCGAATATCAAGGAAAAATGATGATTCATAAGGACGTTTCTAAAGGTTCCGCCAAATTTAGAAATTGATTTTAAAAGACGTTCACCTTTTGATCAATGTTGGCGTGTTGCCCGTTTTGTATCGGATCGATAGTATACGTCGTGAACTCGATTTTTTTCCATTTTTGATAACGCGCGGTTTTGTACTTTCCTGGTTGTTATCAATTGGGCCTTACCTATTTAGGTAACTCGGTTTTTGTCATTGGTTTCTACCAAAGTGTATCAGTTTTTTGAATACGTCAAAAAAGTTAGTCATTCTTTTGGTAACGATCAAGGCTGTGTTCTGTTTTTACTTTGTTTGGTCTAAAAATATGCTTTGTCAACTCCATGTATGGCAACAATCATTTCTTTTCCTTTCTTGGTTCGATTGCTGAAGGTTTTTTTGAATGCGTTGCATCAGCATCATCGATGTTCTTGATTCTTGGAATCACCGATTTTTCCATTTTTGAACATCGAAGATTTGCTATAAACAACTCTTTACTTTTGTACTTTGTGCAGTTGTTTTGATAACACTGATTATTGATTGATCTAAGATAGGTTTTTTGTCTTTTTTTACGTAAAAAGTTTTTTGTAGTCTAAGCGAGAACCACGCTATGAGTTTTGTTTTTATGGTCCTATCGTATACTTTTAGTACTTTTGCATCAATAGGTACTTGTCATTTATCTTAGATCTTTGAGTCCAAAAATGTACGTAATAGCTGATGAGTGGAAAACAAAATGAATTGTCCGGGAAACTATTTTAAAATTCCAAAGGATTAAGGTGTGTTATGACAATAATATTTTTTGTATTTTTATTGAGAGTTTCGTATTAATTTTGTATACAACTTATACCAAGAAAGTCGCAATGACCAAAGAATAAAAATATCAATTAGTGCTGACACTTCAATCGCTAAAATTAAGTAAGATCAAAGTAGTATGCGTTGACCTTTGGATTTCGATTGTGATATGTTTTTCAGCAATTGTTTCAAAAATAGAAAATTTGGGTTTTGAAGTTTCAAATGCAAATTTTTTTTATCGTCACATTTCAGTTCATGTTGGGCGTGGTCTTATAATTTTTATTATTTTGATACCAAACAGTACCAAGATATACCTACTTTTTCGTTCATCGCCAATGGGATTAAAAATATAATAAAATTTAACCATGACTGAGACCATAAAAGTAACAATTGTTTCTAACATATTTGTTCTATTAAAATAACAAACTATTATGTGTTGCTTTTTGTTGAACATTTTTACATTTTTCTCTGTTTATCTTAAAGTTGGCTGTGACAGAATCAATTGTATTTATTTGAAAAAATTGTATCAAAACATTTTTTGTCTATCGCCAATTGGATGGTAAAAAACTTAACCAGGTAATCAAAAACAGTTGACTAAGATTTTAATTGAAATTCGATCAAAGTATGCGCTGATACGTTTTCCACGTTCTTATTGCTAGTCTTGCTTGGTTGTTTTGAACAGTTAGCCATGAAAAAAGTTGAATTTTTACACAAATGCGTACAATTAATAAGGTTGCTTGTGGTTGTACAATTTTTATTCTTTAGCTATCAGTATCAAAACCACTTTAGTGATATATGATAAAAATTTACCACGACCGGCACATAAAAACAACAGAGCAATTTTTGTTTTGTTAAATTTAGAAAGAATTAAAATACTATGTAAGCATTGTTTTAGTGGATTCTTTAAAATCAGTTTATATTATTAAGTGCGTCTTTTTGTTTACTTTTTTGAGCGACTGCAACGATCAGAAAATTGGTTTAGAAATATTTAACTTTTTTGATAGCTTTCTTTTTTGCATTGTTACAATTTCTTAAAAGATTTGCACGAAAGCTAATAGATTGATTAAAAGAAAAAAAACGAAACAGTTGACTCCAAAACTGTTATCAAAACGGTACAAACGATAGAAGTAGGCGGTCATGTGTGTTAGATTGTTTCAAACTTTTATTGGTGTTTAGGTTAAAACTTAACAAGTTTTTGTATCAAACGTTTAGCTTGGGGTCTACAGAGCTATTTAAATCAAAATAAAGTTAATCGTGATTAAATTCAAAATCCTGATTTCTGATTGGTTGTTCGCCAAAATTTAACCAATCACGTAACGAGTTAACTTTAATTTCAATTAAATATTTAATTCGTCTTCTGTAAACTGACAATTTAAGTGCAACTATATTTTTGACAGTTTAGAGTATAAGTTTAGGTAAGTAAAAGATATCTAATCTAACTGTATCATGGCCATGCTACTGTTTTTTTATATAAATTTATCTAACGACTTATAAAAGTAATGTTAGTTATGTTATTTTTATTATTTTGAGTCATTAGTGCGAAAACAATTTTTGGAAAAACCATGAAATCTTACGACCACTAAAAAAAATAACAGTGGGCTCTGAAACTATTGTTTTGTTAAACTTGTTAATCTTAGAAATGATCAAAGTAAGAGTTGTTGTTTAAAGTTTGCTTATGCATTTTTTACAATTATTACATACAATCGACTGCAGAAAAAAAGCTTTTTATTTATATTTTAGACAAAGTTATTAGCATGAAACAAAAATTATTTTAGCCTAAACCTTATAAAAATTGGGCCATTTATCAAAGTTCTCTGACAATTTGTTTTTTCTAGTTATACCTGAGTTTTATATTAATTAATCTGATGAAGAACGGAGACCACGTTTGAAAGCTTGTGATTTTTTAATTAAATGAATACCTACATCATTTACATCAAATCAATTGTTTTTGGTTATGCTCAAATAATTTTGATCATTTTGAGAGATCGATGAAAACTCACTTTTTTGTTCATTGCGAAAGGTAAAACAGTTAAAACTTGCCAGATCCACGCAATAAAAATAACAGTTGATACTGAAATTTGTTTTTTTTAAGTAGGTACCCCAGTTAAAGCTTTTTTTAATATTTTTTCAATTGTGACGAAAAATGTTAGTTTACCAAGTCTCGGACAGTTCTCATATGACTGTACAGATATAATTCGACTTTGATGTTATAATTTTAAACAATCAAAGTCTGAGTTGACATTCTTGCTTTGGCAATTGATTTCACATTCACCTTACAATCATAGCATTGCAATAAAACAATTGAAGAATTTCGACCGTTACTGTTTTAAATTAGTAACCGTTAGTTGGTCATTTCCGTGTTCGTTTTTGCAATCGAGGGTGGCGATCTCCTTAATATTTAAGACACCTTTGGAATTTCTTTTCGATTAAAATCAAAACAATCAAAGTACGCGTTGGAGTAAAACAATTACCGCGCAATATGGCTTCCGCGTTTTAATGGTATTAAAATTTTAGTGCTTCTCGTTGGCCGTCCTTGTCTATGGTAATAAAAAAGAGATCGGGGATCAATAAAAATAGAATTGAAAACAATTAGGTGTTTTGACATAACATGGTCAGGGCATATAAAATATACTTTCACCCGATCGCCATTTCCATAAAAGGATTTGTGTAGCTTCCACGGCCACCTTGACATGACCTGTAAAAAAATGCGCGTGCACTTGTTTGCCGCTTTTGTATTGTTTTAGCGCCGCAGCACACCTTAGTAGCGTGGGTGAATTTTTATTGTTAATTTTTTTCTGCTGAAGAGGAATGCGGCTATTTTTAACTAGTGCCGAAGGGACAATTGCGCCAATTAATCATTCAAGGTCGCACATAGTGCAATATTGTGTTTTAAGGTTAAGTCGTTCCTGTTAAGGGTGCATTCCCGAGTCACGGCACTCTTGATCGTACCAAGTACGACTTCATATAAGGTGTTTTATGTTTTTTTCTCAGTCGTAAAATCAATTACGGCGCCAACTTCTTCCTTAAATGGATTAAAAGACCTTCGTCGATTTAAAGCGTGTAAACTTCGAGGTCGTGGCCATAAGAGGTGGTATAGTTCATTCACTGATCAACAAAATCAAGTGGCCCGTGTTTTATTTCACAGCAGCTCTGATCGCAAATATGGTTTTCACACGTACTTCCTTTTGACGTCGATTAATTGCAACTTAGAGATTTGCATCTTGGTTTTATTACGCATTAGCCACTTCCTCTGTCCATTTAGACATTAGGAAGTGTTGATAAAATGCAAATAAAACACGTCCGGCAGTTCGTCACTGCGTTAAGTAACTAACTTTGTTTTTAACGGTTTATAGCCACGATTGAAAAATCAACGACCTTGATTGATTATGCCCCGCGTTTCTGACACAATTATTGGCAATCTTGAAGCAGTCAAGCATTCGGGAAAGCGTAGATAATTAATTTGAGACTAATAATTAAAATTTTGATTTTGTCGTAATGGTTGGTTAATAACAGTAATTACCGATAGACGATTTCTATCCGAATAAAAGGAATTTGATCGTGCCCACGCTTCAAGGCCAAATTTGCATCTCTTTAAATTTTTGATTGCCGTGTTAAAATTGACACAAGCATAAACCACGCCCATTGGTGACGTGGCGATTATGCTACGCGAATTACTTCTTTGCGCCTCACTACTTTGGTTTCAAAGGTACCAATGCCTCCTTAGACAAAACAAACTTGTTACAGAATTATATAAACAAGCACAAAGAAAATTTGCAGGAGTAATAAATTTATCTCGTGTCTCTGCATTTCTAAAACGTGACTGGTTGTACGTAGGCGTCGTTTTTCTTCGCAAAAAAAGTCTTGGTCGAGTTAATTTGCATGTCGTTTAAGTCGAGTTAAGAAATTATTGTTATGGGGAAACTAAAATGTGCCATATTTCATAGAAGGACTCTGCGATTACATCATTTAATTGCCGTAATCTGACTAATTCCTCTTGTTTTACGACACGCTGTCGTGTTTATCTAAATGCGTCGCGAGAGTTAAAAAAAATTGTTTATTTCTGTCGCTACACATTGCACTCTTCGCAAGAGACAAATAGTTTAAGATAAATATAGATCATTGTTAGGGGAACTAAACCGGATGTTGGTTTTTTAACACGGTTCCACGTTGTCGGAACTTAGAAAATTTTGGTCCTGTAATGCACGCTCGAGGCACTCCCTTTTCGATACCAAAACGATTATCTACTGATTGTATCAGAGCTGTTGCGTAGGCGTTGAATTTTTAATTGTCGTAAGACCCGGCGGCCATCTTACATTTTTTTGTCAATTTAATTTGGACGATTGATTTTAAGCGTGCTAAGTTATTAGAGCGTTAAAACGCAGCCTTTATCGCAATGAGCAACGCAAAACATTGCAGTTAGTGCAAACACGTGTAAATTCCAGTACATGCATTTAGCGTAGATCGTGCTTATAGATAGGTGGCTGTGGACTATTGCAAAAAAAAATAATATAACGGCCTACGCGATGTTTGGAATTTTACACGGCCAGAGAGTTTTGACTTTCACTAGTCTCGTCTACTTTTGTTGACCAAAAACTATCTGGAAAATAAGCACCTCTGTCTAAATTCCTTGCTCATAAACATAATAAATAGGCATTCCTACGCCTACTTTAGGTTATTCTTAGTTTTAAAAAACACTGATTACAGAATCGTTCAAACTATATACTCAATTTTGGTACTGAACTATATATTGATGTTTTGACTTCATACCTATCAATTTTTTGGTAAAGGTTTTTTTTTTGATTTCCGAAAAATGCGATGCAAAACGTTTTTATTGCAGTAGCACTTAGACTATAATCATTTTTTTTATTTTTGGAAAAATTACAAAACAATTTTTGCAGAATCGCCCAGACTAGATCAATTTTGGAATTCCCTCACTTTGACTTTTTTCCGTTTTTTTAAGTCCAATTTGATAGAACAATTCGCCTCCTGGTAACGATTAATTTCAAAATTTGGCCGATATCGTACGTTCTTAAAAGTACCCGATGTACGTAAAACATCATGTTTTTAATTAAATGCTTTTATTTTTTATTTTAATTACATCCAAAATACTTGACTCAGTGTGAGCGAGCCTGATGAAGTGTTCATGCCGAGCACGAAACGTCGCAAATTACTGAAGTAGTTGCTTTCATCCAACCTCCTAAAAGAAGGGGTCATTAATTTGGCCAAATTATAAAAAAAGTTTAATTTGATACTGAAAAATTTTGGCATAGCACACTTTGACATGTTTCTTAATTTTGTAAAGCCCGGGCATTTTTTTAATGTGGAAATATTGTGTAAAAAAGATTGATTATAAAGTTGCTCACAGTACAATCAATTTTGATACCATAGTAAATTTTAGCATAGCTTACTATGACTCGTTTTTATTTTTTTAAGTCGAAGCATTCTTTAATATTAGAAAAATGCTGTCAAATAAATATTTTACAAAATCGTTCACACTATTAATCAGTTTTGGTAGTAATGGTAGTGAACTGAATTTTGCTTTGGTACCATTTAATTTGATTCTGAGCTTTTTGAAGTCACATTTGGTACTAAAGTAAATTTTGCCAAGGTTTACTGTGACTGGTTTCTAACCTTTCTAAGTAACGAAAGAAAATTATTGTCAGACAAAATCGCTTCGACTATAACAACTTTTGCCTACTTAAGTAAAAAATGGCAGTTTTCCAATTTTGTCACTGCTTACTTTGATTTGTATCGTAACAATTTTTTTTTGGAATATTGTTAATATGTAAACGACTAACGTACATTTACAGATGATCTAAAATAGGCACACTTTTTGTGTCACTTAGATTTGTTTTCTAACCTTTTTTAGTTAGCGCACGCTTTTCAATTTTAAGAAAATTTTACGTAAAGTCGTTACATAATCGCTTTGATCACGGTAAGTTTTGGTGTTTTAATAAAAAACTAGTAAATTTTTTGTGTCCCCACGGCTCACTTTGATTTCGTGATTAACATCCTCAAGTCTATACACTTTTTGATTTATAGAAAATAGGTAAGCTACGTTTTTACTTACTTTATTTGTTGTTATTGTGTAATCCTATAGAAACTCGAATACCTATGATTTACGCAACGCAATTACCATTTGCCATAGCCAACTATGACCTTACCATGTTTCACCTAAAACACGAAAATGTTATTCGATATTATATTTGTTGTCTAAATGAACGCGGCGACGTTGATAGATTGACGTAATCCGAGTAAGGAATTTTGTTCATGGACGTTCTAATAATTTAAATAAATTCGAATGCAAATCAATCATTTTGAAATCCGTCCACTTAATCATTGCCAAAAGCGGGCAATTGATAGTTTTGCTCTTCTTCGTCTGATGCTACATTCCAATTTTTTGTTTCTAGCACGCCAACGCAGTCAAGGCGCAAGCGACTGAATATGTACAGAAAAAACAGGCCCGGAAGATGATGACCAGGTCTGTGACCGGGTCCTTAGCTCAAGCTCAAACGCTTATCCATATTGCAGATGTTAAGTTTTTGTCAACAGCCAAAGCTGGCACTTTTTTTTCAAGGTAAGTTTTTGTTATTTTAGAAGAATTTTGTTTGAGCCGATTTTCTTGCAGAGACAACGTCAGTAACTTCATCCACTGGTGCCGCCAGTCTTTGAAAATAATCGAGTGTCTTTTGTTTGAAACCGACGATTTGATTTTGCGCAAGAATGAAAAACATGTGATTTTGTGCCTTTTAGAGGTTGCTCGTAGGGGCGCCAAGTTTGGAATGTTAGCCCCGATGCTGATTCAGATGGAACGACAAATCGACAGGGAGATTGCGGCCGATCAGCGGAAGTTAGGTAACGACGTTTCGGTCGGCGTGGAAATTGATAACGACTTGAATGATGAAAGTGATAGCGAGATTGAAGACGAGCAGCCCGTGCTTATGTACGGACCGTTACCTCAGATTGTTACCAACGATCTTAAAAGTCTCGACGAAATGGTAAGTGAAGATGATTCAAATACGAAAATTTCAAGCCAAATTAAACATAAAAAAATAAGTCGCGTGGGCAGAATCGATCGTGTCGAACTTAATTTACAAGATTCGATCACTGCCCGCGTTCAAGTTCAATGATCAAGTAGGCTTCGCAGAATTTAGTTTTTTTAGGTGATTTAGTTAAACGTTCACATTAAATCTCATTTAAATTGAGTTGAGTTGAACGTGGCAGGTTTACGACTTTATTTTAATTAAATTTTGCGGCGTATGGACGATTACACATTAATCGTAAAATTTTGCAAATACATTTTTACTATTGCCAAAGTTACGTCACTAGGTTTAATTCCAACGCCAACTAATTTATTTCATTGCGATTACATTCATTTATAGGTAGCGGTACAATGTTTTTCGTGACTCACTTTGACTTACATTTTTCGGCCGCATTTTTGAATATTTTTAAATTTTTTTGGTTTTTGATCTTTTATTTCTTTTAGAGATTAGATCTCTTAGAGGGTTTTTTGGTTCTGTTTTGTTCTGGTAGCGAATTGATTCCTTGTTAGCCGTAACGTCGTGTTTCGTGATTTGTCGCGTCGACTTAATTTGCATGTTTGCTTACTTTTTATTTAGATAGAAATCAAAGTAGACTTATGTTTGCTCTTTTGTTTCCTAACCTACTTTGATTAGTACCGACGTATTATTCCACTTACGTGTTTTATCTGACCGATTTCGTTAATCTTTGAAACTTACGAGTACTACGAGTTATTTTTAGAACGAGTAGTAAACCAAGAAAGGAAAAACTAACAGTAAGTTTATACCCGCAGGTGGATAACCTTCCATTGTCTCATTGGTTAATATTTATCTAAACCACGCACTTTCCAAGTATTGCTCGATTATTGTCCGTTAATGAAATGAAACTCTGTTCTCACGGTAAATGGACGGAGATTTTTCCAAATTAGCTTACAATACAATAACAGTTCATTGAATTGAAACAAAACATGCAAAACGCCATACCAAATCGGGCATTACACCTGAACCACAGCCAACTGCGCATTTAAATAAGATCTTATTCAAATTAACTTTCTCGTTTTGAAATTTGTCCTATTGCACCGCGGTCGTAGTTATTGTTGCTTCTCACAGTAGCGCTTGTTATATGTTTGTTATGTCAGTGTCACTTTCCCTCTCGTTATCGTGATCATCTTCAAAAAGGATTTGCACACAATGACCTGTCACACTCGGCGTATTAATCAAAATCTCTAGTTTTTTGACGTTTATTGCTTACTTGGCCTCCTTCGATCATTAAACAAATGTTTGTTTTTACTCCAACGCTTTATTACGTAAGCTAGGTTATGGTCTTCAAAAAGTGGGCCAATTTTGAGGTTCGGCGTTTGACGGGACGTCTTTTTTTCTTTCTCAAATGATCGATTTTTAATTAGATTAACCTCAATGACATTTAATTGGTTTTAGGGGCTAAAATCATTGATTTCTATTCCCACGCGTTTTTACCTTTTCGGAAACTCACGATATCTTACGAATAGAAAGTCGGAGATTACCATGACCATAAACAATCGTCTAGAAACAATAGAGGAACAATTTCGTGTTGCATTATTGACCAATTACAAAAAATCTGCACAAGCTAGAAAGTCGCACGAAAACGCAAATTTTTGGATAACAGTTTGAATTAATCACCTTAAGGTCGCTGTCGGAAACAATTTCGCCAGCAAGGTCGCGTCTAATTAAGGAAATTTTATAGAACGGAAAAAATCAATACTATCAGGTGGCGAAACGATCACATTATTGACACTTTCCAAATGAAAGTAAAAAGTTTTTTTTAATCGCTCTTGCGTAATATCGTAACACAATGAAAAAGACTAATTAGGAAGCGTTTTTGTTTCATTATTGTAACATTGTTCACCTGTTGATCATTGAGTTTCTTCACGTTGCCATCCAGGAAGTCGATAATCGCGTCGAATAGCCCTTGAAAAAAAGAAAAACAAACGCCAGCTTGCTTGATCTTAATAATTTTTTTGTGTAAAACAGCACTTGCTTTCTGTATATTATGTATATATGCAAGTTTAGTTGCTGTTGTAAGGCAATGTATGTAAATATATATATAAAGTATTCAGACGGTTAAATCAATGTGAAGTCTTTAATTGACTTGTGAATCACGATGTATAAACAGTAGTCAAACAAAGACACCAATTAAGTAAAGAAAAAAATTTTGTTTCGACACTGTATATAAAATATTTAAGTCCAAAACCAAGTAATGAGAAAATTTTAGACTAAATCTGTATTATAATCGATAAGGTTTTATACTACTGCATCGAACCTGTGGGTCTTAATAAATTGTTTTTGTGCTCATTACTCGATGTAGTTACGTATATTTTGCACGGCACTGTATATTATCTACTTTAACAGAAACATTACATAATACTGGAATAAAATTGCTTTAGTCTAATATTAAATTAAAACAAAAACATTTTTTAATTTTAATTGTTTTTGTTTTGATTAATAGACCGTTGTAATGAATTATATTTTGCACCACGCTGTATATAGCACAAAGATTACACAAAACTATGATAAAAACACTACAAATATCAAACCAAAAATTAAAGACTTGATAGTTTTAGCGAGACTCAGTTAAGTTTAATTAGCCGCACTGTATATGAAATATTGAATGAAATTAAGATGTTTTTAACTAAAATTGATATTTTGTTAAGAGCGACGGTGGCATCGTAAAAGAGCAATTAAGTCAAACAAGCAAAAAGCCGCGGAGCCTTTTTGTTTATTAAATTACGACATGAGTCATTTTATAACCAGTAATGAAAAGTAATAACAGTAATTACATCTAAAATTAAACGTTTATGCTCTCCAAGAGGTGGATATTCTTCGATTGCACGATTATAGTAATAACAACCTTGGAAGTAATCGCCATAATTTAGCCACTTATTCTTAAATGTTTTTTTCTTTGTAGGTCCGGGATTTGGTGGAAAAATGTACCTGTCCAACTCAGTTTCCTATGATACGAGTGTCTGAAGGCAAATATAGAATTGGCGACACCAAAGTCCTTATTTTTGTTAGAGTAAGTGTCATTAAGTAAACAGAGAGAGTAATAAAGATTAGCAAAGCATTAAATTGAAACGTTTATCAGGTTTTCTTCTTAGTAATAAATGACATCATTTTTGAAACTTATGGGTTTGGTCACAATTCTAAATAAAAATATTTCGGTGTATTTGTTTTGCACTTGGGTATTTATAGATGCTTTCGTATTCATGTCTCGTGTCGATGCAATGCATATTTTTACTTATTATTTATTTAAGAAATATTCTTCGGAATTTTTAACACCTGGCGCTTAGGCAGCCCAACGCGATTTAAAGAAAATTTTTGCAAAATTAAAGATAATTGAGTTTGTCGAGATAATGACGGATAGATTTTAGATAGGATTTGCTTAATTCTTTAATTATAATATTATTCATTTGTGTTTTAATGCAATTAACAGCTTGCACTGGTGCGCCATCTTATATTAGAATTTGAAACTATAAAAAAAATTTAAAATGAATTAATGTTATTTTAAAAATGAATTGTTAGTTTATTAGTCACAAAAGTTTGCACTAAAAGTCGTTTGAGTACATAAGTACATTTTGATTGAAGTAAATTTCTTGCAACTAATTAAAGTTGAGAAACTGATAACAGAATGTATAAATATCACTAAAGCTTGAAACAGATAGTAAGGACCATAAACATCTAGATATGAACGACATGATCTATAAACTATATCAATACGCTAAACAATAAAAATAAAACTATAAAAGACTATTACAGTCTTTGTCTTTTGCATAATGAAATAGAAAAAGACAATGATAGTCTGCTCTACTTAAATTTTGTCATAGCTGGCCTTGTATGGTCGTTGCGGTACAACACGTAATTAGAAGTTTCAGATAACAGAATATCTTGGAAATGTATTTGGATTAAAGCTATCTGTTATTGGTTTCTGTCATTTTTAAGCATCTATAACAACGCGATGAGTAAAACTAAGTTTTCTCACCTTCAGTTTCGGGGTTTGTTGTCGGGACCGGTACAGATACTACTGACTCATCATCATGTATTGACTGAATAGTAACTTTCTCTTAAAATTGATTAAATATTTCAAAATGATTTTTTTGAATAGTACAAAATTCTAAGCAAAGTAAAGATAATAGAATTCAGGTTTCCATGGGTTGCAGTTGTAACACAATTTTTCAATCTGGATAACTCTCGTGTTGTTATCACACCAGCTGAGCTTTCGTCACACGTCGCGCTGAACATCTTCAGAGCCCGTAACAAACTGATTGAGTCTCGCTTTTATAGACCTACTTCCGATCGATAAAACTGATTTCTAAATCCAAACACGGGAATTATCCAGAATGGAAAATTGTGTTACGAAGTTAAAGATGCCAAACGGAGCATTGTGTATATTATCATTGCTTGTAGATTTTACGCAGTCATGTGATGGTGCGTGTGGGTGGTGGTTGGGACACCTTAGCTCATTACCTCGACAAACATGATCCATGCCGATGTCGATCCCAACATCGAACAACGCAAAGTGCCCGATTAATCAACAAACCTGGAGCCGCAGATTTACAAGGAGCTCAAGTCTACTATGACAGGTACCAATCACGAAATCCTAACTCCAAAACTTCAATCATTATTCTTACAGATCATTACCGAGAGTACCGCCACATGTCATCAACAGCTCACCAACTTTGAATGCTAAAGAATACTTAGGCCCACCGATGAACTCGATCAATAGGTCTAGATCACGTTCCCCATCACACTTATCGCACCCAGACCCACGTAGATCCCTATCTCCGAACCTGCCACGTAAAACTTTGGCACCGCCGAGTAACCGCTCCCGTAGTCCGACTCCAAACTACGTCTCCACGCACGTTACCAAACTATCGAAAAATTCTCAGAGGCAAGTCGCTGCAATACAAATCGATCCTAAGATAACCTTAAAATCGGAAGCTACTCTACAAGTGTCCGAAAGCTCGACTGACCACAGCGACAACGCTTCAGAGGTGTCAGACGAAGGCTACCGCAGCTTAGGCATAATACAAACAGAACGAAAAAATAGAGTTTCGCTTTATAGTCAAAATTCCGTCGAAGATGCAGATGATAACGGTAAGCGGAATTCAAAGGACGTTTACCCCCTAAAACGAAACCAAAATCAAAAGACCGATTTTGGCTTCGTTGTTATGTGGGAGTAATATGTAAACATCCTTGGTAAAATTTAACACTGTTCTTGCTTAATGTACTTGTTTTTAGAGCATCACAACTCTTTAGACTACGAAGACGATACTAACGATGCCGGGTTGCGACGCACTCAATACTCTCATATCTACAACGATAACGTTGATAAAACGAAGCCAAAAGAAAGTACTAGTCCGAAGCTTATCGTGAAATCGAAATCGAACGTTGGTACTTGGAGCGGCCGCCAAAAGACCCATCGACCATCGCTAAGCGTTGACACTTTTAGCCCACCGCCGTTTCAACGAAACTCCCCAGGTAGACGCAGTATGAATGTTACTTCGAACAACCGTAGACCGGCTTCAGCTTCAACGTCCCCAACTAAGGGTCGCCTTAAAGACGAACTTTTAAAAGCGGTTAAAAACAACAACGATGATTTAACAATCGCCGAGCAGGTTAAGAAACTACTCAAGAAATACGGCAGCCTCACCGTTCTTGATAAAACCAATAACGACCACACTATATTTAGAAGTCCAAGGAAGGATTCAAAACCTGACAATATGATATCAAGGATCCCTGCACCCATTTTGCACAAAGCTTGAGGAAAACAGTGCTACTTACACGAGAACAAGATTCTTGCCTCACGTACTATAATACAGGGTGATTCAGTTACCAGTACACAAAATACACCCTAAGTGATATTTAACTTGCAATTTATATACGTTTCGCCTCACTTACCTTTTTTAAAATTTAAGTACGGGTTGTAAATATTTGATTTTTCGTAACTAGAACCACTTCGGTGCTATTTTTTATTTTATCTAGGAAGGCTTGGTTGGAAATACTTAAAACAAAAAATTTCTAGATGTTTGTTGTTTCAGGTTATGTTTAAATTGCTCTAATAATGTTAAGTAGTCGAAAAGGTATAGATTTTATAATTTGATAAGATTTTAGACTTTTTATACAAGGCTCAATTTTTTGTAGAGATGGAAATTTATTTTTTTTGTAAACATTCCATATTCAGGGTTTTTGTAGTTTAGGTCACTAATTTCTGTTACATCGATAATCCATAAGTGCTAATAATACTTAGTGTTTAGTTACCGATTGGTGGATATTACGTAAGTATGAATTATAAGTAATCGAGCACAAAGTTTACGAGGTTTGGCCTCGGTTCAGTTACCCCAACTTATTTTGTCTCTAAGTTTTCAATATGATTGTATTAACTTAAATTGAATAATAAACCCGATGTATGGCTTACAAAGGCGTTTTTGTTTATGAGTGATATTAGATTATCTCTGTCAGTAAGTTGCCTCTAACTATACTTTATACTTTGTACCGCACTGTATATAATATATTATAGTACTTGTTTGGTATAAGTACGCTATATTTAGAATAGGCCTGATATGCATAGCGCGATCGTCTTTAAAAGCCTTTAAAGGTTAACCTGAACATGAAAATGCGCTCTTAATGACTAACCTAATGCCTGCTGGTCTCTTATAAGCCTTTAAAGGCTAACGTGCATAGCTCCTCGTTTTTTATATGCGCTCAATGGCTTGCCTATATGCGCACTTGTATTTTTTAAACACTTAAGGCCTAACCTACATTTGCTCTCGTTTTTATAAGCCCATAATGGTGAGTTGGCATATGCACCCTTTTTTTATAAGTTCTTAAAGGCTGAAATGCATAGCAAGTTCGTTTTTATAATACTTTAAAGGCTATCCTTCATTGATCGTCCTTTTAACTCCTTAAGGGCTAACCTACATGCACCTTTGTATTTATACACCCTTAAGGGTTAACTTACACGGGCTTGTTTTTTATAAGCTCTTAAGGTCGCTCATTTTTTATAAGATCGATGACTAACCTCCATGCCTTCTCGTCTCTTATAAACCGTTAACGTGCATAGCCGCTCGTTTTTTATATGCCCTTAATGGCTTATACCTACATGTGCGTTTGTCTTTTACAAACACTTAAGGGCTAATCTTCACATACGTGCTTGTTTTTTATAAACACTTAAGGGCTAACTTATACCTGCTCTTGTTTTTATAAGCCCTTAATGGCTAGCTTATATGTGCGCCCGTTTTTTATAAGTTCTTAAGGGCTGAAATGCATTACACGTTTGTTTTTATATGTCTAAAGGCTAACTTTTATGCGCCCTTGTTTATTATAACTACCTACATGTAATTTTGTATTTAAACGCCCTTAAGGGCTAACCTACATGCGGGGGGTTTGTTTTTTTATAAGCTTTTAAAAACGAACAGGAAAATGCGCTCTTAATGACTAACCTAATGCCTGCTGGTCTCTTATAAGCCTTTAAAGGCTAACGTGCATAGCTCCTCGTTTTTTATATGTGCTCAATGGCTTGCCTATATGCGAGCTTGTTTTTTATAAACACTTAAGGGCTAAACTACACTTACGCGCTCGTCTTTCATTAACACATAAGCATAAGGGCTAATCTAATTACATGTGTGCTCTTTTTTTATAAGTACTTAAAGGCTGAAACGCATAGCAAGTTGGTTTTTTATAAGTCTTTAAAGACTAACTTTATGCGCTCTTGTTTCTTATAACTCTTCTTAAGGGTTAACCTGCCTGTTCGTCTCTTATAAGCTCTTAAAGTTTAGCGAGCATAGCGCACTTGTTTGTTATATGTTAACCTTTCTTTTTTTATAAACTCTTAATGGCTAGCAAACATGTACGATCTTAAGGGCTAAAATGCATAGTAAGTTGGTTGTTTTTATAAGCCTTTCAAGGCTAACTTTTATGCGCCCTTGTTTCTTATAAATACCTAAAGGCTAACCTACATGCACCTTCGATATTCACACACTCCTACGGAGTAACCTACATGTGGGTTTGTTTTTTAGCTGTTAATGACTAACCTACATGCCTGCTTGTCTCCTATAAGCCCGTATAGGCTAAAGTGCGTAGTTTTTTATATGCCCTCAATGGCTTGCCTATATGCGCGCTTGTCTTTTATAAACAAGGACTAACCTACACATACGCGCTCGTCGTTTATAAACAATTAAGGGCTAACCTACATGCACTCTCCTTTTTATAAATGCACGCACTTAAAGTCGAATGTGAAAAATCGCTCTTTGTTTTAAGACCTTAATAACTAACCTACATGCCTGCTTATTTCTTATAAGCCTTTAAGGGCTAACGTGCTTAGACACTCGTTTTTTATATGCTCTTTTTTATAGGTTCTTAGGGGCTGAAATGCATAACAAGTTCGTTTTTTGTATGTTTAAAGGCTAACCTTTATGCGCCCTTTAGGCTTAATCTAATACTAACTTTTAAGAGCTAACAAATTCTAGTCTACATGCGTCGTCATCTTTATAACACGGAGTTAACCTTTTGTATAACCCGATTGTATTTTATAAGACCTTGATGGCTAATCTACATGCACCCTTAAGACTTAAGAGCTTCTTCGTTCGTATTTTAAAAGTCCGTAGAACCACTGGTGGGGTTAGTCTACATGAACCCTTGTTATTTATAAGCCCTCGAGAGCTAGTATATGTACATGCGCTCGTCTTTTATTAATTAAAAGATTGCGTCACTTCATAACATTAATATAAAAAATTAACCAAATACGGCTTTTTTTGAACCCTAGTCTTTAAAAATTAAAACAAGCTTGCGAAATATAATAAAAAAAGAATCGGCAACTGGGATGCTAATGAAGGTTTTATCGATTTGAGCAACACGCAAAGTGCAATGTGAATTATTTATTTATTGAGCATAAAATACATTTTTGTTTTATATCATTAAAACCAACTTGCGTGACGTCATTTCCTGTTAGAACGACATTGCGTAACTCGGGCAAATTGCCGAAAACGCTTGTAGAGGAATCGTCGAGCTGGTTATTTTCCAAATCGAGGTAATCGAGCCGTTCGAGTCCTTCAAAGACACCATGTTGCAAACGTGTGAGTTTATTAAACCCGAGATTTAGAAAAACCAATGTCTTGAGACCTTTAAACGCGCCCGATTCGATTTCCTCAACGGAATTGCTACTCAAATCCAAAGTACCTACTTGGACTAGCTGGGCAAAAACTTCGCTACGCAATTTCTTTAATTTATTACCAGCCAAAACAAGCGTTTGTAGATTATTTAGAGGCGTAAATGCGCCTACTTCAATTTCTTCGATTGCGTTGTTACCTAAGTATAGCCATCTCAAGTTCTCCAACCCAATGAAAGTTGCTTTCCGTAACACACGCAACCGACTGTTCTCCAAGCGTAACGTATGCAAATTACTTAAATTCCGAAACAGGCCATCAGGTAACTCTTCGACAGTGATTTTAGACAACGACAGCGTGTTCAACATCACAAACTCGGAAAATGCGTCAACATCGATTGCACTAATCGGGTTTTGTTCCAGCGCCAACTTCTCCAAACTACGTGTACAGTTGCCAAACATACCAGTAATTTTATTATTATCCAACGCTAAATCCGTCAAACCATCTAAGCTGGCGAAAACGCTTTTATCGAAAACCTTGAGTAGGTTAGTGCTAAGCGATATGCTCTCTAAAAGCAAATTCTTACTAAAAATGCTTTTTGGCAACTCCTCGAGTAGATTTTCATCAAGCTTTAATCGTTGGAGATTTTGCAATCCATTAAAAACATCTTCCGAAAGCACTTGCAATTTGTTCCTGTCCAAATGTAGATGAACCAAAACCCGTTGATTACAGAAAGCACTTGATGCTATCGACTCAATTTCGTTGTTGTCCAAATACAAAGTTAACACCTCGCGTAGTTCCCGAAACACGGCGTTAGACACGCTTTGAAGCTTATTAAAGCTTAGCTTCAATCTAGTGATCTTAAGATTGAAATTAAAAACGTCATCCGACAAGAAACCAATGCGATTCCCACGTAAATCTAACTCTCTTAATTCTTGTACAGTGGAAAAAGTTTTTGGAGCAATAACCTCAATGCAGTTCTCAGCCAGAATTAAAGAAGTCATCATGCGATTGTTTCTAAAGACACCTTCAGGCAAATGGCGAATTTTGTTTTGTGACAAATCCAAACTATTTAACAAACTTAAATTGGCAAAGACATCTTCAGGCAACACCTCCAGCTGGTTAGTGCTGAGGTCGAGCTCTTCCAGCAATGACAGATTACCAAAAAGATTTTTTGGTATTTCCGTCAAAGAGTTTTCTTGCAACTGCAGTGATCGTAAACGTACCAAGCAGGCAAAAGCGTCTTCACTTATCTCGGTAATTTTATTCTCAGCAATGTGGAGCTCTTCTAATAGTTTAGCACGTGCCAAAAGTTTTTCCGGTAAATGCACGATTCCATTGCCGATTATTCGCAAAGACGTCAATGACTGCGTGTTGTTGAATACATTAAGTGGTATTTCTTGCAAATCTGTGTACTCCAAATCAAGAACTCTCAGTTTTAGTATGTCATCAAACATTTGCTCAATAGTCTTAAGCTTACTTTGGAAAAACTTCACCTCGCTTAAGTTTTCATTCCCAGCAAAAGCTTTTGGATCGATTGCAGTTATACTGCAGCCGACAATGTTAACCTTTTGCAAATTTTTTAGATTCGTAAAAGCATAATCGGGTATTACACTAATAGTACTATCTATAATTAGGAGTTTCTGAATGTTGCGGAAGGTGTCTTCAAAAACTTCTGAGCCGAAAAAATCGATGTTGCAATATTGAAATTCGGCAGATTTAAAGTCGTTTGGAGAGACGTTGTATTCTTTCATACATTTTTGCATGCAAGTAAGTAATTCGTGCGTTGAGTCGATTTCGGTGCATAAGACTGACTGCCAAGACTGATAGTAGCAATTTCCGCGCAATTCTTCACATCCGGACATTGTTAAGAAAATGTAGCAGTAGAGTGCGAAAAAGAATTTCCACATCTGCAAGAAAATGTGATCAGTTAGGTTAGATGAAATCAATGGTTTTACATAAAATTGTGTTTAAATGCGCCTGTTTGTGGGTAACAAACAGTGAAGCTTAGTAGAGACAGGTAGAACCATAGAGTAAAACTTAAGTCAAATACATTTTTTTTAAATCACAATAAAAATCGCATAAAAATTTAGGTTAGAGTGGAAATTCTAACTTAAAAGTTCTGCTTTAATCATATTTAGTTGTTCTATTGTCAATTAGGATCGTAGTTGGAAATTAAATAAAATTTGATTATATTCTTTCTGACAAAATGAATTAAAAAAAGGTTTAGTTTCGATTTAATCTAACAACATAATAACATTTTTAATTTAAACGAAATTATTTAAATTACATCGGATCACATAAAGTCGGCGATGATCAAACTTGAGCATTTGTTTCTTTGACTATGACGTGTGCGCCATCTTGATAGGGATGATATCGGGGTTAAGGTCACGGCACCACAGTTGCAATCAAGAAAGCGTACGTACCTAAGTAGACTGAATACTGGACGTAAATCTTTCAACCACTGTCTAACTATTGCTTGCAATTATTAGTAGCACCAAGAAATTGGGACACGTGCCAAATGCCTTTTTTAAAATGCAAGCGGCAATTCACACAATACTGAATAACAAAACAGGTGGGTCTATGACCTTCAACTTAAAAATGCGTGTTTATGGGAGATGGCCGTGGAACAATCGATTGTCCTATCTAAGCGCATATTGAGCTACGTCTAAAAATTGTAGTATTTTGGTTGACTCGTTAATTTTTTAGTGCGAACAATAATTGTTTTATTCTTAATTTCTTCAGCTGCAATCTTAGAAGTGGCCCAAATAGAAGCACCACTTGTGGAAAGCGCCATGTACAGTTCTGTTATCGGATATATTTCGTGCAACCCATTGATGAATTGACCGAATATTAATAACGGGCTTTAATTAATTCATCTCTACAATAACAACTTGAAGGTTTTGAACGAAAGCTGTAATTGTAAAACTATAAATGACATGTAATATGGTTTTAAACCTTTTAAAAAATAAATTAATTTCGTGAAAATCTATTGATACGTAGAAATCTATAGTTACATTTTTTTATTGTAGAATTTCCAGCCTAGTTTTGATTTAACTACACTTTTAAATAACCTAATTGTTTTTGGTTGCCCCATCTACGATGAAAATAAAATCAATTTTAAAATTTTTTTTTCGCCTATTAAATTAAGTTACCAAAGATTTTAATTACTCGTCATAAAATGTATTGTTGCGCTTAATTAAGATTAAACAACGACTATATGAAACACAATAAAGATTGTTTTTATCGGAAAACCATGTCTGCAATAGTGCTTATTTTTGTGTGCATCTTGCTTGGTATAATCCAGTTTTAGTTTTGTCTATATGCAGGTATTTAATTTCTAGACAAGAGCGTTGGGGAAAATGAATCGACGCATTCGTATCATCTATCGGTGTTAGAGAAAAACACCATTATTTGCAGCGCAACTTTGATTACAGAAAAATTAGCGATCACTATTGCTAGTTGTCTCCATGAAAAAGAGATTAACGAGTTGTTTGTTTTAGCTGGAACTCGTGTTTTGGGTGTTGGTGGTACCAAAATAAAAGTAGACCACGTAAGACGGCATGATTACTTTAAGCCCCCGCGGAAATCGTTCGACGTTACTTTAATTATAATTTATTCCGGCGTACCGATATCGGCGTCTATAAAACCGATCAAAATAACTTCGTTCGGCGAAGACGTAGAACTTAAACCCGGTCAGACGGCCAATTTCACTTCTTGGGATCCGGTAAAAAAAACTATTAAACACGTGGAAATGCATAAATTTGGCACGCTCGATTGCAGTTGGTATAGGAAAGAAAATTACACATACGATATGGCTTGTTACGGGTACGAAGACGAAGACGGACCTTGCAGTGTAAGTCTTTCTTTCAATAAATTACATCAAAGCATAAACTTGTACTTTTAGAACGATGCCGGTGGAGGTTTAATCATCAACGGACGGTTAGTCGGCATTGCGTTGTCTCCGCTATTGTGTGGCAAAGAGCACAACCCGTCCCTGTTCGTGAACATTCAATACAAAGTAATTTATTTGTATGTCGAGGTAAACATCCGAAACATGTCCTAAATATCCACTGTCGAAACCTTGTTCGGCTCGTAGCTGCATTCGCAACAAAGAAAATTACAACGTCTGCAGCTCAGCGGTGTCAATTTACATTTAAACTTCTTCAAATAGTTATAATACCACGGTATCTAAAACTCTAAAAATAAAAAGTCGTTTCCACTTATAACGTCTTTACTTGAGCTCGGGTGCTTTTCTTACAACACGCTGGGAAACTAACGTGGTAGAAATTGATGCACTGGGTGTCTTTTATTACCAGGGGACAACACGTTTTTTTCTCGAAGCAAATACAAACCATCGCAACTGCTGAAACAGTGTTTTTTAAAAGAATGGTAACAGAAGCGAAAGTACGTACTTAAGAGTACTATAAGGGAATACGTAACGATTCCAATTAAAATCCAAGTTTGTGAGCTTAAATTTAAAAAGTAAATCATTTTGCTATATCTGACAGCTTGTAGTCGCTGTAGCGCCATCTACCCGAAGTTAATACAATCACCTGTTTTCAAAAACGTTACTAAAATTTTCTCAATGCTACATAATTCTAAACATTTTTAACACACTTATTTTTTTAATTATTTATTATTATTATTGTTATTATTAATCTGGGCTAACAAGAAATTTTAAAAACTACTAAATTTACAAAATTTTTTTTCAAAAATTAAAAAAAATGTTTCTGGAAAAATTACTAAACTCGGTTAGTTTAATAAAAAACCGCAAAGAATTTGAAAAGCAAGCCAAATTTTTAAAATAGTACAAAATGTTTAAGTGACAAACTTTTTGAAAATGATTATGAATCACTGAATTTCAATAGTTTTTAAAATTACAAAAACAACTTACTAATTCTGAAAAATCGCATTTTTTTTCAATTTCAGCACTGTTTTAATTCTTACGTTTTCAGGAGTCTCAACATATCCTTGGAAAAAGTTTCAGTTTCTAAAATTTCTGAAATATTACCAAGCTCCTAAACATATCGCAAAACTGTTATCTGCAATTAAAAAAAAATGTTTAAAAATCACTAAATTCTACAATCGTTAAATTCAAAGGAAGCTGAAGTCAATTTTTCGAAGTTGGAAGTTAAAAGAGACTATCGGTTTAAATAAATTCAGTGTTTAACGCGTGTGCTAAGATAAATAAGTGTACTTTTCTCATAAACAAGTACCGGTTTAGATAAACAGAAGTTATCCGCGGACATTGTTTTTCCAGTGATAGTAATAAGTGTCTTGAGTTGTGCAGCTGTTATAGAGGATTTGTACCCGGATTTGCCAAAATTGCCAAACTTTTGACGAAACTGATTGAAGAAATAGTAGAATTTAAATAGATGACGACTGCAAAACGCTTTTCACTGCCTATAACAAGCCCTAGTTACATCGTCGATTTTAAGTTGTTTAAGAAAATATGAAAAATTTGTTTTGGATATCGATGCAAGTAATGTGGCCATAAGTACAGTCCTTTCAAGAGTGCAAGATAGACAAGAAAACGTCATCGCGTATTTTAACAAGGTTTTGTCCATGCCACAAAAAAAATATTGCGTGACAAGGATAGAGCTGTTAGCAATAATCAAGTTCATAGACTAATTCTACAAATATATGTATGGACAAACATTTTTACTAAGGACGGACCACACCGCTTTGAAATCGCTATTGCAATTTCTTAATCCGGAAGGACAAGTGACAAGACTTCAAAAGTATGGCTACGACACAGAACACCGTGCCGGAAGCAGTCATCGGAACGCTGATGCCTTGTCCAGAAAGCAATGTCCGGCAGACTGCAGCTATTGTTCGCGACTTGAAGTAAAGGTCAAATACCTCCGGAGAACTGCTATGGTGAATAATGAGTAGGAACCAGGGCAGTTGCGTCGCAAACAAGAAAACGATCCTGAAATAAGACTTCTCCTGAACTGGAAAGAAAACGGTCGACGAGCAATCTGGAAAATAGTGAGTACTTTGGGCAACATCGAAGCGTACTGGGCGCAGTGGGACTCCTTGAGAGTGTTAAGGGCACAGGAAATAGACTTCAGCTGGTAGTACCAAAGAACCGGGTGCCACAGGTTTTGAAGCATCTGCACGGTGGTACATTAGAAAGACACTTTGGCGTAAAGAATTTTTAAGTTTTAAGTAATTTTTCAAAATATGAATTACAGAATTCTAGAAAATTCGATTAAATGTTCTTGTCTCAATTTGTTTTAGTAAAACCAAGTTTCTATTTGGTACATGTTAAATTTTTAAACAAAATCAAATTTGTCAGGCTAATTTTTGCAAATCGACGAATTTGTTAAACATGGAACAAAATCACATTCATCGTCATCATTATACATTTTTTGAAATGTACTACTGAATATAAACAATTAAATACTAGAAAAAGACAGTTTTTTTGTAAACATTGCAAAAGTCTTAAAAAAGTTACTAAATTCTTGAAAAAGATATTAGGTTTTAAAGATAAATTTTTCAATTCAAAGTTAAAAAAATATATCAATTTTCTGAAAAATCACTAAATTACAGATACAAAATGTTACAAAAGTAATGAAAAACCACTAATATTTAGTAAGTACTAATAAAATTTTTGAAAGAATTTCTAAGTTTCAGTCACTAGAATTTTCAAATACTACATGGCCAATTCTAAAAAATATACTAGAAAATCTGTTGCTTACCAATTTTGCAAAAAGCTTAAAAATTAATTAATTTACTAAATTGTACAAGTACTAAATGTTTTACTACACTAATCAAAAATTAATAAATCATTAAATTAAATTAAGTCTTAGCAAACTCTTGAAAAAAGTTTTTAATTTCAGTCGTAAAATTTTCAAAATACTAGTACATATATTAAATTCTTGTAAACAGCACTAAATTTTTTTAAGCTCAATTTTTATTAAAACTCTAAAAATCACCTTTAAAAAAATTTTGGATTTTCTGAAAACTCACTAAACTACAAGTTCAAAATGTTACCAAAGTAATGAAAAGTTACTAAAGATTTTGTATGCGTCATAAAATTTTTGGAAATTTTAACAAATTCTTGAAACAGTTTTAAATCATTAAAATTTCCATAATGGTTGTTACGCATTCAAATTAGCGTACATATTTGGCGGTCATCGGTTTTCAAAAATAAAATTTGATATCGTTTAAGAACTGCAAAACTCGTTCGAAGGCCGTCTTTTACCGTGATACCTCGCGTAATCATTACTTTGATTGACCTCCGTAGTTACGGTCATTTTTGCGACTCAGCTTATTTTTATAACATGAGGGGCGAGTAATTTCATCAAAGGGGTAAGAGTCATCCATTTCTATTAATTAATTATTTCTCTTTGCTATTGTTTGTAATTGTTAATCGTATCGTAGGTGTACTTAGAGGTTTGACCTTAACAATGGCGGATGCACGTGTCAATTAACGAAAAATTAATATTAGTAACATCTTGAGCGAAAGTCACCATCCCGCGTGAAGGAAGCAAATCATATGAACCACCCTTCAATCGACAAGTGGCCACATGTTGCATCACGTATCAAGATAAGTACCAAATAATTCAAGTTACTAGAAAAATAAAACAAAAGCATTACCTTCCTCGTTAATTAATTAATACCATCGTAGTATGAATTCTATCATACTTGTATGTAATAGTGGTTTTTTGTGTCTATTACAATTATTATACTAACTGTGTTACATTGTATTACAATTTCTTTTTTTCCTGAGTTTTACCTAACCCCCGTCACCAAGGACTTAGTAGCGGGATCACTTCCTGCCCGTAAAATATACCCTGAGATTGTTCAACACCTTTATCGTTATTATTGTTTTTTTTTTCAATAATTTTTATATACTCCAGGGTGAGACGCGCCACCAAACTAATTAGAAATTTAAGTGCTCACCCAAATTGGGAGGATATAAACTGGCGCCCAACGTGGGGCCTTTGTACTCATAATTTTATGCATTTTAAAATTGACGTGACGTACTAAGTTTCCATAATGTGGTGATAGTGTGTAATGATTAAGTAATCTTTAACTTGTTGAGCAGTTGTTATGGAAGTTTTGTTATTTAATACGTCACATTTTGTATTTTCTAATATGTAATTGCTTATTTTATAGTATATTTTGTAATTCATATTTTATGGTAATTGGAATTAGCAAGGAAGGACGCGGAATGTAATGACAGAGCATGTGCCTCCGAATTACATTGAATTTGTTAATTTTTGATTTTTGTTTATACTTTTTAAGGCTTGACACTTAATTATGATATAATCTTTTCTAAAGATAAATTTTGAAATTTCTTTGTTACTGATGGTAATGCAATCATGTGTTTATTTGTTTGTTTCAAACGAAATATTTTTTTTAAATGTAAGTAGTAGTGACTGGAAGGGTGATGTTATGCAAGTGCACTCCAGTAATGAGCCAATTATTTTTTTTTCTCGTCTATTTACGCTAAATTTTAGCTTGTGTAAAACATTTTTTTATTTTTAATTTTTGTCGGAATATTTCTTGTATTATAGTTTGGCTTCAGTGTAGCCGTGCATTCAGAGACGTTTCTCTGGTGCTAATAGGAGCGAGTTCTTTATTATGTTGAACTCGATTACAACAGACCGGGTCTGTTTAGTAATTTTTTTAGTTTCGGGACGAATTATTTTAATTTTTTTTGGTCATTACAACTTCCAATCACTATGAAATTGTTTACGCACGTGCATATACTATTTAAGCGACGCCCTTGTACACCCCTTTGCTATTGTTTATGACATTGTTATTTTTCTTAATTGAAAAAAAATCCTGGTTGTAGTTATCATACTGTGGAGACTGGTGTTTGAGTTCTTCTTGATTTTTTTTTTCTTCACTTAGTTATACTCCTGGTTTATGACTTTCGTTTGGTATTGATTTAGTCGATTTTTTTTTTCTGCTATTGTAGATATTTTAGGAATATTTTGCTAACTTATTAGTAATTGGTTGTGGTTGTTAGTCACCATGTCTAAGCTACGTTACGAAATTAATCGTTTGGGAAAAGACGAACTTCGCTATTTGTTGACATGTAAAGGAAGCTCTCCTACTGAAGAGCTTTCAGTGGACGAACTTCGTGCAAAGTTACGTGCGTTGCGCGCGATGGAGCGACAAATGGGCGAAGCTATTGCCGAAATCAAATATCCCTACTCATATGCAGATGACGTATTAGCGCTCGAACGAGTAATGGAGGAACTTACAAATCTTTTACCTGTGGCTACTCCAGCATCCAAGGATGGTAAGAAGTTTGATTCAAAGCTGGCATATGCGTTCGAACGATTCCGAAACCTAATGGCTCGCTCTTCCGAAGAAAAGAGCCAAAAAGTTGACATTGCTGAAAAATTAGGAGCGCTTCGTGCCACTTGGATGCAAAAGCGCAAAACGATCGTAAGAGCCCAATCTACGCCGCTGGCTATGGATTTGTCCATGTTCAATATAGCGTCGGACTCAGGAACTGACTCAGACGAGAGAGAAGAGGAAAAGGGTGAAGCGATTTCTACGTCATTCGCTAATTTAAAGGGTCCATCAGGAACCCCTACTATTGTTGTTCGAGACAAGCGACCATTATCCCCGGAACGGTGGGGACTGCGTTACTCGGGTGACGGTCGAGGTCTTTCGCTTAATTCATTTCTAGAACGAGTAGACGATCGGAGATCATCGGAGAAGATCGACGACACTGAGTTGCTGGCCAAAGCTATTGATTTGTTTGATGGACCGGCGCGATTGTGGTATCGACAGGCTAGGATATCTGCCGCTTTTGATAGTTGGACCGCTGTTGTGCGGGAGCTTAAGCGAGAGTTCCTAAAACCTTGCTACGACGAAGAATTGTATCACGAAATTCTACTTCGCAAACAGCAACCACACGAAACCGTGGGAATGTTCATCGCGATAATGTGTTCGTATTTCGATCGAATATCGACCCGAATACCGGAGACTCACCGAATCCCGGTGATTATGCGGAATATGGCACCGTTTTACCAGTTCTATCTGGTAGGGAAATCCTTTCAGACTATTGCTGAACTTAGTGCGTTTACTCAAGGACTGAAGGAAGTAAAGGACCGAGTAGATTCCTATACCGTGCCAACCGGTCCCACCAAATTGGATATGATGGAACCGGATTTAGTTTTTCCTTCGTTGTCTACAGGAACCAAGCCCAAGCACGGACGATCTACAATTTTGCACGCTCTTTTTACTCCACCGCATAGCTCAACAAGATGGAATGCGACATGCGAAATGCAGCCCGTAGCCGGCATACAAGAGCCGTCAGCGACCGTACAGCGACGACCGATTCGATGTTATAGGTGTAATCTGGACGGATATATTTCCTCAAACTGTCCGCGCTGCCGAGCGCATAGAAAACGTAGCAGGCGCTCCGGATCTTTAAACCATCCGAATAACACGACGCCTATCGATGTCCAAACTGCGCTTTCGGGAAACGACAGAAACGGTTCCGAACCGGTCTCAACGGAACCGCGAACCAATGTTTAGGGACCCCAGATCATTCTGATTCTGCAAATTTTGATGTTTTACCAAATTTGACCTCAACACGCCATGAAGTGTTGACCTTGAGACAATGTCTGGAATCACCGGCAAAATATTTGAAACTAAATGACCAATCTGTTAACACTCTCCGTTATTTATTAGATACAGTTCCTGGAGATAGACGACCGTATTTGCAAATCAGCATCTTTGGGAAACCATTCTTAGGGTTGTTGGATTCTGGCGCCACTGTCACGGTTTTTGGTGGATCTGGTTGGGTTGCTCTTCAAGCTTTAGGTATTAAATTGCGTAATGGTCCGCTTCGTTGTCAAGTAGCTAATGGTGCTACTGTAGAGTGTTTAGGTGTAGCGGAAATACCTATAGTTTTACAAGAACGTAGTTGCCTTGTGTCCGCTTTAGTTGTACCGAGTATAACTCAGTCTTTGATTTTGGGAGTCGATTTCTGGAAAAGAATAGGGTTAGTGCCTGATGTAAGCCAAAATGTGTGGCATTTTTCCGAACCGATCTTCTCTGTAACTACCATTCAGGAAGAAGCTGAACTGACGGACGACCAGAAAATTAAATTATACCATTTTGTTGAAACTTCCTTGAAGAATAAAGGACCTAGTGGCAGCCTTAACGTTCAACATCAAATTCGATTAATTCCTGGAACTGAGCCCGTAAAGCAACGAGCTTATCGAGTATCGCCTTATCGGCAACAACTCATCAATGAAGAGTTGGATAAAATGTTAGCAGCAGGAATCGTGGAAAGAAGCAATTCTCCTTGGTCATCCCCTGTTTGTCTTATACCGAAAAAGGACGGAAGTAAGCGCTTTTGCGTAGATTATCGCAAGTTAAACGCCGTCACGATTAAAGACAGTTATCCACTTCCATTGATTGACGCCATACTTGATAATTTAGGAAACACAAACTACTTATCTACACTGGACATTAAAAGTGCTTATTGGCAGGTTCCAATGTCTTCTGAATCAAAACCACTCACTGCTTTTGCTGTGCAGGGGCGAGGATTATTCCAATTTAATTTTATGCCGTTTGGTTTGTCAAACGCGCCAGCTACGTGGCAGCGCATTATTGACAAGGTGTTAGGTGAGGATCTTCAACCTTACGTTTGGGTTTATTTGGATGACATTGTGGTAGCTGCCCCATCTTTTGAACAACATCTTCGCTTGTTGCAGGAGGTGGTTGATCGTTTACATGGTGCTGGGTTAACAATCTCGTTAGAGAAATGTCGTTTTTGTCGTCACTAATTGAAGTACCTAGGTTTTGTTATTGACCGAGAAGGACTTCGTACTGATCCTGACAAGGTTCAAGCTATATTGAATATTCCTACTCCCAAAAACGCTCAGGAAATTCGATCTTTCTTAGGTGTCGTGTCTTGGTATCGACGTTTTATCCCGGATTGTTCTACCTTAATTGAGCCATTGACCGCATTAACAAAAAAGTCCAGTTCTTTTCTGTGGACTGCTGAATGTGAGGAAGCATTTAAGCTTATTAAGGAATGTTTGGTTACTTCACCCATTTTGTCCAGACCTGATTTTTCACTACCTTTTTCGCTTCAAACTGACGCATCAGCGTTCGGACTGGGAGCCGTTCTTTCAGAAACTGTCAGCGGCCAAGAGAGAGTTGTTTGTTATGTGTCGCGTTCGTTGACGTCCACCGAACGAAAGTATTCTGCCACTGAGAGAGAGTGTTTAGCGGTTATTTGGGCGGTTGAAAAATTGAGATATTATCTGGAAGGTCGTCACTTTACCGTGATTACAGACCATCATAGTCTCGTTTGGCTTCATAAGCTTAAGGATCCACAGGGACGTTTAGCTAGGTGGGCTTTGCGGTTACAACCATATAACTTTTCTATTATACACCGAAAAGGAAAGGACCATGTTGTACCTGACTTGTTATCTAGATCTGTCCCTGTCTTAGATTTATTTCGTTCGTGTACGGTATTTTCGGTAGAACCTTATGAGGGTACGGATATCTGGTATAAGAAATTGGTTAGCCGTGTGGTATCACATCCAGAGAAATATCCTCTGTTGCGAATTGAACACGAACGTTTATATAAACGTTTACGTGGTTGTGTTGACTTGGACGTAGAGTGTTGGAGGGAAATTCCTCCAAAGGAAGAGAGACGCCAGATTCTCCAAGAGTGTCATGATTCATTGTTGGCAGGACATATGGGGGTAGAGAAAACGCATGCAAGGATTCTGCAGCATTATTGGTGGCCAAAACTAAAAACCGATGTTAAAAAACATGTATCGTCATGTGTTGTGTGCCACGCCGTTAAAAGCGAGAACCAAAAACCTTGTGGAATGCTCGCTACTCCTGAATTGCCAGAGACACCCTGGAAGAAGATAGCAGTTGACTTGTTTGGACCGTTACCGCGTAGTAGTAATGGATTTACACACATTTTTGCTGTATCCGATGTGTTCACCAAATATTGTAAGTTAATTCCACTTAGAACGGCTACAGCGGTTGCAGTATGTAAAGCGTTAGAGGAGAAGATTTTTCTCACTTATGGAGTTCCCGAAACAATTCAAATGGACAACGGAGTACAATTTCGTAGTACGGAAATGAGTAAGTTGTTAAAGGAGTATGGTTGCTTAGCACGGTTTAATCCGCTTTATCATCCGCAAGCTAATCAATGCGAGAGAGTAAACCGAAACTTAAAAACTACCTTACAAGCCACCATACTAGCAAAACAAGAACCAGGACATCGATGTTGGGATCGATATTTGCCTCAAGTCGAATGTGCACTCAACAGTGCTAAGCACGAAGTGACAAAACACTCACCGTTTTTCTTGAATTTTGGACGGGAGATAATTCTTCACGGGAGTAAGCATCGTAAACTACCTCCGGAAAGTGTAAACAGTGATATGCAGGACACCGCAGTAAAACTCCAGCTCGTCTTTACAAAGGTGGTTCAACGTATGAAGGCCTCGGCCATTAAAGGGAAACGTTATTATGATCTTCGTCGTAGTCCTCGTACTTACGAAGTCGGAGATATGGTGTGGAAACGTAATTTTACCCTATCCAACGCACGTACCTATTATTCTGCTAAGTTGGCCCCTAAGTTTGTAGATCCATATAGGGTCACAAAGAAGTTGAATTCCTGGATGTATGAACTGACAGACGATCACGGAACGTCTATCGGTAACTGGCACGTTAAAGATCTTAAGCCAGCACCTCCAATGCGAGATAACTCGGAACCTAAAGAACAAGTTACATGGTTGGATCCACTCGCATTCAACCGGATGCCTTCTCAGTTCACACCCTGGAATGCCACCGATTATAACGTGTTACGGCCTAGCTATAGTTAGATAGAATTTTGGGATGTTTTCGCCTGGTCCCTAAGCCCGATTTCGTTAACATCTGGACTGACATCTTTACTTAGGGTGGCGCTGTGTTGTAAGAGTCTTAGATACTGGAGCTGACTAGCCGAAGGTTCTTTTTTTTTCTTTTTTTTTGGTCTGCGAAATCTAATTCCATTTGAGCGAAAACTTTCCATGTCTTCTAACTATGTGCTTTCCAATTTTTTTTTTCTTCCAAATTTGAATTTTGACTCGATGTTGACTCGAAGCGGTATGCTGAAACTTTTCGTCGGCTGGCCGTGTTTAAGCTTGTGCCGCACCTGCGTTTCTGACTTGTCGTTCTATCGCGGGGAATACGTTTTGGTCGTCGATTTGGGAATGTATACTTTCTTCTTGGATGTGACTTTCAAGATTTCGTTTGTTTTAATTAAATAAATAATTAATATTAGTAACATCTTGAGCGAAAGTCACCATCCCGCGTGAAGGAAGCAAATCATATGAACCACCCTTCAATCGACAAGTGGCCACATGTTGCATCACGTATCAAGATAAGTACCAAATAATTCAAGTTACTAGAAAAATAAAACAAAAGCATTACCTTCCTCGTTAATTAATTAATACCATCGTAGTATGAATTCTATCATACTTGTATGTAATAGTGGTTTTTTGTGTCTATTACAATTATTATACTAACTGTGTTACATTGTATTACAATTTCTTTTTTTCCTGAGTTTTACCTAGCCCCCGTCACCAAGGACTTAGTAGCGGGATCACTTCCTGCCCGTAAAGTATACCCTGAGATTGTTCAACACCTTTATCGTTATTATTGATTTTTTTTTTTTCAATAATTTTTATATACTCTAGGGTGAGACGCGCCACCAAACTAATTAGAAATTTAAGTGCTCACCCAAATTGAGAGGCAATATGGTGTAACGTTTATTAAATCTAATTAATTTATTCTGAAAATATGTACACGTTATGTACTAACCGAATTAATTAAATCTAAGTATATTTAATAAAAACGCTTACACTAATTTATATCGCACTATCACTTACACGAAGATAAAGTCCGCGGATAACCTTAGTTTAACACTTATTGTTTACTTTAAAGTCACGTACAAGGTTATACTCCGTATATTTATCTCGAACACGCGTTAATTACTTATTTATTTAAACTTGAATAATCTTCTTAACACCGCCGTCTTCAGATTACTGGAATAACTGTCCTATGATTTGTTTGCACTGCATTTATACATTTTAGCGAAACGTTCCCGAATGTTCTATATCTTTCGGTGAACGTTCTGAAAATGTCCAGAAATCTCGCGAATGTTCTCGAACTTGAAAATAATTCCTCGTACGTTTCATTGTAACAAAAATCACTAAACGTTTATTAAATACCATTACAAATTTAGAAATCTTACCAAATTCTTAAAAAGAATTTGAATTTAAGTGGCTGAAGCTTCTAAAGTATTACCAAATTTAATAAAAGTACCCCAACATTTTAAGGTACAGTCAAAAATTTTGGTAAAGTTACTAAATTGTATACTGAACTAAACAAAAAAACCTGGAGTGGTCACCACACGACTTTCCTATAAGAAATGCTGAAGAACATATTTTTTTTAAGGTTATGTTGTCATAATACCACTTTGAAGTGATATGTATTTACACGTTTGTATTGATTTCTAATACAATTGCTTATTAGAATGTATTCAAACTGAATTCTTAAAAAAACATTAAATTTATAAGTAAAACGTTTCCTTAATTATTATGATTTTAATTGTTTTTTCACTGCTTAAACAATCATAGCTCTGTGCGGAAAACTGCCAAGTCGTACAATTGTTTTCAACTTTACTAGTTTTCTATAATTTTGTTCGATAAGTTAAAAAAATGTTAAGCCATCCCAGCTAACACGCTCACGTCATAATGACGTCGAAATAAAGTTATTTTTAAGTCATATTGGTCAAGTGCTCAATAAATGACGTCTTTATACTGTCTCTTAGAGACTATATTATACCCTTCCGAAATGTGACGTTTTATCTACGTTAACAAAACGTCACTATTTCCAAAATTTTTTTGATTGTATTATTTTATTAAGTGTAACAGAAAAATCAAATAAAAAAATACATTTTTGGAGTTTCTTTATTATTAAGTTTGTAGCTTTTCAGATTATAAATTTAGTTTGTTTAAATATAAGTAAATTAATATTAATTTAATATATAGTTTAGGCAATCCAACTCTCACATTTTAAATCAAGCGCAGGTTAACAATGCTATCCGGTTGTGGGAAATTTTGGAATGAGGGATTCTTGCTTCGATTTTCGAAGAAGTAGGTGCGGAACAGAAATTATAAGATTTGCTAATTAAATCGAGTTCCGCAGAAAAGTTCAATATTTCCTCCAGTTTCCCATAACTGGTAAGCTACTTTCCGCCTCTAGTTTAAGTTATTTGCACGTAGTACGAAAATTATAATTTTTAGGTCCCTACCGGAGATTATTATAGTGATAAAGCAATTAAATAAACAATAAAGCGGAATATTTGTTTCAATAAAAACAACGAGAAACACCCTGTTCTAGTCCGGGAAAGATGGAACGACTAGATGGCGCCCAATATTAATTAGAATTAAACCCACCCCCGAAGGTTCTCCACGTCACCTACGAGCTGCCGCGCAGTGTGACAAAAAATATATATAAAAGAAAAAATACATGTTACAAGTTACCTGCAGTATTAATATGCTTATCTGCTGATAAATTACATAATTGAAAACTTATAAATATGTACTTACTAACGCTTCAAAGTTTCGCAAAACTATCAGTAATTTAGTTGTATTTAAATATAGCTGCAAAAATAATGTGTCTTTGTTGATACGAGTCTTAATAATGTTAAAGTAAGCATACTCAAAGTGGGATTATTCAATATTAGTGTCAATCCACAAATTCATGTAAATAGCTTGATTAATATTGGTACTAATTTAAAAAAATCATCAGCCAATCTAAAAAAAAATTAAAGTAGTATTAAATATTAATAAATAGTTAATTCCATAAATCTGTGACTTGGCATTGTATTTTGATTTTATGTTAGGTCATAAGTCTTTGTCAGATTTTCGTTATTTAGATTTGATTATGGCCTGAATAATGACGGCAGTTAGACGTAACAATTCACTAAATAAAGACGTCATTTAGACGTGAGCATGTTAGCTGGGATATTTATTTTGCACAAAAAAGTATTTGTTTTTTGAAATTTCAAACATTAAAAAACATACGAATGTGATACTTTAACTAAGGCAATTTACAAGCAATCGGCCGTGGTGTAATGTATTTAATAGTCTTCCCAAGGTCTCCCATTACGGTGCATTACACCGACGAAAGAAGCTCTGTGGTTGCCACTTTTAAAAATTTGTAACAATCACCGCCGTTTTAATTAAAAACTAATAAAGTAGCTAATGTTTAACGATATTTTAAGAAATACAAACAACAAATGTCATCCAAGAATTAAAATTTATTTATTTATTTTTTCCAAAAAAATATCGTTGCAGGCCGGATTCGAACTTTTATTATTTATCGAATTACATACGTACAAAATTATATAAGAAAAACTGTGAAACATAACGGATACACCCACTTCCGTTTTTTTATCAGACCCATCTTTTGATAAAACCGAGAGAACATGAAAAGCCAGCTCTATACCAAATTTCAAGTAAAGAAGACTTTTTATCCGAAAGTTATCGTAGATACATTGTTACACACACACAGACACACACACACACAGACACATTGACACCCAATTTTTTTGTCAAAAATACATTTTTCTGATTCAGGAAATTTTGAAACCTAAAATTATGCAGAATTTTTTTTTAATGAGCGCTATACTTTTTTTTTATAGAAAATAGAAACGGTACACCTTGGTTAGCGAATGCGATCGACAATCATTCGTAGTCGTTCGCGACGCTATTCAATAAATTCAAATGGACAAATAAACTAACATTGACAATAGCAGAAGGTCAAATCGTTTATCCGCAAAAACTAAAAAATCAATATATTCTTATTTTTGAATGATTTGGAACAGTAAACTGCATTTTATTTTTATACAAAATATTTTCGTATGTAAATAAACGGGTTAATCTTCGTAAGAATAAATAAACTAAACTTAATGTGTCATTGAATTCCCACACGTTACGTTCTTTTGGAAGCGGGGAAGGCGCCATCACTAGTATCATAAACAAAAAAATTGTATTTTCCTTGTCAACCATATCCTACTTTACTATCATACGATAAATAACCCTTCTTATTGTATTTTTCAGAAATGTCAATTAAGAGCAATGAAGTATTTGACCTTTATATTCATTTACTATATTTGGTTTTTAAGTCGCTGTTATAGTCTAAAAAAACTAACAACAGACAGTTGCCGTGGAAGAAATGATGTAATTTAAGATTTCCATATACCTCATTACAGTGCAATACAGTAATCAGTCATTTAAAATTCATCGTATTAATAAAATATAATTATTTATTAAAACACGTAGGTAATCATCACTAATCGTCTCCCAAGCAGTTTCAATGACGGCAGTTCAATGTTCGCTATCTCTGGCGATGAAATTGGGCCGCAGTTGTTCTCGGTTGCTACGAACATCTTGACCCTGAGATGGTCCAATTTAAATTCAAATCCAATTAAACACGCGCAAAATTACACGAGTCATCTAGCGAAAAAAAAACCGAAAACTAAGAATCCGAAAATGCGCATGCATTTCTTAGAAAGATGGGGGGCTTTAAAACTAAGAAGTCCGGGAGCGGTCAGGATCTTAGGGGTAAATCAGTTCGAGATAGCAATATGCGTTTTATCCTAAAGAGTTTCTTTGTATAGTTGGTGTTTTTGATTTGTCAATCTTTGTAAATTGCTAGCTATATGTATGCAGAATAATTTTAATCCATGTAAGTCTGTCTGTTTTTGTATTTGTGCTTTAAGCGGTTGCAGGGTAGTTTTTACACTTGTTTCCTTTGTTTGAAAAGATAGCGTGGGTAGCCATTTTATGGTCCCGTTACTTGTTATATTTCTTTTATTTTTCTCTGTGCCAATTTATGTTTTCTTTTAAAAATCATGTTGTACAAAACAATTTTATTTTACAATTGAAATTTTATTTGTTCATTAAATATCAACTTGCTCGAGTCCCGTACCCGAATGACGGAGCACGTTTTATTGTAACTTTCTTTTGTTTGATCATTGCTCGTGTGTTTTATGAATTGTTCAAATTGCTAGAAGTTTTATACTATGATATTCATACATTCATGACGGGAAATAACCATCTGTACGATAGCCGGTACGAAGACCGTTATGTGAATTTATTTATCATGAGGGGCATACATGTAGTTGCAGGTAGTTTTCATATTATGGGGACCCTGTGCTTTTATGTGAAGTAGTGCATCTTGAATCTATGATATAGACAAGTGACTGCTTCGATATACATATTAAAGTCACCGTAGGTCGTTTCTATAATAATGGACCCCTACATTTTGTGACATTTGTTTGATATTATTGTGTGTTTATTATATGTGTATTTTAGTTTTTTTTATGTGTTGGGATTTGAACCTGTTATCGTACCTGCTTATTGGAACTTTTTATTTAAACTCATGACATTCTAAGTTCTAGATCGATATTGTAATTTAATTGATCTAAAAAAGGTTACAATAAAATAAGCAAGGTGCATAATTTCTTGTTAATTTAATTTGCTACTGTGTTATTTTGATTCGACCCAAATGTAATTTATTCGTTGCCTGTTAATCGTAATGATTTGCTGTGTCGCATAGCTAGCCAAGACATTTATGAGGCTGGCTTTTATTAATTCATACTTTTTACTTCTTTTTATTGGGCATTTTGAAACACAACTGCTTAAAAGAAAATTATTTTACTAGTAAAACTTCCTTAAATGTTAACGTCAAAACATTACTTGTTAGTTAACCTCACTTTTCAGTTTACAGTCTCTATTAGTGTCGCCGAGTTGCCATACTTGCTAAAAGTACTTAAAAGACGAGTACTTTCTTTTACACATCATTATATAGTATATTAGCTGATTCTCTATAACAGTTGTTGCTTTGCGTATTTAAATTATTTAGTTTATTTGTATTAACATTTAGTTAAAGTGTTACCCGACCCCTACCACGCTGCACCCTCCACATCCAATCTCGTGGCCTCCGGCAATAACTGAGGCTTTATGAACGAACCACGGAGCTGCAATAGTCAATAGTCGTTTGGCTCGCAAGACTCCTACGATTAATGGACACCTGAGTCTGGGTGCCCACCAAACGACAGAAAACCTCAATCGCGTTATATATGTCATATGTGTTATATTGTATATAAGTAATTCTTTAAATATATTATTTAAACCACGCCGATCTATTATTTTCGTGTCGCGTTTACCGGTCACCACCAACGCCGCCACCACCAACGCCGCCACTACCATCGCCACCTCCAACGTCGCCACCCCGCTCGCTAAATCCTTACCTAGGCAACGGTAACAAAAGGACCGGAGGGGTTTCTTCGCTCTGTTCTTCCCTTCCTACGGCGGGTCCCACTGAACAGGCAAAATTTTGGTTAAAATTTAACGAGTTAAATTCGAATAAAAATTACGATTCATTTTTTTTATTGCGTGTTTTATTTAACCTACTACAGCTACATCACAACCCCAAACGCTTTCTATTATATAGAACCAGGTTTTGTACTAGTGACGAGAACACGTTCAGGTTATTTTGATGCACCTAGTTTTGCACGAACCTGAATGTATATATAAAAGCATAGTCCTTAAAGAATAAACAAAATTCATAATAACAGCTGAAAAGACTGTAACTAGCATATATTCTGAGTAACCTTCTATATTAAAACAACTCTGAATCACCCAACAAACGCCTGGGCCATAAAACTCACTTAATCACATACAATTACTAAAAAGTGTCCGCTACACTTTTTTGAGCTTGTGTAATTAATTCCATAACGATTTCTTAGAGGTCAAAACACTTTATAGACGTATTATTTGAACTTTTAAAAGTTCTTTTGTTGCTAAAAAACACAATTCCAAAAACCCAGTGGTTCATTGACGTAACGTCTTGCAAATTCCAGACGCCTTCTTTCATTGTTTTTGTTAAAAATTTCATTTATAGCTGCTTGTTACCTTTTTATTCCAGCCTTTTTCAGTCTTATTTGTATGGATGAAAATTTTTACTAAAGACGAATCACGCGACTTTGAAATGGCTATTCCAGTTTTGTAAACCGGAAAGACAAGTAGCAAGATGGATCGAGAGACTTCAAGAATATTACTATGACACAGAACACCATGCCGGAAGCACCATGTCCGGCAAACTGCAGCCACTTCTGGACTGGAAATAAACGGCCGAAAACCAACCTGGAAAGAAGTGAGTGCTTTGGGCAGAAACATGAAAACATACTGGGCGCAGTGTGGGTAAAAAACGGCTTTCTTAAGCGATCCCTAAAAAGTGTCGAAGGCAAAGAAGACAGACTGTAGTTGGTTGTTGCCAAAAAGCCGGGTGTCACAAATGGAGAAGCATTTGCACGATGGTACATCAAGAGGGCACTTTGGTGTAAATAAGACATTGGGGAAAGTTTGAAAAAGATTCTACTGGGTGAATTGCAAAGAGAAAGTCATGAAATGGTGCTGCAAGTGCAAGGTGTGCGCATCAGGAAATGGTCCAGCAAAAAAACGCAAAGCACCATTGAAACAAGATAACGTAGAAAGTCCGTTAGAAAACAGTAGGGATTGACATCGAAGGGCCGTTCCCAGAATCTGATTTGGAAAACAAATACATCCTGGGGACGATAGATTATTTCACGAAATAGACAGGGGTTTACGCCATACTCAATCAAGAAGCAGCTACAATAGCAAACGTATTAGTAAAAATGTTTTTCTGCCAGTTTGGAGTTCCGTTGAAATTACATTCCAACCAACGCCGCAACTTTAAGTCTGCGTTGTTTCAAGAAGTTTGCCGTCTGTTGTGAATTAAGAAAACTAGAACGACGCATCTCCATCCACAATCTGATGACATGGTTGAACGGATGAATCGAACAGTTGAAGAGTATTTAGCAAAACTAGTGTCCAAACACCAAAGAGACTGGGATCAGTACTTTCACTTTGTCCTAATGACACACCGATCATCTGTTCACGAAAACACAGGTCAAACACTATTCTGTGTCATGATCGGTAGCTTAATACGACTGCCATGCGACCTCCAATGTGGACGAGGACCGTCAGAAGAAGTTCTTGGAGAAGATTACGACAGCTTACTGACGACGAAGCTAGACGACAGAATGAAGAACAAATATGACGTCAAGGCACAAAATGGTGAGTTTCAACTTGGCGATATCGTGTGGTTGCATAATCCTCAAAGAAGGGGTGGTTTGTCGCCGAAGCTCTAGAAGCAATGAGAAAGCCCTTATAAAGTCGTGCAGCTCATTAATGACGTCATACATTGCATCCAAAAACCACTCAGAGGCAAGCCAAAAGTGGTTCTCATTAATCATCTAGACCCGTTTGCTGGCGACAACAACGTTACGCAAGCTCAGGTTCAAACCAGAGTAATAACTAGCAAAAATTTGATCGAAGGTATAAACGTCGATAAGTTTGTGAGCATATACGGAAGTTCTGGAAAGGCTAGGTTTGAAGTTAGAGCCGAGATACAACAAGACTTGTTCCAAACACGAAAATATTACTCCATTGCGTGAGCGAGGATCTTGACATGTCTAGAGGGGTTGCATTCGTATTTAAAAAGAACTTTGGACGATAGACGAACTTCAAATAAAGCAATCGGCGGTCAAAAAAGTTTTAAAACTACGCGGTGACCGACGCTTCGTTTTCTATCTGGTCACTAAAAAGTATTCACGTACAAAGGCGTTATACGAAAATCTGTAGCGACCATTATGGAATCGCAAGAGAGAAATGGAGTTCCACAATATTAAGAAATTGGTAGTACCCAAGCTTGGTTGTGGCTTGCATCAACTAGATTGGACAGTTAGAAATCGTCTTCCGAGGAACAGAAGTTCAAGTGTTGGTCTGCAGTTACTATCTAACTAAAATATCGGGTTAAGAAAAATTCATTGATTTTTATGCTCAAGAAAGTTATCGAAATCGAAAGAGTTGCCGCTATCGCCATGATCCTTTCTACCGGGGTCGCTTCCAATTTTCTGTTGTAAGTGTTTAACTAAGATAAATAGGTGTAGGTGGTTTTAATAAAACAAATACCAGTTTAGATAAAAACAAGTTATCCGCGGACAATTATTTTTCGAGTAATAGTAATAAGTAATGTATAAACTAACGTAACTGTTTTTGATAAAGATCGTTAGATTCAATTAGTTACGTTTAGTTCTAATCTTGTAAATATTTAGTTTATAAATAAATTAATATTAAAATTTGTAACAGTATTATAGTAAAGCAGGATATGGGTGACAGGAAAAATAAAAATTTTTTGTTTATCATACGAAGTTATTTTTGCCTTATTTTGCTACTAGTGTCGCAATAAGAAAATTAATTGAATTAACGTTATTTAAAAAAAGCAGCACTGAAAGAATTTTTAAGTTTCAGTCACAAGAATTTTCAAATTATGAAATTCTTAAAAACAACACCAAACTCTTTTTGTCCACAATTTTTTAACAATACATCGTCCAAAAAATTTTCTGAAAAATCGTTAAACTGCAAGTACAAAAAGTTTTAAAAGAAATCCCAACAAACACAAGGTAGCTTAATTTAGTAGTTTATTGGGTATTGAAAAGTTATTTATAAGTAATTTAATTATTTTCGTAATTTAAGAGTAGTCTAAGGTGACGTTAAGCAGTAATTTAAATGGTTACTAGTTTAAAAGTAGTATACGAAGTAGTTTAGGAGTATTTCAGTATTGTGGTAGCATAAAAGTAATTTAATTAGTAACTTAATAGTAATTAAAAAATTGAACGTTGTAGTTTAATGGTAATTGAGTCACCATTATACTACCCGGTAATTACAAAGTAATTAAGGAGTAATGTAATAGTGCGTAGTTTAAGAATAGTTTAACCAGTAACTAAAGAGTAATTAAATAATTGAACGTTGTAGTTAAATGGGAATTGAGTCACCGTTATACCACACTGTAATTAGAAAGTAATTAAGGAGTAATGTAATGGCGGGTAGCTTAAAAATAGTTTAACCAGTAACTTAAGAGTAATTAAAAAATTAAACGTTGTAGTTTACCGGTAATTGAGTTACCATTATACTACCCAGCAATTCAAAAGTAATTTAGGAGTAATGTAATGATTGGTAGCTTGAATAGTTTACTCAGTAACTTAGTAGTAATTCCAGAATTAGGTTGGGAGTTTAATGGTAATTGAATGTCCGTTAAAATACAAGATAAATTAATAGTCAGTAGTAATAGAGTTGCTATATAAATGTTAAGCTAAATTATTTTATAAATAGTCGTTATATTTGTCAAACAGTTAGGTCTGCTATCAAACAATTGCTTGAAGAATGCATAGAAAGAAGGAAAGTGGCAATTATTATCGGCAACTAAAAAGATTTCGTACAGTTTACGAAAATACTAATATTGGAAAGTCAAATAGCATTGGTCAATCTGCGGGATCCAGTAACGCAATATAAATATAAAACAAAAGTAAATATTATAACTTATGATACAATAATATCAATATTGCATGAAATTATGTACCTGCCGTATCCAAAATTATTCGGATTATATAAACCACTTCAAGCAACTAAGACATGAATTATCCTGATTACAGAATAACAAAAACAACAAGAGTATAATTAATACTGTTACGTATTTATTTATTAAAAACTAATTTATTTAAACGATTAAAAATACGTTTACTTATTATAGAAATATGTACACTTTTAAATTAACCGAACTAATGAAATCTAATAATATTTAATAAAAACACTTACACTATAATTTATGTATAACCGTTGTATAATACTATCACTAACACGAGATAAGATAACGTCCTCGGATAGCCTCACACTTGTTTGTTTACACTATTTATCACGTTCACGATTATTCTCGATTTATTTATGTAGACACACGCGCGTGCTAATCACTTATTTATATTCACTTGATTAATCTTCTTAATACTGCATGCATTCACATTCCAGCAATAACTGACCTACGATTTCCATGTTCGGCATTTATAGACATCGGCGAATCCTTCTCGATTCCTTCTCGAACGTTCCCTACTTTTCGCTATATCTTCTAGACAGCTTCTAGAAGGCTCTTGCATTTGCAAGATATTTCTTGAATGTTTCAATACGTAGCGATGCAAATGTACATATAGGACTAATTCATCATCAGTCTGATTGTGATGTGAAATATTTAATGGTTCACGTTCAAAGTATTAAATTACGAATAAGTTACTCGATTTTGTATTCAACATATATAACGTGTAGTTAGCATTTATACTATTAGGTCAGGTGGAGTAGTGGTTAACACGTTTAGGTTGCAAGGGATTTTCCTGATGTTCGTGGGATCAAACCCCAGGTAAGTACTTAAATTACATTCTGATTTAAAAAAATGAGGGCGTGTACTAGTGTACACATGTAAGAAGTGAAACTTCTTTATGGCCTTATTTTTCGCAAAATGATCTACATGCAACTTTTCAGAAATTGGTTAAATAAAGTTAAATTAGATAAAGTTTAAACAAAAGGATTTTATTATCATAGACATGAATACAAATAACCGATTGCGCCACGAAGGCTGATATTTGATGATTTTGTAGAATTTGTGGAGTATTACAACAACAATTGATCGTATCTTATAGCAACGTTTTGACCGTGTACCTTATAACCATCCGTTTTGTGACCTATAGTATGTGCCTCCGTGGCGCAATCGACTAGCGCGTTCGGCTGTTAACCGAAAGGTTGGTGGTTCGAGCCCACCCGGGGGCGATCTTTTTTTTTATTTTACTTCCTTTCAACACCTTGTACAATTTGTATTTATTTAAAAATATTTTAGAATTTTATAATAAAAATTAGTTAATTGATTTACAAAAATTAATAACATATTTCAGAATTTATACTCTATGCCAATTAATTGATGTTCATTAAATTAGCAGTCGTATTAATTAAAAATGTGAGGCGTAACGAAATAAGCGACATGCTCTCCCTACTGCGTTGGAGAAACTGAAAGTACTCTTCGTCTGAACCAACCGTGGTAGGGGCAAGAAAAAAATGTGACGATAAAAAATGTGACGCGTAACCATGTGACGCGTAAGCGAAAAATGTGACGGTAAATTTTTTTCCAACGCCGATAAAGAAGTTTCACTTCAAAAAATCCCACAATTTATCAATCATGTGCGTCAAATTCTGTAAACGAAATAAATAAAAAATTACAGAAACAAATAATTAACAAAAAAAAAATTTTTTTTTAATGTGTTAGTGGTTTAATAATAATTTAATAGTTTTGCTAGTAGTTCGAAACAGTAGTTTAACAGTAATTCAATGGTAATATAACAACAGTATTTTAATGGTAGCTTATTAGTAATTTAGAGATCAATGAATTTTTGGTAGTTTAAGTGGTTGCTTAATGGCGCCCTTCTTACTGTTTAAGTTACTACTTAAATTACCGTAATTTAATGGCAATTCAACAGTAATTTAAGTCCATCTGTGTTTACTGGGGTTTAGTACCAAATTATTAAAATTTTCAAAACGTGACCTTTATTGACCTTTATTAACAAAGTTTTAAAAACAAGTTACTAAAGTGAAAATTTTACTTTGTTATACACTTTTCCATTAATATAATCTAACATAGTATCCGGTTGTTGGTACAGTAGATATAGGTAACTACAGACTAGAAAATGAAATAAGATTAACTCACATAGAGTATTTTGCAGATTTGGGTTTCATATCTATATGAGTTTGTGATTCAGCTTTATATGTAAATTTCCTTAGCGCATTTGTGTATAGCCTAGCTTAACCTAACTTCCCTTGACAACCCAAGTTTAACTGCTATAATTTAATCTCACACAAACACGACCTAAGCCAACCTAACTTCTACCGGCGGGTGGTCTAATCTAACTTAATTTCTAGTACTTTTGACTCTATAATTAGAAAAAAATATATAATCATTACTCGGCAAATAAATAAACGTCAAGTTTAAAGTGTCCTTGTTACAATTTCACATCGGACTTCGCGTGTTGCCCGTTTTACTCGAATCGATAAACCCACTTCCTTCATTTGCATCGTCGTTAATAATACTTGTTGATTCTTTTTTTTTTATTTAAGCCAAAAATAAACGTAATAGCTTTTGTTTCTAATTACCTAAAAATCAGAATGCGCCAAGGAATCTTACGATCTTCTGTCATTACCTCAAAACGCGGCTATCTAAATCTAGCAGATTTTTTTGTACTTGTAGCCGGAAACATAAATTCAAGAATAAATCAGTCAGGCGGTGATATTTTTATCAAGAAAACTATGGAAATTGAGTGGTACGTTATACCCGCACGTAAATAACATTAGCTGGTCAAGAAAATTTAAATAATGCTAATTACAGCCCAGTTTTTTTGCTGAAGTATAATGCATCTATTGGGTGGAGTGCAGGGGGCATACTGCGTATGGTCCTCATACATTATTAATTGAATTAAATTTTCTAACGTGTGATTTAACCAGTCAACAATCGATAACTCATTATTTTGCACAAAAAGTTGCTTTCGTGACCAAGGGAAGTCGTTAGTTATAGTTTAATACCTGTAAAAGCAATAAACCAAAGTTTTGAAAAGCATTTTATGTAAACACTACACTCCCAATAATTCCCCAGTCGAAAATACTCACCCGCTCCCTTTGCGCACATTCCTCCCACTAACAAACTCTTTCCAACTTTCTTTATTTTTTTGGCCAGTATCGTGCAGTTATTCGGTGAAAATCAGTGAGCAATTAACGTGGACTTGGAGAAGAAACGTAAGTAGACTGCATGTAAAACAATTTTGATATTTCGAGACCAGAATAAAAATTTACAGATTCTTATCTTGATCGTCTAGAAAATTTTGAACTAATAGCATGTCTACATTAGTATGCGTATGTTAAATTACATATAACGACAGTTATAACTTCTTTTGTTCCTTATTCTTACGTCATATAAATAAGATATCGATTTTATTCAAATTAGACTACCTGATGAATACCCCAATTAAAACTTACGCAAATTCAATGCGAAAAAAACCATCGAACTCGGATCGAAAAACCAAAAATCATTTACCTCAGTGTTGTTAAAAAATATCTAATTGGGGCTCAATAAACCATAAAAATTCTTTATTTTATAAGTAGATAACAAAACGTAGTCAAAAAACTTTGTTAACAATCTAACTTTAGTATCAAACCATGCTCGAAAGACCATTTTTAAAAATTTAAAAAAGAACTGTCGGTTCAAATTTAGCTTTTATTAATGTTTTACGAAAAGTACTTAAATTCAGACAAAAAAAATCAAAACAAGTTTAATCGGCTTAAAGGACCAAACTTATTGAATGGTACTAATTAAATTAATTTTTCAGTCAATATGGAAACGGAAACAAGCGTCGGCGATGCGAGATTCTACTACAAATTCTGGAAAGCGATCGTGTGCGAAAACTGCAGCTCTTTAGACGTTTTAAAAGAAGGCATTAAAGAGTGCATCAACAAAGAAGGAATTAAACGCGAAAACTTTCAATGCTTGGAAATCGGCCGAAGCACAATCGACTACGTCAATGATTTGTTTTATCACGACATCAAACACTTGATTAAAATCAAATTCACCCATAGCACGGTCACCGATTTACCGGCAAAAGCATTCGACAAATTCCAAAGTCTTTGCGAGTTGTACCTGGAGAATAACGTCATCGGCGAATTTCAAGACAACACTTTTTCAGGGTTAAATAATTTGAAATATCTGTGCGTGACTGATTGTAAAATCACGAAATTGCCCGTAGGAATTTTTGACGATTTGTTAATGCTCGAAACTTTAAACTTACAACGCAATTGTTTAGAAAGCATCGACGAGCGGTTGTTTCTCAAAAACGAAAACTTGAAACTACTGTGCCTTTCTGATAACAACTTAAGCGCTTTGCCGAAAGCATTTACAAATCTGCAATACCTAAAGATGTTACGCTTGGACAACAACAGTATCGCACGGTTAGATGCGGGTACTTTTTCCAACTTACCGAGTTTGGAGGAATTAATTCTAAGCGAAAATGCCATCGCGCGTTTAGACCGAACCTTTTTGAATCAAGTACCAGAACTACAACTTCTCAACTTAAACGATAATAACTTAACGCAACTACCTGATGACGTTTTTGCTCAAGTACCAAATTTGGTCACTTTAAACCTCGCGCGTAATCGGTTATCGACGTTACCAACCGCTTTACTAAAAAACCAAAAAAAACTAGAAATCCTCGAACTGGAACATAACAATATTTCGAGTTTACCGATGGGATTGTTTGAAGGTGCCGGCAGTCTAAAGCATTTGAATTTGTCAAATAATATTATTAAGACAGTGGCTTCTGGTGTCTTTGCCACTAGTCTTCAGATCATTAATCTTGAAAGTAACCGCATAGAGTATGTAACGACTGAGATTTTTCAAAACTTAACGAGTTTAGACGAGTTAAACTTAGGCAAGAACAACGTCATGCGGATTTACCCGAACGCTTTTAAAACACTAACCTCACTACGCACGCTGAATTTAGAAGAGAATATGATAACCACTGTTGACGAAACTTCCTTCGACGGACTCACTAACTTAACACGTCTCAATATCAAAAGCAACAAGATCACTAACCTCCCAGCAAACATCTTCAAAGACTTGGGCGCGCTCACCGATCTACTCCTCAACGAAAACGACATTCGCGCGTTATACGCAGACACCTTCAGCGGTCTAAAGAACCTATCTAAGCTTCAAATTCACAAAAACAAATTTGATTCGATTAAATCCGGCACGTTTAAAGATTTGGACAAGGTGGTGTCACTTTTCTTGGGTAAAAATTATCTGCGCGAGCTCGAACCCGGTACCTTCGCCGGAATGACTAATTTAAATTATCTATCAGTTGAGTACAACGAAATCACTACGTTTCAAGATAACTGTTTTACCGGTCTACCAAATCTAGAAATCTTATGCTTATCGCACAATACCTTTACTGATTTACCAGCGCACTTATTTCTGGAGCTACACAACCTTCGTTACTTATACATGAAAAACACTCATTTAGGTACCATTCGTTCCGAAACCTTTTTGGGATTGAAGCATTTGCTCCAGCTTCATTTGGTCCACAACCAAATCACTTCAGTGGAACCAGGCGCATTTGAAGGTCTCGCTAGTTTGCAATTCTTATCGATGTACCAAAACAACATAACCGAGCTCGACGGTAGCGTTTTCGACGGCTTAGATAATCTAAATTATCTCGATATGGGTAGCAACCAAATTAAACAAATCAGACCCGAGATTCTCCGAGCCTTGCCAAAACTCAAAAACCTACGACTAAGCGGGAACAAAATACAACTAACTAGCGACACCTTCACTTATTGTCCCCAACTATTATACCTTGATTTATCAGACAACAACATCGAAGTCTTGCCGTCAGAAGTCTTCAAATCACTAGAAAATTTAAACGTCCTTCACTTTTGCAGAAACAATCTTGACGCACTGATAATGGACACTTTCGCCGACATGGCTGGTTTAAAATATCTTTACCTGCAGAACAATAACACGCACTTCATCGAACCAGGCACATTCAACCATCTAAAGTCTTTACTCGAGCTCCATTTAGACGACAACAAAATTACAATCGTAGAACGAGACACTTTTGCCGGCCTTACTAACGTCTGTACTCTTCAGTTAGAAAATAACACTATCAGTGAATTAGATTTAGACGTTTTCAGCGAGATGAAGGGTCTTAAGTATGTATGCGTCGATGGAAACCCCTTATCCAGTAGTGTCGCAGCACAAATTAAAGAAAAATACTCAGAGAGGGTCTATCAAACAACCAGTACCGTCTGTTAACTTTTTCTCTTAGTGCCTGAGCAGCTTTTGATCTCAATTATTGCGCCAAAGATCTTTTTAGTAATTTGTAATGCACTTCTTGTACTTGGTCTTTAATAAATACGTGCCTTTATGCTGACACAATTTTAGTTAATCAACTTAACCTTACTTTTTATTTGCAGTTTTTTTACTTAGGTTGCGGCTTACGTAGTTTTTTAGCAGTCTTGAGATTCTTAAAATTTCTAACCAATATTTAAGAAACTGAAAACAAAAAATTTAGTGAATGCATTTATCAAGAATTATTAAGTTTGAGAAGAAACTACAAAAAATATTTTAAAATTTTTTAAGTTATCAAACATAGAACAGTGCTCACCAAATTTACATGAATGCAAGTACTACTTCAAAGATTATTGTTCATGTAATGTACCACTAAGTTTGATTTAGAAAAACCTACTAAAAAATAAAAAATTACGATGATCATTATTACAGTTTCTTTTCTTATCTTACCAGTTTTTGATTCAGTATATAGATGTACACTGCCTCAAAAAAGTAATTGGACACTTTCAAGCGCGACTTGCAAGGTAGGCAACCAAACTTACGCTATAACAGAACGGCTAGTTTTGACAATATTGGCATTGTAGACATTACTTGCAGCGATATTACGAGGTTACTAACCATTCTTTATAAGCACCGCCTCAAACGTTCAAAGAACATGTTTTTTTTGCTGCAAATATGTATCGAAATTATACCATAAAGATTTAAATTATTTTTCGCCGAATTTTCTATTTATGTATTTATGTTCTCTGCTCAAGTTTTAAATTAATGCTATAGCTCTTAATTAAAAAAGTTTTAAGTCATTTATACTTTGATTTATAAATAAAATAAATTTAAATAAATCCATTAATAGCTCGAATAAATTTAAACTGCATACGCAAATATAAAACTACTGTTCTAATTAGCTTAAATTTTTAATATTTCCGGATTAAATTAAAGTCAACATTCCGATTTTCTACCTACTAAGCAAAAATTTACAAATATTTTTCTACTTTTGTTACTAGTACTTAGCGTATTGAAACCAAAATCAAAGATCGAATTAAAATCTGAGAAGAAAGAATACAGAAATTCTCAGCAATATTACGATTAAAGCCGTGTTTCCAGAGACCCAAGACCCCGATTTTCTAAGAGATATTCCATACTCCCAGTAATGCTTCTATCTGCCTAAGGCTCTATTACTAACTAGGGTATATAAAAAGGTTACTTAAAATTCATATTGTAATGTATAATGTTTAGTTTTGTTTTGTGTGTCAATTTTGTGCAAAATGTCACGTCTTTCAGGACAAGCAGAGTTATCACTAGAAACTAGAGGGAAGATTATTGCATTACTAGAATGTGGATTTTCTATCATAGTAATTACTGCACGGGGTTTATCGGTAAGACATGTGTGTATATACCAATTTTATAAGTATTATAAGATGTATAATTCAGATTGCACAAATATTCACCTACATCACAAGAAATTGTTTATAATGAAATTATAAAAGTTTAAGTCACATAGCAATTGGGTATCGAATTTTTCACGTCCCTCAACTTTCTTACTTTTTTAATTATGCATTACACTTGAGGCAAGTTAGTAGTACACCATTGTAAACAGTGTTTTAATGAATCGGTATTCGGTTTAAAATGTGTGTAGAATTTGTTGCTCAATTGTTGTTAATTAATTGTAAAAGAAAAAAAAAGAGAAAAAAACGCACTTTTTAGAATGGTGTACTGCCTCAAGTTAGCCGAAAAACGCATAATTAAAAAAGTAAGAATGTTACATTTTTTTTCTTTCGCAACAAATTCCTAACTATATTTTATTTGATTCTGCTAATCTTGTACTGCTAACTTAAAAAACGTAACTTTTTCACTTAAATTAATAACAATACTTTATCGGTGCTTTTCGGTAAACGTAAACCTTTTTGCGCAGGTTTAATTAACTATTGTTTATTTTATTAGAAAAATGTGGTCCATTATTGGGTTCAACGCAAAGAACAACGCGCGGAAAATGATCGTCCTTTGCAGACCGCCCAAAAGTAGAAAGCCATCCTCTCTTATCCAGAGTTGAAAAAGACATCCAAGATGCTCGTTTAACTCCATTCACAATTTTTGCCACCATTCGCAAAAGATCACAGTTACAATGCAGTTTGCAAACAAAAAGGAATACTTTAAAAGCTGTAGAAATAAGCTGCTAGCGACCTGTAAAAAAACCTGTAATAACTAAAGAAAACGCCTACCAGAAATTGCAGTTTTCAGAAGAAAATTTAAATTTGGATTAAAAAGGTGATGTTTCTTCGGATGAAAAAACCTTCTGCACTTCCCAAGATAGTAAAAAACTTCTTTGGAGGCCACGTAATTCTAGACATAAATCAAAACATGTGTAACCTCTAACAAAAGAAGTGGGAGAATTAGTGCTGCGTACTGGGGTGGATGAGTGATGCTGGCCCAGAGAAATTAACACGTGTCGATTGACGCTTAACTGCTTAAGCTTAACTGACGATTTTGGAAGACGTTATGTTGGTTTCCGTACGAGCAGTTTATAACCGAAAGATCAATTCGGCTTTTTCAGCACAATTTTCTTATACATACGGCAGCGGTAGTTCAAGAATGTTTCTTACAACATCCAGAAGTGGAAGGAATCCATTGGCCACCTAAGTCGCCGGATTTGAACTGTATAGAATATTTGTGGGCGGCAGCCGTGCGTAGGTGGAACGACGAACTGAACAATAACATAGAAATACGAAATATAAACAACTTGCATCGCCATATTAATACCGCGTGGGAAAGATTTCGAGGAGCTAATGTATGTACCAATTTAATCAATTCGATGCCAAACCGTCTACGGGAATGTATAACCAATAATGGATATTACACCCATTACTAGCATATAAAATACAAGTATTTAAATAAAATAATAAATACTTTTTTAATCATGTTTTTTATCAGGATTTTCTGTATCTAATTTTGTTCTTGTAATATAAATAGTGGTTATGTATAATTTATAATAAAATCTAAGCTATTGAAACATTTGTTTTTGTAAACTTCGAGAACGTTCCCGTACTTTTTATCTACGTCTAGAACGTTCAAGAAAGAATGTAGAGGCTTCTCGGAAGTTTACAGAAATGTATAAATGCGGTACAAACAAATCGCAGGTCAGTTATTTCCCGTAATTCGAAAACGGCAGTGTTAAGAAGATTATTCAAGTCTAAATAAATAAGTAATTAACGCGTGTGAGATAAATCTGTATAACTTTGTACGTGACTTTAGTGTAAACAAACAAAAAGTGTTAAATAGTTATCCGCGGATTTATCTTCGTGTAAGTGATAATGTTATACATAAATTATAGTGTAAGTGTTTTTATTGAATATTTTTAGATTTAATTAGTTCGGTTAGTTTAAACGTGTACATATTTTTAGTATAAATAAATTAGTTAGTTTTAATAATAAGAAACTTCACAGTATTATTTCTACTAAAATATAGTAGGTACTGTAACGAATTTTATTATTTAAATTAATTAATTTATTTATACTAAAAATATGTACACGTTTAAACTAACCGAACTAATTAAATCTAACTATCTAAGAATAAAAACTTACGCTAATTTATATAAAACAATAATACGCTATCACTAATAGGTCCACAGTTTTTTATTTTAAAAGTCACGTTCACTTTCCTCGATGTACACTTCATTTATTTAAAACTTCGCACGTGCTAATCATTTATTTATCTTCACCGGAACAACACTTTAACTTCATTCAGTAACTGCTGATACAGAATTGACCTTTCGCATGCTCGAACACTTCTTATACATTCATGTTATCTCGGTCTAGAAAATTCGCAACCTTTTTGCATTTATCGTACGCTATCTGGAATTTGGCTTTATTCGACGTTATTCGCGAATGTTCCAGTACTATAATAATCTAAAACAAAAAAATGCAAACTACGAAATTGCAAATTTTGTGTTCATTACTATTAAATTTATATTCCCTTGAAATAGTTAATACTTAAATTAAATGTTAGGAAGAGAAAGCGGAAAAATGCATTTCGCATTTTTCTAATTTTGTGATTTTTAGATTTACAGCATAGGTATGTATTTTCAAATTTTATTTGGAATTTTTTAGCGTTCTGTATGAGAAATTCTTTTATTTTTCATAGGAATAATTTAAAAGGAGTAATAAAAATTTATACTGCAATGTTCGACCACTAATTAGGTTTTAATGGTGATAATATTTCCTTTGCAGAGAAAATCGGAATGTTGACTTTAATTTAATCCAGATATATTAAGACATTTCGGCTAATTGGTACAGTAGTTTCATATTTGAGGATACAGTTTATCATTATTCGAGCTATAGATGGAAGTTATTTAATCATAAATAACAATTAAATTTTTTAAATTGCTTAAGCAGAGAACATAAATAAATGGAAAACTCGGCAAAGAAGAATTTAAAACTGTAGGGTACAATTTAGATAAATATTTGCAAGAAACATGTTCTTTGAATGCCTGAGGCAGTGCTTATGAAGAATGACGTCAAATTTAACTAGGCGTTTTGTTATGACGTAAGTTTGGTTGTCTACCTTGCAGATTGCGCTTAAAAATGTCCAATTGCTTGTTTGAGGCAGTGTCACATTAAAATTATATAAGTAGAAGGAAACCAGCAACTCCTCCCATTTTTCTTTGACGTCATTATTGAGCTCGGAGGAAACGTGGACGAGGCACCTGGTCAGCATCCCCTCTTTTTCACTAAGTCATTTTTGATTTTGACGTGGACAAGCATGGTTAAAGAACGTGATTTTGAACAATAATTGAAAAATTTAAAAAAAACTTGAGAAAATTTTAAAGAAATAGTAAACAATAAAAACGAGATATAAAAACCTTTATTTTTTAACTCATTATACACTCTTCTATAAAATACATTATTTTTAATACGCCTTCTGGAAGTTCTTCCCACTCGTTTTCTACAATTATATCTTCTATTTTAGATTCTCCTTCCAAATCTTCCTCCATTTTGTCGACTTAAGTTAAGTACAAGATTATACTCGGTATATTTATCTCCACACATGCGCTAATTACTTATTTATTTAAACTTGACTAATCTTGCACACTATATATTTGTTCTTCACTGCACTGCAAAACAAAAAAAGGCGATACAGCGTAAGCAGTTCATTATATAGACACGGGTCACAAATTTGATTTCAACAATCCCATAATTTTAGATGTGGAAAATAATTTAAAAAAATGTTTAGTTTTTGAAATAATACATAACATGCATAAAAATAATATTAACTTCAATAATGATACGAACAATCTAAGCAGTGTATATAATAGTTTAATTTCAATAATTACAAGATAGCTATGTAGATTTCAATCGCTGTTCAATTATTCATGTTTTTCTTTTTAATGCTTATCTGTTGTTGGCTTGACATTCAATAATTTCTGATTATACATTATTTGTCAAGTGTTTGTGAACGTTTCATGTCCTTGGTTATATTGTAAATTTTATTGATTAACAATTTCATGTTTCATTTATTGATTCTTGTTCGTGTATAAGTTAGCGTAGTGCCTATGTCCAGGAATTGTTGGATAGTGCCACTGCAATCTATTTGTGTAAGTTCTTGTTGCTAAAAAAATATTGTCAGCTTCTTCAGAATCTTCTGAAGCTGACAGCATGATCAGCGAAACGTTAAGAGAAAGTTTTGTGACGCGGCAACACCCGAAAAACAGTCCTACATTAAACAACTACCGTGAAAGTTTGCATTCAACTATAAGTGTCAGTGTTTAGATAAATAGAAGTTATCCGCGGACATTATCTTTCGAGTGATTCTACTATATAAATTAGTATAAGTGTTTTTCTTAAACATCGTTAGACCTAATTAGTTCGTGTAGTTATAAACGTGCAAATATTTTGTGTATAAATAAATTAGTTATAAAATTCGTTACATTGGTGATACAGGTGTGCGGTATTGAAACCCGTTGAAATCGTGTAAATAAATAAGACTGTTCCTGGCCACCTGCAAAAAAATTACGAACTCTTATTTTAACGTTTAGAAATGAGATATGCAGATGCTCATCTTCAACAAGTGTACCAAGCTCAAATTAAAAGTCGGGTTCAGAAAGCTGGCGAAACTCGTCAAGAGTTCCATGCTGAAATCGCCAGATTAACACGGTTTGCGTATTCTACAGCACCAGATACCTTCTTGGAGCAGTTGGCTATTCAAACCTTTGAAGATGACCTCCGAGACAGCGAACTCTGCGGTTAGCTCGACCGAAGACATTGGATGACGCGTTGGTGCATGCCTTGGAGTTTGAAGCAGCAAAACAAGCATTACACTGGAAAGCATCAAGGCGAAAAATACTTTGGGAAAGAGGAGTGACGACTTTGAACTGCGGTAAAATGGGCTATGTACGATGACATCGTACTAAACCCAAAAAGAAGAAAAGAAAAGCGCTAAAAAAATTGGAACGAGTTGACAAAGGACAAAAGTCTTATCTAGTCATGTCCCGGAGATTACCATTCAAATGACATCGCCTATGGAGCAACTGAATAGCATTTATCTCAATGGCAAGATTAATCGACGAAGTGTTCAGTTACTGGTTTACACGAGAGCGACAAAGACCATTATTCGCCCTGACATGTTATTGGAAAACGAGAAGACATCACTAGTAACAGTACGACTTCGACGGGCGAACAAATACCTATTCACGGGCAAGTCAAAGTAACCATTAGTTTGGGAAATGGAGTACTCGACCATCAAGTACCGGTAGCCAACATCACGGAAGAAGTTATCCTGGGAATGGACGTTATAAATAAGTATGGGAAGATCGACAATAAAGAAATTCCTTTTCATTCGTCAGAGAAGGCAGCCGTGCGAGTTTTATTGAGTGAAGACGTGACTGCCTGCGAGAACTGAAAGTGTGGTGATGGCACACCTGGATGAAAATCTCCGGGAAGGCTACATGGAGGGCGAGTTAGTTCAGAAAGGACTTCTCGTTGACTGAACTTTAGTACGAGTGAAAAACACAATACCAGTGAAAATCTGAAATGTCAACTCAAATCCAGTAACGTTGAAAAAGAAGACTGTGGTAGGCCAATGTACGCCAGTATCTCACATTGTGAGAAGCGTGAATTCTAACAAAGATACGTCGCCGAAGAAGTGCCCACAACATCTATTGGACATTCTTACCGCCAATTGCCAGAACCTAAAGTGTTGATCCAGCAGTATCAAGATGTGTTCGCGCTGAAGAATGGTTCCAAAGAAGAACTAACGTGGTAAAACATAAAATTAATACCGGAAACGCTCAGCTGATACGACAACATCCACGCAGACTTTCTTTGGCGAAACGAGAAGAAGCCGGACAAATAATTGTGGATATGGAGAGAGAAGGCGTGATTGAACCTTCAAGTAGCTCATCGGCGTCTCTAGTTATACTTGTAAAGAAGAAGGATAGATCAACGAGGTTTTGCGTAGACTACAGACACATAAATAACGTGACCAAAAAAGACAGCTACCCTTTACCGAGAATTGACGATACGTTAGACACCCTGTCAGGATCCGGATCAGTATTTAAAGAGTGTTTACTGGCAGGTAGAATTGGAACCCAAAGATCGTGAAAAAACAGCTTTTACGGTTGGAACTGGTTTGTGGCAGTTCACTGTGATGCCCTTCGGCCTATGTAACGCTTCTGCAACGTTCGAGCTTTTCATGGAAACCATCTTGCGCGGACTTTCTGGGAAGACGTGCTTGGTTTACTTAGACGACGCGATCGTGGTTGCAAGGTCAACAACTGGCAGCACTTGGTGATGTGCTATTTGAATTACTCAGCGGTCGCCATTTTATTCAGCGTAATTTTTTTCTGCTTACTTACTCAGCGCTTTTTCAGGACAGCTACTTTTTCAATGTACGATTTTAATAAAATCAAAATTCTTCCTAGGCGATTAACACGATTAAATAAATTTACAAAAGCGAGTAAAATGATCCCTAGTTCCTATCCCCGCCGGTAAAGTAAAATGGCAATCAGTGGCGTCCTTAGACAGTGCAGCCGTTAATTTTAATTTAGAATAAACATTTTTGATGAATACAAAATAACGACATGTAACAAAGTATTGCAACCTTCCAATATATCGAGAGTAAACAGTGTTTTTGAAACGTGAGTAGGTTCCATCACAACGAGGAAATTGACGTAAATCCAGAATCAGAAGTAACGCACTGACAGCAAATGTAATGCCCAAAATTGCACAGTAAAATATACATCACTGCAGAGCAGCCACAGTGGCCCTCGGTGCTTGTGTCGTAACACACAATATTGATATTACTCTTGTTCGGGGGCCATGAATCCACAAAGGAGTAATAAAAAAGTTCAAGTGTCCAGGTAGATAGCCGTTTGCAGTCTAACTTTTGCACGACCTTCGTACATGCATCATCGCAAAGAATGTATTAAACGTAATGCCATTGTGATATTTATGTTTTAGGAACCTATAGTGACAGTTAGAATGTCTGTAGTAGAAGAAGGCATCAAGAGAGAGTTCATTATCGGATCCGGCTCCCTACCCTACGACCAGACAAGATTACCGCCGCCGGAGGAAATCCAGTGGAACCAACAAACTGCCGATTCTTAGATGCGACGCCAATACATATGCACACACCTTGTGAGACAAACATAATTCCAAAAGGTGAAAAACTTTTAGAATTTATTCTATAATCCAATTTAGTTATATGACGTGCGTCTACATTTATAACCGTACCGCGCAGTAAAATTATTGATCTTACCCTTTCTAATCCAAAAGCCAGTAAAGTGATAAAAATGTGGCATGTATCAGAAACCTTCTTTATCTGACCATAGATACATTCGCTTCAACATTGAATCAGACGAAAAACTCGTAATAGAATACAGAAAGCCGACTGAGAGTTCGCACAAACTTGAACTAATGACGCGTAGTATTATTTGAAACAAGTTGCAACAGCAACAGTCAAATTGGTGGAACCGGGAGCTTGACAAAGCAAGTGCACGATCTAGAAGGCTATTTAACACACCCAAAAAAGACGGAGACTGGAACAAATACAGAACCAAGCTCACGATATACAACAATGCCATTAAAAAGGCAAAGTGAGATTCTATTAGAAAGTACTGTTACAACGTAAAGAACGAACCTACATGTTCTTGCCTCCAAAAAGCTCTGAGCAAGATCCATACAGAAAACATCGGTTCAATGCTGACCGAAAACGGAAAGTTTACAGACTCAGTTGAATGTACTCTGCAGGAATTACTGCAAAAACACTTTCCGGGTACATTATTAACTGAATTCCTAAGCAGCAGAACCTAAAGATACCAAACAAATAGGCACCCAAAAAGAACTGAGACATAAACTTTTTCATTCAGGGCACTGTGACGAAACTTCGCAGTATTTGCTGTGTAAATATCAAGCACACCAAACGCAACGCACAACGATTCTCAGAGGTGTACAAGAGGACCAAAAAAACCGCAATGCAACAGCCCAATACAAACAAAGCCTTGGATGAAAAAAAAATCTACTTCACTGATGCTTGAGGGTTCACTTACATCATTTTCCTCAGGTACATAATCGCTGTCACTTTCGTACACCTCCATTTCTTTCTCAGTTAACATTTATAAATCAACAAAAAAAACATGTATTATTTCTATTTTTGCACGACGGCGCTAGACAAAATACCAGAAATCAACTGGATATGAAAATTATCTTAAATATCTGAATCGTGTTGCAAATCCTTCTTTGTAACATTTATATGAACCAGACAAGACATAACACATAACAAATGTTGATTGTTTGGAAAAATTGTATTTAATAGCACAGGGGCCTTAGCCGAAACTGTGGCGACCATACCGATTTCTACAATGTAAGTTTTTGGGTAAATGAGTATAAACTGTCAGCGTAATAAATATAATATTGTATATTTTTGAGTGAATACTGTATACAATGTCTAAGTCACAAGACATAAGCGCTCTATGTACTAGAAAAATATATTATGATGGCACTTTACACCTAATACCTAACATACACACTAAGACTCTATGTATAATACATAAGAAAAACAAAAAGAAAAACGTGAGACCTCAAGTACAAAAAACTCTTAAAATAAGTCATCCGATATATAATTACGTAGGCTACCGAAAAGTCTTTAAACATACAGATTGCTTCTTACTTTTAATTTTTATATAAAACAACAGAAAGTTTGTACAAAGTCACACCCCGAAGAAAAAAAAAATTAATGAGTAACCGTACACGATTATATTTTTTTTAAACGATAAAGAAAAATGCAATCAGTATAAGAAGAATAACCACGATTGTTCTCTAACATATACACAAATCTAAAACTAACATATAAGTCGTGAACGAACAGAAAAAAGTAAAATCAGTAATTAAAAAACACACACTATAGTTTTACGACTGGCACCTAAAAAATCTGGTGTCTCTGTTACTACGATCGGTTTATTTTGCCCCCGTTAAGTCGTTTCGCGATCGAACCGGGACAACTTATAAGCTACTTAAACTACATGAGGTTCCGTGCGGTTTCTAACTGTTCATGCGATTTAAACCGGATTAACAAAATAATTTTGGGACTTTTCTTTTATATCAATATTTACACGACGAGCGTTTTATAAAAGCTGCACTGCAATCATAAGCGTACATTTAAAGTCGAGTCGTAATAAATACCGTTTAAGTCAGACTAGTAAATTTTTTACGAGAACGGTACCCGGGTACCTCGGTTACGATACAAAAAAATAATACTTTCAAACTCGTGATGTATAAACGGTTTTTAAAAAATAAAAAAAATTACATATCACTGGTAAAATACTGATACATAATTACGTTTTTTAAAAAAATAGAATGGGAGATGCGTTGGACAATCACAAAAAAAATCACAAAAATATATGATCGTGTAAAAAAATAAATAACGACGACGGTGAAGATGGGTGATTACTTAAGTTTAGAAACGCCGAGCGCTGGTAGTTTGTAATGAACGATGTGGTACGGTGGGCCGATCGGGCTGGTGTTGCCTGGTGCATTATACGAAGCACTAACGGGCATCGAGGCACCGCCAGATGGACCCGAACACGATCGGCCGCGCTTTCTCCTCGGAAGTATACCTTTTCTTGCCATGTAAAATCTTATCGTTGATATCGGTATATTAAACTGATCGCTAACATTTTGAAACGTCTGTCCTCTCGTTATGCACTCTGCTGCTCTACGAAGCTCTTCGTCTGAACGTCTTATACGTCTGTTAGGACCGCCTACAAAAACAACCGTTTTAAAGAAGACAAAAGCGTTACACTGATACGCACCTGGACTACCATCGTATTGACACGAAACGTTAGCTATTGCAAACTCCGATTTGACATCGCTGTTCAATAAACCCTCCTCCTCTAAAAACTCTGTGTCCATTAACTCGCTGTCGCCTTCGTAAAATATGTCATCTTCTGTTACTTCGTCTTTACAGTCCTCGTCTGAAATATAACTCATTTGTAAAAAATTACTAATATACTAAATCGCTAACCCAAATATCAGATGTAAATAAAAAAAGTGAAGCCAAAATCGGCCATTTGTAAGGTAAGTTAAATGTTATTATTGGTCAGTTCAAATGTAATTGTATTAACAAAGAAACTACTGTTAAAGAATAGCATTAACTATGTACATCCAATTTTTTAAATAGTGGTTTGTGAGATACCCACAAGATGTAACCATTATTAGTTGTTAACCAATCACGTAACACTGTTTTTCCTGCGCAGAAATGGTCGATTTTGGCTTCACTTTGAATTTATTAGCTAGCTACACAAACAAAATCTATTTTAAAAAATCACTCGTTAATAACGTCTCTTAAAAATGATCACCAAATTGTTAAAATACGCCAAACATTTTTAGGAAGATACTAAAGTTCAAAAACGTAAATGCGCTACGATCACAAGACTTTTTGGTTATACAAGTTAACAAATTTTTGAAAACGGCACATAAAAATAGTGGTAAGAATTTCACAATAAAATTTTTAATAACAAAAATTTTCGTTACTAAAATTCTTAAAACGCAATATTTTCTATAAATGGACAGCTATAAAAACAACTCAAATTTTATTGCACAAAAATAGTTGGTTAAAAACCAAGGTTTTTTGGTTACTACAGTTCCAAAACTACTATTTCTACATAGGACAAGAATATTCCATGGATGTCCACAGGATGTACGCTAACCGTACTTAGTTCATCCGCTGAACAAATGGATGAAGTTAATATACTACGGTCCTATCCTGTGTACTTTTTAAGTCTAAAGCTAAGATTGAAATGTAGATAATCATACTATTTGTATTACGGAATAAAATTAGAAACTAATTGAAAACATAACATGTACTTATAGTTATGAAAAATAATAACACATACTAATGCAATCTTTTGACTTAAACACAGGTTGTTTGATTAAGTTAATTTAATTGAAGGAAACTGACATAACGTTGTTTAAGTTATCGGCGTCATAAATAACCTACGTTATAAAGATTAGCGTTACTACTACCTAAAGATTACATATCTTTCTTTAACTGCAAAAAGTGCAACTATATTATTTTAATTTTCTATTCGGTCAAGTATGAATCATAAGACAATTCTCGTAATCACGGCTATATATGGGTTGTAAAACAATGACAATTGTAATCCGAGTTAGTTTGTTTTAACGAACCGCGTAGAGACGACTTGACCAATATGCGAGCGTTACAAAAAGTAATTGTAACACGTTTTTCATACTACTTTTACTATTTCGCTTTCATTAACATTTCATATGTATAGCAGAAATTTTCAATATATTATAGTTGGTAACAGTGTTCAGCATATACATTTTAACATTATTTGTATTGTTCTGATGATTAACCAAAGATTTTAACATTGGTGAAAGTCAATCTGACAGTTAGTACTTACTACCAACTTTATATATCAGATACACAAAAATCACTATTTTCGAATGCACTTTCTAAAAGTGGTACAAACCAAGATTTTTTGCTGCAACTTCTTAGAAAGCGAGACGCGTATTTCTGAGATCCACTGCACAATCAAGCAGCAAAATTTGTAGTTTTCCTTTTATGGTATAGCCTATCTTTTGAAATAATCTTTTAAATATTTAAAAAAACAAGTAAAAATGAACAATGTAAAAAGCATTCAGGTTTTTAAATTAAAAATTTTGCGGATGGATATTTAACTTCGACCAAGTTTTAGCGTTGTGGTAAGGTGGTTTTTTTCGGAAAAACAGTTGTACAAAATCATAGATTTTTCAATAAAATAAAAAAAAAAGCATAAAACCTACAACATAAACGTTCATAAACTTTCTAAAACTTAAAATTCTTAAATTTTTTTTTTCAAAAATTACATTTTTCAGACAGTACTCAATTTTGAAAACGTCTAAAGTTACTGAACTTTTGGGTTGACAAAGTTACTAAATTATAAAATCTACTTCTTGTAGCTAAATTTAAAAAATAATCCCTAAAAATACCAAAAAAAAGTTTGGAAACACTACAAGTTATTACATATATTTGTTAATTTGCCTTTTTGAATCTCTCAAAACGTTATAAAATAGGTTTTTTAAATACTAGTAAATTTTTGAATGTTGATAAACTTTTTGAAAAAGTTACCAAAGTATTTAAAAAAAAAAAAGGCACCAGATTGTGAGAATTCTAACCAAAGTTTCTGTACGAATTCAAAATTGTATAAAGAGGTTTCATGAAGACTAATTAATAACCATTAATACATATATAATAAATCTAGCCAAATTATTACCATAATTAATTAAATACAACTAACTAAAATTAACAAAAAAAAAACCGAGGTGATACATTATAATCTAAAATCTTAGTTTTCTTTAAAATATTTAAAGAAATTCGTTTCAGCTAACCTTTAACTGCGGCCTCGTTTGAGTCAGTTTCAGAAAAAGCCAGCGTCGATTCCGTAATTTCGTCAGCTTTTTCTTTCGTACAATTAGCCACTTGTGATTCAGTACTTTTAATAGGTATGGTTTGATTAATTTTTTCTCCGTTCGTACTCGCGGCGGCCGCCTTCATCTAAAAAAAAAACAAAACGTATAAATAATGTTAATTAAGACAAGGCTTACCGACTTGTGCCTTTAAATTCCCAAGGTGGTGTTGATTAAGTAACTGATCGGAACCGCACAGTCCTCTTATTTGTAAAGCTTCGGCCGACTTAAGTAAGGAAGGTAAATCGTCTTGGGTTACGTTAACTTCGCCTTTGTACATGAAATCGACCAGCGATTGCATCTCCTGAAATTTCATGTCTTTCATGAAGATGATCGGGTGCTGGCACGGGTTTTCTAATAGGAGTTTTTCGAAGTACGTCGAACACGCCGACAACACAACTTTGTGGCACTTTAACATTTCGTTCTCGCAGGCCAACGTCACGTCGACGAAGTGCTCGGATGTGAGTAGTTTCGGGAAGGCATTTTGGAGGTTCGATTGATAGCTGTTCCATCGTACGCAGAACTGTTGGGGTGGTGGTGTCGGTGCTGCCATTTTCTTTTGAGTACCTAAAAAAAAACGTCTTTAAAAAACCGGTGAAAACCATCAGAAACATAACCTACAAACGGCATAACCTAAATGTGCCCTTGCACTAAATTTCCAAAAATTAGCAGGGGGCCTACGCTGAGTAATTGCACTTACCTTAAACGTCGAATCGAATTAACCCTTCAATAATTAACACATAAGTACGGTTTTTATTTTTATTTTTTTGAATTAAATACGCGTTTAAACAATAGAAAATTTTTGTTGTTTTGTGATCAAAGCAGGCGTGTGTGAAAAATAAACACAAGACAGACGCTACGCCATTTTGGCGAACCCCTAAATTGCCGTCTAAAAATGTTGAACAAATACAACAAATTTAATGCAATACCCTTCACTAAACACAACAAATTTTAATTAAAAATTGCTAAATCACCTTCGTTCTTTTGATTCGTCCGACACTGAAACGCAAACAAATAAAAATTAGAGGAAAAATCAATACAAAACTTTTTAATGCAAAATGTAGAGTTAAATAATTATATTGCTCGGCGGAACTAATCTAAGACTTATGTCTTTGTAATTACATGCGCTTAAGAATGCACGCACGATAGATGCAAAGAAAACGACGTATGTCTGCGTTTGCGCCTACTGGCTTATAAATTTACCCATCTCTATGTAGGGGGTGTAATATTACAATTCAAAGATAAACAACGTGCGAGTTTATGGATTTTAAACCAAAATCTTGAATGAAACTTACCAACAAAACGACGTAAACCACTTGTAAAAATCACAATCGTACTTGGTTTAATCGCAACAACACAAATTAATTAAAACCGCCATCTAAATATAATATTTATATATAGCAACCGCCATTTGCAATTCGCCGGTGTAAATAACATCAGTATGCGACGATATCAATTTTTTTCCCCAAATAAAAAAACAACCCGCCTCTCGCGAAACAGTCGGCGTTGGAATTTGAAAAACAAAACAAAAACAAACGAAAATACGCGCTCAATTTTAAAAATGGGCGCTGGACATTATTTACGCGACGTAGTATTTTATTGATTTTTTTCTTTTATTATTTTTTATTTATGAAGTTTTAATTAAGGTTTTAATTATTAAATCTTAGTGCCGCGGGAGGGTGGGAAACGGGGTGCTGCTGCGCATGCGCTTAGGGTCGCATTTAAATGCATTTACTCGTGACTACGTGCAACTGTTATTGTCCCTTACGCTTTGGTTTTCCATTCTGTGCCTTTTTTTTAGTGCATTCGAGCAACGCGCAACTTCTACGTGGATTGTGAATCCAAGCAATCCATAGAGAAACTGCGGCAATTGGTTCATGCACGGTCGCCTTATCGGTTTTTCCTTTGACACATTTTCAAGCGCCACAATAATTTTATTGTTACGCTACGATTCATATAGCTTGTAATGCATAAAGTATTTATATCTAATAAACAAAATCGAATTGTTTTAATTAGCATCGTTTAAATTTGGGTTAGGTTTTTATTAATCTAATTAAAAGAAAGCTCTAATTGTAATTGACTGTGAAGTTGGGAAACAGTTGCTAATTTCTTTATTATGTTAAGTTTGACAAGGTTGCATCTACTCTGTTTCGTTAAGTTCAAATTGAGTCTTGGAAGTGAAGATAAAAAATGTAATGTCCAAGTTGAGTTTTTCGTGCTCACTAATTTTCAATGGGCGAAAAATTTTAGTTTTGCCCGGATTGAGTTTTAAAGTTTTTTTTTAAGCAGACCATGAAAAAACTGTGTCGATCAAATTAATAGTTTGAATTTTTGTTGGTCTAAATCTGAGCAACTGATGAATAATTTTACAGAATCTTAGGTGATTAATGCACCGCTATTGTAATTAAACTAATAAAGTCTATATTGATTCCCATGTCACGTTTAATTTGATTCTCGCGTCGTATGCGGAAACAAAAATTGCTTACAGCTATTAGATCTTCCACAACCTATTCGCCTACTTAGACATTGAAAATATAAGAAAATCATTCTACGGCGATTAAAGTAACGCCACTGTGACTAAGTCGACGTTTGTCAGAAACTCACTATTTTTAATTTATGCATACCATTAAAGCACGAAATGAATCTATTTAAATTTATTCAATATTCAGATCACCTAATCTTGAGTACCAAGATTTAAAACAGCGTTCCTAACTTAGGTTTTACGCAACCTTGGACTCATCAAATCTTAGGAAATCATAAAAAAATGTTAGGCAGTTGTTTAGTGCAGCGCCGATTCGTTTTCTTTTCTATTCTGTATTATTTCAACATTCGATTTTATACTAAAATACAATTACCATTCAAATTTTGCTTTGCATTGATCCAACTTAACCACAAAACCCTATCTGTTAACTGACTTTTTCTACTCATCAAATACAAATTTTAAAAATTCATGTTAAAACACCCTAATTTAAGGTTTAACCCAGTGGTAGGTTTGCTTTAACCACAGATTGAATGAAATAAAACAGCAACTAGGAAGTACAAAATATTTAATTTTCAAACTACAAGCCATTACTTGATGAGAACAATAATTTTAAAATCTGCCTACAATATTCTTCCTCCTCCTAAAACAACAAAATTTAGACAGAATAGAAAGAGCATGAGACTTACCTGGCACTCCTCTTTGTTAGCAATTGCAGCTAAAAGACGTCGTAAAATTTCATCAAACTTGTACTTTGGATTTTTGCATTCATTTGTGGCTGATGGGTTCTCGGTTGAGAGCATTAATAAAAGCGATAAAACATGTTCGTGACTAGGCTTACGGTCTTTCGCCACTAATTTAATCAGCACTGGAATGTATTCTAAAAAAACTAGCCGGCTCATTAAATCAGGCTGGCTGGTACAAAGTGACGATAACAAAAATGCTGTTTTTGTTATAAGTTTGTCGTCGTCGGTTTGCAACATTTTTAAAAGCACGGCCAGGCCTTCATACTGAATAAACTGATGGAAACTTTCAGGGTGTTGTCGGACAATACAACTAATTGCATACAGCGCTTTAATACAAACTGCATTACTACCATCAGTCGCTAATAATTTAAGAACCGTTGGAATTAAACCACTGTCCAAAACAACTCGTTGACAATACGGATTATTTTGACACAACTCAGCTAAAACTTCACAGGCACCAGCTCGTATTTCCACATGTGTACATTTTAAACATGGGTTGAATATCGTAAAACCGCCGATTTTGTGGAAATCTACATTTAAAACAATTAATTTTTGAGTATTTCATTAAAAAACCTACCATTGGCAATGTCAATGTGATCAACATAATCCAGGATGGTTTCCAATGCAATTACGTGTTGTGAGATATCGCTAGTGTTGGTTAAAGTATCTGCATTTTGTAAAACTTTGATTTTGTTTTGAAGTATTTCAATTACGTCCACAGTCATTGATTTGAGTGCGTTTTCTAAAAATTTCTTGCGCTGCAAAGTGTACGTCTTTTTGATTTAATTGTGACAGTTTGACAGGTGCTTACTTCGTTATCTAAAGGTGTTACGTGCGACTCATGGGATGAGTCTTCGGGTTTTGTTGCATCCATTGCGAATCGTAATAGTCCTTGTAGGTTAGTAGGTTGCCGAGGTTGATCAATAAGAGTTGTAGCTTCTTGTCCATTTTCGTTATTTTGCGGGTATGTTATTGCACCTGAAATTTCTTTTTTGTTTCCTTCTGACATTTTGTTTATTTACTGTGGATTTTTCTAGAACAGTGTGCTCATCACAGTTTTTGACGCACCGTATATGGTACTACGGTACTACAAACTAGATGGCATTGCACGTCAATGACAAAAATTACAAAGTATCTATACAGTGTGAAACATAATTTGGAACCAAGGATTCAGGTAGATGAAAAAAATTAAAACCTTTGTTAAAGCATGTTATTTTCTGCGGTACAAGGACTTAAAAAAATTTAGAATTTACAAGGCTATTGAATAAATTCAACAAAAAAAAACGAACAAAAATTCGACGATTTTATTTTAATGATTTTTTTGCGTGTTTGAAGAAATACTTTTCCAATTAGGAACTAAAATTTCTGGAAGTCAGTCTTAATTAATAAAAATTACAAGTTACAAAGAAAAAAAAAACAATAAGTACTCGACATAAATTAATTCTATACAATTAAAACCTCAGTGTTGTTAAACAACATAAGAGTGTCGTTTAATAACCTGAATCGTAATTAAAGCAAATGTGATGTTTCGTGTTGTTTGAGCAAAACAAAAAAAATTTAGATTCACTTAATCGCAGTTCAACTGTCCAATAAATTATATCACAAAATTAAATTATAACTAAACCGATTTAGATATTTCGTCATGAGAGTATGCTAGAAACGGCTTCGTCTAAATCTAAGTTTGAATTTTGTTGTAGGTTTAGAATGGAATCTATAGCCGACTGAACGTGTTCGTCAATGCTATTGTTGCCACTTTCACCTTCACTACTCTGCTGCGATTGTATATTGCTTTTATTTACACTATTTACACTCGACGAGCTGTTGGCGTAGGATTGAGGTTGCTGATGCGCTTGGACGCCGTAAGTAGCACCACCATCGGAGGCTACAAACGACGTTGCATACTGTTGTGTTAGATTTGTACTATAGATGCCACCGCTGGTGCACTGCACGCCACGTGCGCCTCCGTATTGCTGTTGCCTCCCACAAGCACCACCCGCACCGGATAACGCGTTCTTTTGGTGTTGCTGCGCGGTCGTTTTCCCCGCGACGACGTTAAACGTACTCTGTCCACTATCACTATGTCGCTTAACGTGTTTATCGACGCGAAACTTTTTTAGAGTTTCAAGGCGCGAATCGCTACTGGCCGAACGTTTCGGTGGTTGGCAACTAGACGACGCTTGTTTGTGGTCGGTCGATTGTTGCAGACATCCCAATTCTCGTTGTATGCATGCCCATTCGTCGTATTCTTCTTGAGTTTGTTCGGATTGAACCGGCGCAGGCGTGATTTCGGCCGGACACTCCTCGATCTCGTGTCTTAAACGCATCAACGATTGTTGTTCTTCGGCCAAAAACATACGATCGAGCATCATTAACTCAGACGTCTGCACTTGTCTCTGCGAACACACGAAGTGACAGTTAGTTAATCAAATTTGTGATAAAACAGCATTAATTTTTTTAAAATAAATAAATAACGATTTCAATAATAAAATATTAATCCAAAATTCTTACAAAACAAAAAAAAACCAAGCGCACCACCGACAATCTAAAGATAAAGAACACAAGTACCAGTTACACCACTACACGTATAAAAGGAACGCATTTTCTCCGCTATACACCAAATAGTAGCGACTTCTCCTTTTTTTTATAACGTTATAGTTTTATAACTTCCAATTAAATTTACATAAAATCTAACCTCAATTCACTCCAACCAAGAATCTCCAACACCATAAATAAATATCAAAATCAACTCACCATACTCTCCTTAAGAAGAAGGTACCGATACTTATCGACCATCCTCGAAAACTTATCTATAAAATGCCGTGCTGTCAGCTCAAAAATCTCGTCGGCCTTGTTCAAGTCCTTCTGCGAGAGCACCGGCTGGTTGTAACAGTGATATCGTATTAGACGCTTACAGGCGTCGGCCTTGTCGCGAAACGGAGTGTGCACGTCGGGTTTGATGGCACCGTTTTGATCGGTGTTCAGTTGCTGCTCTAACCTGTAAGAATTGTTAAATTTGCCGTTTAACTGAAAAAAATACTTACAGTTGCGCTTTCGTAAAACTCGGTATGAACTTGTTTTGTTGCTGCTGAGGCTGAACCGGTACTTTAACTGGTAAAGTCGGCACGCTCGCTTCCGGTACGCCGATCTTTGGTGCTTGAGGTGTGGGTGCGCTGATAACCACCGGCTGAAATCTCAAACATTAGTGTCGCGTTTTTTTTAAACACGATTGTTACCTGGTTGTTGTTAGGCTCTGCAGTCGAAGTACGCGGTTGAACCACTTGCGTTTCGGTTTTGGCGGGTACTCCTATGCCCAACGAAGTTGGGTTGATGATCGTCAATTGATTGTTTTGGTAGATCACTTTATCAGGCGGAAGCAACTTTCCCGACGCTAAAATCTTCTGCTGCTCAGCAAAGAGTAGCTTCAGAGCGGTGTGCATCTCTGTGTCGCCTGGTGTTAAACGAGCCGAAAGCGTCTGTATTTGCAGTTGTATGCTTTTCAAATGTTGTTGTTGCTGTGGTGTTAACTGAATTGTGTGTATCCTTTGGTTTGTGTTCGGTGTTTCAGTCGTAGTAGGTGGTGGAGCAACCGGTTCGTCGAGCAACTGTCCTAAAATGTGATCGACATCAGGCGTAGTCTCAGTCTGCACCGTATGAGTAGTCTGCGTGCCTTGCATCTTTGCCAGCGGCATTTTCGGCGTCGGCGTTTGCGTCTGACTAGACACTGTTGACTGCACAGTCGGTTGCACAGCAACCGAAGGTGGTTTTTGCGAAGGTATTATTTTCGGAGGTGATTGCAAAGCACTAACTAAACTAGACTTCGGAGTCTCCTTTAGGTGATTCACCTTTTCGTTAACGCTCTTAATACCAAGATTTTCTTGTAGAGTCTTAACAGCCGGCGATTTCACCTTTTTGACCACGGGTTTGATTTTCGGCGACAACTTCTTAGTGTCGTTAGCAACTTCTGGTGTCTTATTAGGCCGCTGCATAAATATAGTTTGACCATTGACGGTTAACTGTCCGTTGCGTTTCAGTAGTTCTAATTGCTCGGGTGTTAAATTCACCACGTACGACGTCTGAGGCGGATGATTTTGGTTCTCGTTTAAATTCTGCTGAGGAGGATGGTGAATCGTCTGCACTGGTTGAGGATGGACGGTTTGTACAGGAGGTTGTGTTTTCTGAAATGGTTGTACTTTAAGTATCGGTTGCGTAGGTTGCGTCTGCGTAGGCGCTTGTGTGTGCACTTGTGGTGGTTGAATCGTTTGCGATTGAAAAAGCGACTGAATTTGCGATTGGATGCTTTGGTGCATCGCCTGAACGGTCGGTTGCGATTGAATCGTGTGCTGTTGTATATTGTGCGATTGAATCGTGTGGATCGGTTGCGGTTGTACTATTTGCATGGGTTGCGAATGGGCATGAGCCAACGGTTGCGATTGTACCGTCTGATGTTGAATCGTTTGTTGCACAGTTTGTTGGACGGTTTGCGGTTGTACCGCTTGTATCTGCGGCTGAATCGTCTGTATCGAATGTGGTTGCACTGTCTGTTGTTGCACGGTCTGTATAGTCTGAGATTGGACAGTCTGCTGTTGTATCGTCTGAACCGACTGTTGTTGAATAGTCTGCACTGTTTGCGAATGCACCTGGTCCAAAGAAGGTTGCAGTACCAAACCGTTCAAACCAAATATACTTTGCAACAACAGCTGTGATTGCAAATCTTGGTTTAGAGTCGGGTCATGTTGTAGCACCAAACGCCCATCTTCACCTAATGCCAATTTAAACCCACCGTTACGCTGCACTACCAAACCGTTATTAATCGTAATATTCGGTGCTATAAACGAGTTTAGAGGAATACCAGCAGGCGCTGCAGGTTGCGACGTCTGAAAACTATTGACACCACTCTGAAAGCTTTGGTTCAGTAATTGCACCAAAGGAGTACCCGTAGAAACAGTTGGTTGTCCAACGCTAGCGATGTGTATGTTCCCAATCCTTTTGGTGTCTTGCGACCGAATGGGCACTTCAGAGTGCATTTGTGTACTCGGTTCGCTCTCGCTTTGCGACGTGTCGCTTTCAAACTGTATATCGTCCTCGTCGCCAATACCAGACAACTTCATTATGTTAGCCAAATCAAGCTTTTGTTTTTTCTTTTTAGGTTTCTTCTTTGTGGGACTGTTCGACGAGTTTATTTGAGCTTGAGTAAACGACATCTGTTCTTGCATTATCTGAGTTTGTTGTGTTATAACTGGACTGGCGACTTGCGTCACGACTTGGGTTTGAGGCGCCAGGTGCATGCCGTTTGTTAAAACTCGAACCATAGGTTGTGCGGTTCTTGGTATTTGCAGAAGTTGTTGCCCGCTAGGCTGAAGTATTAGGCCTTGCGGGGCCGCCGCTTGTACGTGTGGAATTTTCGTAGTTTGAGGACGTAAAATAAGTTGGACTCCAGGCGCTAACATCGGCATTTGGTTTAGGAGTAGTGGTTGCGCTGTTGGCATTATTGTTGCGGTTTGTTGACTTGGAATCACTATATGCGGACTGAAAAGCAAAGCATCGATCAATTTTAAATTAGCTTAATCTTGCTTAGCATAACTTAACTTAGAGATAACCTATACAATTTGTTCGACAGAACGTAGTTGTGGTATACCGTATTCTGTACAGCGGCTATAATAACAGTGGCGATGCCAAACTTTTTATTGGTTGATGACGTCACGTGGTAAAATCCATCATTAAGATGGACATTGTGTGTTTGTTTACATTGAAGTTTGAATTGGTTTAGATTCAATTGTGCATTATTTGGGGATTTAAAAAACTTACAAAGTTCTGTAACAGTTAATTGTGATTAGTAAGAATCATGTAAGTATTCTGAGAATACTTTTCCGTAACATTGTAACGTTGCGTTTTTTTTAGGTAGTTAGGTTATATCTTCAAACTCGCATTCGTGATGTTTTAAGTACTTTTTTACAATTTGCAAAAACACATGTATTTGTTGAATCTTTGATCCCGTATATGGTTTTGAAATTAGCCTCTTCATGGTGGTTTGGTCTGACTTAGTCATATGAGCCGCCACTATTATTATATAACGTATTCGTTTTATACTTTAAGTTAGTCGACTTTACTTAGCAACTGAGACAAACTAATTAAGATTAACTGGGTTATTTGCAAAGTAAAAAGAATAACTTTTTTTGTAAATTGGGAAGATTCTAACCTCAAAGGTAAAATTCCAAACTGGCTCAGTTTAAACCCAACCAAACAGCAAGCTCAGTTGGGGTAAGGGGGGAGGTAAAAATCTCACTTCAGTCTTAGTTTGTCTCACTTGTCTGAGATTAAAAAAATAACTTTTCTCAGTTCATAGCTGAGATTCTCACTTAAAATTGATAAAACGAATACAATTAGTCACTGTAGTATACTGTATACACCAACAAAGACAAGAACCTTTAACCGGTTCGGAAACGCTGGCCGCGAACAGAATTTAACGCTGTTTTTCAAATGCTCACTGTCAAAGTAAGTTACTTGTTGGTTCTTGTTTGTCTATGACCTTAGATATATACAATAAACGTTGTAACTTCACATATATACAAGTCTTAAGTGACATAGGAAAAGTTAACACATAGGTTTTGGTAATATACTTTTCCAAGAAATTGTAGACTTAGCAAAGATCATAACCAACAACAAACTTCACGTAAAAAGAAATGTACAGCGATATGACAACCATGGCCAGTACACAGATACAACCCTACCTCAATGAGTTATAATTAACATACTTCAACAAACATAAGATGTACTTTAAAATTGCAAAGACACATACCTTACACTGGGCTTAGGCGGTTGTGGACTAGCGGAAGGTTTTGGTAAAATGTTGAGATGCTGCTTAAGTTTTATCATATTTTGTGGCGAGGCCTGGACAGGCCTGGCCAACAACTGATGACTACTATGTATAATTTGCATGACAGGAAAGCTCGGCTGTGGCGTCGGCGGTTTGAAACTTTGTGGCGACGGCGACTTCAAACTGGCCGGGGACGAATACGGTGATGGTGGATAGCCTGGACTTGGATTCGAATATACCGGTGACATATTAGTAACCATCTGAGGTTTCTTGACCAAATGCAAATTATTCGAACCAATCACCGTACAATTCGTACTTAAATTTTCGTACTCGTTTATAATGTGAACTTTCTCCGTCGTCGTTTTACTTAACGAGAAATTTGTGTTCTTCGGTGATTTGCACATCTTCGATTGGACCGATTTTTGGGGCGTCGAAGACATTTTCCAATTGGGGTTTTTATCACCGTTTTATTAATAAGTACATTATGAATGGGGGGAATTAATGCACTTGGTTATTGGTATAACCGCATAATGTTCGTGGTAGGTTGAGGCACGGTTCACTCAGTTTGTACTTAGCCGAACTCGAATAAAGCCATTTCAGGGTTTATCATCTCCGATTGCACTGCATCGACCGGTAACATTATTCCAACGTGTTTAGATCCATTTTGCGCGGTTTACCTAAAAATATAGTTAGATTCAGTTGATTTAAGACGTTTGTTGTGTTTTACCAGCGTTGCACATAACCTCAAGCTTTTGAGTTTTTGCTGGTGGTTTTGTTTTGAGGTGATTTTCACCCTTACACCGAACACAATCACGTTTGAAGCAACCACTTTAATACTGAAACTGTGTTTTTTAAGTAATGTTCTTTTAATTTTCCGAAGAAAATAATAATAATCATTATAACGCCGCCATCTTTACGATGTTGTTAGTTTGTCGTTTTTCCATCAATCCCCTCCCACCCCGCCGTTTAAGGAAAAAAAACAAAAGAAAAATGGCGCGTATTTTCTTGAAAAAATGTATTTTTTTTAGGAAATTAGGATTTTCATTGATGTTTAAGTGGGTATTTTTGGGTTAATTAGTACTGGTTTTCTATTTTAGGTTATGTCCGTGTTTACTATTACTAATTTTAGTTAGGTGGTGGGGGGTTACACTACTATGAAAAATTAGCGATTAGGACAAAAAATGGGTTTAAATTGCGTTTGACTTTTTAAAAAAGCGTTTGATTGTAAGAGATTTGCCCCGTTGTACTGTGAAAAAGTTTCGGGTAAAAAATCGATAAAGAAGTTAGGTTATAAAAGAGTACGTTTAGAAAAATGTATTAATTGTTATTGTACAAGCGGCGTAGCCCTAAAACAAAGCGAATTTCGAAAAAACGGTTCAAAAATGGGCCGTTTAACGGGTGCAAAGCTGCATGGAAGCACAACCCACATGATTTTCGAGATAAAATGAATAAAATTTCTACGTACCTTAACAATTTTCACTTCATGGGCTGATACGGGGTTCACAAAAGTGAAAGCAGGGAACTCTCGCTTTTCATTGGCTGTTGCAAAGCGTCATTTGATACACAAAAAAATAACATTTGCTTTGACTTCAACCCAAACAAGCGATATTCGTCCTTAACGCAACCCACCATAAAACACTCAATAACCAAAAAACAACCGATCATTATGCTTAATTTAATTTTTTTTTTATTATTAACGAATTAAGGCACATTTCTTACAAGAAAAAAAGAAAATTAGTTTAAATAAATCTAACTACACTCCATCGTAGCCAACGAATCAGAATTTTCATTTAATAACGGCACCTGAACTGGTGCCGCATCAGCAATCACTCCATCGACAGATCCAACACCATCTTGTACGTTGGATTCTTCCCAATTAATCTTAAAGCGAGTCACTCTAGGCTCAGATGCTAATATATTTCTGATAACTTTATCGAACTGTGGGGGACTAGGCGCATTCTCCCGTAACTCCAAATCGCTATATTCGTTATTTATAAAATACCCTACACGAATAAACTCTTGACTTCTATATGAACACGTTAACAACACAACTGTCACTCCAATAGCATCATTTTCTGGTATCCTTGAAACATCTGGTGGATCGGCCTAAAATATTTGACGATTATATCTCTCCAATAATTGCAAACACTTACTTGAAACATAAACATGTGTTTGCCTTCAGGTACAGGACCCACGTACACGGAATCCAAAATCTGATCGTACTCTTCACTTTCAGCTGAACCGACATAAATCATTTTCCACTCTAAATCTACAATTTTAAGCTTGACATACAGTTCGTTAATTTAACGAAAACTTACCTTCTTTTAACTCTTCGATGCATTCAAAAGTAATCTCGAACTGAAATGGGTTAAGAAAAGGACTGGGATTATCCATCACGGTTATGTTACATAGCTGCACTTTTGCCATCGTTCTTTTATTAATAACGCATTTATTTGATAATTTACGATTAAAACTTAACTTTACCCGCTAAAACTATTACAAAAACTAGGTTCGGTGTTTTTCCAACGCTACCAACTTACTACTATAAAAGACACTAAATCCAATAGATAACACTAATGATGGTCCTTGTACACTAACTCAATATGTTTACGCTGGTTTACACCCATTACAAATATAACAATTTGGTAAACTTAAATAAAACAATTTAACTTGAGATTTTTAATTAAAAACAGTATATTACAATAAAATAAAATTAAGTAAATTGTGATGACTTCTTACGTAATTAGGAGATTCAATTGTTGGAAGATCAATCGACCGATAGCAACAGCGGTTGTTCAATTTTATTTCGTCCCAGAATCCTACGACACAATTAACATAAATCAGGTTGTACAACCTCGAAAAAAGTTATCGTTAAATCAATTTCGAAACAATAGAACAACAAACGATAAGGTTAAAACGTCACAACATTAAAAATAATAAAAATTGATTGGTTAATTAAAATTTTAATTTTGTTTGTAAACACATGCACTTTAACTCACAAGTACGTATTTCAACGGGTTGAATATTTGTATTGGCGATAAAATACTGAAAAATGTTTCGATTCGTTTGGTTTAATTGTGTGCTTGGGTATACCTGGAAATTGCGGTGGGAGTTCCGTTCGTGTGTTCTAAATCGTCGAGACCTCGATGAACCGAGATCGTGTCTAAATCGTCCATGTTTTTGATGCTTAAGTATTCGGACGTTTCCAAATCACGCTTCGTAGGTTTCTTCCATGTTTTTAGGAGTAGACTCGAACCGACTACTGAAACAGAACTAAGTGCCATAGCGGCAGACGCCATCCAAGGTTGGAGTAATAATCCAAAGGTACTGAAGACACCGGCAGCTAACGGTATACCTAAAATAGTTTACGTAGTTATTGCGGAACCGAGTTTGGGGACCAACCTAAAAGGTTGTACATGCTTGCGAAAAGAAAATTTAATCGTATCCTACGAACGGTTTTTCGCGATAGCTCCAAACAACCAACTACGTCCAAGAGATCGTTACGCATAAGTACCACGTGTGCTGCTTCAACTGCAACGTCGGTACCAGCAGCTATCGCCATACCAACATCAGCTTGAGCCAGTGCTGGTGAATCGTTGATTCCATCACCAACCATACATACCCGTATACCTTTCGATTGCAGCCGTTGAACTCGTGCTACTTTGTGGGATGGCAACACCTCGGCATACACTTTACTAATACCAACTTGTCTCGCGATACTCGCTGCAGTTTTTCGATTGTCTCCAGTCAATAAAATTACCTCTAACCCCATTTTTCGTAACGAGTAAACGGCAAGATGCGCTTCAGGTTTTACCGTATCTGCGATGCTAAGCATCGCAACTATTTGACCTAAAACATACATTTTTCTAAATTACGCATAAAATATATCACTACATTTTTTAAATCTCCGTTGAAAGAAGAAACAGTTATGGAAAACAATTAAATCCTAACCATACAAAATTTTTAATTTGTTGTGCCGTTACCTAAAAAAATAATTTTTTTTTTAAATGATTTATCTCCAATTAAAAAATTTATATCAATCCCAAGAAATTTCAAAGGTGCAAAAAACACTAACATTATCTTAAAAAAAATCACATTTTGTTTTTAATTATCAAAGACGCTAAACATCACCTTTTCAAAAAAATATAATTTTCAACATATATTTGAATCACTATAGCAATTCTAAGAAAAGCGATTACGATAAATAATCTAAAAAATTGAAAATAGTTTCTAAAGTTTAATGTAACAAAAACGCTAAAAAGTTAAACGGTAAAAGTCAAAGATTAATGAAACACTCACCATCTATTGCGCATAATACAGCCGATCGCCCCTGCTCCTCTTCAACATTCATCCTACGATCAACATCGTCCTGTATCAAAACCCCATTTCGATTCATCCACTCCCGATTACCAACGACAACTTCGTACTCGTCCCTAACCCGATCGGCTCTTTCGATGCCGATCAATTCGCCCAGCTTCAAGCTTTGCCTATTAGTCACCTCGACCGAAACCCCATTGAGCGTAAAAAAACCCGAGCTCCCGCCCCCAATCAACGATAGAAAACCACCAAATTCGGCCGAATTTTTCGCGTTGTTAACCATGCCCGTAATGCGGGCGACGACGCATTTTAAACCGCAACCCGGTACAGCTTGGAAATTATCGCTGATACCAGTGAGTTCGGTGCCGAGCGCCTCGCGTACGAAAGTAACGATTGCCGAAGCGATTGGGTGTTCGCTATTGCTTTCAGCACAACCTAACACTGATAAGACCGCGGCTGGACTAACCGTGTCGCCTTGCATCCAAATGTGCGACACCGCTGGTACGCCTTTTGTTATGGTACCGGTCTTATCAAACATTATGGCACGGACTTTATGTGCGTTCTCGAGCGGTTCCGCCCCTTTGATTAAAATACCGTTTTGGGCACCAACGCCGGTGCCGACCATCACAGCCGTAGGAGTAGCTAAACCTAACGCGCAAGGACACGCTATGGCCAACACGCTTAAAGCACAACGGAAAACAAACTGCAAAATGATTTCCGTATTTGTAAACCCTTGCTTCTCGGTGTCCGAAATGGGTAGATTATCGATATTCACCGCACCGATTATGGACCACACGACTAAAGTAAGCAAGGACACGAACACCACGGACGGGACAAAATACCCCGCGATTTTATCCGCAAGTTGTTGAATCGGCGCTTTGGAAGTCTGCGCTTCTTCGACTAAACGAACGATTTGAGATAGCGTGGTGGCTTCTCCGGTGTGTGTCGCTTGTATTATGAGCAATCCGTGTTGGTTTATAGAACCACCTATTACATTACTATCGATTTTCTTTGGCACTGGCATACTTTCACCGGTAATTAAACTTTCATCACACATAGAACGGCCTTGGTACACCCGTCCATCTACTGGTACTTTAGCTCCAGGTAACACCTTCAAAAAATCGCCTCTTTGGACTAAATCAACATTAACCTGGCGCTCGCTTTCAATTTCGCCTTGTCGTCCGAGCGTCACTAAAACCGCGTCGGTTGCCTTAAGCGACAGCAACCGCGACAACGCCTCCGACGTCTGTCCTTTAGCGATGTGCTCTAACCACCGACCCAAGCTAATAAACAATAGCAACATTGGTGGTGTATCGAAAAACGTCTGCGGAGATGTGTTCTGCCTCAAAACCATGGCAACAACCACCACGCACACACTGTACACGTATGAAATCGAAGTAGCCATCGCAATCAGCACGTCCATATTAGTCGTTCGGTGTTTCAATGCCCTATAGGCTTGGATAAAAAAGTGTTTGCCGCCGAAAATAAGAACGGGCGTCGAAAGAACCCACATAATCAAGTTTTCGAGCGATAGTCCAGGTACGACGCAGCACATGTCCTCGTGAGTCATGTATCCGGCCGACATTGCAATCATAAAGTACATCATGGCGATCATAGAAGGACCTCCGAATATCAACGATACCAAAAAAGCCCGCCACCATTTACTAATCTCTTCTTTTTGTCTTAAGTAATCGTTATTGCGTTCTCTAGAGAATAGTTCGGCTTGAAACCCGAGCTGAGTTATTGCTTCGATTATGTTGCGAGCACCGGTGACTTCCGGATCGTACCTAGAAACGTTATCATTACTAGTAAAAAATTAACGGATAAAAAAAGAAAATTCCATAGAAGTAGTAGTGAATTAATTGGTGAGTTACGAAAAATGGGGCGTGGTTTAGAGAACTTAAGGCGAGGATAAACAACCCGGAGCCGGTGTAAAGATAATTCAAACATGAACAAGTTTCAGTTTTCCCAGACGCTAAGAACCGTATCAAAGATAGCTGTAAGCTTCCAAAACAAAATGCGAGACCCAACAATTTTTAGTTGACTCAGATTTGAGAAAAGTGTAAAATACCTACAGATGATACAGCTAAATGTTCCAGCAACTAAACAATTACAGATGTCTTTCTTTCAATAAAATAAAAGTCAGATTACTGATTTCGTCCGAAAGATGGCAAATAACAGTAAGTTGAGTACAAAGTGAACAAAAAAAACACATAAACAAGTAGTATAATGTCGTCACGATCTGGTGACATCATGCAATCTATGACAATCAACTATGTATAACGGACCAATACGAGACGTCCTTCAAATGTAAAGTTTAACGTGATTGGTTGAAAACTTTAAACGCTCACATTAGAAAAAAAAATTAACTTACCTAAATCGTCCTTTCTGTGTAGTTAAAGCAACGTTGGCGCTGAGCACCCCAGGCATTTTAACCACGGTGCTTTCAATTTTATAAACACAACTCGCACAAGTCATCCCACTTATTTGCAGATCAACCTCAGACTCTCCAGCACCGCTCTGCTGCAAAACCGATGATGCAAATCCCAAGTCGGAAATCGACGCTGCAATCTCCATTGGCGATATTAAAGCAGGGTCATAGGTAACTTCGGCTCGAGCTGCCAACAAAGCAACAAGTACATTGTGGCAACCTTGAAGTTTCAAGCAATGTTTTTCAATGGCGGCAACGCAAGACCCGCATGTCATTCCCTTAATATGTAGCTGACACTTTTCCAAATGCAGACTGGTGAATTGAGGAGACAATGATGGTAAACCGTTACTATCGACAGCATTAGTTGTACCCTTTACAGGAACACCGTTAATCGACTTTATAAAACAATCAAACCCCATATCTTGTATCTGCTCGACAATTTCACTTGGTGAGACATTAGCAACAAATTGTATAACACCTTCTTTCTCGCTCAAATTCACTTTGATGCTCTTCACACCACTCTTAACGCTAAGCATTCCCTCGATGCTTTTAACACAAGAATTACAAGTCATACCTTCGATGTTTACAACACAAGTATTAACATCTTCTTGTAGCAATGGCAAAGATGCTTCAAATCCAATATCTTCGATGTAGTCACAAATATCCTGTGGCATCAACACATCCGTGTTATAATTTATAATACCGCATTTATCTTCTAAATTCACTTTAATACTATGTATACCAGCCTTTTTACCAACAGTCTCTTCGATGTTTCTCACACAAGACTGACATGTCATACCAACGATGTTAACACGAACGATCCCATCCGACTTATAATCACCTGTCGGCGTTAATTGCGAAACATTTTTCGTTTTAAATTTGATTAACGGCTCGAAACCTAAATTTTGAGTCGCCTCCCTGTGGAACAAAAGTTTAAGTTAGAAACTACAGTATGGGCTTTACCAAAGCTCGGGTTCACACAAAAGAGGATGACTTTCTTCCTCGTTCATGTTTGCCTAAGGTACAGACTTTAGGTATTAAGTGTAATAACGTGCAATAAAATAAAAATAATGTTTTAGTAAGCAAGATAAGAACGAAGCAATGATTAGATAACAAGGTTTAATGTTACCTTTATCACAGATTAATTTTTTGTACTGTTAAGAACGAAGATTTGTTACTTACTGAGGAAATAACAATGGTTTTAGTTCGTTCATAATATGAAACCACTTAAACCACACATGCAGATGTCGTGGTTACAAATATTTTTTAGTGAGAAGTGAAAGTCCCGACCTTAATTCAAATTTTTAAGAGGAAAAGTAACCTTAAACTTGGTTACTTTTGCTCTAGTTCTGTTTGTATCATGTTAAGTAATTACCTGACCAGGTGGTAATTAGCTTCTGGTATCGTTACATCTACGTATGCTAAATCTAATGGGTACGTTACGACAGTACCATCAATCTTTTGTATTTGCACTTTGAAGTTCTCGTAATCTTCCCTGGAACTTTTGACACCATCTACAAAAGAACCCAGTGAGATCAATCAATGATTTGTAACACATACCTTTGGTGATGAACCGCACTAGATTGCTGTCCATTGTGCGTAATACTATTTGCAATAAACCGTAACTGCACCAAAATAAAACGTTATCTTTATTTGATAACGCAACAATGTAAATTCATTTCGATTAATTTCGAACGTAGGTAACACAAACCCTAAATTTGTATAAATGGGGCCCAAAACCTGAACTTTAATTTTGACAAAGTCATAGTTGTCAAATCTAACCACCAAACGTCACAGAACACAAACAAAAATAAAAAAATCCCTAACCCTTAGACAATTGAATAATTGATTAAAATTGACTGTGTAACACGTATGTCTAACGGGTGTTTTCTTTCTTCCTTTGTAAGATTATGTTTAGGGGTCATAGGGGGGGTCATTGTGATAAAAACTGACTCACTTATCGTATCGGACAATCTACAGCGGAGATGACTAAGTTTATGGAATGGTTAACTGTGATTGGTTGCGTGTTCTGCATATGGGCCGCTTTGGTCACCAACAAGATTGAGACCTCGTTCACCAGGGACCACTACACCTCAATATTATTCTCTCCGATAATTGCATTAGGGTTATTCGGAGTAAGCACAAATATTTATTGTTACCTATAAACGCAGGTTGATTTGTAGGTGTATGCTGTAACAACTGTTTTGTATAAAACGTTCACGTTTAATAACTGCGAAGAAGCTGCGGTTCAATTGCAAAAGGTAACTGCATTATTACAATTTCAAATGTTAGATCTGATTTTTTTAGGAAATCGAAATGGCAAAAGACGACTTAAAGCAATTAGGTTTTAATTTTAAGAATTAATTGTAATTTATAATTAGAGATAACGTTTAGTTTGTCTTTTATTTATAAAGCAAATTCCCTTATTCATTTAAAATTAATTTAAGAAATAATTGTATAAAAGCACTTAAACTTTATCGTATCTACTAACAGAAGCAGTGAACTAAAATATGGTTGGCAGAGTTAAAAAGATATGGAAAGTTGACTTTAGAAGGTTTGCTCGACAGAAAAAATGGAATCAAATAATTTAAAAAGTTGAAACAAAAATACGGTACAATTGAGCATTATTAAAAAATTGAAGTTTATATAAACGAATTTCGAGTTGTTAAAAAGATGGATTTAAATTAAATTTTACTTTACAGAGAAAAATTACTTCGTACTTTAACATTGAGATGGCGCATTTATTAAAAAAAATTAAAACCCTAAATTTAGAGTATTTGGGAACTATTATTGAATCAAAACTAAATAATGCAAACAATCTTATTTATTAAACGTTAAAATGGACCCAAGTAAGTAAAACCCATTAATTTAACAGCATTCAAACACGAATTTTTAGGTACTTCTACCAACCTCAAGCGAAAATGTAGCTCACCGATTCAAGATCAAAGCACAAAGGCATCCAAACAAAGAACGGACACATCCATCGATATACTAGACTTATCCGATTGCATCCTACTAGAAATTTTAAAGTACTTGGATGCCACCAGCTTGTATCACCTTGGAGAGTAAAGATTCTCCTTATTCGCCATATATGAAGTAACCACGTACTTTCAGGACTTGCAACCGCTTTGGGTACTTAGTTCAAGACCAGTCCTTGTGGATGCACATTGAAGGACGTTCTGAACCAAACACCTTGGACAAAATCGACTTTTGTTGGAAAAACATTGGCCCAAAAAGCAGAAGTTTAAAGTTATCTGGACACAGGCGTAGTCAAGTATTATTATCTAGCAAAATCCTTGACTCAAATAAATTATCCAGTCTAACAATCCTCGCTTTGGAACATCAATGTATTAAATATGTAAGTATCGATACAAATACTGAATACATTTAATGATTGGTACAGTGTAGGTTAAATGAATTTCCGAAAAGTTTGGAAGAAATTAGTTTTCGACATTCATATATACCAAAACATTCAATCTTTTTTCGTTTTTCCGAAAAACAGATGTCTAACTTACGGGTATGTCGCCATTAAGTCAGGTTGTTTCTGTAAGTTTTTCTTGTAGGTGTTGATTTTGGATCATTGCAAGTGGTTTGATGCAAATAGTTTTACATCATTAAGCAAGTATCAGAAGTTAGAAGTGTTGTCATTGTATATGTGTAAGAAGTTAACTGAGGATGAGATTGCAAATGTTACTATAGCAGGACGTGTTGGATTTAAAGCGTTAAAAGTTGCTGATCTTCGTTTTACTGGTTTAGGTGAAGTCTTTATTAGAACGTTTTACTCAAATCCATCAATACAAATAATTTATTTCCAATGCTATGGGACGACATATGCAACGGAACGATACAAACGCAAACTCGATATAATTAATGGATCAAAAACCAACGATTACTCATATTTGTCAGATGACGATGACAATAATACTGATTTAGATTGGGTACGTAAATGCTTCAATGCGAAAAAGACACAACGTTACGAAACGCAAACAATTAAAGATTACACAATGATTATTTACAAACGAGTGCAAAAAGTTAAAGTCGAATCGACGAGACCAACTACTGTTTTGTACAAGTATCCATATGATTCGTGCGCTTGTGGCTTTTACTCGAAACCCACACCCCAAATCTCCTTTGCTCAACATAGTAAAGTCCTATGGGATGCTGACGTCATTAGGAATAAGTTAGAAAACGAAATTTCGCGACAGAGGAAAAATCGAGCTGATGTCAAAGGTGGGGAGATTTACTTTATAATGCCAAACACTTCGAAAGTTTGTGACAAGATTGCATTTGATTCGTGTATGATGCCCGATTGGTGTCACATCGATGCTTCACCTACTGCTCCAATACATAAATGGTTGTACACTCGTACACCAAGGAACGATTTTGAAATATCAATGTTGGAACATGTAGACAAACACTATTTGACGCAGCTTAACCGCCAGTGCAATTTAGTGAAATCATGCATGTGCTTACAATCACCGCTACGAGGCAACGCAATTGTGATGAAACCACCCGAACTTGAAGGCCAATGGCCATGTTTTGGTGAGCGACACTTTATTCTTGATTCAGATGTAGTTAATGATCAATATGAAAATTTTCCTTTGATTAGTCATATTAGTAATCACGTAACGGATATTAAAAACAGTAAGGATTCGTTGGAAGTGCATAACATCGGGTATCGAATTGTGAAACTAATCCTCGATAGTGAATGCCTCGGTAATTATGATGTTTTAGAAGATAAGGATTTTATGGGTGAAATCTGTCAGTTAATTCATAGTTTTGCAGTTAGTATCAAATTCGATGTCTTTCATGTAATTGCTCATCATTCATGTTGCTTCGACGATTTGTGTCGACACATTCGTAGTCATTGCGACGTACGCGAGTGTCTTAAATTTTTTTTTGCAAATTTATTGAAGAGTGTTCAAGGAGATTTTTTGGAAAAAGTTTGTGAGTCTGGATTGAGTGAGTTACAACTTACAAGAGAAGAGCAAGAAGAAAATGATATTACTAACACATCGGATTCTTTAGGTAATACTGTCAATTTAGAATCGTTTGTGCACGGTCAACGTTCTGAAATGAGACGTATTTTTGTTAATCCATGTAGAAGTATTAGCAACACGCTTAGGTTAGAAAACATAAACGTGATTAGTCATGTTGACGTTCCAAAAGAATGCACGACTGTGCTGAAGGAGTTGTCGTTGCGTGGCTACACGCATGTCACCGATCTAACCTTGATGGTGTTAAAAGATTTAGATTTGGAATTGTTGGATGTTACAGGTACGAACATAACTACAGAAGGTGCCCAACAGTTTATGACGTATAACCCACAGTGTTGGCTCATACATGAATCTGCATGTATATGTCGCCCTAGTTTACATTTTTAAGTGATTTGGTGTTGATTCAAGTATTAGTAGATAAGTGTATGGAAACGTATTTGACACAATGAGGTAAAATAAACAAGTTTATACAAAGTTTTGTTAATAAATATGTTATTTTTTAAATGATATATGTAAAACCTCATTTAAAACTACGATGCGCTATAACAAAAAAGACAAAATGTAAATAAAAATTATTAAATCAATAGGATTAATCTCAAAGCACACAAACAGAAAGCTACAAAATAATAAAACTACATACACCAAACAGTGACTTCAACGACTAATTCCTTACAGAAATCGATCTAAGTAAAATGTTATTAGCAATTACCTAAGAATACTAGTTTATTTACAAGATTTCATCAAAAAATCAATTCAAAAGACTTAACCTCGAATTGTGAAAATCAAAAACTATAAATTTAAAGTATGTATCCATTAAAATCAATGTTGTCAATTGGTTTTTGATACGTAATTGATAGTATATACAGAGTTCGCCATTACTCCAACCTCGGTTTCTAGTGCCTTTGTATAAACGTTAGCATATATGTTTAGTGCTGTACTCATTTCTGTTGAATATCTGCATGTTTTAATAGTAATTAACGTAACAAAGGTCGAAAGTAAGGCATAGCTTCATGAACCTTAAGCGTGAGCAAGTTACGCTATTATACTTTCGACGAGAGTAACTTACTGTAACGTTTATTATTACTAATTAATTTATTTATACTAAATATATGTACACGTTTATAACTAACCGAACTAATTAAATCTAAGGATATTTAATAAGAACCTTTACACTAATTTATATATAGCACTATCACTTACACGAAGATAAAGTCCACGGATAACATTAGTTTAACACTTATTGTTTACATTAAGGTCACGTACAAGATTGTACTCCGTTATACTTATCTCGACATGCGTTAATCACTTATTTATTTAAACTTGAATAATCTTAAGACTTATGGTTTACTTTAAAGTCACGTACAAGGTTATACTCCGTATATTTATCTCGAACACACTTGAATAATCTTCTTAACAATGCCGTCTTTAAATTACTGGAATACTTGGAGTTGAGAATAAATTCTCTAACGTTTCACTGCCCCGTTCTTACAACTGTTCTGTTCAGAACGGGAAACTGGATGCGACACCGGTAGAAAGGATCGTGTCGATAGCGGCAGCTCTCCATTTCGGCAACTTCTTTGACCATAAAAGTAACAGTCAATGGACATTTCCTGTCCCGATATTCTCCTTGGTTGGTAACTACAGACCAACAATTGAACGCCTGTTACTCAAAAGACCACCTTCAACATCTTTCGAACTGTCCTTCAATTCAGTTGATCTAAGCCACAACGAAGTTTGGGTACTGCCAATTTCTTAACATGGTGGAATTCCATTTTTCTCTTGAGATTCCATAATGTCCGCCACAGTTTTTCGTAGAACGGCTTGGTACTTGAGTATTTCTTGGTGACCAGATAGAAAACGAAGCGTATGTCACCACGTAGTTCGGACCTAAACTTGTGTATAGTTTTCTTAATTCCCAACAGTCTGGAAACTTCTTGAAACACTCTAGACTCAAAATTACGAAGATCTTGATCGAAGTGTAATTCCAACGGAACTCCAAACCGGCAGAAAAACTGTTTTACTAATACGTCTGCAACTGTAACTGCTTCTTGATTGGGTATAGCGTAAGCCTCCGTCCATTTCGTAAAATAATCCATCGCCACCAGGATGTATTTATTTCCCGAATCGGATTCTGGGAACGGCCCTGCAATTTCAACCGCTATTCTTTCCAAAGGGCTTCCTACGTTGTATTGCTTCATGGGTGCTTTGCGCTTTCTCGCTGTACCATTTCCTGATGCGCAGACCGTGGACTTGCGGCAATCACTTCTTGTCGGGTTGGTCGTCGGCCGTTTTCTTTCTAGTCCAGGAGTAGTCTTATTTCAGGATCGTTTTCTTGTTTGCGACTTAACTGCTCAGGTTCCCACTCATCATCAATCATAGCAGTTCTCCAGAGGCATTCGACTTTTTCTTCAAGTCGCGAACAATGGCTACAGTCCGCTGGACATGGTCTTCTGGACAAGGCATCAACGTTCATACTCTTGTAAGCGTTCCGTTGACTGGTTTCGGCACGGTGTTTTGTGTTATAGTCATATTCTTGCAGTTTCTCGATCCATCTTGCCACTTGTACTTCTGGGTTACGGTACTGCAATAACCATTTTAAAGCGGCGTGGTCCGTTCTCAGTAAAAATTTTCGTTCATACAAATATTTGTAGAAATGTTCTATGGACTTGACGACTGCTAACAGCTCCCTCCTAGTCACGCAATAATTCCTTTTTGGCCTGGACAAAACCTTGCTAAAATACGCGATAACTTTTTCTTGTCTATTTTGAACCTGCGAAACAACCGCGCCTATGGTCAGATAGCTTGCGTCCGTATCCACAACAAATTTTCCGTCTTCTCTTGGATAACTCAAAATCGGCGAAGTGACTAGGGATTGTTTCAGTTGATGGAAAGCATTTTCGCAGTCTTCATTCTATCTAAATTCTGGTTTCTCTTCGGTCAATTTCGTCAAAGGTTTGGCAATCCGGGTACAAATCGTCTATAATAGGTGCACAACCCAAGAAAACTTCGGACTTGCACTGCTCGGATTTTGTCTGGGTCAGCCATTACTCCATCTCTAGATACAACGTGGCCAAGGTATTGCACTTCTTTTTTAAATATGTGACACTTTTTTGGGCTCAGTTTGAGGTTTGCCCCACGTAGTCGCTGGAACACTTCTTTCAAATTGTTCAAGTGTTCTTCAAACGACATTCCAGCCACGATCACGTCGTTTAGGTAAACCAAGCACGTCTTGCAAGATGGTCTCCATCAAACGTTCGAACGTTGAAGGAGCCTTACACAAGCCGAAAGGCATCACAGTAAACTGCCACAAACCAGTTCCAATCGTAAAAGCTGTTTTTTCACCATCCTTGGGTTCCAATTCTACCTGCCAGTAACCACTCTTTAAGTCTAACGTAGAAAACCACTGTGATCATGACAGGGTGTCTAACGTATCGTCAATTCTGGGTAAAGGATAGCTTTCCTTTTTGGTCACGTCGTTTAGCTTTCTGTAGAAAACGCAAAACCTCGTTAATCTATCTTTCTTCTTTACGAGTACCACTGGGACACCCACTGGCTATTTGAAGGTTCAATCACGCCTTTGTTCTCTATGTCCGTCATTATTTGTTCGGCTTACTCTCGTTTTGCCAAAGGAAGTCTGCCTGGATGTTGTCGTATTGGCTGAGCGTTTCCAAAATTAATTTTGTTTCAGAACATTAGTTTTTCCTTTGGAACCACTCTCCAGCGCGAACACATCTTGATACTCTTGGAGCAATACTTTAATTTTAGCCAGCTGGTCTTGGCTAACGTTTTGGCATTTGAAGGTAAGAATGCCCAATAGATGTTGTGAACACTTCTTCGGCGACGTATCTTCGTTAGATTTCACACATTCTACAATTTGAGGTATTGGCGTGCATTGACCACGGTGTTTTTTTAAACGTTACAGGATCTGAGTTTATATTTAAGATCCTTACTGGCATCTAAGTCGCCCTTCATTGGTTCAATCGCGCGTGTGTAGCCTTCCCGGAGATTTCCATCCAGGCGTGCCATCACCACATTTTCAGTCCTTGCAGGCAGAGTTACGTCTTCACTCAATAAGACTCACACGGCTGCCTTCTCTGACGAATGAAAGGGAATTTCTTCATTGTCGATTTTCAGGACATTGTTCTTTATATCCAAATGGAACCCAAACTTTTTTATAATGTTCATTCCCAGGATAACTTCCTCCATGATGTCGGCTACCAGTACTTGATGGTCGAGTACTCCATTTCCCAAACCAATGGTTACTTTGACTTGTATGTGAGCAGGTATTTCTTCGCCTGTCGCCGTACTGTTACTGGTGATGTCTTCTCAGTTTTCAATAACATGTCAGGACGAATGATGGTCTTTGTCGCTCCCGTGTCAACCAGTAACTGAACACTTTTTCCATTGATCTTTCCATAGAGATAAATGCTATGCAATTGCTCTATCGGCGATGCCATTTGAATTGTAATCTCCGGAACCTAACTAGATGAGACTAACTTTTGTCTCTTTTGGTCTACACGTTTAAAATTTTCGAGCGCTCTTCTTGTCTCCTTTTTGGGTTTAGTACGATGTCGTCGTACATGGCTTATTTTACCGCAGTTCGTTGTCACTCCTCGAAGTATGCGTCGCGTTATCTCCTCGATGCTTTTCAGTGTCTATGCGGGTACTTCTGCAACACAGCAGAGTCTATGACCGTCTCGTTGCGATGCTTGTTTTGCTGCTTCAAACTCCAAAGTATGCACCAAAGCGTCATCCAATGTCTTTGGTCCAGCTAACCGGAGAGTCTGCTGTGTTTCGTTGTCTCGGAGGCCGTCTACAAAGATTTGAATAGCCAACTGCTCTAAGCCGTGTTAATCTGGTGATTCCAGCTTCAAACTCTTAAAGACTTTCGGCAGCTTTCTGAACCCGACTTTTAATTTGAGCTTGATACACTTGTTGAAGATGAGCATCTCCATATCTCATTTCTAAACGTGAAATTAAAAGTTCGTAATTCTCTTGTAGGTGGCCAGGAACAGTTCGCAAGATTCCAAAAGCATCTCCACGGAAGGACACTAATAAAGACGTCGCTTTCTGCTTGTTGCTCCAACCATTTGCTGGAGCTGCGGCTTCAAACTGCTTGTAGTAGGTTGATTATGGAACTTTACCATCAAAATTTGGAGGTACAACTTTAATAAACTTGTGAGTGGTTCCTTCTCGATGGTCCATTTTTTCTTCAAGCAGTTGTATTCTTTCTCTAAATATTTTCTCTAGCTTTTGTTCTATTTTGTCTTCTATTTCTTCTATTTTGTCATTCAAAGATTCGCAAATTTTTTCTTTTAAATTTAACATATCTGCTTGGGTTTTCTCTTGAACAATTTTGATTTGATTTTTTATGCTCGTTTGTATTTCTTGTTTTAAACGTTTAGAAGTTTCCATCAATTCTACTATTTTCTGGGTATTTTCAAATAATTTTTCTTCAATTTTTTGATAATTTTCTGCGACTTTTCGTGAAACTTTTCTTCCATTTTTCTATTCATTGATTCTTGACCATTTTTATTGATTCGAGAAATTCAAATAATTTTGCATCCATTTTAGTTTGATAACGAGTTACCGGCATGAGTTTAAACACTAACACGAATAAACAGTTTGAATACTACTTTAACGAATTGAAATAGCTACAATTACACGCTATAAACAAACACGTGAATCGCGAACTAAAGTTTGATTATTTACGCAATGAATGTTTTTATTACGGGAGCGATATTAAATTACTTAATGATATTAATACCAAAATCGTGAACAGCTTATTTATTTAGACGATTCTATTCGATACCCCGCACTGGCACCACTGTAACGTTTATTATTACTAATTACTTTATTTATACTAAAAATATGTACACGTTTATAACTAACCGAACTAATTAAATCTAAGGATATTTAATAAAAACACTTACACTAATTTATATATAGCACTATCACTTACACGAAGGTAAAATCTGTGCATAACTTTAGTTTAACACTTATTGTTTACTTGAAAGTCACGTACAAGGTTATACACCGTATATTTATCTCTAACAGGCCCGTTAATCACTTATTTATTTAGACTTGAATAATCTTCTTAAAACTGCCGTCTTTAAATTACTGGAATAAGTGTCATATGATTTGTTTGTGCCGCATTTATACATTTTGTCCAAACGTTCGAGATTTTTTTATAACTTTCGGCGAACGTTCTGAAAATGTACAAAAACCTCGCGAAAGTTCTCGGACTTGAGAATAATTCCGCGAACGTTTCTGTACATTATTTTTTGTGTTGCCTTTTGTAAAATTACATTCTTTATTTAAAAAAAAAATTAAAAACCACCAGAAATATAATGTTGATACTACATTTATTACTAAATCTGTCAAATGTGAGATTAACTTTAACATCGTTTTTCAAATTTCACTGAATTTCAAGATTTTTTTAAATGATTTTTTCACCTGGTATACAATTTTTTATCACAGCGGGATCGAAAGTTCCTTAAAAATAAAATTTTATGTTCTTAACTGTTATAAATTTTAATTTTTCGCTATTGTAAACCGTCTTTGACAGTTTTGGCACACTTGTCAACATAAACGTCAAAAATTAATTAATTTTAAATAGTTTCATATATATATATATATATATATATATATATATAAGGTTATACATTCCATTTTTGGAATTGTAACCGCTCGTTTGAGCTCTTTTGACTTATGTGTCATAGCAGTTAGTCACTCTGCTATGATAATAATAAAAATAGTTTCATAAATACATGAAATTGAAACGTTATAATTATTGTTTATTTTTTTTTCTAAAAATTAAGAGTATTCTTATTTACTGTAATTATGATTATAATAATCAGAATAAGTTAGCATGCGCATAAAAATTGAAGCATGCGTACTAATTCATTAAAACAATTAACCGGGAGCGTAAGTGGTGCTTTCACCCCTGAAAATAGGGTCCGAAAGCGAACTTTCGATCCCGCTGTGATAAAAAAAATATTTTTGTTTACACAGGGTGTTTAGTTTTCGCTGGGCGGCATAAAGTTATACTTTTTTAAATTGCAACTCATTTTGGAGAAATTTTTAAAAAAATGCAACATCAGAAAGAAATGGTCACAGAACTGATGTTTTTTGACATTTTGGAATTTATTATATTGTTTTTGTAAATTCGAATATAAAAGTCAACTCAATTAAGAATGACCGCCGGACATATCTTAAAAAGCGATCGTCGCACAGGTTTAGAAAAAAAAGTTTTATTAGAACAATGGCCTTGAAAAAAACAACTTGGGCTCGTTAGAAAGCGTTTTCCTTTCTCCATCGATAGCATTTTATACAGTTTAAATTTGAATAATAGTGAAGCCTCTATAGCACTTTATCTAAAATATAACAATTATCGTGATTTTCTTAAAACAATTAAACAGAATGGTATATTTTTTTACACATAGTCAATTTGAGGAATTAAAGTTTCATTGAAAACCGCAATCAGATAGTTTTTGTCTAACAGAGGTTATTAGAAAACAAAGTCGAACTCATACATTTTTAGAAATCACAAATTAGAAAAGTAAAACTAAGAGTTAAAGCTATATCCACAGAGTGCTATATCTAAAGTTAATGTCGCCTCAGATGTTTAAAATGTACTCCATCATTTTCTATACAAAAAATCGGCCTCTCCATCTATCAGGATATGTTTGGTCTAAATACTCTCGAACGTTTATAGAAAAATGCGTCGGGCAGCCATTTCAGGGCAAATTACGAAAGCTACGTAAAAAAGTTAAAAATAAAAGGCCCAATTACTTGTCCACCTAAAATTCCGCATCACACATTCACAAACCAACGACCTTGAGGTTGAACATTTTGAATTTAGTGAGTATTCGTTTTAGCTAATAATGGATGACCATTACATTCTACATATGCTTATATGTATTTATATAGTAACTGTTGCATTTTTCATTCATTCGAAGTAAACCGCTAACATGTTAAATGCTTCTTCATTTCTAAAAATCGTCAGAGTAAAATTTTCTGTAGAATTTGTTGTAGTTTTATTTAATTAAACTATATAATTTATGAGTTTATTATTATTAACTACAGAATACAATAGATTTATGATTAAATATAAAACGAATATAACCGTGAGTTGCACTAGCTACTTCTATGACAGTAGTAACGTAACTGCTTGTACTATACATGATGTATGATCATTGTTGCCTTTGGTTATACCACACACCATGCATCCGCACATCCCCTTTTCTTAAGAGTATAACTATAAAACTTTACATTGTTTTGTTTCATTTATTTTATTCACAAATTCAATTTCCGAGGCTGTTTAATTTTTCGACCATAAGAAGAAACTTTGTTATTTTGATTTGTTTCAGCCTCTGATACTGAATTGTCATTTTCTTTAAATTTTGCAGTTTCATTTTGTTCTATTTCAATAAAATGTTTAATCTGTTGATCATCCCTATTACAGTTTTCTTTTTCCTTCTGTAAATTTGGTGACAACAAATAACTTTCATTTTGTTTTACCGGTTTAATGAATTTTCTATTCCTAATAAAAATTGATCCGTTATTTGTTCTCACTTTATAAGACCTATCTCTAAATTTATCTATAACTATGCCAGGTACCCAAACGCCTTTTGGATTTAGTTGTATGTATACATTGGTTTTTAAATCTATATTTTTCAAATTTCTTTTTCCTAAATTGTAATAATGTTTCTGCTTGAATTGACTATTTTCTATCTGTTTCCCGTAATTTTTTACAATTTTAGGTTTCAGCATTTTTGATGTACATGGTATAAATGTTCTAAGCTTTCTAGACATTAGAATTTCTGCGGGAGACGCATTTTCAAGAGTTGGTGTATTTCGGTAGTTTAAAAGAGCTAAATTTAAGTCTTTTTTGTCTTCTATTACCTTTACAAACATTTTCTTTACCGTCTGAATGTGTCTTTCCGCCATACCATTTGACTGTGCATTTGTAGGACTCGACATTATGTGTTCGAATTCCCACTCACGCGCAAATTGTTGGAATTCACCTGACTTAAACTGTGGTCCGCCATCCGATACGATGGTTACTGGTATGCCATGTCTCGCGAATATTTCTTTCATTTTATCTATAACATTTTTACTTGTTGTATTTGTATAAAGTGTAATTATTTCCGTATATTTAGAATAATAATCGATTAACAATAAATAATTTATTCCGTTTATTATGAATAAATCACACCCTACTTTATTCCACGGCAAATTTGGAATATCATGACATTTAAGAGTTTCCCTATTCAACGAATTTGAATATTTTAAGCATAAATGACACTGCTCTATTTTTTGCTTAATTTGGTTTGACATACCTGGCCAAAAAAGAGATTCTTTTGCCAATTTAAGGCTTTTCGTTGTGCCTAAATGACTGTAGTGAACCCTTTCTACCATTTCGTTTCTCAGGCTTTTTGGAGTTACTAAACATTGTCCCTTATAAATTAAATCATTTATTACTGTTAAGTCCGCTTTGTATTGGGCGTATGGTCTTACAGTATCATTTAATTTGTTAGAGTTTTTTGGCCACCCGTTTAATATTACCTCCTTTAATTCTTGTAATTCCGCGTCTTTTTCAGTTTCGATTTTGAATTGTTTAATTTTTTCCGGAGTTGCTTGTATCTGTTCCGTTATAAGACAGACATGAGCATGCATTTCTTCATCTTCTGCGTCTTCTTCTGATTCTGTTAAATATGCTCTTGACAGAGCGTCTGCTAATATTAATTGCTTACCGGGTTTGTACCTTATTTCTAGATCATACTTTTGTAGTTGCAACATCATTCGTTGTAATCTAGCTGGGCACTTGTTTAAAGGTTTTTTAAATATGGAAATTAATGGTTGGTGATCGGTTTCGACCGTCACTCTTTTTCCGTACACGTAATCGTTAAAACGTGTCGCTCCGAAACAAATAGCCAGAAGCTCTTTCTCGATTTGTGCGTATCTAGTTTGAGTTTCTGTCATCGATTTTGAAGCATACGCGCATGGAAGACCATCTTGCAATATTACTGCACCTAATCCCGATTTTGACGCGTCTACCGATATGATCGTATCTTTATTTATATCGAAAAATTTTAATACGGGACTTTTGACCAATATTTCTTTTAATTCTGCCAGAGCTTTTTCGTGTTCAGCGTGCCACTGAAATTCTACATCTTTTCGTAGTAACTCGCGCAACGGTGATGTAGTTGCCGAAAATCCAGGGATAAATTTACTAACGTAAGTTAACATACCTAAAACGCGTTGTACTCAGCTTTATCCGTTGGACTAGGCATTTTTATTATTGCCTCTATTTTACTTTTATCGACTGCAATGCCCTGATTAGAAATAATGTGACCCATATATTGAATTTTTTCCTGCGCAAATTTACATTTGTTTTTATTGAATGTGACGTTATTTTCTTTCGCGATTTTTAAAACACGTTCTAGACGTTCGTTGTGTTCTTTTACGTTTTTACCCCACACAACAATGTCGTCTATATAGACATCTACTCCGTCACCTGCAAATAATTCTTTAAATTTAGCTTGGAATACTTCCGGAGCTGATTTTATTCCGTACGGCAATCTATTAAATTTATACCTTCCGAATGGAGTGCCAAACGTACATAAATCCGCGCTTTCTTTATCTAATTCAATTTGATAAAACCCGCTTGTTGCGTCTAAAGTACTAAAAATCTGCGCGCCCGCCATTTTACTCGTTATTTGTTCGATTGTCGGAATTTCACAATATTCGCGTTTAATTACATTGTTTAAATCTTTGGGGTCAAGACATATTCTTAAACTTTCGTCCGGTTTTCTAACAATAACCAAAGCGTTTACCCATTCTGACGGACCGTTTACTTTGGTTAAGATTTCCGATTTTACTAATTGATCGAGTGTATCTTTTAATTTATTTTGAAGTTGCAAGGGAACTTTTCTCGTTTGATGAACCACAGGTTTTACATTTTTATCAATTTTAATGTGATGCGGTACTCCTTTTATACACCCAATTCCTGAAAATATTTCTCCATATTTTTGAATTAGTTTATTAGTATTTTCTGAAACCTCAATTGAATTTATTTCCTGTTGTTCTAATCTTTTAATTAATTTTAATTCTAATGACGTTTCTAAACCCAAAATTGCATTTGTGTTTGAATTTACAACATAAAAAGTTATGACATGTTTTTCTGTGTTTTTAAAACAAGTTAATTTACATGTACCTAAAACTTTCAACTTATCACCGGTATACGAATTTAATTTAATGTTTGTCTTTTTAAT